>VDFB02353493.1:145268553-146010897 GCA_007258455.2 Sequoia sempervirens | reverse complement strand
TTTTCCTTCTCACAAGATATTATGGTTTTCACCATAGAACCCTATCATCAAAATCTCATCTTGAACAAGTATTTTTTTTGCAACAAGGATGCAAAGCAATGAATCATCGATCACCAAATGTCATTTTTTTATTCACTTTCACCGCACATGTCACCAGTCAACATGTTATCTTATACATGGGCGGGTCATGTCTTTATCATTCTATCGAAGGGACTCGATAAGAAATATCTTTGAAATGTGTCTTTATTTCCCTTCACAGTTGGATTTCATTCTATCACCATGTTATTGGGACACTTTACCAATTCTCTCTAAAATAAGTAGGTCACACCGATATGCTTGCAACATTATCTAATTGGGTCCACAACCTATGTGTGAACCATGTGTCATCATCTGCATTTGATTCCACCAAACACTATCATCCAACTAGTGTACAAACTTCATTGTCACCATGCTCTTTCAATGTCTATATTGTCGGGTCCACCACCATTAGTCTATCGAAGGGACACCACTTACAATCTTAGCGATATGTATCACTTTGTCTCACTGATGAAAGTTATCATCGTTTCATCAAAGGGAATGCCTTGAGAATCCTACCGATGATAGAATTTCACTATGATGAGATAGCCATCAAGCTGTTGAATAGATATCAACTCCATCCCATTGATATGGTGTTGTCATACCGATACCATATGCAGCTCTAAACAAGTGGTCCCCATGCCATCGTGTCACCATCCACTATCGCTTCCTGCCACATGTCATTTAGTCAATTAGTTTATGATAGTACAATCAATGTACATCATCCTCATCTTACCAAGTCTCATTGCCATGTTCACATTACTAGGTCCCACAGTCGACATCCAATCTCCCATTGCCATATCGTTGGTACTAGCTCCATAGTCCTGGCGATACACTAATTTCTCATTGATGAAATGGTCATTGGGTTGTCAGGGAGACATCAGGATGAGTCCCACCGATATGCATTTTTCATGCTGATGAACCTTAGCTTGCTTTCGTTATCACCATGCCATTTCTCTATAATCCACAACAAGGATGTGGATTACTGTTCATCCAATCTCGTTATGCCACATGTTATCTTCACCATCACTGTCACCACCATCATTACGACTAGGTCCAATATTGAACACTACCTTCTCATCACTCTATCAAAGAGACACTACCAAATTTCTTCACTGATGTCATCCAGTGTCGCTAATAACACTAGTGTCCCACCGATTTGAAGGAGATGTATACCCTTAAAGTGTTAGGAAGAGGGGCTAGTCAACCTCATGAAATTAATGACATAAGTTGTCACATAAGGTAATCTGTGACCAATATAGCAAGTCAACAAAGAAATATAACACTGTGAATGTCATGACCTACAAACCAATTAGGGTTTAACAGTAAAACCCTAGAATACCTAAGAGGAAAATAAATATGTTTGAGCACATGCTGCGACCTTCAGTCCTGCAAAATACCATTCTATAATCCTCTCAAAAAACCCATATTAGACATCCCATTATATTTTCACTCACACATTTGGAGATTCATGTTGTAAAAGTATGACAAACTTTTGAACAATGTTTTGTAACCTTGTGACAACATTTTACAACCTATGAAAAATGTAACAACTTACTCCATCTCTTCTAGAGCATCAATATATATTAGCATCCTGAAACGTAATTCCTTTGAGACTACATCCTACTGCATCAACATGACAACACTGTAAAATAACATTGTAGCAACCTAAACAACACATCCACATAACCTGCTCACCTTTCCAACATACTTTTCCTTTCTCTAGTAGTACATTCTCTATCTTCCTTAGAGATCATGATACACATATAGGTACATCACTTGATCACACAACCAATCAATCTATCAGGAATTTGAAAACCTTTTGCATGGTCAAAAACCTAAAATCTTTAATACCATCATGCTAAGTTCTCATTTGCATCAATGACACAACATTAATGCCAACACTTTGCTTTAGGATCAGATCTATCTACCTTCTGATCATCATAAGGATCAACACCAACATCTGATCCCATTTTGACATCAATGACAAGATATTTCCAACAATCTCCCCCTTTTCCATTGATGGAAAAATCTCAATGCTCAACAAAACAATCTAAATATTAATTTGCATACCTTTCTACAATCTGATCATCTACATGTATTCTCCTTCTTTCTTAGGTACTTTTTCTCCCCCTTTCTGAGATACTTGAGTATTTGCTTAACTTTCTCCCCCTTTGACATCAATGGCAAAGGGTCGCTCCTAAATACCTTGCTACAAAAATACCTTGTATAACTTTCTCCCCTAGAGCATATTGTCAACCTTGTCTTCATCTCTACAATAACAAAGAACCATTACTCCCCCTTTGACTAATACCAATTTATTGAAAAACTATGCTCTTATACCAGATAAGTCTGATACCAATTTTTGATATTCTAATTCATGTTTGGCACTAGTTGAAATTTCTCACACCAAATTATGATATCATGCCCTGATACCAAGAGTGAGAGCAAACTAAACTCTAGTCATCACCTGTTACATACTTCTCCCCTTCGAATGCCCCTTTTCTACAATGCATCAAGTATAACATTGATTTGAATACCAATTGTAGTTTCTCCATAGATACCAATTGTATCCTCTCCATAAACCTTGATTCATCCTTTTTTCTGCCTACTCACACATTTACTTCATTCCAAGTTCTGCACCAATTAAGTTGAACTGTACCAACTAATATGATCATGACATTGATTTGCTAACTAAAGCAACTCCCTTGAGACTAGGGAACATTTGCTTCCTTTTGGGATTTGTACCAACTAGATTGTTCTAAACAAATTTATATTGGTTTGATACCAATTTAAAAATGATATCTATAGAACAACTCCCCCTTAGCCATATCTCTTCTCCTTGCATGAAAGAAATATTTCTCTTAATAGAGCATCTACAACACTTTTTTTTTCAATATCTGATACCAATTATTGATATCAATTTTTGTAGCAAACTATTCACTATTTGTTGATGTTCTCACTCTCTGATGAGCATTTGAAAGAGCAAGAATGTGACCATACATCTACAACCATCAGGTCATTAGAAATTCGTAAAACATGTTTTACATGATTTGATCTCTTTCTTCATTTCTAGAGATTGATGAAATCAATTTAGTTTCCCCTGGACTCATGCCCCATCATTATTCATTAGTGACTTAAAGAAGAAGTAGCCTCAGGGAGCATTTCCTACCATTCTTTCTCTCTCCATATCATCTTGTGCTTCTTCTCTGTTACATCAACCTTCTCAATAACATGTGAACCATTGTTCACTTTGGGAGACACATTATTTTCCTTACTATATGCTTTTGATTTTACATAATTTGTTGTTGGTCTTTCATAGTCTAATCTCTAGTACTTATTTGTATGATCATAATTATCACATTTATAGAACAATACATTCATCCCTATCATAGGAGGAAATTTGTTTCTATACATATGAACTGTGCTCTTTCTAAGAACAGTTCTACATTCACATGCTTTATGACCAAATTGATTACATGAATAAAAATAGCCATTAAAACATGAGGAACAATTTGTCATACCATTTCTTTGTTCATGATATGGTGGTCTTCTCTGCATTGGATTCTTTGTGTATCTCATTGTTGTAAATCTATTTCTAACAACACCTTATGTATGTTGTTGTCTCTTCAGTTGTTCAGGGATTGAACTCTTCATTTTCTTATCTATTGTGGGCTTCTTCTTTTGATAATCAGCAACTGGATAAATTTTCTTCCTCTTATCTGTAGCAGATCTCTTTTCTTCATTAACTTTCTTCTTATCAATAGCTGGTTCCTTTTCCTCTTGTGTTGTCTTCAATCCATTTATAGAGGTACTTTCTTTTGAGCTGCTTGTGCAACCTTTCTCTATTGTTTGAAAGTTTTCAAACAATATTTCACTAGTAGAATTACTTTTCCATTTTTCAATGCCAAGGTCAATCTTCACCCTTGGTCTTGACAACTTTTGTGACCTGTATGCATTCATTTTATTTAGACTATAGTTCTAATTTAACTACATCTTCTACTCTTTTTTCTTCTTCCACTTGTATCTTCAAGTTGATTACACTCTGATTTAATTTTGATTCTTATTTAGATTTTCAATTTCTTCTTGTGCATTCCTCTTATATTCTTCATTTTCCTTTCTCAATTTCCTAATCTCATTCATAGCACTAATGATTTCACCTTCTAGGTCTACTTCTCCTTCTTCTTCACCAGATACATCTTCTTCTTCATCTGACCATTTTAATTCTTTACCAAGATCCATGAATGGGTCACTTCCACAGGCACTCACAAGTTCATCATTAGTGCAACCCAAAAAATCTAATGACCAATTTTCTTTTCTTGTGTGTAGACTATTTTCACTATCATCTTTCTCAAAATTATTCTTTTCAGCAAGAAGACTTATTATACAAAAACCAGGACTCTTTGGGGGTATCACACCTCTTTGTTTTTGTAGCCATTCCTTGATCTTCTAGTGGAATCAACTTGCTCTTCACTAGACTCTTCTGATCTGGAGGTAGATTTTTCTTCTTCAACACCTCTTGTTGCAACTTCACTTGAGAACCAGCTTGTAGATTTCTGATCTTCATTTTCCTCAAGGATTTTAGATTCACTTTCATATTTCTGAATTAAGGCATTCACCTCATCTTTACCATTCTCTTCATACATTCTCTTCAACTTGTTCTAGACTTCATGTGTTTTTTGACAATGGATGAATTTGACCAATGTAGAACTTGATAGTCCATGAAGAATTATATCTCTTGTTGTAGCATTATCCTCATATGCCTTCTTTTTAGCTTCAATTAATGGAGGTGTAGCAAAACCTGTACATCCATTTACAACTAACATCCAAACATCAAATCCTATGCATCCCAAATATCCTTCCATCAATGAACTCCAAAAAATATATCTTGATCCATCAAAGATAGGTCCATCATATGCAAGTAAACTTTCTTGACTAACCATTGTGTTCACTCTACCAAGATCTACCCGAGCTGATTAAGCTTCTCCTAGGGAACCTAGGGCTCTGATACCAATTGTTGGAACACAATGATCTACTGAGAGG
Organism: Sequoia sempervirens; assembly: GCA_007258455.2. NCBI lineage: Eukaryota > Viridiplantae > Streptophyta > Pinopsida > Cupressales > Cupressaceae > Sequoia > Sequoia sempervirens. Next base: position 146,005,779 of record VDFB02353493.1, on the reverse strand, counting down.
GGGGTGAATCAGTAGATACTAAAATTTCAACCCTCAAAACCTTTATGTAGATTACTTCCTTAACTCCAAATACCTTGTGCAGATTTCTTACTCAACTCTTATTGTGTAGATTGTAAACTAAAGATGAAAACATAAATATGAAAACAAACAATCAAATACCCACAACACCAAATATATGTGGAAAACCCAAGATGGGAAAAACCACAGTGACCAAGGCTGCTTGAGACTACTGCTCAAATCCAACATCACAAAATAAATCTTTGTTACAATGTTTAGGGCTACAACCCAAGGATGCTTCAACCCCTAATTTAGGAGCTACAACTCCAAGGAAGCAACAACTTCAAGGATACTTCAAACGCTAATCTGAGCTACAACTCAGTACAATGAGGCAACCACCTCTATGATAACAAACACAAGTATGCACAAAACTTGGTTCTACAAAACCTAATCATGCATCATTACATTCAATACAATGTTGCACTTTCTACAACTCAAAATCTAGTTTTGAATTTGCATTCTCAACAACAAAACTCTATACATCTCATTGGACCAAGAAGATTCATTCACCAATCAAGCACTCTATATGTTATCAGCAATTATCTATTGGTTGATTTTTGCCAACGATCAAACTAAGTCTTCTCGTGCTCACATTCCTTTACTATGTTGTTTTCCTTCTCATAGGAGATTAGGGTTTTCACCATAGAACCCCATTGTCAAAATCACGTCTTGAACAAGTGTTTTTTTACAACAAGGATGCAAAATAATGAATCATTGATCACCAAATGTCATTTTTTTACTCTCTTTCACCATGCACGTCACTAGGCAATGTTTTATCTTATACATAGGCATGTCATGTCTTTATCATTCTATCAAAGGGAATCGATAAGAACTCTCTTTGAAATGTGTCTTTATTTCCCTTCACAGTTGGATTTCATTTTATTTCCATGTTGTTGGGACACTTTACCAACTCTCTTTGAAACAAGTAGGTCACACCGATATACTTGCAACATTATCTGATCAGGCTCACAATGCATGTGTTAACCATGTGTCATCATTTGCATTTGATTCCACCAAACACTATCTTCCACCTAGTGTACAACCTTCATCATCACCACATTTTATGAACGTGTATACTATTAGGTCGACCACTATCGATCTATCAAAGGGACACCACTTACAGTCTTAGTGATATCACTTTATGTCACCAATGAAAGTTATCATAGCTACATCAGAGGGACTGCCTTGAGAATCCTACTAATGACAGAATGTCACTCTGATGAGATAGCCATTGGGCTATCGAAGAGACATCAACTCCATTCCCATCAATATGGTGTTGTCACACCCATACCATATGCATCTATAGAAAGTAGTCCTCATGCCATCGTGTCACCACATGTCACCATCCACTATCACTTCCTTCCACATGTCATTATGTCATTCGCTTTATGAAAGTACCATCAATGTATGTCATCCTCATCTTATCGGGTCTCACTGCCACGTTCACATTACTGGGTCCCATAGTCGACATCCAATCTCCCATCACCCTATCATTGGGATGAGCTCCATAGTCCTAGTGATACGCTAATGTCTCACTGATGAAATGGTCATCAAGATGTCAGGGAGACATCAAGATGAGTTCCACCAATATGCATTTTTCACGCTGATGAACCTTAGCTTGCTTTTGTTATTGCATAAGTCAGGAGAAAATTTGGAAGATGCAATCACCATTCCTGAATCTATTGTTCAGATCATTAACAGAACATTAGAGAATAACAACTTGATCATAGCTATTGGGATTGTGGTGGACTCCTGGAATAAATTTCTTCCAAAAATGAAAGCTAAGTATAAAACAATTTTTTGAATTCTTATAGTAGTTGTCCAAATTTTGATCAATTGGGGAGAATGGAGTAAGAGTAAGTGCAATAAAATACTAAAGGGGAGAGAACAAGAAGAGAAGTGTAGAGCGTATTTAGTAGAGCTTTGTCATTGATGTCAAAGGGGGAGAGAATGTAGTGAAAAATTTCCTTGACATTCATAGGGAGAGTAGTAGTTTTGGTCTTGTTGAGTTTTTGGTTTTGACACTTAGTCAATTTTTCACTAAGTGTTGACATCAATGCCAAAGGGGGAGATTGTTGGAATATGGCTCTGAGAGATTAGTTTTGGCTACTTGTGTTGTCATTGATGGAAACTAGAATTAGTAGTATGATCCGTAGTATTAGCATTGGTTATACCGATAGGGAAACTAAGACTCTGTAATCTATCGACATGAAGAATGAAGAATAGGACATCCAGTTGGAAAGTTGATCCAATCACTTCTCTGGATAATTATTTCATGGTGTGGATCTCTAGGAAATATTTCTTAGTATTTACACTATCCTTTGATGAGTTTTGTTGTATAGTATTAAGTCAGAGTTTGAGTTAGAGATTCAGTAGCATGTTTCATGGTTTATTTTCCATTGTGGCTGACATGTTTCATATGGTTTATCGTGGATATATGTGGAATATGCATTCTGCTATTTCCTATGTTTGGAATCTTGGTTTGGGTCCCTAATAAAGCCTAGCCAACTTGTGTGGGTATGCATCAATTCTAATTAGAGATTTGAGCCAACACAAGCAAAAATATTATGTTTTATTGTGAGGTCGACATACATTGAATTTCTGATTAGCGGGTATATAAAGGAGTTCAGTAAACCATTTTGTGTGTGAATGTAAGTCATGGTAGTAGACATAATTCGGTAGTGAAGAAATGTCAATAAGGGAGTGAAAAGATAAAATTAGTTATTTGAGGGAAAAATAGTTTTGGTATACAGAATAGAGCAGAGTAGAGTAGAAGTGTGATACGGTCAAGATTCAAAATCTGATCAAGAACCTCAGTGGAACTGAATTCTGGCATTTGTAGATGTTGTACTCTCAGTTCCAAATTTTGTTGTAACTTCAATTATATTTTGTACGGAATTGGGCCTTTATATTTTGAGTAGTGCGCTTGAATTCAAGTGCATTCCCCTTCTTTCTATTTTACTTTTAACAAAGTAAACATTGTGGATTAATCTCCACTATGGTTTTTCCCCTAACAATGTTTCCACATAAAAAATATTTGGTGTTATGGTGTTAATTAATTAGATTGCATGATTTCATCTATTATGTGCTACAAATGCTATATGAAGTTTAATTATTGCTATTAATGGTTTTTTGTCTATCTTGGAAATCAAAATTAGGGAAAACTGATTCACTCCCCCTCTTAGTGTTCCCAGTGTCCAATAGTGTTGATGGTATTTTTCACATCATGTGTTGCCATCAATTCAAAAGGGGGAGATTGTTGGATGTTGTGGTTGTCATTGATGTCAACACTATTAGCATTCATGTATTGTAGGTTGTATATGTCGAGGATATTGAGAAATTTGTTAAAGAAAGAGTTGTAGGTTGATAGTGGAACAGTGAAGGTCATGAAGGTATCTTTCTTATTACATTGATGATCAGTCATTATGGACTAAAGGGTTTATTTTTGAGTATATCTAGTTTATCCACCGAAAGTTTTAGAGGTCCACGTGAAGATTTGATCGTGTTATGAGCAGTTGTGTTCTGACAGATTTTTTGTGGCTTCAATTAGTGTTCTAATTGAAGTTGATGTGTTTCTATTAATTTCAATTGTTGTGGATGATTCTCTGATGATTCTTGATGCTTTTGGATGGTTCTAGATCATTCTCTATCTTTGTTGCAGGTCCGCATTGGTTGGTGTGCTCGTGGTCAGTGATTTTTTTCTTGTGTGTTTGGATTTTCATGTTCTTGACCGGCATGGTGGTTGTAACATGTTGTGGATCCCTAGAGGCTAAAATTTGAACGTTTGGCACACTCGAGGATATTGTTTTAATTCTTCATTGTGTTGTGGTTGACGGTGTTTGATTTGCATTGAAAATTTACTTGTAAATTTGGGCCGACATTGTGTATATGTTTTATATTTTGGCCGACGAAGTTGTTGATGCAAATCCATGTTGCGTATATATAAGAGTAGTTGTTTGTGCGAAGTCAGAGTGTGAAGAAGTGATAGAGAGAGTGCAAGTGTGCAAATAGTGATCTAATCGTTCAATTGCAAAGCAGAGTGTGAAGAAGTTTGAGCGAAGTGTGAAGGAGTGTTTTTGTGCTTAACCGAAACTGTAATCAGGCTTTTGTAGAAGCTATTTTCTCAGTTCATACCTTGCAAATCTAATCTAAATTATTGTAAGACAGTGTGTCTTCTTTGGGCAGTGAGCCCTCTTGTATTTGATTAGTGAGCTCCAGGAAGTGTGCCTAAATGCATGTGCATTCCCATTATTCTTCATTATACTTTTAACAAGGTATAATATTGTGGACTAACATCCACCATGGATTTTCCCCTAACAGGGTTTCCACGTAAAAATCTTAGTGTTCTTTGTGTTTCTGATTTGTTGATTGTCTATGGTTAATTGTTCATTCATCAAATCTGAGATTAAGTTAAATTAAGTTTGACAAGTTTAAATATTCTGTGACAACTGATTCACCCCCCCTCTCAGTTGTCTGTCCTTGTTTTTCCAATAGGATTTGATCTCTAGAAGTATATTAACAATGGATACAATGAACCTGCAAATGCTCCAAGTACTACTAATGAGATCAAAGCCTATGAAATCAATGGTAAAACAAGGTACGCTCTCTTAAATAGTCTTACTAATTCTTAATTAGTGAAAGTGATGAGTATGACAATTGTTAGAGATATTTGGGTTAAGTTAGAAAGAATTTATGAAGGAGGTGATAAGGTCAAAGAAGCTAAGATGCAGAATTTGAAGATCATGTTTGAGAACCTGTAGATGAATGAAGATGAAAATATTACAAGCTATATGCAAAGGGTAGATGAAGTTGTTAGATCTATTAGAGGTCTTGGTGGAAAACTCAAAGAACCAAAAGTGGTAAGGAAAATTCTTACAACTCTTCCTAAATCTTATAGTCATAAAGTTTCTGCTATTGAGGAATTTTAAAATCTAAACTAATTCCTTAACTTCTTTTAAGATGAGAGAATTTGGAACAAATAGTGGCACAAAAGTTGAGACTACTTTTAAGGCTAGCAAATCAAAGGAGATCAAGGAATCAAATTAAGAGGATCTTGATGATGTGGAAGCCAACTTTGTAAGAATACTAAAGAAGGGTACTAATAAGTATATTGGTAAGTTTCCTTTGAAATGTTTCAGTTGTGGAAAGATAGGTAATTATGCTTCAAGATGTCCAAAAAGAGCTTTGAATAGCAAAAATAAGGATAACAAAGGAAAGATGATTAAGAAAAGTTATTACATTAGAGAAGATGCAAGTACTTTTTATGATGAATCTAATTATGGAGATGATGATGATGGTGAATGCTTTTTCATGGATTTAAAAGATGAAACTATTTCTACTAACTTTGAGAGATGTGTGAAGAAAAGTCCTTTGGAGACAAAGGATAAGAATGAAGGTACTTTGGTATCTTCTTTTCATGCTAGACAAGAGAAGAACTATTCGATCATTGATAGTGGATGCTCTAATCATATGATCAGTGACAAGAGTAATTTTTTTAAACTTAAAAAAATATGATGGAGGATGTGTTAGATTTGATGATGATACATTTTCTAAGATATGTAGAAAATTTTCTATCAGTTTTGATGGAAATAATAATACTGATGATGTCTACTATGTTAAGGGTGTAAGGAATAACCTCTTGAGTGTTGGAAAAATGTGTAGCAAAGGATACAATATTATGTTTCAAGATGATAGATGTGAGATCAAAAAAGGATCTAGAACTGTGGTTACTACTGGAAGAACAAATGGAAATGTTTATCAACTCAAGGGTGCTAATGTTCATTGCTTTATGAAAAATTAATGAAAGCTCGTTATTGTATAGGAGGATGTCACATCAATTTTGATAACTTAGTAAGAATTAGTTCAGTTCAAACTGTAAAAGATCTACTAAAGATTACAAAGCCTATCAATGTTTTCTATAAAGAATGTAAAATTAGAAAGCAAGCAAGAAGAAGCTTCAAAGTCAAAGAAAAATATACTACCAAACTATTGGAATTGGTACATATAGATATTTGTGGGCCTAAAAGAGTAAGAAGTCTTCCTAAAATTCTTGATGATTTGATTGCAGATCAGAAAGCATGTCTAAAGACAAAGGTGGTCTAGGATTTGAAAAAGGAGAAAGCTCAAAAGTAGCTTAGACACCTAATGCAGAAAAGAAGATCAATGAACCAAAGAAGACTAAAGACAAGAAGAACAATGGAAAGATTTGGAATAAAAGAAACAATGCCAGGAGATCCCCTATCAGACACCCAAATGCTCAAAGTTACCCATATTTCAATTGTTTTTGTTATTCTTACAATAAATATGGACATAGAGCAATGGAATGTACAAGTTGAATGAATCAAAATGCTCCATCCTTTACTATTCAATGCTTTACATGCAAAAAAATTAGGCATAGAGGAAATGAATGTAGAATTCAAATGATGAATGGATATAACAATGGTAGAATAATTCAATCATTCAATGATTACTATTATACATGCTATGGATTTGGACCAAAATATAATCAATGCATATCCAAAATGAATGAAAGGAATAATGCTTAAAGGAATGTCGTATGCAACAATTACAGTAGGCCTAGACATATTGCTAAATTTTGCAAAAGTAGAAACACAAGGAAGGATAATTTGGTAAAGAAGAATGAACCAGCTAAAAAGATTGATCCGATTGAAGTAAATAAGGAAATGGAAAAGAATTAGAGAAAGAAAGAGAAGATTGAGGATAAGGGAGAATTTGTACCACCCTATGGAGTAGATGTTTCCTCTGATAACTAAGCCCAAAGTTATGGCTTAGGAAGAGATTTAATGGATATCTCATGCCCCTAGCTAAAAAATATGTGCTGGAGCTATCACATGAGGATATGTCATGTAGAGTGGAATGCTTGATCTATTGGAGAAAATTGTGGAAGAAAATATGCTAATGCAAAGATTTTAGGAGCTTGAGAAGATGACTATGCATACAATTTTAAGTTTTATAGCTTTATGTTTTGAAGAATTTATTACCGAATTAGGTCAAATCGAAGAGTTAAAAGGAAATTTGCTAAGGAAAATTCATTTCATAAAAATCATTTGAAGGAGAATAGAGGAGCAAGAATTGAATTTTAAGAGTTCAAACCATTTCCAAGTTGTAGAGCATCAAAACCCTAGTTTGTCAAGTAGAGTAAAAGGTATTTAGCAATCCTTGCATACCCTAGTTTTTTAGAATTGTTGTTTGAAGGAAATTTGAATATATTTTACTATGGAAACACTGAGGATTGTAGAAGTTTCAAAAAAACCACAACCTAATTTAAAATATCCTTTCTAGATCCATGGAAGATGATCCCTTAGGCACATTTTTACATATACCTTTTGGGGTTTTTCCAACTAAAGACATTAGGGAATACATTCATGGTAATATGGATGAACACTCTCCCAACAAATTATTGGACCTATGGATGGATGAGTTAGTTGGGGATGATTATGCTTTAAATACAAATTATAAATCCTTAATTGAGAAGGAATTAGATGCAAGGAAATTGTTTTCTAGTTTTAGCTATGAAGAGAAGTATAGAAAAATGGCCCTAAGTAGAATTCATGACCAATTTATGTGGATTGATGGTCGTCATATGATTACTAAGGAAGTAATTAGAGAGATAATTGGTTTATGGTCCACCAGATTGGTTCCATTCTTGAAATCCATCAAGAACAAGGATGTAATAGAGAGAACAAGTAATACCTTTGATCAAAGAGCCCTCACAATAAACTGTATCAGGAGTTTGGTAGTTAGATATGCAACTATGCTTATTGGAAATAATATTTACTATACCAATAGAGAAAATTCAGTCTTTGCCACCACAATTCATGTGGCATAGGACTTGGTTGAGAAAAATGTTGATTATGACCTCTATGAGTTGCTTTGGAAATAATTGATGGAGAAATTGAAGGAGATTAAGAAGAAGAAGAAGAAGAATGTGTTCAAATATGGCACATTGGTGATGTGTTTTATTTTGTACTTCTCAAGAGAAGTTCCTATGATTAGGAAGGCTAATTGGTCAAATGCAAGGCCCTTGCACACTAGATAGGAGGTTATATGAGAGGTCTTAGATATATGAACGCTTAGGATGATGCCCTTGTAACCTTCTTTTCAATATTCCAAAGAAAAATGAATGAGAGAAAGAGAATTCCAAGAAGTGTTGTGAAGAGATACAAAAATGGCATTACTTTCCTAGTCTCCACTAATTTTTGTATAATGGAAGTAGTTGAACCTAGAACCATTTGGGTTCTAGAACTAGGCTATGAAGTGTCAAAGGAAAAAGCTATTGGTTGTGCATAAGTGCTACTAAATAGTCCTAAAGACCCTATTAGGCCAAGATATGGGAATTATGAAGAAAATTCAATAGAAGTTCATCTATAACTTGAGAAACCATAGATAAGGAAATTTTTTGATGTTGTGGTAGACATATATGCCAAAGATCTTGGCATCTCAAACAAAAAAATTAGGCATGCTAGAGATAGAGCTAGAGCTGATATGAATGCAGTAGAAGCCTCCAACAAAAGAAAAGAATCAGAAGAAATATAAGATACCTCACTCCCTTATGAAGGTTGAAGCACTTTTCAATAGTATAGTTCAAAGTGAGATGCCAAGGGCAACAAAAAAATTATACAAGGAAGCTCATGAGGTAGATCAAGCTAACATAATTGAAGCTATAGTTCAATACATTGTTGTGTTTGAGGTAGATATATAAAATATTTGGAAGAATATACCAGGTGATATTTGGTATGTCTTGTTGAAAATAATAGAAGATGCAATTATGGAGTGTGAAAAGAAATATGAAGCTCTTGAGAGAGTTGGTACTCCCCTAACTAAAGTAGACTGAGCCACACTAGCTACCATCTATAGCAAGGAACTAAGAACAAAATAGAAGGTAAATATTATTATTGGAATGGATTAGAATGATCATGATTTGATCTAGAAAGAATGTAGTGACAAGGTTGAGGAACTTGTATAGAAGTTGGGTCTGTTACCCATATTTGAAGAAGATTTGAAGGTTGATGCCAGTGCCCTAGAACCAAATATGGAAGGAGAAATTCACACAGAAGAGAATAAGGAAAGAGAATATGGTGAGAAGGAAGGAGAAGAAGATAAAAATAAAGAGGAAAAGGATGATGAAGATAAAGATAAAGAGAAGACCTCTAGAGATGAAGAAAATACAAAATAAGAGGATAACATTAAGTCTAGGAAGGATGAAGAAGCTAAGAAAACAAAGTTACCTAAGCCTTATGGTAAATCTTCCTCTTGTAATTCTTTGAAAAATCTCTTGTATAAGCAAGTAATATTCCTATCGGTTGTCTCATCTTAGTTGTTACAATTTCCCATGCAACAAGGTAGTGTAGATCTAGAAAAAATATCTCCCATTCATAAGTTGCAGCTAGGTGATGTATTTCACACATCAGCAAGAAAATAAATTATTAAAACATATCAAAAGAGTAATGAATTAATGGATGAAGTTGTAAATGCATTATAGGAGATAACACCTAGAACAAATGTTGTTTCCTCCCTACCTACAATGGAAAACTTCAAGCTAATAATTAATTCCTTCAAGGAATATGCCTCCTGACTAAAAGGTCAAGTTGAAAAAAAAGTTGAGGCAAGGCTTGCAGAGAAGAAATTGTTGGATACCACAGAGAAGTGTGCATCTACACACAAAAAATTTCAAGAAAGTTTGAAGGATGTACAAGCATGTGAGGAAGAAGAAAATAACTTATTTTTGTATTGTATGAAGTGTTCATATGCCACACAAAGCATAAAGGATGTCATGGATGCAATTGAGACACAAATAAGCAATGCATCAAATTGTTATGATTCTGCTACATGATAGAGATGATCAGAACTAGACTGCTATAGTCGACTTACATGAAAAATACTTTACTCTGCAAATTCAAAAAGAAGAAATAATCAAGTAGATTGAGAAACTAAGGGACTTGGTGAAGATGAAGTATATAGTGCCCTTGCTAGTACAGATAGGACTTCAAAGATAAATCTTTCTCCTAGTAATTTGAAAGAAGGAGAAGAAACCTTGGTGGAGCTTGAGTCACAATATAGAACACTTGTAGTAGCAAAGAAACATTGGGAAGAAGGTAAATCTTCTTGGTAAGTTATCTTAAAAAAGCTTCAAGGATAAACATCTTTAGGTTGACCATTTCTACTTTTATGCATCTTTCAGTTTTTCAAGTTTTCAGATTCTTTTTATCAATATGTAGATGATATCAAAGTTTTTGGTTAACTTCCTAAGGGGGATTTAGTACATTACTTCAGCTACTTCTATGACTAAGGGGGAGTATACACAATTTTTTTGGTACTAGCACACCTTTTGTCCTTCATGTCAAAGGGGGATAGATACTTGAGAAAATTGTTGGAGAGATATTTGGAATGTTACTTGGTGAGATATTTGGGGAAAGAAAGAATTTTTTTTTTGGTAAGCATGTTTCCATCAATGACAAAGGGGGAGATTGTTGGAAGATTTTCATTGATGATGTTGTCCAACAACATAAACATGGTATGCATATTTTGCATGATCCATTGTTTTCACTAATGTCAAAATTGTTTTGGATCATTCTAGCATGATTTAGAAGTGATTTTGAAGACATTTTTATAAGATAAGTTGGTCTAAAAAGAATAGCTACACAATTTTTTTTCTAATTATCAAACCTACTTATACAATGGTTTAGTGTGTCAGTATTTGGTTCCCCGCTCCACCACAAATAGAGCTATCACTTTGTGATTCTAATAGTAATTTTGTGATCATTAGATGCATCTAAATCCAAGAGTTTTTGTTTGGTGAAGTATCTGGGAAGATATGAATGACAGATTTTACTTTTAATTATTGTAGTCATTTCCTGTAATAGAGTGTTGGTGTGGGAGATTACACATTCCTTTGTGGATGATTATTTTGAGTTGTGATGTTGAAGATAAGCTTCTAGATGTTAGTTGAACAAGAATTCCAAATGGAATCATGTTTTGAGTTCCATGTGTGGCAACTTGGGAAAATAGAAGAAGTTTTTTGTGTTTAGGTCTTATTTGGGGCCAACCTAACATGTTTGAAGGATTAATATGTGTTGAAATATTATGTAGGACCTATGTTAGGCTCATCTCGACCTATCTTGAGGTAATTTTAGTTTTTTAATTAAGGTGGGAGATGTTGATGAAATTTTTTAAGGATGACAAGTTCAATTTTATGTGTTACTTCCAATTAGGCCAACCTAATTGGAGTTACACTTGATGTGGATATATATAGCAGATTTATTTTGGTGTTTTGAGTAGAAGTGTGAGTGATGAGCAATAAATGAGATGTATGGTGCAAAAGTGATCAGAGTTGTGTGAATTGTGTAAATTCAGAGCAAAGTAGTGCATTGACCCAAATCAATGCAAAGATTGATTTTGTACTTTATTGGAACTGTAATCCAACATACTATAGATGTAATTTCAACAGTTCAATAGGTTGTGAGCCACCCCTTATTTCTTCCATCTTATTCTCTATGGACAGTGAATCCACCTAGAGTGAGCATTTTTATAATATACTATATCTAGATATAATATATTGTGAGCTAACCCTCACTGTGGCCTTTCCCATTTTGGATTTTCCACATAAAAATCCTAGTGTTCATGTGTTATATGATTTTTTGGATGTTTCTTGATTTCATTCATTATTGTAGTTGAATATGTTTTTTTAATTGGATGGCTAATGTCTAAATGGTTTAATAGAATATTGATTCACCCCCATCCTAGTATTCTGGGTGTTCAACAAATACCAAGTCTTTGTAACAGAAAAACCTCCTTAAAAGCATGAGTAAAAGCCATATACTCTACTTTAGTGGCGGAAAATTCAACTATAGGTTATATTGTACTCATCCAACTCACTACACCTTCAAAAAAATTGAAAACATAGCCATTAGTGGACCTTCAACTATCCAATTCACCTACCCAATCTGCATCAACAAAAACCTATATGTCTAATAACTTATCCACATTATCAGTAACATGATAAATCAAAAAATAATTAGAAGTGCCTTGAAAGTACTTAAACACCCTTTTAACATATCCAATGCTCTTTACTAGGGTTAGACATAAACCTACTTAGAACTCCCACTGCTTGGGATATATCTAGTCTACTACAAACCATTGCATACATTAAACTATCAATGACACTAGCAAAAGGAATATTAGCCATATCTTCAATACCATAATAAAAATTAAGACACATATCTAAAATCAACTTAGTGCCAACCAATAATGGAATAGTTACCAGTTTATAGTCTTACATTTTAAATTTTTGCAAAATAGTATCAACATACTTACTCTAAATTAACCAAATCTTTCTATGTACCTTATCTCTATAGATCCCCATCCCAAAAATATATCTAGTATCCCCCAAATCCTTCATATTAAATGTTCCAAAAAGTGGAGTCTTAAGCTCCCTAAACATCACCTTGTTGTTACCCATAAATATCATGTCATCAACACACAAGATAATGATTAGTATCTGATCATCAATAAATTTAGTATATACACAAGGATCCTCCTCACTTCAATGCAAATGCATCAAACTTTTGGTACTGCATCTTGGGTGATTGTTTCAAAGCATATAAAGATCTCTTTAACCAACAAACCTATTGGTGTAATTAATTATTTAATTACCCTTACATGAGTTTACTTCGGCATTTAATTATGTTCCTAGGTATCATTTACTAGGTGATAAGTTATAATGGGGCCTTGAACCTTATTCACATGTTTTCTTAGGATATAGGATTATTTCTAGAATTCTTATCTAGACTTCACATTATCCTAGGTAGTTAGTTAGTTGTCACATATTATAGGATTAAGAAACATGTAATCTTTTTCAATCCTATTCCTCACCTTTCCTATATAAGGAGGGTCATTGTACACATTTGTATCATACTTCATACCTCATGATTTTGATAGGTCTTAATATCAAGCAAGCTCATATTCTTGCATACTCTCTTGTAGAAGGTTTTCATTATTTTTTTAGGTGGTCTTGGGTATTGACCTAATCTTTAGCTCTTATATGGTATTAGAGCAATTTGAGGCTCTTACATGGTATCACAACCAAGCCTTGCAAAACCATTCTTAGATCTAAGGGTTGAGCTATTGATAGTGAGATCTTGGTGATATTTTGAGGTAATCTCTATATGTGGGCTTTCATGGCAAGTCACATTTGGCTCACATTGGAGGAGATTTGAGCTCAGATTTGAGATCAAGATAGTTGAGAAAGTTAAGATCGACTTTTGTTTCACCTAAATTTGACATTTTTTCTAAAATTATGATGGTTTGAAGACATAAAAGATTTAGAGATTGCAAAGCTTCTAGTGCACTTTGAGCCCTATCAGACCTTGTCATCATCTTTAGAGAGCCTGAGAGATAAATATTCATATATAATATGCCTGTGTTCGGCATTGGCTATTCATGAGGCAAAATTTTTGTACATGATTTATTCCCAATTGTCCATCTGTGAAAATCGAGGATTTGGGAGTGCAAAAATAGTAGAAGAGAACCCATAAACCATTTTTATAGAGAACTAGCTAGGACCCATTAGCCATAGGGCAAATGAGTCCTCAATTAGCTTTGCAAAAGAACTTTTGGTGATTCATACACATCATTTTCCCTTTCTCATATCTACATTTTAATTTCTAATTCCATCAGAATTGAGCTTAATCTATTAGATGCACTTTGTAGATTGCATTTTGAAGTTAGTTTGTTATTTTTAATCTTTCTCCCCAAAGTGTTGTTTAATCAAGACCCCTATCCTTGCAAAAAAAGGAAATCAATAGATTCACACTTTGACTTGACTCACCTTGAGGTTGACAACCCTTTCATTGTGTGGACCTCATTTCCTAGTGAAATAGTGGAAGATAGGTCCATCATAATCCCACTTTCCCACTTTCATATTGATGCAACTATTTTTCTTCATTTCATTTTGGTGAACCTAAGTTTGATCATTGCATTTTTATTTATTTTGGAGTCCAATTTCACCCTAGATTTAGATCTTGCATTCATTTTCATTTCATTGCATTGAATTGAATCTCATTTAGGGTTGTTTAGCTTGCATTAACTTTGCATTTCATTTAAGGTTTTTAGGATTGCATCTTTATCTTCTTTAAATCTAGAAAATAATAAAAAGTCAATCATTTTGCATATCATTTACATAGCATTGCATCATCATTCACTTGCATTTGAAAATTGAAACAAAATTGCTCATCAAATTAGGTATCCTAGTTTTTCATTTTATCATATTTTGCACTTGCATTACACATTAAATTCACAGAAAAATCAAACTATAACTTGCTATTTTTTACCATAATCTAGATACCATTAGAATCATATCAAAAATCTACAAAAACATTTTTAAAAATTAGGACCCATTTGCCCTTGGGTGAATGTGTAAGACCCCGTTTCACATGTGATTAATCCTAAACCTAATTTGTGATATTATTTTCTTAAATTGATGATTAGATATATTGTGGATGATAAATAAGGTGATCTTTTGGTAAAATCCTTGTCATTTCATTTTGACATTATGTTCTATTGTCACTACCATGAAGGTGGAATACACTAGTATACTATGAAATGCAGATTGAAATTCAAATGGATTATTATATGGCTAAAGTTTAGAATATTTAGCTAATAGATTAATGTGATATACAATGTTACTTATGATCATGTTGGTAATGTGCAAGAAGGTAACAGTGTTAGCATGAGAAGGGAGGACCATCGAGAGCAAATCAAATGACATCTTCTCGAGGATATAAAGTTAATATGTTGATAGATTAAGAGGTGAAGGTTGATATTAAATGTATCATTTATTTTTGTTTGTGAGAATATTTAATTATGTGGGTTAGGGGTTGAGAACCCTTACCCAAGTGTGAAATTAGGATGGATCTTTAAGTGGGTCTTTAAAGAGGGTTGTTGGTACATTTACTTGGTTGGGATAAAAAATAAACACCCTAGGGTCTATACCTTAGTGGTAGGGGTCAAGTGGGCATGAAATAGGGTCCCAAGGACATGATTTGACTCTTGAAAAGTCCTCATAATGAAGAGTGACGAATTTTGAGGAGAGGAATGGGGGGTGAAAATATTTGGGGTTTTCCAAGTGCATGTTGCCTCTTTAATGAGAAAATACTCTCATTGAAAAAGGGAGGTACACTCCACACCTCCCCATCCAAAAGGTTGCAAGTTGAAACTCCTATATAGTTGGATATGCAGAATGAGTAGGGTGTTACCCACTTCTCCTCTTGAAGAGCTTAAAAGGAGATGGTAGAAAGAATGTGAGGAGGAGATGAGTCTACCTCTTTGGAAAGATAGTGATCAAGATGGTTTGGCTTGGTAAGGAAAGATGGATACAAGAGTGCAGTCCCTTCATCTAAAAGAAAAGAGATAAGTTCTTCCTTATCCCCATTTTCCCCTTTTGTTTCTTTGTTGTAAGAAGGTGGTATGTTGCATGGATCATAGTAGAAACAAAGAGTAGAGAACCCATATACATGAAATTTGGTGTTATGTTATTCTTATTTCTTTGTAAAAATTTGAAAAGGCTCCATGCATCATCTTGGAGCTAAAAGACTTCCTTGCTCTGGGGTATGGCGAGAGCCCACGAGGCTCCATGACGCCATTACGGTAGGGTGGAGAGAAAGCCTATAATCCTTGGAATGTTGTTCATTTTATTCTTAAGTGTTATAATATTAATGAAAGTTGGTATCTTAGTGAGATGGAGAAAAGCGAGACACTTTCTAGATAAGTATTTAGAGGAATGCTTGAAAATAAAAGAGTTATTTTAATTTGGTATTGAAAGAAACACTATGTAAATTTATGGGTGTTTCCTTTTATGATGAAATAATTATTTATTAAATAAATTTTTGTGTATAAAAGATATCATGTGTGGGAGATGGCCATTTTGAAAGAAGGAAATATTTTTTTTAGTTGTATCTTATAGCTTTTCATATGAAAATAAAGAAAGAATTCTGGGTATTGCCTAGTTAAAAAGTATGTAGAGAAAGAAAATAACTATGAATATATACATGCTTTGATTGTTATCCACCAAATGGTGGGTTATCTTATGCATCCATATATGTGTGCTTTTAGAGAAAAGAAAAAAAAACAAAAAAAAAAACCTTACTTTTTACTTAGGTGGTCAATCACACTTGTATACCTGAAAAACAAATCATTATTTGAACACATAAAAACATCTACATATTATATATAAACATTCCATAAATTTGTCTTGTCTTTCTAAATATAAGAAATGTATACGTATAATTCATATAAAACTAAGCATGCACCTCTCTGATTTTAACATACATTATATAAATATAGCTATCAAATATATATATTAAAAAGAAGAAGAATAAATTACAATGTTGTACCTTTTAAAATAGATATATATATATATATATATATATATATATATATATATATATCTAGCAGAAAATATTGGAATGTAACAGCAGCATGGTCTTTAAAGTTTTAGATGAAATTTAAAAGAAAACACAAATAGAAGAAACAAGAATTTAGGGCCTGCTAAGGCGGCAGCCCAGCAGGAGTTCGCAACCTCTCTATTTCAAACTTTTGATGCCCAAACAAAAGATATATTTATGAGGTTGTAGAAAAGAAAATTATTTTGTCCTCACAGAAAAGTATTGGACTGGAAACTTTCAAATTGGTTCTATGCCTGTCTGAGCCTAAAACAGACATAAATAAAATAAATAGAGACATAAACAAAATAATTAGATAATACGAAGAAGGAATGAAATAAGGAAAAAGGAAAGAAATAAAACAAATGGAATCATATGAACTACCTGGTTGTTCTCAACAAACTGCCCTGCGGATATATTTTTGAACAGTTAAAGTCAAATGTATACGCAACAGCTGTGAAATGTTAGGAGTAATTTCAATGAAATTATGTATATATGATTTGCATATTCAGCACAACCAAAGATAAATCATCATTGCAGCCTATAGCCAGTTTGGGTATATGAAAAAAAGAATGAAATAAATCTGGTCTATTCCAAACTTGCAAGCAAGAGCATATATGCATATATTTATCTTCATATTTGTGACTGCCCGAGTTTAAAACACAGACCTATGCACCATGGCAGTAGCAGCTTGCAATAATAATAAAAAAAAATAGATAAACAAATACAGGGAGGAAATAAAAATAAAAATAAAAATATGTCAGCTATAACACTATCCAGCACAACCATCAGTAGCTCGGAAATAAACCATGTCTTGTTCATTCCTTGCTACCTAGTTTCTCCAGAAAGTGATTAGTGAATGAATTAAATAAATTAATTATTAAAAAAAAAAATGAAGTATGAGTTGGGTTTTTATGTGATCACATCTATTCCTGAAACCTCCTCCTCTACAGCACCTCACCATGATCTCTTTGGTGAATGGATCAAGAAAGTATTATACAAGAAGTAGTTTCAATCAAACTAAAATTTAACCCAGAATTACAACCAAAAAGTTTTATTGAATTGCATTAAATTGGGATTAAAAAAAAAGAAGGGAAACTTGCGTACATGGCTGAATTCATTGTTGTTTGGTCTAGAAATAAATTTTGAGGTGATTGGGAGGAAATACATCTGACATGGGCAGCTGTAGAAAGTTAGGTAGCATTTGAAAAAATATATATATACTATAAAAGCCTCTTCCTTACATTAAAAATGAAATCTAAAAGTAGATTTAAAACGTATGGGGCTTCAGAGTAGTACGATTCTTGAGCATAAGATATAAAAAGCACAATTCTCCACACCAGTATATTAATTGCAGCACATGGTTGGCAAAGTGTTATCTTAGGTAGACATGACAATATCTTGAAAAGAATTTCAAAACGTGAAGACCGTATAAGCAACCGATCCACTTTACCTCTGCAATAAATTTGTCCATAAGGTTTTTGAAAAAAAATAAATTTTATGCAAATTTTTATTTATTAAATTTTAGGAAGTAGGGTTGAACTATTAATAATGATATTGTTATAATTAATTGATGAAAGAACCAAAATATGTTCAAATTATAATATTGAATTATCATTATTTTATTGAATAAATGATAATATTTCAATGGAGGTTAAATGTTGATTGAATAGTAATAATATTAATATTATCTAAAAGTTTATAGATATATATTACTTTTATCATTACAAAATAATTGTTGTAAATTATCAACAATATCCCTGGGAAAGCATGGTAATATTATTAATGTTAAACATATTAGTAAGAAAAATACATTCTCTTGAAATGATAGTATTATACTATATCGGTACATTAAAGGGCAATATCAATAGAGATAAAAAAATAATAATTATGCTAATATCAAAATAAAATCAATAATAAGAATGTAAATATATCTTTATATATATTCCCACAGACTTTAAATATATGCCATTCAATCTATGTTGTATCTTTTAATAGTACCCCAAATATTTTTTTCAAAGATATACATTTATATTATTAAATGTGATAGTTATATTGCTGCACTTGATAATAGTAAATGAATTCACCATCCTTAATAATAAAATTAATTTTAATAACAAGATGATCTTGATTATGACATCAAGAAATTCAAGTTAGGGGATTTTAGTTAGGTGGATAGGTGAATACGCTTAATTCAATTTTTAATCAGTAATAAATTTGAATATTGTTTTCAAAGTTAAAATAAATGAAATTAGAGACATTGGAGGATGCTAGTTATGGTAACATAGCATCAGGATAATATTAGAGTCAATACCATTATCACGGGTTTGTGGATTATGACGCTAATAATATTATGAAAGGAAGATAATATAGCATAAGGGAATATTATTATTATTTGGGAAATTATTAATAATACCATAGATGAATAATATCATTAATAATGACAATAATAATATTGAGAATAGTTTTATAATTGGAGAATAATACAATATTAATACTATAAGAAATTTATTAATATGTTAATGAAAGTAAAATTATTTGTGAATGGTTGGAACACTATAATGGATAATTTCATAAATAAATAAGTTAACATTATCTTGTCAGAATTTTAATGAATAGCGTAAGTTTTACAACTAGTAATAATATATAGTAAATATTTATAGTAATAACTCCATGATAACTTTATGGTGTTAATTACTTTAGGGGTAAATTTAGATATACATTATGAACTCACATAGTAGTAACTCTATATTGAATTTATAGAATCAGGCAATTAAGTGGTAAAATTTAAATAATTATTGGAAATTATCATTGTCATTATCATTGTAACGCCCCGCCACGCAACCCTAGGGAAAGTTGCAATTTACTAAACAAACGAACAATTTTTTTTTTAAATAAGAACATTTAACATATAAGTTCACTTACCATTGCCAACTAATCCCCTAAGGCTGCAAGACTGAGTTACTTTTACATAAAAGAGGGGTAAAAATTTATTAAAACAAGAGAAAATTACAGAGCAGAGTCATTACATAGCCTTATCCAGCTCCACCAAATGGTCCAAATGTTGAGACAAATCAGGGGGTAATTGACCCTGATCAACCAAATTCCAATCATGAATATGATTAGAAGCCCATTTAGCCAAACAATCAGCAACACCATTCCACTCCCTAGGAATATAAGTGAAAGTAACAAACTCAAGAGAAAAATAGAGATTGAGAATTTGTTCGATAATCAGAGCCAGGTGCCAACTGACATCATCCAACCTACGCCTGTTCAACAAGTTCACCACAACCTGGGAATCAGATTCACAAATAATCCTGCGCCACCCCAACTGACTGCCATGCTCCACAGCCACTAAAATAGCCTGAGCCTCCATAAGATTATTAGTATGCAGACCCTTATAAATAGAGAAAATAAATTGAACATCCCCAGAGCTATCTCGACCAACACCACCAATTCCAGCATGACCAGGGTTTCCATGAGAAGAGCCATCCGTGTTAATTTTTAGGATGCCTTGAGGAGGAGGAGATCAACTTCCCTCCCTATTCACCTTTGGTGTTGGATGCCTACACCTGCTGCGTATAGGCTGTCGATGCGAAGGAGGAAGATGAAGGCGGTTGAAACAACCAACATCAGAAGGAGCAATTGAATCAGTTAGATCACACTTAGCCGCGATCGTTTCACCCAAAGAATGCAAAATTTTCCACCACAAGCGAGGGGCCCCCATCAACACATCCTAAAAAATTTGACGATTCCTCTCCAACCAAAGATTCCAAATAATGAAGGAAGGGCCAATCGCCCAAGCAGCATGAAGAAAGGAGGTAGAAACAGGGGCCCTACTCCCCTGATCCACAAACTCAACCAAAGAGGAAACATGCGTACAGGGCACATTCCACACCCGCCACCAAAGATGCCAAATCTCCCAAGCATAGGAACATTGGAAGAAGAGATGAGAAGCACACTCCTCAGCCTCACGACACAACACACAACAAGAGGGACCCTGGAAACCCCGCTTGCATAAATTATCCCAAGTAAGACACCGGTTTCGAGCCACCAACCACATGAAGAAATTTCACTTGGGCCAAGACAACTTATGCCAAACAAACTTCCACCAAGGGACCTCAGTATCCCCAAACAACTGGTGACCCAATTGCTTATAGCCAGTAGACACAGAGTACTTCCCAGACATATCAGAACCATCCCAGGCTAAAATATCAGGTCCCCTTAATGAATTGCAAGCCCGAGAAGCCAAAAGTTGAGCAAGCTCCCGCCTGTCCCCCTCCGAGCCCCCAGGAGGCCACTCAGAAGGGTGCTTCCAATGAAAAGAAGAGCCACCATGCTCAACAATCTTGTAATGCTCAATGGTGTCCCAACTAGCAGCAGTAAAAACATCACAGAGGGGTTGAAGATGAGGAAAAGTAGACAAAATAGGTGGGTGACCATCCCAAGAATCCCACCAAAAAAGAGCCTATGATCTCGAGTGACAGATCCAAAAAAGCGCCCGCTTAATCAACTGAGCTCCCACTTTCAAAGTAGACCAAATCATAGAACCACTCCCCTCCAGAGGATAGCGAGGAACCTCATGAGAAGCAACACCACGAAGATACTTATAGTTAAGAACACAGGCCCACAACTGGTGTTGATTAGTACACTAGCGCCAATAAAGCTTCACCGCAAGAACTTTCCCATTCAAAATAGAAGAGCATAAACTGAGACCACCCTCCTACTTTGGTCTACACACAGAATCCCATTTAACAAGGCTCCACTTAGAAGTCATCAAGTTACCACTCCAAAGGAATTTCTGAGAAAGAGCATCAAATTCCCGAAGGAAATACATAGGGGCTGATTGAACAAAACACCTATAGATGGGAAGGGCCTAGATAACAAACTGAAGGAGGGTAACTCTAGCAGCAGTAGACAACCACTGATGAGTCCAATGTGTTACCTTCTTCCTCAACTTATCAAGCAACATCTGCCAAGAGGATCTGGGTTAGCGACCAACAGCAAGAGGAATCCCCAGATAGACAAAGGGGAGAGAACCAATTTGAAACCTCAAAATAGCAACAATCCTCCTCTGGATGGCCAAAGGAGTATTAGAGAAAAAAATAGAAGACTTCTGCTCATTAACTTTCTGACCCGAAGCAGCAAGGTAGATGTCCAAAGCTTGCCTAAAGGATTCAGCTTCACGAAGACTAGCCAACCCCATAAGAGAGGTGTCATCCACAAACTGGAGGTGAGAAAGAGTAGGCAGACCCATCCCCCACTGCCAACCATGAATCCCACCCTGAGAGACCCGAGACTTAAGAAAGCGACCAAGCCCCTTAGCCATAAGAATAAAGAGATAGGGAGAAAGCGGATCCCCCTGACGAAGGCCCCTGGTAGCACCAAAAAGTTCAGAAGGTTCCCCATTCACAATAACTGAAAAGGAGGAGGAGGTCACACAACTCATAGTCCAACTCACCCAGTCAGAAGAAAACCCAAAGGCCAACAAAATCTTCTAAAGGAAACTCCATTTAACTTTGTCATAAGCTTTAGCCATATCCAACTTGATGAACATAGACCTTTCCTTAGAGATCGCCATGGAATGAATGACCTCAGAGGCAATCACCACCCCATCCAGAATCTGACGACCAACCACAAAACCTCCTTGTTCCTCAGAGATAACAACAAGCAAGCAAGATTTAAGCCGCTCAGCAATCAATTTCATAATAATCTTATACACCACATTACAGAGTGCAATAGGTCGAAAAAATTCAAACCTATTAGCACCCTCCTTCTTAGGAATGAGGACAAGAAAAGTAGCATTCAAGGCCCAAAGCATCTGCTTGCTATGAAAAGATTCCATGACCACCTCCACCAAATCCAACTTAACATTTTCCCAAAACTCTTGGAAAAATTCAATAGGGAACCCATCAGGGCCAGGAGCCTTCCCCTTATTCATCCCAAAAACAACCTCCTCCACTTCAGATAAAGTAATCGGGCGCATAAGAGAAGCATTCAACTCATTAGAGACCAAAGAAGGAATACAAGAAAGAATCATATTATCCTCAATATCAGAAGGAAGAGAATCCTTAGTAAACAGAGAGGAGCAGAATTGGCGAGCTTCTCTAGATATAGCCTGTTGAGAGGATAAAACTAAGCCTTCAGAGTTAACAAGAGAAGAGATATAGCACTTATTCCGATGAGCTTGCACAGAATGATGGAAGAAGGTAGTATTCTTATCACCCTCTCGAAGCTAGTCAACCCGAGCCTTCTGTTTCCAGAATATCTCCTCACGAAGTTCCCACTCCTCCACCACTTTAAGAGCCTGGGACTCAGCATGCCAAAGAACCTCTAAAAATCCCTAATCCCTAATCTGGCGAGTAACAACAAGACGCTCCTGTGCTTCCCTTTTCTTGGCTCGAAAATTGCCAAAACAAAGCCAATTCCAATGCTTAAGATGAAACTTGACACTTTACAGCTTCTTAACAAAAGAGTACATAGTTGAGCCATATGTCGGGGCTCCATCCAACCACCACTGCTCAACAAGATTATACAAAGAAGAATCCCGAAGCCACATAAGCTAAAATTTGAAGGGGGGATTCTTTGGATTAGCAAGGAGGAAGCTGAAAACTTAAATGGCCAATGATCAGAGCCACACCAGTCCAGAATCTCAGAGCCAATAACCAGACTGCCCCCAACCCAAAAACAAGAAACAAGAAACATATCCAACTGCTCAGAAATCGCCTCTAGCCCACTTCGCCTATTATTCCAAGTAAATAAGCCATTAGCAGGTTTAACATCAACAAGAGCAAGAGAGTCCACATTAGCCCGGAACAACTCAGAAGTAGGACCCAGTCTTGGCAGCCCCCCTCTTTTCTCCTCTAGACACAAAATAGTATTGAAATCACCAGCTAGTATCCAAGGCAAGTAAGGAGCACAGGACCTAACATACCTAATATGGGCCCAAATCTGGCCTTTACCCCGGAAGTCAACAGGAGCATAAACATTACTAACCAAAATAGTCTCACCAGAGTCCAAAATCGAAGCCACCATCGAGATAGAGGAATGGCTAGAAATCCACCAGCGAGGAACAACCTTACGAGGATCCCAAAAAAGAGCCAAACCTCTAGAGCTTCCCTTAGAACCAATACATTGACACTGACCCGAGAACCAAATACGAGGAGCATACTAAAGCATGACGTCCACCTGAAACTTGGTCTCCTGAACACAAAAAATATCTGGAAAATGAACCCCAATCATATCCTGAATAGCTTTTTGACGGGAGGTGCTATTCAACCCCCTTGCATTCCATGAAAGAATAATCATGAGGAAGGTTGAGAAAAGTGGGTACCAATGGTCTTAACAGACCCAGACTCAACCAGCAAATCCCTAGTAGATTTAATCTTATCTACATCTTTTTTATGACCAACTTTAGAGGGGTGCTCAAAATGCCCCTTCTTGAGAGGGCGTTGTAGCACCCCTAGATAAGAGACCCCCTGACCTTTACCAAAAGACATCACCTCCTTAGCTAAATCAGCTAAAATGATATCATCCTATAGGCCAGCAACAGCATTTGAAAGCCCAGAATTCTCCTTTTCTAAAGGAAGAGACAGGTTCGCAACAACAACTGCCTGCTCCAACCCTGTATCCATACTGATAGCCCTAGGTACCATCTCAATAGGAATCCCCTCCTCCAGGGCCTAATTATCCAAGACCTCAAAATGATTAAACCCTTGATTAGTTTGTTTGTCCTTAAAGGGCCGCTTTTGACCTCTCCCCTTAGCTTTTGGCTTGACAGGAGTGAAACCATCCTTATCATGCCCCCCTTCAGCCATAGGCACCTTGCTTTTATCTCCCTTATCCCCCGAAGGCCCCGAAGGAGGAGGAGAAGAAGCCCCAGCCGATTTGGAGACCCGAGGGCATTGTCGATGAAGGTGTCCATATTCATGACAAAATCGACATCGAAAGGGGAGGGACTCATAATCTATCTGTTGAATCCATGAAGCCAAGCCAATACAAATTTCCAAAGAGTCTGGAAAAGGATTATTTAGGTCAATTTCAACATAGATGCGAGCAAAAGAAAATACCTTCTTAATCAGAGTAGTCTAAGCAATGGCAACCGGCTTCCCTAGCAGAGTAGCAATTCGTTGCAAAATGTATTCTCTCCAGAATTCCAAGGGCAACCATGGCAGGCGGACCCACACCAGAACCCAAGATGGTAAATCCTCTGCAGCATTGAAACACCCATGCCAGGGTTTCATAAACAAACCCACCTGGTTGAAAAAATACGGGCCTCCCTCAAAAACCCGATTACGATCCGAAATGCAAGAAAAATCAACCAAGAAAAAACCATTCCCAGCCACCAAAATATCAAAATCACCCTCCACCTGCCATGTATGCCGCATCTAAGACTCCAAAGCTGAGAGAGAAACACGGATACCCAAAAACTTACAAATCAGAACATGTTGACTCTAGTAAGAGAAATCCTCATGTACCAATTCCAGAGAGAAACAAAACTGGACGATCTTGACTCCATGGCAGACAACCATTCACTTTCTTAAGTTTAGAGCTCTCACCCACAAATGAGGTATCCTTCAAAGGAGCATGCACATCCTTAGACACACCTAGAGACACCTTTGCATCTACAATCACCAAACCCTTAGAGATCCCAGCCATTGCACCACACTCTGCACCCACCACAACCGGAAAGAGAGAAAAAAAACTTCACCCTACGCAAATAAACCCCACACCCACCAGCACCCCCTAGACGCCAACCCAAAGAACCAGCCACCACCCCCCACACAGCCATAGTCTACCTCACCCAACACCCTGCAGCCACTCCACTCACCACCTCACACACCATAAAGGTGTCAGGAGACGCAGAGAAGGAAAGCTCGCAGCCTAGAGCAGGCCGCAGGCACCCAACATGCCCCTACACCAGCCACCCATCACTCCCCTGTCCCGCAAGACTGAGTTACTTAAACCCAAACAATAAACATAAATTAAATCAATAATATTAATTACTTAACAATTAAATTCACATACATTCCATACATAAGGATTTACAACAAGGAATATGCAATACCACTTGATTCCAATAACAATTAATTACAATAAGATTACAACACTCAATCCCCGAATGAGGTAATTCCAACAAAATGATTACATATTACAAATTCCACCTCAATAACAACTGAGGGGTAATAAAATACAATAAGAACTGAGAGAACAAGGCATGAGAAGAAACTGATTCCCACGAGCTCTCCAACTAGAAATCACGACCACACGAACAAGAAGAAGAACCAATGGATTAAGATGCACGCCACCCAACCACGTGGAATCCAAAAGGTTCCACTCCCTCCATGCTAGGAGATAGTAACTAGGAATTCCTACACAAGACCATCTACCACTAGACACAGGCGACACAAAACTAATATGAAATAAATACAAGTACCACATCACATGAACTGAAAGGTCAAACCAACAACTCTAGTATGACTCACACATCACTGATATAGGTCACATTACTTCCGGACATATAATAGATCGAGAGTGTCACAAAGACCAAGAAAAAATTGTTGACTTAGGAAGAGTGTCATCGCATAGCTCATCAAGGGATATCCTCTGGGAATCTTCCTAGGCTCCGGCCCCCACACCATGGGTTATCCTGGTGGCCTCTATCGAAATCCCGGCACCCATGCTCACTCATGCGGAATCAAATACCTCTCGTGAAGACGAGATAGATGATCTTGCCATTCCAGGCCTTCTCGTCTCATCCTAAGTCTAAAACAAGCCCTTGGGTCCATGAGAAAGGCATAATTAATCTTATTTAATATTTGATGCAACCTAAGCTTCTAAAAGTTTATTTAGTTATCACTAAATTAACCAACTTGCCAAGGGTTATCCCTGGCACCACTTTGTGGGCCGGCCCCCATTGCAAGCCACTCTCCTAAGACAACACACATGGTAATAACCACAACAAGTAACCAGATAAATACAACCTCTCCATTCAAGGAGGTAACAAACCAAGGAGACTCACTCCAAACACTAGAGGAAACAAGGTCACAAATCCACTCCAAACACTGGAGGAAATCAAAATACCAAAACCCACTCCATCCAAAGGAGGCACACATTACATAACCCACTCCCATTCCCAAGGAGACACACACCATCCCCGTTCATGAAAACCGGGTGAAACGACATGGTGTAACTATACACATTTTCCACAACACATCAAAGGTTGACTCACGTACAACCACCCATACCAATAAATGAACCCCTATCTGGAAGACTTCTAAAACATTCACTCTAATTCCACAACATCGTAGATGAACCATTAGACACTGAAAACATTTTAGACAATAGGTATGCTAATGTTCAGATTTCCTAAATCCAGTCAAAAACAGTTTTCATGACTTGCAATTATCCAATCAATTGATCCCATCTCTTTTCACGACATAGAAATATTCAAAGAACAGACCTTTTACTCTAAATGTCACAACCATATTCATAATCAAAACACTTTAATAATGCAGCCATCTGGTTAAAATTTAAATCAATCGTTCTCTCTAAGTTTTGCAATCATATGCTAAAAATAAAACCACTTGATTAATAAATCCTTTGTAATAAATAATAAGTCAGTTAATTACGCTGCACAAGAAATTAAGTAAATAACCAACATTATTCACACAACTCAATAGTAGCTCAAAGCACGTTGACAACTTCAAGAGTTTAAACCAATAATTATATTTCGTTTCTCAATCACATTTCTTAATAAAATCAACCTTTGAAGTAAAATCATTTGATTATTTAAAATCTCCCTTTTTCAAATAAATCATTTGATTATTTAAAAAATTCATCGTTCAAAATAAATCCTTTGTCTCAATTATCCGTAATAAACAAAACCCAATTATACTTAAATCAAACATTTGATAAATAAAATCGTCTGATTAAAATAAATCATGCATTAACTCTAAGCTCCTCAATTATGTTCCATAATCAAAATTTTAATGATTAAAACCATCTGATTAAAATAAATCTTTCATTATCTCTTAGTTTCACAATTAAATTCCATATTCAAACGTTTTAATAAATAAGGTCATTTGATTGTAATAAGTCAATCATTAACTCTCCATTTAACAATTATCTTCATAATCGGGATATTTTAATAAATAACCACTAGTCAAGTCACTTAATCTATATTTCAACATAAGATAAATAATTTAATCAAAATCAAAATCAATATTTTAATTAAAAACATTTGATCATTCGTCAATTTCATTTCCTCTATGCTAAAGCGATAATCATTTTTGATTAATTCCTATTTTTAAGATATTCAAATTATCATTTAAATTTATACCTCTAAAATATTATTTAGAATCCCATGATTTCCCGATCAAAACAAAATCTTGAATAGAATCGATTGATTACAAGAACTCCATTTATTTCGGCTTGGTAACAAAATAAATTCCCTAAATAAATTATATTTAAATAGAACCTATTTAAATATAATTATGATTTAAATATATATGTTTAAAATAACCAATCTATTATTTTATTTTACCACTTAATGGAAAAATGAGGGAATATATATTCATTAAATATATATATATATACAATAATAAATATATATTACATATATATTAAATCAATATATATATATAATATATAAATATTATAATAAATATATATATTATAATATAAAAAAAACTAAATTTAAACTAAAGTTTAAATAAAACAAAAATTATATTAAAATAAAATTAAAGGCCAAAGGCCCTTTTGGCTGCGTTGCAGCCCCAACAGGGGACGCACCCCTGTGTGGCTGCTACGCAGCCCCTGTGGTGGCTACTTGCAGCCCCTCCCCATCCATGGATGGGGGGTGGCTGTGGACAGCCCCCACACAACCAAAAAAATAAATTTTATTACTATTTTTTTTACAATTTCGTTTAAAAATGAAAATAAAACAAAAATCAAAACCCTGGCTTGGTAAAAAAAACCAGAACGAAATTTTACACAACAACCTCTTGAATACAAAACTTCCAGTTGCATTGATTTTATATGCAAATATAAATGATTATTTTTAAAATATATATCATTTCACACCCCAATTTGGCAAATTTTCTTGAAGAAAAGATTGAGGAGAAAGATTTAAAGCAAATGACATGATGAATTTTTTGGGTTTTTCCCCAAATGACAAATAATTTAAATCTTTTTATTTGAATCCTTCTCAGTTTTGTGTTGCTAGTTTTAAAACTAATTTTCATGGGTTTGATTTGAATCCAAGCAAGATTTCAAAGATTTTCTCACAGCCAACAAGGATTTTCAAACATACATCACAAAGATTTAATCTATTTTCAAAATGAACAAGGCAAGAGCATGAGAAACCTAATTTTTCTCTAAGATTTGCAACCCTCAACAATGGTGTTTTTCAATTCCTTCTTGGATCCAACTCAAGCAAAAATCTCCATCCTCTTCACAAATCCAAGCCAAAAACCATAACCCAGCCCATTTCTCCAAATTGAAAAGACTAAACTTAGATCCTATTCCATTATCCAAAAATAGGGTTTTCTTCCCAAATTAGTCAAAACCCTAAAATTCCCACTCACAAAATATAATTTAAAAAACATGGGAATATTTCTAATTTTTAATTCAAATCCCAATTTCGAATTTTTAATTCAATTTCATGCATTTTCCAAATTCTCATTAAAACATAAGTATTTCAAAAGTTACAAAGAATATATGTCATCTTTAATTTTCAAAAGTGAAATTAAAACGTATTATCATTTATTTATTTATTTAAATTTAATCGTAACTATTCGCGCAAGATTTTTTTACTTTTATTTTAATTAAATTTTAATGTCCAATATAATTTCCATTTCAAATTTAAATTTGAATCTAAATATATATTAATGTCAAAACGACTATTTTAATTAAAATCACCATTAATCCCATTAACCATTAAACTCAATTTAATTTAATTAATTAATCCAATCAATCAATAACCCAATAATTATTTTATTAATTAAATCAAATAAATCAATAAAGTAAATCGCATTTCAACATTGCAACTAAACACATTTAATCATCAATTAAACTGCACCTAGCATTTAATAAACTTTAAACTCGAAATTAAATAAATACTTAAGGGAAAATTGGCCAAATTAAGACAACTAACCCCGACGACAACCCAACAACACGCTATGACTAGGGTGATGACTTGGCTCAGAAAACCTAGCTACTATCTCCTAATCGATTACCATTGGTAAATGGACACGGTCGGACCTGTGAAGCCAGGTGGAGTCAATGTCATGTACCTGCCAACCTGCAACAAAGAGCATGTCGAACGTGCATATATACGTAATATGATCAAACACGCCGTGAAGAGGAAATCTCAGAATCGTAGGGCACTCGCAAGCGAGTGATACAATCCCGTCCCCTTCACCAATACAATATCACTAACTGATGCATCTAACATCAATAACATGATCAACAGCATAAAACATCACTAAATCAAATATCTTCTAAGTTAATCCAAAACATGCCATAAAGGTAACATCAGGATAACATCACATCAAAATACAACATCCGCATTGTATAACAATTGCAATCAAAAGCAACCTAGTTCCAAAGTCAAAGCATAATCAAACACAATCATAATAGGGAAGAACAATGCCAATCAAAGAGCCAAAACAGAGGGGTGTTACAATCATTGTCAATACGATGGTCGAATCAATATTATTAACAACTATGGAGTAATGGTAGTATATTATTTAATCCCAAGGAAATAAAATAAAATAAGCAATTAGAATATTAAAGCATGATTAAAGGATATAATAGGCCACGTGATATCGGCAATGTAATTATATAGTGGAACTAAAAGAGAATTATTAGTTGGAAAATAATAGGGATAATATTAGTACCCAAGATTAGTATGGACAATTATAAGAATAATACTCATAATTGATTAAACGATGATAATGCTAGGGTGGAGATTAACTTTGAATAATCCTCCATCTCATTTAAAAAAAAAATGGTGGGTTTTTCTAGTGAAAATTATGGGCATGACACTTGGTATCAGAGCCCTAGGTTGCAACCCTAGGGAACTCTAGGAATAAATTGGGCATTAAGTATTGTGTGTACGCAAAACACCTTGTGCTAGTTAGAATAAAATGTTAAATCTAAAAGATTCACATGGTGTGATACATGAGAACTTAGTTTAAACATATGACCTAAATAAGGTTGCAAAGTACTAAATGATCAGGAAGTGACCATTATAGATGGGTCAAGCAAGCAACTAATTAAGGGATTCAACTTTTAAAATAAACTCAAGTCTAAACATGGTGCCTTAATAAGGTGAATGCCTAGATCCCATATTAAACTAGTTAACTAGGGTTACGACATTAATCTAGCTGCTTGTTATCAAATTCCCTTAAAACCTTAAAAAGGGTATAATTGAGTTATGAGCCATAGTCCTTGTTATAAATGCGTGAATAGAGTAATAGGACATACTGAGGTGTATCATTAAGGAAATATTTTTTTGTTGAATTTTAAGGCCATAATTCTTCAATACAATAGTAAGGTAATTTCCAAAAGTTATGGGAATTTGAAGTGCAACATATTTTCTTTAGTATGAAGAAAGGATAGAATATCATAATTATATTTGGAATCATGTAACTAGTAAAAATAAAAAATAAAAATTTATGAACCATGAAAAGGATTAGTGTGTTGAAGGTTGTAATTAAATAAGTTTAAATTTATAAACTCTTAAATTGATTAAATATAACACCCTTGAACTATGTGTTATGTGTAATTTAAGTACCCTTGTAGTGAGATATAAAATCTTGTAAAAAAAAAAGAATTTGAAATTGAACCCTTAAGGTGAAGGTTGTTGGACATAAATTTAAGGGCTTGAACTCACAAATTGGTATTAATACATGCATGAAATTTTATCTTGTATGCCTTAGGGCATAATTTTCCTAGGCCTTAACCTATTAACCCAAAATCTTGATTTACATATAAGTGTATAAGGGTTGATTTCATGAAGCAACAAATGATTCATATTGCGTGTGATAGGTAACAATTTCATAGATGATTACATCAACTAATAATCAAAATCTTGCATTATATATTAAGTCCAATTTATAAAAGTGGTCAGAATCAAAATATTCACCTTGACTTAAATGGTGAAACTTTAAAGTTA
Source organism: Sequoia sempervirens (assembly GCA_007258455.2). Lineage (NCBI taxonomy): Eukaryota > Viridiplantae > Streptophyta > Pinopsida > Cupressales > Cupressaceae > Sequoia > Sequoia sempervirens. The sequence goes on along the minus strand of VDFB02353493.1, from coordinate 145,974,084 downwards.
TTTAAACACATGTGGAAGTAGATGATGGCCTAGTAAACTTGATAAAACTATAAGCTAACAAACCCTTGTGCTCTATTATTTAAAGATTAAATAGTTAACAAAGCAAGATGATTTCTAGGAGTCGAGTCAAAGGTGAGAATGTGTAGAAAGTTACAACTATGTCAAGATTGGTGAAATTGATTTAGGTATTGTGAAAAAAATTTCCTTCTAGAAATTGAGTCTAGAACCTTGGTGAAGAGACCTTGTCAAATATGCATTTGGAGTGACAACATTACTTAGGGCAAACACCATAACTACTTCTGTAAGGCCCCTCTTTGCATGTGACTAATACAATCTTAAAGTGTTATATATTCCTCCTAAATAGATGGTTAGATATATTGCAAGCGATATGAATTGTCTAACAGTAACCTTATAGTTTTACATTATGTTATATCACTATTATTTTACCTAATGAAGATGTATGTGCATGCAAATTATTGTATGAGATTCAAACTTACAAGATGAATCTGAAATAAGATAATTGTTGTGTCGTGTTACATTGGAAGTGTAATTAGCTATGTAAATGATTCATGAATAAAGATGTACAAAGATTCAATTTACAATTAATGTTGTTTATTGATATGTCTAATTGTGCTTGATTATGTTGTGCAGGAAATTAAATGAGTCGATGTGGGATTAACATTAAAGGTTGAGAAGATAACAGTGCTAGCATGAGAAGGGATAACCATCAAGTGCAAATCAAAAGACTTCTTGTTGAGGATATAAATTTATCTCCATCTGAGACCTAAAAGCAAGTAGAGTAAATGTATTGGAGGGCTAAGGAATCAAATATGCAAATAGGAGGATGGATAAATATTGGAATCAAATCAAATACATCTTTGGGAAGTTCTAAGTGTAGCCCTATTTGACTTAGAAGGGTTTGAGGTTTTATTATTGATTGGTTGATTATGTTTGAGTAGAATCCAATTGTAGGTCATGTGATGTGAATTTGGTTGGGGTTGGAACCCTTGGTCAGGATCAAAACTCGTATGGATTCTTTTGTGGGTTTTAAAAAGGGATTATTGAGCCAATTTCCTTGGTTTTTGAACAAGAATAGACCCCTAGGACCTATACCTATGGGTTTGGAACCTTTTTGACATGTGAACTTGTCCTTGGAGTGTGAAAAGACCCCTCAAAAGTCCACATTCATGAATGTGACGAATTCAAAAAGTATTGGGGCTTGGGAAAAATGACTTGTCACTCTCAACTTCCCACTCCCCAAAAGTTCTTGGCATTGGCACAAGACTCACACATGTGTGAGCACTTGTGGGAAAGAGTGTAGGTTTGGAGGATTCCTATATATCTCAAGAAGATGGAAGATTTGGGCATTGCCCACTTCTCCTTTTGGAGAACTTGTGAAGTGAAGAAAAGAAGGAGAGAGTCAAGGATGGAAGAATAGGAGTTCAAAGGAAAGCAACTTGTAGAGAGATAAGTCTTTTTCCATTTCTTATTCTTAGTATTGGTAGAGATAGCTTGATCTATGCATTAAATCATAAGTAAGATTGTTTAAGGGATATATTAGAGTAATGTGTTGTATAATGAGAAAGCTTGTTATAGCACTAAGCTCTCACCATTGAATTACAATGGTGTATAATGTATTTCTTGCTCGGGGGTATGGCTAGACCCCACGAAGCTCCATGACGCCATTACGGTAGGGTGGAGAGCAAGACTTTGTTCATGGGTGCGTAACACATTTGTTTCTCAACATAGTGGTAAAGCTACAAGTTGCAAGGAGAATTTCATATTGTCAATGTAGAAATGAGAGCAAGACTCATTCATTTGTGTATTTTCATTCTATTCCTTAAATTTTGTTTACTTAGAGGGTTGAATATTTTTATGAAAGAAGAAACTTTATAGATATGTGTTAAAAGAAATGTTTGAGCTAAAAGCTATTTTTATTGAGAGTTGAGGGAAATACTATGTAAATCTAAGGTTACTTTCTCTTGCAATTGAAAGAATGTTTAACATGTATTCCTTATAAAAATTTGATAAAAAAAAAATGTTACTTTTATCTCTTGATGCCTCTACTTGAAACCCTTGTTTATTAAATGAGAGAGTTTTGTGTTTGGTCATAGTGAAAATGCTAGATTTTGGACTCATATTGTAAGAGAAAATGGTGTATTGTGTTCTTGATGGAAAGATATAAAGGGGCTATGTTAACAAAAGTGAGCCTTTGCAAATGATGTTTAAAGTTTTAAATGAAAGTGTTTAACCTCCTTTTGTTAAAAGTATAAAAGTGTTCATCCAAGATACAATACATTAAAATGTAGAAAAATATTATCTTTTTAAATCTAGTCATAAATATTATGAAAGTTTTTGATTATGTAATTGCATTTTCCTTTTTAAAAAAAAAAAAAAATATATATATATATATATATATATATATATCCTTCCCCCTTTGAAAATGATCCTATAAAACATATATAATATTCAAGAAAGAATTTTCACTCCCATGTATTTTTTTTTTCCTAGAAATGCAATCTAATAACAAGTTTGCGTAGACCTATTCTTTATTGAACTAGCGTTGCCTAAAATGTAAATTCCATTCTGGAATACTGTGGATTCACATGAGTATTTTACTTAGAAAGGAAGAGTGTTGTGTCTTAAACAAAACTCTCCATCGAGTTAACACATTGCAAATAAAAATGAAATAAAATAAAATAGTGGTCCTTGTATGTACTATGGAAAACTCCACTGTTTAGCAGAAATGTAATAATATAGTGCTGATTTAAATTCCAGAGAGAAAATAAAGAGGATCATGTTTACAATGAATAAGAATGGCGTCCCTGTGCCCTCTTAAACCTATCAGGCGTGTGAGAGGAAAGAAAGAAAAAAAAATTGTCCTCAAGCTCCAGATAGAATATGGTCCAAAAAAAAAAAAGCTGCACAAGATTGGGTTGTAGGAAATAGGTTAATAGCATGAGAGTCTAGGAATCAAGATAGATTAATGTTAAGTTATGCTTTACAAGGAAAAATAAGAAGTAAAAATAATAGTATAGAGTTTAAACGAATACCTGTGTACGTTTAACTGGCTGCGCACATCTACTTCTTGGATGGAGTAGTAGATGCAGCAAAAACAAATTTTCATGTTCCGAAGTATGAAATTCCTTGGTGCTATATCAAACCTTTTTATGTTCCTAGAGGAAATTGCAAATCAAAGGACCTTTCGGGGTGTCTAAATAGGGGTGAGGAAATGAGAGGTGAGCAAGGAGAGTCGACGTATTCTCTGAGTAAAATTTGAATTTGGCATCCAACTAGACTTTGACAGTGTAATCAGTCAATCCCCTTGAATCGATGCGTACAAATATCACCTCTCCACATACACCCTTAGAGAAGGAATACTGGGCGACCCACATGCCAAAGAGTGGGAGATTGGCAGGCGCATCCACAGGTTTATAGTGCAGTGTTTCCGCATTTAGTATTGGTAGCGATTTCTTTTTATTTGTGTCTAATAAAGTTATGGAGTGGATGCCAATTCTCTCCCCGTATCTCCACCAAGATCATGCATTTAAACATCCTTGAGGAGCGAGTCGATATTTAATGCTTCTTGCAGCTTCGTGTGCAGTGAAAATAGCACTTAGAGTTTTTTTCATAGGCCTGATAAAGAATAATTGATACACCGCGGCAAGCTTGCTTATCTTGTTAAGTATGGTTCTCTTGGAATTCATCCTCTAATATGTGTCCAGCAATGCCTAATTTCTGCCCCTAATCACCTCGTGATCTGCATGTACCTTTTTTTTTTTCTTATACCATTCCTTCTCTGGTGAAGCGTCTTATCACGATCCTAGAGTACAAGTAGGTGCCAGTCGCTCCTTCCAACCCACATGTTAGGCTTGATTATTGGCCAGAGACAACCTGATAATAGCACCACCTTCCCTTTTACCACCGGTATGGAACACACAATAGTATCTATGATAGGTTAAGAAATGATACTTCTTGAAACCTTCTGGTCCACTCTCCACCACACTACCCATGCGTGAGAATATATCAGTGTAAGGTTTACTAGCTAATGGTGAGAAGAATAAAAGATACAAAGATTTAGGAGTAATGCGTCTGCAAAGTTCGTAACAAAGTTACCCCTAGAGCAGCAAGGGGTCATGAAAACACCATAGCGGGATATTACCATGATCTCTGTTCTTGTTACTTTCGGTATGTGGTGTGGATTCAGTCTTACAGGAGTAGCAGTGTGGTTCTACTCAATAAATTGTATGTGGCCACTTTTGTTATCAGTCACGAGTTTGACCAAATCAATGTCCAATAACATCCATGGCACGAGTGAAGCTAATGAAGAGGCATAGTATAATCCCAATGCCTTTATGTTCGCTATTCATTTCAGTCAAAGTCCAATAATTCAATCGATCTCTTGTGTTAAATAAGACAGGGATGAGCAAAACTGCGAATCAAGAAATAATGTTGCATATCGTTCAAAAAAAAAAATATAGAATTTGCATCCGTATGGTTGGGTAAATCAACAATTCGGGCAAGTGCTATCTTGCATAATGCTACCTCCTTTACTTAGAGTGTGGAATGAATGTCACCCATGACTTCCTCACTGCATATTTATATATATCTTGAAACGTAGGTAAGCATCTTTTTCCCCTCGTAAGAATTCACTCTTTAGTATTTAAAAGCCATCGTGGGGAATACTTAGAATACAATTATCCTTTAGAGAGGAGAATATGTCCCCATATTCTAACAAGAAGAATCTATTAAATTAAATAAGACTATAAACCAAGGTAAAGATTATTAGTTAATATAAATTCTTTAAAAGTAAGTTAAGGTCTCTTTATCTGTACTCTTCTTTCTTTTCCCTTTAAGGGAAAAATAATAATATGCAAAATGTAAATGAAAATAATTACTGGTATTTAGGGAAATAAGCAATATGTAAAATGATAATGAGTTTTGAAAGGTATTTATTTGTTTAATTTATGTTATACCTTATAAATTTATTTTAGAGTATATATAATTAAATTAATAACGATTAAGTAATGATAATAATAAATAAATTAAAATAGAAATCTAATTATTAACTTGCAAATTGTAATTATTATATTCACTTTCATATTTAAATTTCAAGATGAAATTTGAATGTAGATCTCATTAATGTCGACAAGATGGTTTCGTGGGTAGAGCTTACAACTAAACAATGTTTCGTCAATTAATCCTTACTTATATCCAGTAGTTACTCATACTCAAATGTTGGGCCCGATTTTTCTCATGATCTCTTGAGGGTACGAGTGATGGCCTTCACACATACCCGCTTTCCTTTATACTAAACCCTCGCCCTAGGTGATGTGTCATTGATCTCCTTGCAGGGGCAATGTCATCCGATGAGTGTATTACATCATCATGTTACGCATGGTTAGTGTATCAATAGCATATTTGCAAATATGTGTGTTAAAAAAAAAAAAAATTAGTCATGTTTTGCCTTGGAGTAAATTTAGGGCATTACACTTGGTATCAGAGCCCTAGGTTGCAACTCTAGGGAACTCTGGGAATAAATTGGGCATTAAGCTTGGTATGTTTGTGTGGGAACATGTGAAAACCACCTTGTGTTAGTGATAATTAAATTTTGATAAGGAAAATTCTAAGGGACTTGCATAGTGTAGTAAATGTGAATGTTGTTGCAATTATCTAGCCCAAATAAGATTGTGAAGTACTAAATTATCAAGAATTGACCATTTTAGATGGTTCAAGAAATTATTTAATTAATGACATTCAACTGTTAGGAGAAACTTAATATAAACATGGTGCCTTGGTTTAAGTAAATAGGGTGAATGACTTGATACATATAACGGTCTAGTTAACAAGGGTTATGGCATCAATTTGGCCTTTTGATATTAAACTTTCTTAAACCTTCGAAAGGGTATAATTGAGTTTCTAAAGTGGGGTCCTTTTATAAAATATGTGAATAGTGTAATAGGTCATCACAATGGGTATTATTAAAGAGACATTATTTTTTTGACGTCTTAAGACCATAATTCTTAAACACAATAATAATGTAACTTCTTAAAGTTAGTTGTGTTTTGGGAGAAACTTACATTCTTGTTCAGACCTTAGTACAAATAAAGGATAGAACACCATAACTATATTTTGGAAAATTGCAACTAGTCAAAGAGGAAAGAATTATATGGCTCACAAAATGGATTAATGTGTTAAATGTTGTAATTTAACAAGTTTAAATCTCTAAACCATTAAATTTATCAAACTAACATGAGTGAAGCAATGGAAAACCTCATATATTATGTGAAATTTGAGCACCTCATACATTTGAATTTAAAATTTTATCAAATATTAAAATTAAACCCTTAAGGTCTAGATTGTTGGACCTAAGTCTAAGGACTTGTTCATAATTTGTAATAGATTCTAGGTACTCATGAACTGCTACCTTGCACAACTTAGACCATGGTATATATAGGACTTTCCTATTACTCAATATCTCAATTTTCATAGTGCATAAGGATTTAATTCACATTCCTGTGCAATGAATGAATCACCTTGTGGTTGTTAGGTAAAGAATTTCATGTATGATGACATCAACTAATGATGAAAGTCTTGCATTGTATAGTACGTGTAACTTAGAAAGGCGGACAAAATTGAATTAAATGGTGAAACCCTATGTCATTCAAACACTAAGTAAACCATAACCTAGTGAACTTAATAGTACGATGAAACCTATCAAACCTTTTGTGTTGTTTCATCCAAGACTAAAACAAGTGAAAGAATATAATTACTAAAATTCAAATCAAAGGTAAGAATGTGTAGAAAGTTGCAACTAAATTTTAATTGGTGAAAATTGATTTAGGTAATGAGTAAATAATTTCCTTCTAGTAATTAAGTTTAAAACCTTGGTGAAGAGACCTTGTCAAAATATGCATTTGAAGTTACAACGTTATCTAGGGCACACACTATAAACACTTCCCTATACATAGCCAAGAGTTAAAGTCTTGTTGGTACCAAAATATGAAAGGATACATGTCATAAAAGAAGTAACAGGGTAGTCAATTAGGTGTTGACATTGAAGGTTGTGTACATGTTATAAGAACTGAATAATCAATTATTGAATTTATGAAGTTGAGTAATGAAATATGTGGGATTCATGGCGTATTAAGTGATTGGAAAGTTAAACTATATCGATAAGAGGCACTAAGTAGAATTGTAAAACTTTCAACTAATGTTGTATTCTAAACCATTGACTGTACTTGAGAGAAAATCATATACATTGGAATGTAAAGGAGAAAAAAATTAAAAGTAGATAGAAATTTCAAGAATTTAACTCATTTGTGAATCTTTATGAGGTTATAAGGAGTTGTGATTGTAAAAATGATGATTGTAACATGTGATTAAATGGTTCAATCTCAGATAGTGAAATGCAAGATTTGTAAAAAGATATCAATGAGTTGTGAAAATTATTATTCTGTGTTTCATGCATTGAGTGTGCTTTCTTTTCCCATATTGTAATGTTTCAAACAAAAATGATTGACTATCTTCCTTATCAAGTAGGAAACCTTCTTTAGCACATGAAAATTATAGTGGAATTAACCATACTGATATGTTAGTGAACATAACAAACATAGTTGAACAAAAAAGGAATAATGGCATGGTTAAAAACCAATCTTGACCACATATGTGATGTCGGTAAGATGGGAAGTGTTCAATGTACCGTGTATTGTCAATTGTAGGAAAAGTGAGTATTACCTAGATTACAATTGTGAATTATATGGAAATTTATCGAGAATTGTGTAAGGAAATAAAGTGTGTATGGGTGTATCGACATTTTTGTTAATAGTATGGTGCACCATGCATTGTTAAGTTGTAGGAAGATTGGGCGATATACTTAAGCTACAAGTGCACACTTCTGGTTATTTCTTATGCCTATGCAAAGTGAGTCGACATTTCCAAAATTGAGATGAAAAGTGAATATTGCTTAAAGAAAAATAGAATGTGTAAGTGCATTGTTATTGTTCTATGGTGAATTTTGTAAAGTGTATTGTGTTATTGCATGTGAAGTGAAAACCAATAAATGTGTTGTGCCCAAGTATGAGATACAGGGTATCTGACTTGGGATAAGGGTGGTGGACATCTAGTATGATCCCCTATATGTACCCTTTGTGATGGCTTTTATGTAAGCTAGCTAGTTGTGAGTTAAAATAAATGTGTTAAGTGCATACGTGTGTCTATTAAATGAAATGTGATGTGCTCCTTTGTGTTAGTTTTATTTCTATGTTAAATGTGTACCCCTAGCGTTTGGTTCCCCCCTAATGGGAGTGTGATGCCAGCTAGTGTAAATAGGGGTTGAGAGGCACATGGTCTACCATCAGGAGATTACGAGCTCAGGGTGTTGTCCCTAATCCTGATAAAGGATCTATGTCAAGCCATTGTAATCTTCCCATGGACGTTGACCATGGCCTACTCCCCCACATATGAGAGCCACACTTGTTGGTTCATAGTGCAAACCTATTCCTTGATGTTTATAACCCATGGGTAAAGGATGGAATAACATGGACGACTAGTGATTCATACTTATGTGGTCAGGGACCAACAGTTACTCATATTCATGTGGTCAGGGACCACTAGTGCTTCATGTTTATGTGGTCAGGGACCACCAATGATGTATATTAATGTGGTCGGGGACCACCCGTTATTCATATTTGTGTGGTCAGGGACCACCAGTTATTGCATGCTATAATACTTATGATGTGGTTAGAGAACCACCATTCCCCTCCTCCCCTTAGGTGGCTTATCAAGTCACGTGGTGTTTGTAATGTGCAAATTTTATTGTTGAAATATGAATTATTTATAATTCTTGATTGATGTTTTATTTTATTATGTGCCAGCAATGTGTAATTTTACATTTATGTACTTAGGCTATTTAGCCATTTGGAAGTTGTTATATAGTCCGATTTGCCTCAAGGACTTGTTTAATTTCGCCTTTGAATTATGATTGGAATGTTGCAATGTAGCTACAATTTATCTTTATTTTGTTTCTCTTGAATTTATAGTTCCCTCTTGGGAGTTTTATTGAAACTTTGGTTTATGATCTTGTGTTATTCAGTTTGAGGCTTTCTCCTTGGTTGCAAATTTGCTGGCATGTGTGGTGTAATGTGGAATTTGTAAACTGCCATATCCCGGGGGGTTCCCTGGCAGGTTGTATAGGGGAGTAGATGTGTTGGGGAATTATTTTGAAAGGGGTTGTGAATGGGACCGGTATGGGACGGTCATTAATCCATTCTTCCCTCATTCTATGATTATTCTTATCTATATGGAGGAGTCCTTAGAGAAGGGCCTCGAGTGGTATCCAAGAATATCTGTCCTTGTAAACCCCATTATGTGAGCCTTGTGTTGTAAATTATGTGACTATATGAGGACAGGCGCACCCATTGGGAAGAGCACCCTTTATATGAGGGCAGGCGCACCCAATTGGGAAGAGAATTCTTGTTATTGTTGTGTGTACATGTGAAATTACAAATAAATGTGATGTGGAATACTTGTGAGCTATGTGAGAAAAATAGTAACGTGTGATGCAAAGTTAATATTATTTGAGACATGGTATGAGTTCCATAATTATAAGGTAAAATGTTCTCTTAAGCATATATTTTGACAAAATGTGAAGCTAAGAATTCTAAGACATGATTGGTCAATGAAACAAAAATATTTTTCTAACATCATGAGTGATGTTTATGATGCAAAGAAATTTTGGAGGTGTATAAAAGGTTATGAATTCATTTAGATATAGTTTTGCATAATTTAATTGAAGTCGATTACATTGTTAATAAATTAGAGCTACATGGATTGTTGTTAGCCTTTGTTAAATTAATCATATATCAAATAAATGTTCCAGTATGAGAAATTTTGTTCTAAGTATTTAAATATTTAATTCATGGAAGAGATTTGCCTCTAATATGCACTTATAGCTAAATGTTTTGATTCTTCCATCGAGAAAGTAAAAGTAATTAGTATGTTTGATATATTTATGTTTGTCCTTATATTGAGACTATGTTTTCAAACCTTAATGACTTCCAGGAGGAAGTCTAAGCTAAGGGGAGGGAGATGTAAGGCCTCTCTTTGCATGTGACTAATACAATCTTAAAGTGTTATATATTCCTCCTAAATAGATGGTTAGATATATTGCAAGCGATATGAATTGTCTAATAGTAACCTTATAGTTTTACGTTATGTTATATCACTGTTATTTTACCTAATGAAGATGTATGTGCATGCGAATTATTGTATGAGATTTGAACTTATAAGATGAATCTGAAATAAGATAATTGTTGTGTCGTGTTACATTGGAAGTGTAATTAGCTATGTAAATGATTCATGAATAAAGTTACAAAGATTCAATTTACAATTAATGTTGTTTATTAATATGTCTAATTGTGCTTGATTATGTTGTGCAGGAAATTAAATGAGTCGATGTGGGATTAACATTAAAGGTTGAGAAGATAACAGTGCTAGCATGAGAAGGGATAACCATCAAGTGCAAATCAAAAGACTTCTTGTTGAGGATATAAATTTATCTCCATCTGAGACCTAAAAGCAAGTAGAGTAAATGTATTGGAGGGCTAAGGAATCAAATATGCAAATAGAAGGATGGATAAATATTGGAATCAAATCAGATACATCTTTGGGAAGTTCTAAGTGTAGCCCTATTTGACTTAGAAGGGTTTGAGGTTTTATTATTGATTGGTTGATTATGTTTGAGTAGAATCTAATTGTAGGTCATGTGATGTGAATTTGGTTGGGGTTGGAACCCTTGGTCAGGATCAAAACTCGTATGGATTCTTTTGTGGGTTTTAAAAAGGGATTATTGATCCAATTTCCTTGGTTTTTGAACAAGAATAGACCCCTAGGACCTATACCTATGGGTTTGGAACCTTTTTGACATGTGAACTTGTCCTTGGAGTGTGAAAAGACTCCTCAAAAGTCCACATTCATGAATGTGACGAATTCAAAAAGTATTGGGGCTTGGGAAAAATGACTTGTCACTCTCAACTTCCCACTCCCCAAAAGTTCTTGGAATTGGCACAAGACTCACACATGTGTGAGAACTTGTGGGAAAGAGTGTAGGTTTGGAGGATTCCTATATATCTAAAGAAGATGGAAGATTTGGGCATTGCCCACTTCTCCTTTTGGAGAACTTGTGAAGTGAAGAAAAGAAGGAGAGAGTCAAGGATGGAAGAATAGGAGTTCAAAGGAAAGCAACTTGTAGAGAGATAAGTCTTTTTCCATTTCTTATTCTTAGTATTGGTAGAGATAGCTTGATCTATGCATTGAATCATAAGTAAGATTGTTTAAGGGATATATTAGAGTAATGTGTTGTATAATGAGGAAGTTTGTTATAGCACTAAGCTCTCACCATTGAATTACAATGGTGTATAATGTATTTCTTGCTCGGGGGTATGGCTAGAGCCCACGAAGCTCCATGACACCATTACGGTAGGGTGGAGAGCAAGACTTTGTTCATGGGTGCGTAAGACATTTGTTTCTCAACATAGTGGTAAAGCTACAAGTTGCAAGGAGATGAATTTCATATTGTCAATGTTGAAATGAGAGCAAGACTCATTCATTTGTGTATTTTCATTCTATTCCTTAAATTTTGTTTACTTAGAGGGTTGAATATTTTTATGAAAGAAGAAACTTTATAGATATGTGTTAAAAGAAATGTTTGAGCTAAAAGCTATTTTTATTGAGAGTTGAGGGAAATACTATGTAAATCTAAGGTTACTTTCTCTTGCAATTGAAAGAATGTTTAGCATGTATTCCTTATAAAAATTTGATAAAAAAAAAATGTTACTTTTATCTCTTGATGCCTCTACTTGAAACCCTTGTTTATTAAATGAGAGAGTTTTGTGTTTGGTCATAGTGAAAATGCTAGATTTTGGACTCATATTGTAAGAGAAAATGGTGTATTGTGTTCTTGATGGAAAGATATAAAGGGGCTATGTTAACAAAAGTGAGCCTTTGCAAATGATGTTTAAAGTTTTAAATGAAAGTGTTTAACCTCCTTTTGTTAAAAGTATAAAGGTGTTCATCCAAGATAGAATACATTAAAATGTAGAAAAATATTTTCTTTTTAAATCTAGTCATAGATATTATGAAAGTTTTTGATTATGTAATTGCATTTTCCTTGTTTAAAAAAATAAATAAACAAATATATATATATATATATATATATATATATATATATATATATATATATATATATATATATCCTTCCCCCTTTGAAAATGATCCTATAAAACATACATAATATTCAAGAAAGAATTTTCACTCCTATGTCTTTTTTTTTTCCTAGAAATGCAATCTAATAACAAGTTTGCGTAGACCTATTCTTTATTGAACTAGCATTGCCTAAAATGTAAATTCCATTCTGGAATACTGTGGATTCACATGAGTATTTTACGTAGAAAGGAAGAGTGTTGTTTCTTAAACAAAACTCTCCATCGAGTTAACACATTGCAAATAAAAATGAAATAAAATAAAATAGTGGTCCTTGTATCTACTATGGAAAACTCCACTGTTTAGCAGAAATGTAATAATATAGTGTTGATTTAAATTCCAAAGGGAAAATAAAGAGGATCATGTTTACAATGAATAGGAATGGCGTCCCTGTGCCCTCTTAAACCTATCAGGGATGTGAGAGGAAAGAAAGAAAAAAAAATTGTCCTCAAGCTCCAGATAGAATATGGTCCAAAAGAAAAAAGCTGCACAAGATTGGGTGCCAGGAAATAGGTTAACAGCATGAGAGTTTAGGAATCAAGATAGATTAATGTTAAGTTATGCTTTACAAGGAAAAATAAGAAGTAAAAATAATAGTATAGAGTTTAAACGAATACCTATGTACGTTTAACTGGCTGCGCACATCTACTTCTTGGATGGAGTAGTAGATGCAGCAAAAACAAATTTTCATGTTCCGCAATATGAAATTCCCTAGTGCTATATCAAACCTTTTTATGTTCCTAGAGGAAATTGCAAATCGAAGAACCTTTCGGGGCGTCTAAATAGGGGTGAGGAAATGAGAGGTGAGCAAGGAGAGTCGATGTATTCTCTGAGGAAAATTGTAATTTGGCATCCAACTAGACTTTGACAGTGTAATCAGTCAATCCCCTTGAATCGATGCATACAAATATCACCTCTCCACATACGCCCTTAGAGAAGGAATACTGGGCGACCCACATGCCAAAGAGTGGGAGATTGGCAGGCGCATCCACAGGTTTATAGTGCAGTGTTTCCGCATTTAGTATTGGTAGCGATTTCTTTTTATTTGTGTCTAATAAAGTTATGGAGTGGACGTCAATTCTCTCCCCGTATCTCCACCAAGATCATGCATTTAAACATCCTTGAGGAGCGAGTCGATATTTAATGCTTCTTGCAGCTTCGTGTGCAGTGAAAATAACACTTAGAATTCTGTTCATAGGCCTGATAAAGAATAATTGATACAACGCAGCAAGCTTGCTTATCTTGTTAAGTATGGTTCTCTTGGAATTCATCCTCTAATATGTGTCCAGCAATGCCCGATTTCTGCCCCTAATCACCTCGTGATCTGCATGTACCTTCTTTTTTTTCTTATACCATTCCTTCTCCGGTGAAGCATCTTATCACGATCCTAGAGTACAAGTAGGTGCCAGTCGCTCCTTCCAACCCACGTGTTAGGCTTGATTATTGGCCAGAGACAACCTGATAATAGCACCACCTTCCCTTTTACCACCGGTATGGAACACACGATAGTATCTATGATAGGTTAAGAAATGATACTTCCTGAAACCTTCTAGTCCACTCTCCACCACACTACCCAAGTGTGAGAATATATCAGTGTAAGGTTTACTAGCTAATGGTGAGAAGAATAAAAGATACAAAGATTTAGGAGTAATGCGTCTGCAAAGTTCGTAAGAAAGTTACCCCTAGAGCAGCAAGGGGTCATGAAAACACCATAGCGGGATATTACCATGATCTCTATTCTTGTTACTTTCGGTATGTGGTGTGGATTCAGTCTTATAGGAGTAGCAGTATGGTTCTACTCAATAAATTGTATGTGGCCACTTTTGTTATCAGTCACGAGTTTGACCAAATCAATGTCCAATAACATCCATGGCACGAGTGAAGCTAATGAAGAGGCATAGTATAATCCCAATGCCTTTATGTTCGCTATTCATTTCAGTCAAAGTCCAATAATTCAATCGATCTCTTGTGTTAAATAAGACAAGGATGAGAAAAACTGCGAATCAAGAAATAATGTTGCATATCGTTCAAAAAAAAAAAAAAGAATTTGCATTCGTATGGTTGGGTAAATCAACAATTTGGGCAAGTGCTATCTTGCATAATGTTACCTCCTTTACTTAGAGTGTGGAATGAACACCACCCATGACTTCCTTAGCGCATATTTATATATATCTTGAAACGTAGGTAAACATCTTTTTCCCCTCGTAAGAATTCACTCTTTAGTATTTAAAAGCCATCGTGGGGAATACTTAGAATACAATTATCCTTTAGAGAGGAGAATATGTCCCCATATTCTAACAAGAAGAATCTATTAAATTAAATAAGACTATAAACCAAGGTAAAGATTATTAGTTAATATAAATTCGTTAAAAGTAAGTTAAGGTCTCTTTATCTGTACTCTTCTTTCTTTTCCCTTTAAGGGAAAAATAATAATATGCAAAATGTAAATGAAAATAATTACTGGTATTTAGGGGATTAAGCAAAATGTAAAATGATAAGAAGTTTTAAAAGGTATTTATTTGTTTAATTTATGTTATACCTTATAAATTTATTTTAGAGTATATATAATTAAATTAATAACGATTAAGTAATGATAATAATAAATAAATTAAAATAGAAATCTAATTATTAACTTGCAAATTGTAATTATTATATTCACTTTCATATTTAAATTTCAAGATGAAATATTGAATGTAGATCTCATTAATGTCAACAAGATGGTTTCGTGGGTAGAGCTTACAACTAAACAATGTTTCGTCAATTAATCCTTACTTATATCCAGTAGTTACTCATACTCAAATGTTGGGCCCGATTTTTCTCATGATCGCTTGAGGGTACGAGTGATGGCCTTCACACATACCCGCTTTCCTTTATACTAAACCCTCGCCCTAGGTGATGTGTCGTTGATCTCCTTGCAAGGGCAATGTCATCCGATGAGTGTATTACATCATCATGTTACGCATGGTTAGTGTATCAATAGCATATTTGCAAACATGTGTGTTAAAAAAAATAAAAAAATTAGTCATGTTTTGCCTTGGAGTAAATTTATTGAATTACAACTTCCTTATGCATAGCTAAGAACTAAAGACTTATTGGTGCAAAATAAGAAAGGAAACTTGTCATAAAGGAAGTGATAATGCAATCAATTAGGTGTTGACCTTGAAGGTTGTATACATGCTACATGGATTGAATAATCAATTGTATGAAGATCTATAAATTGAGTAATGAATTATGTGTGATTCACGGTGTGGAAAGTTAAACTATATAGATAAGAGACACTAAAGTAGACTTGTAAAACTTTCAACTAATGTGCATTTTATACCATTGACCATATTTACTCTTCGGGGTAAAATTATTTACACTTGAATGCAAAGGAGAAAGCTTAAAGGTAGATAGAAATTTTGAGACTTCTACTCATTATGCATTTTTATGAGGTTAAATGCAATTGTGATTGTAACAATGATGATTACAACATGTGAGTAAATAGTTTAGATTTAGATAGAGAAATGCAAGAATTGTAAAAGATATTAATGGGTTGTGAGAATTACTATCCATGAGTTATTATGTGTTTTATGCATCAAGTGTGTTTTCTTTTCTCATATTTCCATGTTTCAAATGAAAATGATTGACTACTTTCCCTATTAAGTGAGAAATCTTCCTTAATAGGTTGTAAAAAATATAGTGGAATTACCCATATTGATATGTTAATTAACATAACAAAAATAGTTGAATGAAAGAAGAATAATGGTATGGATAAATATAGAAAACTGATCTTGATCATATATGTGATGTCAAACACTTAGTAAGATGGGAAGTGTGGTGTGCCATGTATTGTTAAATTCTAGGAAAATGGAGTAATATACATAAGCTACATTTGTGCATCAACTAGAGATTCCTTTTACCTATGCAAAGTGAGTAGATATGTACAAAATTAAGAAGCAAAGTGAATATTGTTTAAAGAAAAATAAGTGTATGTAAGTGAATTGATTTTGTTCTACAATATGGTGAATTTCATAAAGTGTATTATGTTATGACATGTGAAGTGAAAACCAGTAAATGTGTTGTGCCCCAAGTATGAGATACAGGGTATCTGACTTGGGATAAGGGTGGTGGACATCTAGTATGATCCCCTATATGTACCCTTTGTGATGGCCTTTATGTAAGCTAGCTAGTTGTGAGTTCAAATAAATGTGTTATGTGTATAAGTGTGTGTATTAAATGAAATGTGATGTATTCCTTTGTGTTAGTTTTATTTTTATGTTAAATGTGTGCCCCTAGCGTTTGGTTCCCCCCCCTTATGGGAGTGCGATGCCAGCTAGTGTAAATAGGGGTTGAGAGGCACATGTTCTCCCATTGGGAAATTATGAGCTCAGGGCGTTGTCCCTAATCCTGACAAAGGATCTATGTCGAGTCATTGTAATCCTCCCATGGACGTTGACCGTGGCCTACTCCCCCACATATGAGAGCCACACTTGTTGGTTCATAGTGCAAACCTATTCCTTGATGTTTATAACCCATGGGTAAAGGATGGAATTTTATGGACCACCAGTTACTCATATTTATGTGGTCGGGGACAACCAATGACTTATATTTATGTGGTCGGAGGACCACCAATGATTCATATTTATGTGGTTAGGGACCACCAATTACTTATATTTATGTGGTCAGGGACCACCAGTGATGCATATTTTATGGTCAGGGACCACCAGTTATTCATATTTTTGTGGTCAAGGACCACCAGTTATTGCATGCTATTATACTTATGTGGTTAGAGAACCACCATTCCCCTCCTCTCCTTAGGTGGCTTATCAAGTCACATGGTGCTTGTAATGTGCGTATTTTATTGTTGAAATATGAACTATTGGTAATTCTTAATTGGTGTTTTATTTTATTATGCGCCAACAATGTGGAATTTTGCATTTATTTATTAGGCTATTTAGCCATTTGAAGGTTGTTATAGTCCAAATTTCCTGAAGGACTTGTTTAGTTTATTTTTGAATTAAGATTAGAATATTGCAATGTAGCTACAATTGATCTTTATTTTGTTTCTCTTTTGAATTGATAGTTTCCTCTTTGAGAGTTTTATTGAAACTTTGGTTTACGATCTTATGTTACTTGGTTTGAGGGTTTTTACTTGTTTGCAAATTGTTGGCATGTCTGATGTAATGTGAAATTTGTAAACTGCCATATCCCAAGGGGTTCCCTGGCAGGTCGTATAGGGGAGTAGATGCGCTGGGGAATTATTTTGAAGGGGGTTGTAAATGGGACCGGTATGGGACGGTCATTAATCCATTCTTCCCCTAATTCTATGATTGTTCTTATCAGTATGGAGGAGTCCTTAGAGAAGGGCCTTGATACCATCTTTCCTAATAATTATGGCATCCAAGAATATCCATCCTTCTAAACCCCATTGAGCCTTGTGATGTGAATTATGTGTAATTGTTGTGATGTATGGGTAAATTTGTAAATAAATTACATGTGGAAATACTTGATTGTTATGTGAGAAAGAAAGTGATAGATAAAATTGAGACTCTATTTTGAGACATGAATTGATATTAGGACAAAAATATTTTCTAACATCATGAGTGATGTTTAGGATGGAAAACAGAACCTTAAAGGGTATCCAAGCATGTTAATGTATTAGATATATGTTGATCTCAAGAATATTAACTACATGGATGACTACTAATATTGTTATAATGTGACTATATTGGATAAATGTTCTATGGTGCAAAATTGTGTTCTGAGCATTTACATGTTTGATTCATGAAAGGGATTTATTTAATGTGTGCTTAATGGTTGAATGTTATGATTCTTCATCAAGAAAGTAATGTAATTCATATTCTAATAGATTTATGTGCATTGCTATATTGAAATCTATTTTCCTATTCTTAATGACTTCCAGGATGAAGTCTAAGCTAAGGGGAGGGGGATGTAAGACCCCGTTTCACATGTGATTAATGCTAAACCTAATTTATGATATGATTTTCTTAAATTGACGATTAGATATATTGTGGATGATAAATAAGGTGATCTTTTGGAAAAATCCTTGTCATTTCATTTTGACATTATGTTCTATTGTCACTACCATGAAGGTGGAATAGACTAGTATACTATGAAATGCAGATTGAAATTCAAATGGATTATTATATGGCTAAAGTTTAGAATATTTATCTAATAGATTAATGTGATATACAATGTTACTTATGATCGTGTTGGTAATGTGCAAGAAGGAAACAGTGGTAGCATGAGAAGGGAGGACCATCGAGAGAAAATCAAATGACATATTCTTGAGGATATAAAGTTAATATGTTGATAGATTAAGAGATGAAGGTTGATATTAAATGTATCATTTATTTTTGTTTGTCAGAATATTTAATTATGTGGGTTAGGGGTTGGCAACCCTTACCCAAGTGTGAAATTAGGATGGATCTTTAAGTGGGTCTTTAAAGAGGGTTGTTGGTCAATTTACTTGGTTAGGATAAAAAAATAAACACCCTAGGGTCTATACCTTAGTGGTAGGGGTCAAGTGGGCATGCAATAGGGTCCCAAGGACATGATTTGACTCTTGAAAAGTCCTCATAATGAAGAGTGACGAATTTTGAGGAGAGGAATGGGGGGTGAAAATATTTGGGGTTGTCCAAGTGCATGTTTCCTCTTTAATGAGAAAAGACTCTCATTGAAGAAGGGAGGTACACTCCACACCTCCTCATCCAAAAGGTTGCAAGTTGAAACTCCTATATAGTTGGCTATGAAGAATGAGTAGGGTGTTACCCACTTCTCCTCTTGGAGAACTTGAAAGGAGATGGTAGAAAGAATGTGAGGAGGAGATGAGTCTACCTCTTTGGAAAGATAGTGATCAAGATGGTTTGGCTTGGTAAGGAAAGATGGATACAAGAGTGCAATCCCTTCATCTAAAACCAAAGAGATAAGTTCTTCCTTATCCCCATTTTCCCCTTTTGTTTATTTTCTGTAAGGTAGTATGTTGCATGGATCATGGTAGAAGCAAAGAGTAGAGAACCTATATACATGAAATTTGGTGTTATGTTATTCTTATTTCTTTGTAAAAATTTGAAAAGGCTCCATGCATCATCTTGGAGCTAAAAGACTTCCTTGCTCAGGGGTATGGCGAGAGCCCACGAGGCTCCATGACGCCATTACGGTAGGGTGGAGAGCAAGCCTATAATCCTTGGATTGTTCATTTTATTCCTAAGTGTTATAATATCAGTGAAAGTTGGTATCTTAGTGAGATGGAGAAAAGAGAGACACTTTCTAGATATGTATTTAGAGGAATGTTTGAAAATAAAAGAGTTATTCTAATTTGGTATTGAAAGAAACACTATGTAAATTTATGGGTGTTTCCTTTTATGATGAAATGATTATTTATTAAATACATTTTTGTGTATAAAAGATATCATGTGTGGGAGATGGCCATTTTTAAAGAAGGAAATATTTTTTTTAGTTGTATCTTATAGCTTTTCATATGAAAATAAAGAAAGAATTCCAGGTATTGCTTAGTTAAAAAGTATGTAGAGAAAGAAAATAACTATGAATATATACATGATTTGATTGCTATCCACCAAATGGTGGGTTATCTTATGCATCCATATATGTGTGCTTTTAGAGAAAAGAAAAGAAAAAAAAAAAAACCTTACTTTTTACTTAGGTGGTCAATCACACTTGTATACCTGAAAAACAAATCATTATTTGAACACATAAAAACATCTACATATTATATATAAACATTCCATAAGTTTGTCTTGTCTTTATAAATATAAGAAATGTATATGTATAATTCATATAAAACTAAGCATGCACCTCTCTGATTTTAATATACTATATATAAATATAGCTATCAAATATACATATTAAAAAGAAGAAGAATAAATTACAATGTTGTACCTTTTAAAATACATATATATATATATATATATATATATATCTAGCAGAAAATATTGGAATGTAAAGGCAGCATGGTCTTTAAAGTTTTAGATGAAATTTAAAAGAAAACACAAATAGAAGAAACAAGAATTTAGGGCCTACTAAGGCGGCAGGCCAACATGAGTTCATAACCTCTCTATTTCAAACTTTTGATGCCCAAACAAAAGATATATTTATGAGGTTGTAGACAAAAAAATAATTTTGTCCTCACAGAAAAGTATTGGACTGGAAACTTTCAAACTGGTTCTATGCCTGTCTGAGCCTAAAACAGACATAAATAAAATAAATAGAGACATAAACAAAATAAATAGATAATAAGAAGAAGGAATGAAATAAGGAAAAACGAAAGAAATAAAACAAATGGAATCATATGAACTACCTGGTTGTTCTTAACAAACTGCCCTGCGGATATATTTTTGAACAGTTAAAGTCAAATGTATACGCAACAACTGTGAAATGTTAGGAGCAATTTCAATGAAATTATGTATATATGATTTGCATATTCAGCACAACCAAAGATAAATCATCATTGCAGCCTATAGCCAGTTTGGGTATATGAAAAAAAAAATGAAATAAATCTGGTCTATTCCAAACTTGCAAGCAAGAGCATATATGCATATATTTATCTTCATATTTGTGACTGCCTAAGTTTAAAACACAGACCTATGCACCGTGGAAGGAGCAGCCTACAATAATAATCAAAACAAAATAGATAAACAAATACAAGGAGGAAATAAAAATAAAAAATAAAAATCTGTTAGCCATAACACTATCCAGCACAACCATTAGTAGCTCAGAAATAAACCATGTCTTGTTCATTCCTTGCTACCTAGTTTCTCCAAAAAGTGATTAGTGAATGAATTAAATAAATAAATTATTAAAAAAAAAAATGAAGTATGAGTTGGGTTTTTATGTGATCACAGTATTCCTGAAACCTCCTCCTCTGTAGCGCCTCACCATGAGCTCTTTGGTGAATGGATAAAGAAAGTATTATATAGCAAGTAGTTTCAATCAAACTAAAATTTAACCCATAATTACAACCAAAAAGTTTTATTGAATTGCATTAAATTAGGATTAAAAAAAAAAAGGAAACTTGCGTACATGGCTGAATTCATTGTTGTTTGGTCTAGAAATAAATTTTGAGGTGCTTGGGAGGAAATACATCTGACATGGGCAGCTGTAGAAATTTAGGTAGCAGTTGAAAATATATATATATATATATATATGCTATAAAAGCCTCTTCCTTACATTAAAAATGAAATCTAAAAGTAGATTTAAAACGTATGGGGCGTCAGAGTAGTACAATTCTTGAGCACAAGATATAAAAAGCACAATTCTCCACACCAGTATATTAATTGCAGCACATGGTTGGCAAAGTGTTATCTCAGGCGGACATGGCAATATCTTGAAAAGAATTTCAAAACGTGAAGACCGTATAAGCAACTGATCCACTTTACCTCTGCAATAAATTCGTCCATAAGGTTTTTGAAAAAAATAAATTTTATGCGATTTTTTTTATTATTAAATTTTAGGAAGTAGGGTTGAACTATTAATAATGATATTGTTATAGTTAATTGATGAAAGAACCAAAATATGTTCAAAGTATAATATTGAATTATCATTATTTTATTGAATAAATGATAATATTTCAATGGAGGTTAAATGTTGATTGAATAGTAATAATATTAATATTATCTAAAAGTTTATAGATATATATACTACTTTTATCATTACAAAATAATTGTTGTAAATTATCAACAATATCCTTGGGAAAGGATGGTAATATTATTAATGTTAAACATATTAGTAAGAAAAATACATTCTCTTGAAATGATAGTATTATACTATATCGGTACATTAAAGGGCAATATCAATAGAGATAAAAATAATATTAATTATGCTAATATCAAAATAAAAACAATAATAAGAATGTAAATATATCTTTATATATATTCCCACAAACTTTAAATATATGCCATTCAATCTATGTTGTATCTTTTAATAGTACCCCAAATATTTTTTCAAAGATATACATTTATATTATTAAATGTGATAGTTATATTGCTGCACTTGATAATAGTAAATGAATTCACCATCCTTAATAATAAAATTAATTTTAATAACAAGATTATCTTGATTATGACATCAAGAAATTCAAGTTAGGGGATTTTAGTTAAGTGGATAGGTGAATACGCTTAATTCAATTTTTAATCAGTAATAAATTTGAATGTTGTTTTCAAAGTTAAAATAAATGAAATTAGAGACATTGGAGGATATTAGTTATGGTAACATAGCATCAGGATAATATTAGAGTCAATACCATTATCACGGGTTTGTGGATTATGACACTAACAATATTATAAAAGGAAGATAATACAGCATAAGGGAATATTATTATTCTTTGGGAAATTATTAATAATACCATAGATGAATAATATCATTAATAATGACAATAATAATATCGAGAATAGTTTTATAATTGGAGAATAATACAATATTAATACTATAAAATTTTTATTAATATGTTAATGAAAGTAAAATTATTTGTGAATGGTTGGAACACTATAATGGATAATTTCATAAATAAATAAGTTAACATTATCTTGTCAGAATTTTAATGAATAGCGTAAGTTTTACAACTAGTAATAATATATAGTAAATATTTATAGTAACAACTCCATGATAACTTTATGGTGTTAATTACTTAAGGGGTAAATTTAGATATACATTATGAACTCACATAGTAGTAACTCTATATTGAATTTATAGAATCAGGCAATTAAGTGGTAAAATTTAAATAATTATTGGAAATTATCATTGTCATTATCATTGTCAATACGATGGTCGAATCAATATTATTAACAACTATGGAATAATGGTAGTATATTATTTAATCCCAAGGAAATAAAATAAAATAAGCAATTAGAATATTAAAGCATGATTAAAGGATATAATAGGCTACGTGATATCGGCAATGTAATTATATAGTGGAACTAAAAGAGAATTATTAGTTGGAAAATAATAGGGATAATATTAGTACCCAAGATTAGTATGGACAATTATAAGAATAATATTCATAATTGATTAAACAATGATAATGCTAGGGTGGAGATTAACTTTGAATAATCCTCCATCTCATTTAAAAAAAAAAATGGTGGGTTTTTCTAGTGAAAATTATGGGCATGACATAATGAGTCCCTGATTAGGGTCATTTCTTGATTTTTTGGGCATTAAAACATCTATTTCTACATTCTATTTTGTTGTTTTTAGTTTTTTAGTTTTAGTTTATAGATTTTATGTTAAGTGGAATTGATCATATTTAGCTTAATTTGATAAATTCAATGTATTGTGTGATTTCAAAATTGTATTTACAAGACATCATTTTCATATTTTTGCATTGTGCAATTAGAAAATTACCTTGTTTAGAATCTGAAAATTGCATTTACATATTTGCATTACACTTTACATGTTCTAGGAACTACTTTATTGCATTTCACCTTCTTTCCATTTTGGCTATGTACAAAGTTTGTGAATCTTGTATTAGCTTTACAAATTGGTGTCCTATTAGCAATACTATTGTGAGATTTAGTTTGAGACTCATGTCATCCCGTGATACACCATTTGTCATGGATCTTGGGTTCTCCAACTCTTTCACTAATAGTGTTTATAATAAACCCTCTATGGATCATAGCCTTCATACCTCATTTCCAATGACTTCCTTATCTACACACAATGTCCATGATGTCGCTAATATCCTACAAGAAAACATAAGAAGGATGGATGAAGAAATAGAAAAATTGAAAACCTTTGTCAATTCTAATAACATTGATAGTAGTACCATTCCTAATTTAGATAATGTAAGGAAAATGCTTGAAACTAAACATGGAACATAAATCTAATGTTGCCTTACTTACACCATTAAAAAAAAAATTGAAAATGAAGAGTGATAATATACATACCACAGTCAACTTTATTCTAAACCTCATAAGGGCCTAGCTCAGATGCTGCTTGATATTACTTTCTCACAACAAGACATACTTAGACATGCATCCAATGGTCCTCTTTACATAGCTAGAAGAATCAATGGAAATCCTACTAATGGGATATTAATTGATCCTATCTGTGTAGAGAACGTGATCACTAAATAATATCTATTTGTGCATGAACTCTATCAAGATACATATGAAAAATGAAAAAATCATGGATCAAAAAATATAATGGTTTTGCTTTCCCTATGATTGGATCGATAAATCTCCCTCTAAAGGTTCAACCGAAAACATTAATTGTATCATTCACCATCATCCCATCATTGGACCAATTTCATGTGAAGTTAGCCTATCCATGACTTCGCTCCATGAATGTCATCTAGTTGATTGTGCATAAATGTTTAAAGTTTCCATTTGGAAATGAGATATTTACAGTGCATCATAGTGGCTTTAATCATGTGTCTTCCCGTGGGAACTTTTCATTGGATTTCTTTTGGCCTGAGCCTATTGAAGCTATTAGACCCCATGAAGAATTATTTTTCAAATCTTATCAAAATCTTAAGGAAAAGCACATAGAAAAATTATCCCTTAACAATATTCCTCAACCCATGATTGAGCCACCCATACTTGATGAGACTATGATTGAACCTAAAGCCCTTTAAAATATCCAAGATCTACCTATGAAAAATCCTTCACCTATTTCCTATAAGAGACCATGAGATAAACTAACAAATCTTGTTGTGCCTCCTAAAGTCAAACAAGTTTAAAAAGCTAAACTGAAAGTGGTTGAACAACTTGCCATGGTTCCTTTTGTTCCTCCCTTAAAGGAAGAAAAGAAACTGAAATTCTAGAGAGTGTAGGCATAAATGTCATGCTATTGCTCATTCATTACAAACAAAAGAAGAAAAGAACATAGAAAATAAAAACCCAAACTTGTCTCTAGCAAGGAATTATGCCTCTCCTCCCTCATTGGAACATAAAAACACTTCTATGGATATTGTCATTAGACCTCCCATTGTGATTAATCTAGATGATGAAATTAAAATTTCTAAGATTGATGAGGAAGTACATAATAAGATAAATCTAATTTTTTCCTCTTCTATGAGCTTAAAAGATGATCGTCCTAATAAGAGTGTTGAATGTGGTGCTTGTCCTAGTTTGGCACTTGATGTTGTCCCTCTGGCTAGTTGTCTTCCTTCCGCATATACTAAACAAGATTGGGATGCAAACGACCTACTATAGGTTGATTTGCATGTGCCTTACAAGTATTTTTCCTTATTTTATTTTGTATGTTCTTTGTGTGATTACATGTGCATAATTTGATCCCCCGTATTTTTTTGTTTGATGTATCTCTCTCTTTATGTGCATTTCTCTATTTGTATCTACATTCTTCTATATTTCATAAAAATTTATCTTTTCTTTTGTCTTGTGTTTTCCTTTCTAGGATGAAACAAGGTGTCGATAAATTTAGGTATCTTCCATGTTGACATAAATTTTTATTTTTTTTGCTCTCTATTTGTCATTCTTCCTATTTTGTGAGTATTTGGGGAATGATGATGTTTCCAAGCTCTATAACCACATTGTAGAAAAGAAATACTGACCCCGAATCTATAGATCCCTTAGGTATTTTTTGGGTCAACCCCTTCCCCTTTCATGATATAGTTTCATTCGGGAACATATGACTTGGCATAGGGCTTTAAAAATAAGCTCTCATGTCTTCCTTATGGTTAGCATTGAATATTTGATAATTTAAAGTTGATTTCTCATAGAAATGGTGTTAGCAATCACTTTAAAGTGGGGGAATACATTGAAACTCATGTTTCACTATGTGGTTTTATTTATTCTTGTGATGCATCCTTTTCTTGGTGGTGTCATTGGGTTTGATGTCCTCCAAGAGTGTGATATTTCTTATCATACAACTTTTCTCTAAGTGGTGATGCTATGCATTGTATTCCCTAAGTTGTGATTCTCTTATTCTAGACTTGTCCTCTCTTGAAGACATTAGGCATGATGATCCCTAAGAAGAGACCTTACATGAACTAAGTGAAGTCCCTTTGAACAAACCTATATATATAATCTAGAAGTGTTTAGCATAATACAACTTGTTAACCTTGTGAAGCTCAAACCCCTAAATTTAAGACCACCAAGCATAACACACCTTGCTTTCTAGTAGAGCCTTTCCCATGTACATGATTTCTTAGCGTAATGCAAATTGATAGGCCTTGTGAAGCTCTAAGTTTCATATTGTAGTGCCTTATTGAAGTTGTTAGGAGGACAACTTTGATATATTATGGGAGCCTAATAATATTCTCTCATTTTCTACCCATGGAGGGCTCACCTAGTGGATGGATTGAGGTTCCATTAGCCCATGTGACCATATGTGTTGTTTGCATAGTGGAAATCAAGTTCTTCTTGTGAACGCATTGGACAAACAACCTAGACTTGATCCACAAAGAGTTGGACAAACAGTTGAAACTTGATCCACCTCCCTTTCTTCTAGGCTTTTATGTTGTATAATTGAGTATCTTTGTCGTTGTTGCATACACATGTTTCTTGAATGTCTACATTAGTGTGAGTTTGACATGTTAATGTAATTAGATTAATTATTACACTAGCATAAGTTAAATTAGGTATTTCATTTAATTAATTAAGTCCTAGGTTGCATTATTAGATAAATAAAAAATAATGGGGTAATTCCCCCTTCCATGTTTGTAGGGATAAGATTCCTTCTAGAAGATGAGTTTTCCTTCTAGAGCTTATCTCTATATTTTATCATTTCTTAGATAGGGTTCACATGTTGTTAGATCATGACACATGGAAACATCTCATGCTTTTTAGGTTTTCATTCATGCCTATATATTTAGGGCATTTGTACATTTGTAATCATCCAATCTCATAATGTAGATCAATATAGAATCTCCATTGTGCATGCCTAGTTGCAACACTTTCTTTGTGGTTGATTATCTTTCTTGGCAAAGGTCCTCCATTGAAGATTGCAGCTTTAGGGACCCTGTGCATCCATAATCTCAACATGGTATCAGAGCATGTTTAATTCTAGCATGAAATGGGGACATATTCTCACTAAAGTGGGGGCTAAATGTAGTGTAGGAAAAAGTATCCCTTTTCACACTTAATTTGGTAATAATTAGTATTAAAATGAACTAAATTATGCCTTAATTTAGTGTGGTAATATGTATTTTACATATTCACATTAAGTTTAGGGTCCTATTAAATAAAATGGACTTCATTGTGCCTTATTTTTGGTGTTTTAAAGTGTACCTTTACACTTTCACACTCATTTAGGGCTTTATTAAATAATTGAGGTTAATTTTCCTTAATTGGCCCCTTTAATTCAAATCCAAGCCTAACTAATTGCAATTTCCAAAGAGGAAAATCCAACATTCATTAATTCCATAAAATAACACTTATCATTGGAGAATGTGTGTACTAGGTAACTAACTTAGGACCCATTCACCCAAGGGCGAATGGGTCCTCACTTAGGCCTAGGACCTAAATTTCTATTATGTGTTTGGTGGTATTTAAATGATTTCAAATGTATATTCACATGTCAATTTGTGTTATTGAATTTTGGGAATTAACATTAACATATGTATAAAGAAGAGGTCATTTCACTAAGTTTCACCTAGAATATTTTCATGAGATCAAGAGTATTCAAGTGGGCACTTTCAAGAGCATTGTCAAGATCCTTTTCAAGGAATTCAAGAGTAGATTTAGTGAATAATTATTTCAGCAATCAAGATCCATTATCATTTCAAAGTCTTCTTTCATCATGCATGTTATTTGAACTAATATGTTGATGTAGTGTTCAAGATCCATTCAACCATTCAAAGGAATTGTTTCAAATAAAGTTTCAAGATCAAGATCCATATCCATTGAATCCATTTTGTGCTAGTTGCAGATCTACATTCCAAGGTTCAAACAAGGTTTTGGTGAGTTGTGACATTACATTTTTTCATTCATCATTCCTTCATGCTTCATTATTTAATTTCAAGGTTTAATTATGAAAATAAGGTTTGACCAAGGAAAACCCCCATTCACTAACAAAAGAACATTTTTCCCTATTGATTTGTGTTTGCATATTTTAGGTGGAAGATATCTTGATGAGAAAAAATGCAAAATTGTCAAAGTTGCATTGTTGTCACCATTCTTGCATTTTCATAGAAACTCACCTATAGGATTTGTTTCCAACAGTTCGACTATGAAAATTGAGGATATAGGAGTATAGACACAGTAGAAGAGAACTCAAAACCATTTTTACAGAGCCCTAGCTAGGACCCATTTTCCATAGGGTGAATGAGTCCTCAGTTAGCTTTGAAAAAACACTTTTGGTGACTAGTACACATCATTTTCCCTTTCTCAAATCTACAAATTTTAATTTTTGGTTTCATTAGAATTGAACTTAATCTATTCGATGCACTTTGTAGATTACATTTTGGAGTTAGTTTGCTATTTTTAATCTTCTCCCCAAAGTTTTGTTTAATCAGGACCCTCGTCCTTGCAAAAAAATGAAATCATTAGATTCAAACTTTGAATTGACTCACCTTGAGGTTGACAGTCCTTTCATTGTGTGGATCTCATTTCCTAATGAAATAGTGGAAGATAGTTCCATCATAACCCCACTTTCCCCCTTTCATATTGATGCACCTATTTTTCTTCTTTTCAACATGATATTTATATTAATTATTGATTGTAAAATTTATAAATTGTGACATCATTATGAAACTTGTAATATGCCATGTGTAATGAAACTTTGAGCAATGCTTGGTTAAGATGTAACTTTTCATGAATGGAAGTATAATAAATTAATGAACATGATTTGAGTATTGTATTTAAATATATTCTTTATATTTTATGTGCATTTCTAAAGAGTAAATATGATGTATTTGTTTATGTTAAGAAAAATTTGGTGATTATTTAGAGCATTTACATATGATTAGAGGGAATGAGCCTACATTCGATATACAACTAACTACCAAACATATTATTTACCTTTGATTCTCAACTTCCCAAATATAATGCATATTTTTATGCTTCCCTAAAGATGCCCCTCCATTAGAATAAATTACTATTGGTTTTGTTTGTGCCTATACAAGCAATAAAAACATCATGCATCTATAGTGCATGTAAGGATGAATGTGACATTATGACAAGTCAAAAAATACCCCTGTCATTGAAAATACTAAAAATAGACTTAAGTATCTTCATATAAAAATTGTATGAGCTATCAACATAATATAAAAATAAGATAACAATAAATGCTATAGAAAATTGATTATATTTAACAAGAGACTATTATATTTTTTAACATTTTCAAATTAATTTGGTGAAAAATATACATGTCAAAGAAAGATGAAAAACAGGTGTTATTTGAGCCAACATAAGTATGAGAAAAAATATATTGTTTCTTCAAACTTTGAATATAAGTAAAGGACACATGAGAATTTTTTATGTATATTTTAATTAAATAATAATATTAATAAATAAATACTTATACAAAATTTATTTTAATTTATTAAAATATATTTTTTTGGGCAAGCTAACTTGGTAACAAGCTATTAAAATCAAGAATTTTTTAAAATAACTTGTAGCTAATGATGCCTAAAATAAGATGTATCTTTGGATTTGAAATATGATAAATCGTTTAGAAGTTACAAATATTTTTCAATATGTATATCTAAATCAGGTATTTAGATATTTTTTTTGTAGAAAATTAACAATAATTACCAATTTAAATTATAATGAGGCATATGTTAACTTTTTAGAATCTTAACAATTTTCTCTAAAAACTTGTTTTATTTTATTAAATTTGGTTACATTTATTTTTGTCAATTTCAAGCATGAAATCATCAAAAAAATTAAGATAACACCAAGTATGTGGTTTTGTAAGTTGTTTGTGAGTCTTTTGGACTCATAGTTTCCTAGATTAGAGGTTATCCCAAGGAATTTTTGGATGAAATCAATATTTGAGCTAGAAATATTAGAACTTTTCTCATCTAAATCTAAATTTCAATGTAAATGTTATCATTTTCTATCTAGAACTTTTTCTCCATTTCCACTATATCGCTTGTGATTATCTCACACTCACTTGTAATCATATAAGGTATATAGTTGATAAATTGTTTGTAAGAAACACAATTATTGTAGACATGTAAAATTGACCTAACACCTATCACATACCCAAAACATCTCAGAACATCTCAAAATCATCCTGAAACGTCTCACATCTCAGAATCATCCTGAAACATATCCAAATCATCCCAAAACATCTCAAAACATCTTGGAATAATCTTGAATTATCCCACAACATCTCAAAAACATCTTAGAACATCTCAAAACATCCTACAACATCTCAGAATCATCTTGAAACATCTCAGAACATCTCGAAATCATCTTGAAACATCCCAAAACATCTTGGAATCATCCTGCAATGTCCTGGAACATCTCAAAAACATCACACAACATCAAATAGCATCCAAAACCATAATTTCCTCTATTAATTGAATAATGCAACATTATTTAATTAATTCACTTTTTCATCATTTTTGACAAAATTAAATAAATTTCATTTATTTAATAAAGTCCTAAAATCCCTAATTCTACTATTAATTAAATAAAACAACATTATTTGATTAATTCACTTTTTCATCATTTTGACCAATTAAATAAATTACATTTATTTAATGAAGTCCTAATCCCACTTTATTTCATCCTTATTCATTAGATAATGCCAATTATTTAATTATGTCACTAAATCACCTTATTACTCTAAGTTAATATCGTAATAATTAAATTATGACACTTTCCCTCCAAAATTTGAATAATTAAATCAAACTATTCAAATCATTTATCAAAAATAAAATCAAACTAATGCAACTTTGTTTGCAAAATTCAAAATTGATTTGCACGTTCAATTCCAAAAAGGAATTAATTAATTAAATCAATTAAAATTTTCATTATTCCTCATCCACATTTTGATTGAGAAAATTATGATTGTTGACTGAGCAATCTAATTTGCTGACTAATTAATCTATTTCCTAACCAATCCATCTAATTCTGATTGAGAAAATTATGCTTCCCTGATTGATCAATCAGTCCCTGGTTGATCAATCTAAATTCTGACTAACCAATCTATTCCTCAATCACACAAACTATGCAGTCTAATTTGCACAATATTCTCATGTCTAAATCCTCTCAACACCTTTCAATTGTTGATCTTGATCCAACATTATTGAATACTAATCATCAATTCAAAATCTAATTTTCTATATAACAAACCTCTTTCCTCACAAAAAAGGATCGAAGAATCAACATACCTTATGCAACGAAGTATTGTCGAGATCGCCATTGATATAGATTCTAAATACCTTCAGTGAAAAAACATCAACATAGTTCTTCAAGCTTTCACAATGCAACAATGGAGGCTTCACAATGGTACGAACAACCCGACATCATGCGAACACAATCTAACATCAGATGGTAATCTCTCCTTTGCTTTGAATTCATTGTGTTAATCTTAGGATTTAATTACGTAATTTCAATAGCTTAGATTGTTCATTTCATGAATGATGGAAGATCTTAGATTAAGTGTTTTGAATTAGATAGATTCTTAGTTCATTGCATTTAATCTTGTTTTGCATCTGAACCATAAATTTTTGGGAATGAGGTTTATAGGCTACTCTTGCACTCTTAGGATGTTTCACCTCAAAGGAGAGATATAAACCCCACCCAAATCAATGTGGTTCACTCCATCTAATGTATGTATGATATGATTAAGGCTAAATGAGATGATATAAATGCAACTAAGCAATGTAATTTACTGATTATGAATACAAAATCTAAGAAATATGCAATGTTTAAAAACACGATGTGATATGCAAGCATGAAATAAAAGATAAACAAATAAAAAAAGGATTGAAAGAAAGATGAACATAGTGTACCTGGGCAATGAATGATGAAAATCATTTGCCACTGATGGTGAATCAATCCTGCTTCTGGCAAAATGTCCTGAAAATTGGTTTCTGACTGTTGGGAACTAGAATCTAATAGAATCTACTTTTCCAGTCCTTAAGGTGGGAATCATTCAACACTAATGGTGAATCAGTCCTCTCCCAAAATTTTGTGAAATCGGAGACCAATTATGTAGCACCAGATCTGCACTTGTCTTCTTGTTGGATTGGCAGAGTCAAATCTATAGAAAACGAACTGTAGGCTGTCTCCAAGCTTGAAATAGGATGTAGTTGACTTGAAACACTTTTTTAACTTCTCAGTCACCTTTCAACACCTAATTGATTGATAAATCTACATACACAAGTCTAAAAACACACATGCAAAAGTGGAAAAATGGTTAAGGGTTACGTTATAGGGATTTGCCTTGGTCAAATCTGGTGCATGGGCACCATTTAAAGATTTTTGTCAATTCAAGATTTTAAGGTCCAGGCTTTAGGATTTTGGGATTTTTGCATAAAATAAGGTCTTGAAGACCATTTATTAATGTAATTAGTCAATTTTTATGATATTTAGGTGTCTAAGTGGTTTGGCCTTCAAAATGTGCAAAAATGTTGAAAGTTGCAAATTCTGCAAAATTTCAAATTTGAAAATGTTGGACAAGATTAGAAGACCAATGGTCATGTTATTTGAAAGGGTAGTTTAGGAAGTTGGAGTAGTTGGATTTAGAGGGAAACATGTGTAAAGAGGTGTGAGAACTTGATGAGAAGGTTGTTGAAGCATTTTTGTAGACTGAAGCATCAATAATATATTGTTTTTACTCCATTTTTTTGTATTTTCAGAAGTTAGTAGTGACTGTACAACCCGTACAACATTTCATTAATTTAGTTTTCATTGGTAAAACATAGTAAATTGTGTTATCTTTCTTTTGAATCAAATTTTAAGGTTTCTCATTGAATTTGGTGCATTTCATAGTCAATTTTCTTAGACCGAGTCTGAAAATAGGGTTCTTAAGGGTTTTGGTAGTTTCAAGCATGTTTTAAACCCATTCCAACTTTTTTCAGTACTATTTCTTGTTGGAATCGGTATAATACATTATTTTTAGGTGTATGGGAGGCTTGAAAGTGTGTTAGGCATGAAGCCCTAGTGAGGAAACTTGTGTTTTCCTAAAGAATTCATGAGGTTTTGTGAAGAAAAAGTATGTAAAGGCTTGGGGAAGTCTTGTTAAATGGTGTATTGCACTTTTGTAAACCTATTAGGTCTTTATTGAGGTGGTTTCAAGAGTGTTTGAGGGTAGGAAGGTAGATTTTCATTAAAACCTTAGTTTCTTGGCTTAAAAGGAAAGTTCTGTGATTTTGCACAAGGGTGATTGATTTTCTAAGAATAAATTGAGGAATCCTTGGTTTGACAACATAAATATTGCTTCCCAATTGAGTTTGGTATATTTGGGAATGTCTTGAGGCAAGGTCCTTTGGAAATTAGGCCTAATTTGAAGGCTATAAAGCATAGAAACTAGTTTTCGTTGAAATTGTTGCAAAGTATCATATTTTGATTTGTTGATATGATTTTGAACACCAAAATGGGTCCCTAAAAGGTTGCTAGACTTGGTCTGAAATGATCACATTGAATAGTTATACCCGATTGAGTGGGTTGGCAATGCTATAAGGAAGAGTGTTGATTTGGTGAAAAGAGAAGAATTTTGAGAATTGTGACTTGTAATTGTTATTGCTGGTTGATTTTGTGTTAAGTTGTGTTGCATGACCTCCCCTGGTTGCATCAAGTGGTATCAGATTGAAGGTACCAGATCTTTGTGGAAAGAGATTGAAATTGTGAAAGAAAGATTAGAAGGTGAAGAGGCAAGATTATGAAGATGCCTCCAAAAGGAAAGAATGTGGAAAAATAAGTGAATGACTTGAAGAGTCAATACATTAAAGAGATCAGAGAATTGAAAGAGAGATTTGCAGCCTTAGAGACAAACAAAAGAAGAGAATATGTTGAAAGCAGTGATTCAGAAGATGAAGATGAAGAAGAGTTTGAAGATGTTGAAGAACTTGATCCTGAAGATTAGAGAATGAACAAATTATTGAAGGCTATTAAAAGTGACAAGTACAAGGTGAAAATAGATTTTCAAAAGTTTGGAGGAAATTTGAATGAAGAAGAATTGTTAGATTGGATATCATCTTTGGATAATTATTTTGAATGTGAAGAGATTCCAGAGGAACAAAGAGTCAAGATTGAAAAAACAAAGTTAAAAGGTCATGCACTTGTATGGTGGGATTATCTGTAGTTAGAAAGAAGGAAGCAAGGAAAGTCCAAAATTTTGGCATGGGACAAGATGCTAGCTAAGTTGAAAGGTAAGTTTCTCCCTTCAAATTATTCAATTCAAATGTTTAAGAGATTGCAAAGCTTAAGGAAAAAGGAAATGGATGTAAAGGAATACACTGAATAATTTTACAGATTAAGTATGAAATCTAACCATAATGAAAATGAAGATGAGAAAATTGCTAGGTACTTGGGTGGTTTGAGATTGAACATATAGGATGAGTTGGCTTTGACAAATCCTAGGAGTGTAGAAGAATGTTATCAAATGGCATTGAAAGCTGAAGATAAATTAAAAAAAAGACAAGAGAAGACTGTTAGAGTAAGAGTCAACATAATGAGAGGAAGAGGATCTTTCTCGACTCCAAGGCAAGAAAATGAGAATCAAGAAGAGCCAAGAAAAAGAGATGAGTAAGTTGCAAATTTTGGAGGAGGTTATAGAGGCACAAGAGGCAGGTTTGGTCCTAACATTTTTGTAGTTAGGTGTTACAATTTCCAAGAATATGGTCATCCTTCTTGGAAGTGCCCTAAAAAACTTGGTTCAACTTCAAGTGATGGAGAAAGAAAGAATGATAGGAGAGCCCAAATTATTCATGAAGATGAAGCTAAAAGTTCAAACTCCAATACACTTCATTTTGCTCTTGAATTAGGTGAAAGTTTGATGATGAAGAGACAAATCTTGAAGACAACAAAGGAGAGAGAGCTGCTTCAAAGAAGAGCATTGTTTAGGATAACCTGTAGATGTAAAAACATGGTATGCAAGGTAATAGTTGATTCAGGTTGCACTGATAACATTGTATCTAGTGAAATGGTGGATAAATTGCATTTGGAAAGAGTGCCTAGAGAAAAGCCATATAAAGTATCATGGGTTAGTGATAATCAATATATGGTGGTGAGTGAACAAGCTATAGTTGAATTCCAAATTGGTCAGTATAGAGATCAAGTTCTTTGTGACATATTACCCATGAATTGTTGCCATATATTGTTAGGAAGGCCTTGGAAGTTTGACACTTCAGCCTTGTACAATGGAAGGTAAAATACATACACAATTGAAAAGGATGGGAGAGAGTTCATTTTAACTCCATTGGTTGAGGAGAAAAAAGAGCAAGGTGAAATCATCATGGTAGGGAGAAAGGAATATGTGAACATTGATGAAGGAAAGAACATGAGTTTGGCAGCCAGTGCAAAGCATGATAAGGATTGGACAACAGATAGAAGAAGTGTAGATGGTTTGCAGACAATGGTGAAGAATAATTTCTTCATGTGGAAAAAGAAAGTTGATGGGAATGAGTTTCAGACTGGTAAAGTGTAGTGTAAGATGGAAGAGCCTTCGGAAAGGCAAGAAAAGAGTGATGGAATCATGATTGGAATAGTTATGTGTCCTATAACAAGGAAAGAAGTAAAAAGACAGTCGAGGGATGATGGAATAGGTAAGATAGAGGACAAGAGGACAAAATTTTGTGATGATGATGGGATAGTGGATTGTAAGGTTGTTGGTATAGAGAAGAGGATAGTTACGGGCTTGACAGAGAATGTTAAGTGTGATGGTATAGTTGTTAACAAGCTTGATAGTGATAAATTTGTAGTTGAGAGGACTAGTGGATAGAGGATAAAGCATGGATAGCAAAGAGAAGTGATGGAAGTTGATGGAGGTAAGTGTACAAGTGTATAAGAAGGAATAATATCAGTATTTGAAGATGGAGAAGATGAAAGACACCCCACAATACTATATGACAGTGAGAAGCATGAATCAAGAGAAGACAAAGTCAAGAATGTCAAAGATAGTGAGAGCCAAGGACATAGTGAACCTATTGAAGAAAAACATGAAGGAAAGAGGCATGAAGAGCACAAAGGAGGAAAAACTACATCAATCTTTCCAAGGGACTTGGAAAACTTCAAAGTTGGGGTGTATGGTGTAGGGGCACCATTTAAAGATTTTTGTCAATTCAAGATTTTAAGGTCTAGACTTTAGGATTTTGGGAGTTTTGCATAAAATAAGGTCTTGAAGACCATTTATTAATGTAATTAGTCAATTTTGGTGATATTTAGGTGTCTAGGTGGTTTGGCCTTCAAAATGTGCAAAAATGTTGAAAGTTGCAAATTGTGCAAAATTTCAAAATTGAAAATGTTGGACAAGTTTAGAAGACCAACGATCATGTTATTTGAAAGGGTAGTTTAGGAAGCTGGAGTAGTTGAATTTGGATGGAAAAATGTTTAAAAAGGTGTGAGAACTCGATGAGAAGGTTGTTGAAGCATTTTTGTAGACTGAAGCATCAATAATATTCTATTTTTACTCCATTTTTCTATATTTTCAGAAGTTAGCAATGACTGTACGACCCATACAACATTTCATTAATTCTGTTTGCATTGGGAAAAAATAGTAAATTGTGTTATCTTTCTTTTAAATCAACTTTGAAGGTTTCTCATTGAATTTGGTGCATTTCATAGTCAATTTTCTTAGACCGAGTCTTAAAATAGGGTTCTTGAGGATTTTGGTAGTTTCAAGCATGGTTTAAACCCATTCCATCTTTTGTCAGTTCTCTTTCTTGATGGAATGGGTATAAAAAAATATTTGTAGGTGTATGGGAGTTTTTTGAGTGCACGGGAGGCCTAAAAGCATGTTGGGCATGAAGCCCTAGTGAGGAAAATTGTGTTTTTCTAAAAAATTCATGAGGTTTTGTGAAGAAAAAATATGTAAAGACTTGGGGCAACATTGTTAAATGGTGTATTGAGTTTGTGTAGACCTAGTAGGTCTTTATTGAAGTGTTTTCAAGAGTGTTTGAGGGTAGGAAGGTAGATTCTCATTAAAATCCTAGTTTCTTGGCTTAAAAGGAGGGTTTTGTGATTTGGCATAGGGGTGATTAATTTTCTGAGAATAAATTGAGGAATCCTTGGTTTAACAACATAAAGATCACTTCCCAATTGAGTTTGGTATATTTGGGAGCCTCTTGAGGCAAGGTCCTTTGGAAATTAGGTCTAATTTGAAGGCTATAAAGCATAGAAATTGGTTTTTGTTGAAATTGTTGCAAAGTATCATATTGTGATTTGTTGATGTGATTTTCAACACAAAAATGGGTCCTTGAAAACTTGTTGTACTTGGTCTGAAAGGATCACATTGAATAGTTATACCCAATTGAATGGGTTGGCAATGCTATAAGGAAGAGTGTTGATTTTGTGAAAAGAGAAGAATTTTGAGAATTGTGACTTGTAATTGTTATTGTTGGTTGATTTCGTGTCAAGTTGTTGTTAGAGTAAAGGTTATAATTTAATCATGTTGATTAAATTACCTTTATTCCTCTCTTAAGATTTCACTTTAGTTTGCATTTTGTGACATTTAATAATTATATTAAGTATTAAATGTCTACCTATTAGGGTTTCTTTTAGGGCTGCACAATATCCTTTTATAAGGATTCATCATTGTAATTTATCTCTCTTGGATGAATACATTTTTCAGCTTTCAGAGCACCCTTGCTTGTTTGTCTCCATCTCTTCTTTATGTGACAGGTTATTTGCATGCAGGTGATCTTCGGGGTCTGTGAAGTTGGCTTTCTCAACTTCTACATGGTATCAGAGCTCCAGACCTGCTGCTTCCTGAAGAATTTGGAGCTTCGAGGGTTTGATAGGGCTTTCAGAAGTTCTTCAGCTAATTTGAGAGGGTCTTGGTGCAGTTTTTCAGATCTGGTTTCCATGCCCAACGATTTTTTTTTGTTTTTTTTTTGTTAAAAAAGAAATCAAATTTTTTTTTAGCGTTTTTTACAAGCGCATGCATCAGATCTAGCATTTTTTTAGTGGATCTGGGTAACTCCATTTTTTGGGTGCATTTTGGGCCCAAACGGACCTCACGGTTGGATTCAGAGCGGCCAAAAACCCATATTTTCATATATGGCACGACCTATTTGGGCATAGTTGATCCGGGAGGCAAAATTTTTTTGCCCAGGGGCCGTACGGCCCCCAGGGCACGTTTTCCGAGGTTGAAAACGCAAAAAAATATTAAAAAAATTAGAAAGGTAAAATTTTCGCCCGTGCAAAAGATTCCGCCCGGTTTGGGGCTCCCCCACCACCACGCCGGGCCCCTAGCCTCACCGCCGCGTTTTCTCTGCGCCCCACCGGATATTTTGCCGGGTTCTATCGCGATGGTTCTCGCCCGCACGGTTTGAGCCCGAGTCGGCCCAGGGTCACCTCCCGGTACTCTCCGCGGCGCCCCCGCGCCATTACCGGCGATTTTAGTTTTGGGCTTCTGAAGGACCTTATTGTGCTTTTTCGAGCTCTTTCAGTAAATCAGGTGTAAAATGGGCGTATGATCTCCCTTTTTTTCAAACAAGATACCGTTGGAAAGCTGATTCCGGCGCCGATCTGATGGTGTAGGTCTGATTTTCAGTTTTTTCCGTTTTGATGCTGTTTTTATCAGTCAAAGTCAGAACAAACATTTTGCACTCCCGGAGCCATATCTTTTGCATACAGACTCCGTTTTTCGCAAACAAATAGGCGTTGGAAAGGGGTTTCTGTGTTCTTTCCAGATCTGTTATTTATTTTTCTAGAATCTACACCAGGTACCTTTTATTCAGTATTTTGTGTTTTCACACATCTGTTAGTTACTTGGATGTTTCAGCACTTGGAAATGATTTGTTTGCATGGGATGGCATATGTTGATCTGATTTATCAGTATTGAGGTCAGTTAGTCTCAGATTTTTAATTTGAAGAGTTATCATGGGTTTCTCTACTCACCCTTCAGTTGTATTTCTGGAACGGGGTAATTATGAGTCATGGGCAAAGGGTATACTTACACATTGTAGGTGGCTTAATTTGTTGCCTTATTTGTATGATCTCATACCTGAACCAGCAACTTTAGAGGGAAAACTAGCTTGGGATATCATTAGAAATCATATAGTAGGAGTTATTTTGTCTAGTGTTGATTCTGACACTGTGTGGGCTATATCGAGCATTGATTGTCCTCACTCACTTTGGACACGTCTTTGGGAGATCTATGGAGACCCCAGTCTTTCTCCATTCCCAGAGGATCCTGCTTCAGATTGTCTTGTACCCATTGGTTGGAGAGAGAACACACCTTTTGATCATGATACTTTAAAGGAACTTCAGTATTTAGACACCCTTCTATATTCCGATGAATCAGAGGAATGTCTCACAGTTCCTACTCTTCAGACTGAGATTATACTTGTATCGGCATCTTCTCCTGTTGTTCTTGATCAGTTTGATATTGCCTCTTCTTTGGCTCCTATTGATTCAGCTAAGCAGGACATCATACATCTTTCAGACATGGCTACTTGGGATTCTTATCTTGCAGGCATTTCGTCTTTGTTTGTTGAGTCTCACATTGCAGATTGGAGGATTACTTTGAGGATTTTCAACTCCTCTTTGTTGACAGCCATATTGCAGCTGTTAGCCCACCATCATCTGTGCATTCAGAGGTTGCAGTTTTTGAGTCTTCATTCAGTTTGGATTTGACATCTTTAGTTTCAGTTCACATGAGAGATTCTTCAGCATCCTATTATGGCACACATCTTGAGACAGATTGATTCTTCTCTCTTCACAGGGTTTCTTCATCTTCGTCCTTTGGATCCATTTCTTCCCAAGGGGAGGAATATTATATGCCGCTTCAGGATCTCTTTCTGGATTCTACCTCAGGCATCCATATGTGCGACAAGAGTTTCTTCATTGTGGGGGGGCCTTCTAGTCTCTTTCTTTTTCTCCTATGGAGACCATTGTACATGTACTTATATGATAGAAGTTGTCTATGGGGGTCTTATGTTATCCACCTCCTATCCTTCTATTATTAGTGCATTTATTTCTTTCATCTCTTTTTGGAGTAGAGTTTTTCCCATGAGGTTTTCTCTATTTCTCCACTTTACAGAGATTTGGTTGTAATTGGGTACCTGATCAGGCCTTGTTGCCGGGACCCAAGTTTACTTTTCAGCATTGTAGTTACCTTTGCTTTCTTGCATATGTTTGTAGCTGCACTTTTGCTCATCTTAAGGGGGGTGTTAGAGTAAAGGTTTTAATTTAATCATGTTGATTAAATTACCTTTATTCCTCTCTTAAGATTTCACTTTAGTTTGCATTTTGTGACATTTAATAATTATATTAAGTATTAAATGTCTACCTATTAGGGTTTCTTTTAGGGCTGCACAATATCCTTTTATAAGGATTCATCATTGTAATTTATCTCTCTTGGATGAATACATTTTTCAGCTTTCAGAGCACCCTTGCTTGTTTGTCTCCATCTCTTCTTTCTGTGACAGGTTATTTGCATGCAGGTGATCTTCGGGGTCTGTGAAGTTGGCTTTCTCAACTTCTACAGTTGTGTTGCAGGACCTCCCCTAGTTGAAAAAAAATACCACTAATCAAACCCTTAATGAATAAATGGAATGAAATGAACAAGGAAAGATGAATAAAAAACATGCAAATGTCCTAAACTCACCACAACCTTGTTTGAAGAAATCTGAAGATATATCAATGGCTGCTCCAAGATACTTAATTGATGCTTGATTGAATGATCCAAAGTGATCAAATGTGAATTAAATTCTTAGTAAATGAGGAGATTTATTGAATGAATTAGGAGATGTAAAATGAGGAGAAAAACACTTATTTATACACTTGTGCCTTAGTAACCCGATGATACCTCATCACAGGCTGACATAAGGTAATTTTGAATAAAAACTCAAAAGAAAATTTAAAATATTTTGAATTTGGAGCCAAGAGGAACTCATTCACCACCCATGGTGAATGGGTCCCACCTTGGACTTGTAAGTGTGTGTTGGGAATTAAGTCACATTTAATGTTATTTGTTGGGTTTACATTCAAAAATACACTTAATTAAGCCTTATGAGTGCATAAAGGGTTCAAATAAAGCATAAGAAGGTGTAAATAGTGAAACTAAGCCTAGAAAAGTGTGAAATCTTGTTACAATACTTTACAACACTTCAAAATAGGACTTAATAAGTGATGAAATGGTGATTTTTAGGTGAATTGTAATGAATAGAGTCTAGAAAAGTGTAGAAATGTGTTACAACAATTCACAACACCTTCACAAGGCATCATAATTTGAATTTTTAGGACCTAATGTGAATTTTTAAGCCACATTGCAACATTAAATCAAAGAAAAATGGACCAAGCATCATGAGAGAAAGACCTAAAAGACCATGAAAATGTCCAAGAGCCATTTTTCTATGGTACATTTAGTCCCCACTTTAGTGAGAGGATGAACTTGCTTCAAACTCACACTAAAGTAGTGATGCATATCAAGAAGGATCCAAATGCACTTATACTAGCAAGATGGAATGAAAATGATCAAGAGGGATGATCAAGCTGCCAAGATAAAGATCCCATGGAAAAATAAGCATAAGAATAGAGGAACAAACCTATGGATTAGAGGAAGAAAAAGGAGAATCGGATCAAGCTTCGATCATTTGTCCAACTAGTTGTGGATTAGATCTAGGTTGTTTGTGAGAAAAAGAGAATGCATACTCACTCTAGGGTGATGGAACTTATGGAAATCCACCAGGTGAGAAGACCCAAAAGGTGAGAAACATACACTAGTTGGTATGCACTCACAAACACATAGGTGGCTATGGGAAAGTTGTACCACTGAATGGGCTTCCTGCTCAACCATATTAAAGTTATACCTCTTGATAACTTTAACAAGGCGCCACAAGGGAAAATGTCAATTCGTACTTCATGAGACCAAAAAATCTTTGTATTCTTAGAACTCATGAACAAATGCAAAGGTACCACAGGAATGCAAGTTGCATTATGCAAGGTGGCAAAAATGTAAAAATGTAAAAATGTAACATGTAAAAGATGTTGAAATGAGTCTTGTTAAGTTCATGCAAGGTCTATCACTTAGGAAGCATTGTGTCTAATGTCTCCAAGAGAGGACCAATCAAAGAATAAAATATTCACAACTTAAGGGATGCAGTGTGTTGCATCAAGCCACCAAGAGGAATGTAATATGCTAAGATAGATCACACTTATGAAGGACATCATACCCAATGTCGTCCACAAATTGAAGAATGTATCGTATGAAGTGACAAGGCTACACTAAGAACTAAGAATGAAAATGAAATGATACCAATGTATTCCCCCCACTTTAAAGTAGCAAAGGAAAAAAATACAAAAAAGAAAACAAGACATGAGAGTCAATGTGAAAATCCCCTATGCCAAGTCATATGTTTCCAAGTAAGGTTGCTTCATGTAAATGAAAAAAGAGAACAAAAGAAAGGGAGTTTCCCCCCAGAAAGGAACACACCAAACACATAAGGGATCTATGGATTTGGGGTTAGTATGTACATTGCTACAATGTTTTAATGAAAGAACTCAAAAATATCATCATTCCCCAAATACACATAGAACTAGAAGAATGACACAAAGAGAGCAAAAAAAAAAGGGAAACAAAGTCCATTTTGGGTCAACATGGAAGAGAAATTTTAGTCTCAATGCTTTGCATCATCCCAAAAAGGAAAACACAAGAAAAAAGAAAACAAAAAGGAAAAAGTAAAGGAAAATCTTTTGGGTGAACATGAAGGAGACATTTTGGTCTCAATGCCTTGCATCATCCCCAAAAGGAAAAACACAAGAAAAAGACAAAGTAAAAAGGAAGAGGGACCGATTGGGTCAACATGGAAGAGACATAGGGAATCTCAATGCTTTGCATCATCCCCAAAAGGAAAACACAAAACCAAAAGCGAAAAAGGAAATGGATGACACATAGAAGAATAGAGGTACAAATAGAGGAAATGCACAAAGAGAGAGAACATCAAATGCACATTACAGGGGAACATGATACACACATAAAATCATGCAAAAGGAGCTAGTAAAGCAAAGGTAAGTTAACCATTAATGGAGTTATTGGCTTCTCAATCTTAAGTAGTATAAGTGGAAGGTAAATAACATAGTTAAGAGACAAGAAAAAATGCATTACTAGGATGAGGTTAACAACTTATTTCCCCCCACCGAATGTGAGGCAAGAATGAGCCAAGAAAGGTGATGGGAGGGATCATGAAATAGTGAGAATGACAAATTGTACAACTATGGCATGATAAAATGATTTTGTTTTAAGGGATGATGGGAAAGCAGTCAGTATCATTGAAGTGATACTTGTTCAATATGTCATTCAATGTCCTACATTCTTCAGTTCGATGTCCAATAACACAATGATATTTGCAATATGGTATGTTAGAATCCTTAGGATGGATGAACAACCTATTCATAGGTGGTAAGAGTATAAG
This sequence comes from Sequoia sempervirens, assembly GCA_007258455.2. Lineage (NCBI taxonomy): Eukaryota > Viridiplantae > Streptophyta > Pinopsida > Cupressales > Cupressaceae > Sequoia > Sequoia sempervirens. Next base: position 145,930,370 of record VDFB02353493.1, on the reverse strand, counting down.
GAATTTGTTTAAAAGTAGTTGAAGTCTCCTTTCACATTCAGGTGAAGGATGAGTAGGAAACTTGAGCTTTTTCAATTTGTAAGGTCATTTTTCATTTTCTATATTCTCCTTTTTCATGAATGGAAGGAGGAAGAGGACCCATGGGGATCCTAGCATCCTTGTCATCAGAATTAGGTAATGGTCATTCTCGTGGAAGGAGAATTTTCAAGTCAGGAGGAGAATCAAAGATCACTGTACCATCATCTCAAAGTCTCCAATATTCAAAGGAGGCTTATCATCATGAGGAGGATCTTGATATCCTAGTCTTGTTGTGTTTTCTTCTATTGGTTTTTGTTCAAGAAGTTGGTGAATGCTATGCTCATTTGTTGTGTGACAAACTTGTTTACTTAGGATAGTAAAGCATTTTCCGTATGTTTCTTGAAGGTTGATGGGAGTATTTGTGACTTTGTGATCATAAAATGGTTGAGGATGTGTTTGTTTAGAGGAACTAGGTCCACCTACTAGAGAGATTGTAGGTCCTACTTGAGTTTCAAGATGTAGGTATCCAAAGTGATAAGGAGTAATAGGAAGATTTGGTGGTTTCATGGATGGGTAAAAGGATGCATTGGCTTCAAGGTTATCAATAAATTCATTTAAGAACTTGTTAATGCTATCATCGTCTTCTCCAATGATGTCTACATCATGAGGAGGACAAACATGAGGAGTTGAAGGAGCATAAGGAAGCTCAATGTCATTAGGATCACAACCAAAGACACAATTGGACATGTCTACCAAGGATTTTAATGAATTCCAAAACTTATTAAAATAATAAGCCATGGTGACAATGAATGCAAGTAGACCAAGATGCAAGAAATAGAGGAAAATGAAGAATCTAAAAAGTATAACATAAAGTAACTACAAAAAACTGAAATCTAGGAAATACCTAGAAAATGCCTAAAAATGTTGTTTGGAATGTGCAGGTGGACTAATTCACCTAGGGTGGTGAATGAGTCCAAGTATGATATTTTTTTGTGTTTTCATAAAATTAACAGTGATTTTAATGCTTTTCAGATGCAAATTGAGGATGCAAATGCAGATTTTCAGTTTTTCAATGATATGATATGCAAAAATGAAATCTAAATGAGTCTTTCACTAATGCAATTTGAGAAACCCTAGGATGCAAAAACAAAACAAAGCCTAATTGAATATTGATGAAAATAAAACCTAGGATGCAAGATGGAGTTGAAATCAAAAAGATAAAGTGCTTAATATGCAAGTTCACCAAAATGAACCATATATTTTTGGGAATGAGGTTTATAGGCTACTCTTGCACTCATAGGATGTTTCACCTAAAAGGAGAGAGATAAACCCCACCAAAATCATTGTGGTTCACTATATATAATGTATGTATGATATGATTAAGGATAAATGAGATGATCTAAATGCAACTAAGCAATGTAATGTACTGATTATGAATGCAAAATCTAGGAAATATGCAATGTTTGAAAACACAATGTGATATACAAGTATGAACTAAAAGATAAACAAATGCAAAATAGGATTGAAAGTAGGCTAAAAAGAGTGCACCTGGGTAATGAATGATGAATCTAGAGTGATCTAAATGCTAAAAAAAATCAATGAAAATTACCAGTGGGACTCATTCGCCACTGATGGCGAATCAGTCCCGCTTTTGGCAAAAAGTCCTAAAAACTGGTTTCTGGCTATCGAGAACTGGAATTTGACAGAATCTACTTTTCTATTCCTTAATGCGGGACTCATTCACCACTGATGGTGAATCAGTCCTCTCCCAAAATTTTGTGAAATCAGGGACCAATTTTGTAGCACCACATCAACACTTGTCTTCTTGTTGGGTTGGTGGAGCCAAATCTATAAAAAATAGATTATAGGTTATTTCCAAGCTTGAAATAGGATGTAGTTGACTTGAAACACTTTTTTGACTTCTTGACCACCTTTCAACACCTAATTGTTTGATAAATCTGCATACAAAAGTCTGCAAACACACATGCAAAAGGGGAAAAATGGTTAAGGGTTAGGTTATAGGGATTTTCCTTGGTCAAATCCCACTTCGGAAATCAAAACCTTAATGAAGAAATGGAATGAAATGAACAAGGAAAGATGAATAAACAACATGCAAATATCATAAACTCACCACAACCTTGTTTGAAGAAATATGAAGATATATCAATGGCTACTCCAAGATACTTAATTGATGCTTGATTGAATGATTCAAAGTGCTCAAATGTGGATTGAATGCTCAGTGAATGAGGATATTGCTTGAATGAATTAGGAGATGTAAAATGAGGAGAAAAACACTTATTTATACACACTTGTGCCTTAGTAACCTAATGATACCTCATCACAAGCTAACATAAGGTAATTTTGAATAAAAACCCAAAAGAAAATTTGAAATATTTTAAATTTGGAGCCAAGAGGGACTCATTCGCCACCCATGGAAAATGGATCCCACCTTGGAATTGTAAGTGGGTGTTGGGAATTAAGTCGCATTTAATGTTATTTGTTAGGTTTACATTCAAAAATACACTTAATTAAGCCTTATGAGTACATAAAGGGGTCAAATAAAGCATACGAAAGGTGTAAATAGTGAAACTAAGCCTAGAAAAGCATGAAATATTGTTACAAGACTTTACAACACTTCAAAATAGGACTTAATAAGTGATGAAAAGGTGATTTTTGGGTGAATTGTAATGAATAGAGTCTAGAAAAGTGTAGAAATGTGTTACAACACTTCACAACACCTTCACAAGATGTCATAATTTGAATTTTTAGGACCTAATGTGAATGTTTAAGCCACATTAAAACATTAAATCAAAGTAAAATGGACCAAGCATCATGAGAGAAAGACCAAAAAGACCATGAAAATGTACAAGAGCCATTTTTCTATGGTACAACATCTAATGATTTCCCCCCTCACCCATTCTGGCACTCTCAGTGGGACCACGATCCTTACTACTAATGTTTTTATGAGTTTAAATTGAAGTTGTAGGGTTTCAGAGTGCTTTTGAAAAAAATTTCACACACTGTCCAAAAAATTTTGCAATTGCCGATCAAGAAAACCATGCATCTGCTCTGAAAACATAGCATTTGACACGAGAACTGTGATTTTGCAAAAAAATTTGAGCATATGCTCTGAAAAATGAGCATTTGATTCTAATAGGGGGCATACTTGCTCTGAGAATTGAGCATTTGATTCTGATAGGGGCACTTTTGCAAAAATTTCTGAGCATTTGCTCTGACAGACCAATGCATAGAATCTATAGTGTTGTAATTGATTTTTAGCTAACATTTTCCTATTTTTGAATGTGTAATAGGTACTAATGGGTTTGTATGCAATTAAAAAGAATTTTTTTATGCTTTATTCACACATTTTTGGGGATAACATCGCTTTAGGTGTTTAAAAAGAATCAAACTACTATGAAGTGTTTGTTGTGCATTTAGTGTTTGGCAAGCTACTAGATGGTTGTCTTCTCCCTTCACACCTTTTGGTGATCTTGGGTGAGTGAAAACATCTTGAGTTTTGCAAAAAAAAAATCAAGCATACCTTTTTAGAGGGCTTGCTTATTGAGAAACATCCCACATTGGAGAACTCATAGGTGACCCAAGTAGTACTTTCATTTTGGACTGATATATAAATCTTTTGTGGGTGTGAGGAAATTTCATCATCTCATCGGGTACTGCTGGCCTATATCGATGTATTCTCCCTTAGTATCCTCGTGATGCGTAAAAAACCATAAGGGCTGGGAGGTTCTTAATTGAACAAAATGCCACATGTATAGGGGCCTGCAAATAATATCCCTATAAAATTACTAAGAGACAAATTATTTTAGAAGCTACCCCTTAATCCAAAAACATTCTTTGAAAGTGGTGCATCGGAATTTACTTCCGAGAAGTTACTTTCCATGTCCAACGTCAGGCCCGCACCATAAGTTGCATGCAAAATCATCTCTTCAGAGCATGAGGCAAGCCTACCTAAAAGAATGGTTTCTATCCATAGGGTTGTAAAGGCTTGGTTATGTTAAACTTTCCAATTACATTCAAAAAAATCTTGACATCAAATTATGTGCTTGATTTAAAGAAAAAGAACATATCCAAAGAAACACTGAACGAGATGGTTGAATCGAAAACACTTTGATTCAAGTGTATACTTGTAAAAGAAACCCTATGTTTGCACTCCTTGAAAGGATTTTTCCTTAAAGGTTTCCAAATATTCAAGATTTTATTTCAAGTTGCATTAATCAAAGTAAATATTTGGGAACTATGGCTTGGGTGTTGTGATTTCACAACTTAAGCTATCTACATGAAGGTAACATAAATCCATGCTTACTGAGTCAGTCCAAGTGTTGTTTTATCACTTTCCATACTCCAAACACAAAGAAGTTGAGAGAAGAAACAAATTTAAACTTGGAAAAATTCAAGAAAATATTGTTCAAAACTAGAAACAAAAACATATAGAAACCACATTGGCACAAAATTCTAGTGCAACTTATCACAATTTTTGATTAGTTGTCATAGTTTCTGAGCAGTAGCCAAAATTTTATTGCATTTGCTTATTGTCTCAGAAAATCCACTGATGAAAATCATTTGCTTCTGACAAAAAATGAGCACTTGTTGTGGGAACCACACACTTTCTTTTATTCCCTTGCATTTTCTTCTGAGAAATTGGCGCACTTGCTACTCAAATCCTTGTAGTTTCCAAAAGATGCTCACTTTTTTTCTGAGAAAATATTGCATTTGATAGAAACACACAAACAATTTCCTTTTCCATTCTAGCTCATGCTTGATTTTCCAAAAGCTGAGCACTTAACACATTTTTTGCCATGCTTGATAAATCTGGCCACTTTTTCTCACAATCTTGTACATTTTTCTCAAAAACCAAGACTTATTGTTTTATGTTACTGAAACTTGGGGAAAACAAACCAAAATTTTTTTAGGATCATTGTTCGAATAAAAAAATTAGAAAAATAGGTAGGTCACATAATCTATCACCCATTATTTCCATCCTAATTTTTAGAAATAAAAATAAAACAAACCATTGGGATCATTCCTTCACTCAGATGTCTATGATATCAATAGTTACTTGGGACTCATAGATAGTACAAGTAAGCTTTCCTGCAACATATCCTCTAGACAAGGAAGTGAAATATCAACCATAGTCCTTCAACATTTTGATTTCCAAAAATTAGCAACATTACAAAACAACACTCAAACCTTAGGGTCTTGAGCTTTATAGCAACCATCTCAAAACACCATTACACCTTATGACCATCTAGTGACCAACTGCTCCAGTTCAACAGCTGAACCTTGTAGCATCGATCCTTCAACCTAGTCGCACATACATTTAAGGTGAACAAATTGACATCATAAGTAGTTTGAGAACCTTCATATTTGAGAAGCACAAAACACCTCACCCATTTCTCACAGCATCAATCATCTTAGATGAAGAGGAAGAGAAAGTAGATATAGCAGCTGAAAGACCTTTGTTACCACCACCTACATGGAAATAGATATGCATTCTTCATGATTTTTGGAAAGAAAAACATCCTTAGGTCAGGCAAGAGAAAGATTCTTAAGCGGAAATCTATACTCCGGCTCTCAATGAATCACCCTACAAAAAGGTTCACCAAAGGGTTCATCTCAAGAAGATATCACACTCGTCAAAATCAGCTAGAATTTTCCTATTATCACTTTGCATCAATAAGCCACGTCTTTTCCAAAGAATAGGAATCAAGAAAATAGTCACAAAAGCTTGGCAGTTGTTTATGACAACTACAAGATCATAATGTAGGAAGAAAATGGAAGCAAGCAAGAATGACACTAGCATCCCATCAGAAAATACCATGAATGATGAAAGTAGCCTATGGGGCTATGGGACAAATAAACTTGAAACACCCTAGAAGAGACTTGTGTATAGAGACACCTTAAGTGAGGAAAAACTGAACTACAAACAAAAGGAGGTGATAGAACAAGACAATCGAGACCCAAATAGAGTGGTTGTAGAGGAGGTGGATACAAAAGAGGAAATAAATGATGAGGAACTATTTGAACATTCCAACAACCCCAAGGTTCTCAAACTAATGGACAAGTTGTTGAGAAAGGAACCAAACTCATATTTCTTCAAGTTAGCACAAAGTGCTACCAAATTACCAATACACTTCAACATAGAGGCTCTCAAAGATACCAATCTTATTCCCTTAGGGATAACTCAGTTGTGATACAAATAACTAAACCCCCAGAGATGCTAAACATGTCACCCATGTTCTCACAAAATAGTGGTCAACCCAAAGATAACCCCTTGTTTAGAAAACCAACTCAGATTGAACAAGCAACAATGGCATAACTATATCAAGGAGGGCCATCCTAGTATGAACCACAAAACAAAAATCCACCTCTTGGACAATATATACCTTAGAACACTTCAATTGTTGACCCTACCCAAAACTAGTAGTACCACCAACAAGGTGGACCATAGGGTCCCCTTCCAAATTAGTACCACCAACAAGGCGGACCATAGGGTCCCCTTCCGAACTAGAAGTACCACCAACAAGGTGGACCACATGTTCCCCTTCTAAACCAGCAATACCATCAACAAGGTGGACCACAGGGTCCCCTTCCAAACTAGTAGTACCATCAACAAGGTGGACCATAGGGTCCCCTTCTGAACCAGCAATACCATCAATAAGGTGGAACACAAGGTTCCCTTCTAAACCAGTAGTACCATAAACAAAGTGTCCCACTAATGCATCAACAAGGTAACCTTTAGTTTAGTCCTTCCCAGCAGCAAGGTGTGCCACAGACCCCCCTTCTTCAGTCATCCCATCAACAAGGTGTCCCACTAACGCATCAACAAGGTAACCTTTAGTTTATTCCTTCCCAATAGTAAGGTGTGCCACATAGAACACTTCTTCAATCATCCCATCAACAAGGTGTCTTGCTAATGTATCAATAGGGTAACCTTTAGTTTAGTCTTTCCCAACAACAAGGTGTGCCATAGAGCACCCTTCTTTAGTCAGACCCTCAACAAGGTATCCCACTAATGCATCAACAAGGTAACCTTTAGTTTAGTCCTTCCTAACAGCAAGGTGTGCCACAAGGCACTCTTCCCAATTCATCCTACCAACAAGGTATCTCGCTAATGCATCAACAAGGTAACCTTCAGTACACTTCATCCCAGCAACAAGGAACTAACCCTCCTTACACCCAAAAAGGACCTAACCCGTTCTATGTCCAAAATAGTTACCAAGGTCCTATACCTTCACAATACTCAATATATGACCAAAACATGGTGAGACCAAAGGCTATTATACACAGAACTCACAAACAAACATGCCAAAAACAGACATAGAAATGAAACTAGAGGTCATCACACAATAGATAGTAGGCATGCAAGCCAGGAAGAAAAAGAAAGCCTATACCATCCAAGAAATATGCCAATTCCCATTCATTCAATCTGTCACTACAATACCTTTTCTAAAGAATTTTGAGATACCAAGTTTGACAACAAATATAGAGGAAGACAGGATCCAGTAGAGCATATATGCAATTTATTCATATAATGCATAGAAGTATGACATAATGAATCATACCTCATGAGGCTATTTACACATAGCCTTACAGTCCATGCTATGGAGTGGTTCACCCATTTGACACCAATAGCTAAAACCTTTGATGAACTATCTAACAAGTTCATAAATTACTTGTCCTTCAACATCAAGCAAGATGTCACCATCACAAGCTTATCCATAATCAAACAGATTCAAGGAGAGTCCTTTACCTCCTACCTATAGTGATGGAGACACAAGGATAGTAGATGTAAGTGGTCCATTCCCAACAAGGAGTTGGTGGACATATTCATTACCAACGTCTTACCTGAGATCAACTATCAACTCATAATGTTATGTCTAGCAAACATTGAAGAAACCATTGAGAATAGATTGAATATTGAGAGATCCCTCATTGCAAGGGGAGTCCTTAAGTTGAGTAGCTCAAAAGAAAGTTCTTCTAGTTCAAACAAAAAAACCTAAAGTCTGGGCTAAAAACAAAAATTTCATAAAATGGAGTATTTGATGCTAGAGCACTATGGAATTCATAGAACACACCTCAAAACAAGCTGCAGGTAGCACAAACAAGCTATGGTCCCAAAAAAACACAAAGCAACCAAATAACCTACCCCAAGAACAATCAGGTTATAAACCAATAGATGAATCAGGGAGGACAACAAAGGCAATACAATCAACCAAGGAGGCAATTCATAGTACTAGGTGAATCACTTGAAACAGTAATGCATAAACTAGTACAACAAAACCTCATCAAAATGAATAATCACCCAAATTATGAGGAACCTAGCTTCAAGACACTGTGGTATAATGAGAAATGCTTATGTGAATTCCATAAGATCAAAGGAAACACCACAAAAAATTGCATGTGCCTCAAACACATCATCCAGGACTTAATAGACAAAGGGGATGTAGACGTTGAACATCATCTCAAAAATAAAGACCTGCAAAGATACTTGAACCCAATCTTGAACCATGCCAAAAGAAATAACAAGGAAAACAACAAGAGTACAACAATGCTAGTTACATGTATGGTGACACGGTTCTAGGAAACCTCTCACAAGTTGATGATGATAGGGAAAAAGTAGTGACTATACGAGGTGGAGACAACAACTATAATGCAACCACCTACCAAGGAAGAGTTACAATCCAAGAAGTTCCGCCCAAAGCCACAATCAAGTCACCAAATGACTACAACATTGTGGAACAGTTGAAGAAAACACCTTCCCTAATCTCAATCCTAGAGTTGTTAAAACTATCACCAACACATAGAGAAATATTGAAAAAGGCATTGGAAATGCCAATCCCTAATGACCTTGATCCTAGTTAGTTCCAATCCATGGTTGGCAAGATAATAGCAAGTAATCATTTAATATTTTCCAAGAAAGATCTACCCCAAAGAAAATTCCACAACCAAGCCCTCTACATAGAGGTTGGTGTTTATAAAACCATGGTAAAATGAGTACTAATAGATAATGGTGTAGGTTTAAATATCTGTACCTTAAAATTTTTCAAACAATTGGGGTATTCTGACGATGTGATATAAAAATCAAAGAGTATCACCATAAGGGTCAATGATGACCTTGAAAGAAATTCTGAAGGAATAATCAGGCTGCTAGTGCAGATAGGACCGACCATCACAAAAACTACTTTTCAAGTATTGTACCTTGAGTTTCCATACAACCTCCTTCTGGGATTCCCTTGGATCTATGCATTACAAGTATTCCCTTCCACTTTTCATCAGTGCCTATAGTTTCCCCATGAAGGAAAAGAGGTAACACTATATGCTAATCCCGAGCCTTTCTATTTTTGTGCAAAGTTGGAAGTGAAGTACAATAAGATCCAATGTGTGCCTAGCAATGACATAGCCTTCCATTAATTTTCTAATGTCGACCCTTCCACGCTTTTGTCAACCTCAACCAAGAACACATCTAGTGAGAAACCAAAAATAAAATCCAAAATTCAAGTACTTGACAAAGGTAATGGGAATTACCATTTCAACCAAGCATTCTTCATCGGCATGCTTCCACCAATGCTTAGAGTCTATGGAGTTCCAAAAGAGATCAAGATAGTGCAAATGATAGCCAATCCCACGATATTCACTAGGTGGGGAGACATGAAATATGAAGAAATATTTGAGGACTTCTCATCCATGATCTACAAGGAGGACTGAGAAGAACCAGAGATGCCAAAACCCATTTCAATTGATCATAACACTAGAGGTTATCAATTAGATAAATATATGGGATATAATGGAATAGGTGGCCATGGCCTATACAAACAAGGCCAATCAGAGCCTGTCATAGCTGAACAAAGGAAGAAAAATATGGGGCTAAGTTATAAGCCAAAATATGTGGTTATTCTAAAAATTGGATGAACCTCTTGGAAGAAATGAGAAACTTCTACTAGCATTAAGACACTAGATATCTATCATATCATGGATAGTGAGTTACCCATCGAAGACTTATTCAACAACTTTAGCATTGATAGGTTCCCTCTCCAGTATATTGAAACCATTCCCAACATCTATTACCATTCTGGAATAGACTCTAATGAATACAAATGGGATTATCCTTCCTTCGTCACTGAATATGATTCCCCCACTTCTAGTAATGATGACCTAGATACCTAGTGGGAGAAAGACACCAGAGCCATACTGAACCTTTCACCCAATTTCGTAAGATTTCCAGACCAAGATGATAGCCTCCCACTCTATTACCTACAACTCATAGATTGGGATCAACAACAACATACACCTATTCAGGATCAATTCCAAAATGATGAGGCAATCATAGAGTTCATGGGACTTCAAATAGACGTACTAGTAGGAGACCAGAAAGTAGGGTTTGTCATGGAACTTGAATAGGAGGCATACTTTGGTGGAGATATTGAACCTTCCAGTCGCAAAAATGAGAGAAAAAACATAACAATAAACACAAGGTACCTTAGAGAAAACCACATTGTGGCTCTATCAGATCCAGAAAAGAAGAAGATAAAGGCCACATCTAAAGGTAAAAACCTCCAAGAGGCACCCATGGATGGAGGGTTCAATATCCCCATATCAAAGTATAAAGAAATATCAACACACATAGTAGAAGAAGCAGTTTCTATAAATGTTGGCACAATATAGGACCCAAAGATAACATACCATGTGGCATCACTTGATCCTAAAGAGAAGGAAAATTTCATAGCTTTCATCAATGAGAGAAAGGTAAACTTTGCTTGGACCTATGCTAATATGCCTAGACTAGATCTAGCACTGGTAGTACATCATTTAGCTGTAGTCCCCTGAGCAAATCCTATAAGGAAAAAGCTAGAGAAATGCATCCTCAAATAGCATTACTGGTAAAGTTAGAGCTAAATAAACTACTAGATGTTGGTTTTATCAGACCCATCAACTATTCAGAATAGATATCTAATATAGTACTAGTATCAAAGCCTACTGGGGGCATTAGGATCTATACATATTTTAGGGACTTGAGCAAAGCTTGTCCAAAGGATGACTTCACATTGCCAAGCATAGACATGATCATGGATCTAACAATAGGGCATGAGATGCTATCCTTAATGGATGGTTTCTCCAGATACAACCAAATAAAAATCTCTCGAGATGACCAACACAAATCAACATTTACTTGTGCTTGGGGGACCTTTTTCTAGAATATAATTTCATTTGGTCTAAAGAATGTAGGAGCAACATATCAAAGATCCATGAAAACCATCTTCCATGATATGCTACACACAATCATGAAAGATTACGTGGTAAAAATTCTAGAAAAATCAGTCGAAAGAGAAGATCACTTGTCAAATATTACAAGATTGTTTGATTAGCTTGAGCAATATAATATGAGACTCAACCCTAAGAAGTGTGTATTTTGAGTAACATCCAATAAACTATTAGGGTAAATAGTATCAAGAAGGGGTATCAAAGTGGATCCTACAAAGGTAAAATCTATTCTAGACATGCCTCAACCAAAGACACTGAAATAGTTAAGGAGCCTATAAGGGAAGTTGCAATCCATTAGGCGATTTATCGCATAATTGGTATACAAATGTCACCCTTTCACTCATCTCCTACATAAGGGAATCTACTTCAAGTGGGATTGGATATATGACCAAGTGCTATGACAAGTCAAGGAATACCTACTTACTCCTCCTGTACTCATGCCGCCTATCCCAGACAAGGGAATTATATTATATGTTTCTACCACAAAAGTAGCACTGGGAGCTCTTCTAGCCCAAATAGATGATGAAAATAAAGAAAGGGTAGTCTACTACGTCAGCAGAACATTGGTGGGCTATGAACTAAGCTACTCACCCATAGAAAGAGTGTGTCTCTTAGTCATGTTTTCAACACAAAAACTGAGACATTACATCTTAAACAGAAAACTCAAGCTGATTTCCAAGGTAGACCCACTCAATTACCTACTAGAAAAAGCATCCCTAACAAGCCAAATCACAAAATGGGTAGTTATCCTAAGTAAATTTGACATAGAGTATGTGGATAGAAGAGATATCAAGGGGAAAATCATAGCAAACCAACTGGATGAAGTACCCATAGATGATCACAAACCTCTCACATTGGATTTTACCAATGAGAGTATCCTAATGATAGAACATACAAGCCATTGGACTCTCTACTTTGATGGATCCCACACTCAACATGGGTTTGGAATAGGTGTTTTATTTCTTACACCATAAGGAGATAGTATACCCAGGGCCTACAAGATTGATTTCCCTTGCACAAACAACATCTTAGAATATGAATCTTTGATCACAAGGCTAAAAATGGCTATTGAATGGAGAATAAAGGAGCTACATGTCTTTAGAGACTCTCAACTAGTAGTCAGATAGGTGAATGATGAGTACCAGACCAAAGATGACAAACTGATGCCATATAAAAGGATGGTGGAAAACTTCAAGGATTACTTTTTCAAAATAACTTTTGAGCAAGTTCCATAGATCAAAAATAGAGTTGTCGATGCAATGGCAACAATAGGCTCACTTCCTAATATTCCAAAAAATGTTCCTAAGTATGAGTTACTCATTAAACAACTGTTTGTACCAACGTTCAACATCGCAGAACTAGAATTGGTATGTGTTGTTGTTGGTCCTAATTCCCCATGGTACCAAGATACTTTTGACTATATCCAGCATAGTATCATACCACCTGACCTAATGACCACTCAAAAGAAAGCCTTCACCCATAAAACTTCTCGATTTAACATTCTAGGAGATACCCTATACCCTTGTAGTATAGATGGTATGTTACTCTAGTGATTTAATGCAAAAGAAGCATAAACAACCTTACAAGAGGTACATGAAGGTGTTTGTGGGTCCCACACTAGCGGACCTAACCTAGTCCAAAAACTACTTAGAACAAGATACTACTAGCCCTCCATGGAAGAAGAATGCATACAATACTCTAGAAAGTGTTAGCAATGTCAGCAACACAACAATCTTGTTCATGCACTAGCACAGGAGTTGAGACCCATCATCACACCATGGCCTTTCGTACAATGGGGATTAGACTTGGTAGGAAAGATATCACCTACCTCATCCAATGGGCACAAATTCATTATCACAGCAACAAAGTATTTCACTAAATGGATAGAGGAAATTCCATTGAACTATATCACCAACTAACAGATATCAAAATTCATTTTGAATTATCTAATCTATAGGTATGGAATTCCCCAAACAATAATAACCAACAATGGAATCCCATTCAAGAATCAAGATTTCCAAGAACTCTGTTCCCAATTTTCTATCCAACATAGATTTTCCATGCCCTATTAGCCCCAAGGAAATCGTCAGGATGAGGTGTCTAACAAAACCATATTGAAAATACTTAAAAACATTGTTAATGAAGTCAGTTGTGATTGGAATTTGTAGCTAAATCCAACCCTATGGGCTTATCGAATTGTTGATGATGATTTTACTTGCAACAAATAAGGAAAATAAATTCTTCATAGACAATACCGCAAAGAGCCTATCCTTCTTGAAAGATATGGAACAAAGAGAACCTAAAGGGGAATTATGCTTTAATAGGAAAATATTGGCTTTAGTTCAATCCCAAGTCTCTGATAACCAGGTCATGTTGGCACTAGGGTCACTCTTGGGTACTGGTGTGATATTTGTTGTTAATCTCAAAGGGACTACTGTTTTGGATTAAATATTTTAGGAATTGAATTTTCAATTGGATCATAAAGACAAGAATCATGAAATCAAAATATTTGCAATAATATTTCATGAATCATCACAAATTATTTGCTATCACTTAAGTAGATTTAGCATTAATCATTCAACAATTTCATGGAAAACAAAGGATTTTCAATAAAATTCCATCTATTCATTCAAATTTTGGATCATTTTCAAGAATTTAAACATTTACTCTAAAATAAAGCATAAAAACATTGAAAATTAAAAGTTTATCCCAGTTATTCTCCATGCATGCCCCAAAGAATCAATTAAAATAGAGAAAACCAATTTATACTTCACCAAATTGCTTCACAACTACATATAAAATGGTGCGAGCTTTTAAAGAGAGGGCTTTCATTTATGGACACTAAGTAGGTTTTGTATGCGCCCATAAATGGCACAACATACAGTCTTGTTCAGTTGAACTAACAAAACCAACTACAAAAGATACATGAGATAGGTAGCTATCTAATTAGCTCTAATATTAATCAATGTCTATGTGCATACAATTTTTTACACCGAAATGGTTTAGAAATAGGAAAAAGGAACAAAACTTGAAAAAAATTTATGCTCTTCCGACATCCACAAATTCTGAAAAAATAAAAAAAGGGATCCTCTGGCCTTTTATAGAACACAAGGCTTAGATAGGATAAGAAAAACACATGAGAGGAAATCCAAGGGACCAATCACATCAAGGCATGTGGAATGTAGTGACCAATAGGAGAATTGCAATCGAAGTCAAAAGAATTCAACTCCAATTACACATTGAAGCTCTTCGGGTGTTAATCTTTAATCATCAGGGTTCTTTCCTTGAATCAAACAAATATGTTCAAAAAAATATATAAGAAATTCCCTCAAAAATGGAGTGATCAGGTGGAAGTATTATTCCTACATTTCAGGTTCCTTGATTCAAACATTCTTGGAATGAGTTACTCTCATAATAAGTACACTTCTATATTGCATGCTTGAACTCCAGTATCATGGGATTTCGATATCTAGCACATATTTATAATGAACTCCATTCCAACATGAGTTTTTAAAGTGCATCATTGAACCTAGTAACATCATTAGATTTGTTTGCAAATACAATTTTCCTGACCGTCCATACCCAAATTTTGCATTGCAATCTATATCTCCTGCAATCACAAATTCCACACATTAAATCCCTTTAGAGGAAAGAAAACATTCATAACATCTCATGTAAATAAAACCATTATCCAAATGTTATTAGAAAATATTTTAAATAACATGCTTTCTAGCATATCATGAATCCTCACATATATACCGGATTACTAGAATCATTAGATAATCTCAAAATTTTAAAATTTTCATTTCACAATGCAACCCAATACCTAATACCCAATATTTAGCTTTACCCACAAACTTTCCCGGACTTTGGTTATACCAGACTTCCATTTTACCAGAGTACAAACATCAGACCTGAGCCTTTCATTCAAACTTGCATTACCTTTTTCCTTTTCAAATGTTTTTGATACCTGATATCCGGTGCTTGAAACACTTCAATTACAAAGTACTTTTATATTAAAGATTTCTCTTTGCTCTTCACTTCTGATGATCTTTCAATTTGCTAGCTGTTAGAAAACCAAGATCACCTGCATGCAAGATGGATACCTGTCACATGCAAAAGATATGAAGAACCAAAGAAGATGTTCTGTAAACCTCTCAGTAAAAATGCATTAAGAGAATCGATTATTACAAAGTGATCAATCCTTATGAAGGAGATCAAGAAACCCTAAAAGGGAAACCCTAAATGAAACCCTAGTGTGGACACTTAATAATTAATAATTAATTAATTATTAATGTGCCTAAGTTTAGCTTAAGTAATAAAGAGGAATAAGTGACTTAATTAATTAATCAATGTGATGTAATTAATTAAGCATAATAAATTTTTAGGGTTTCTTGATCTCCTTCATAAGGATTGATCTCTTTTGTAATCATTGATTCTCTTAATGCATTTTTACTGAGAGGTTTACAGAACATCTTCTTTGGTTCTTCATATCTTTTGCATGTGACAGGTATCCATCTTGCATGCAGGTGATCTTGGTTTTGTCCCACTGGGTTTTTCCTTCTCTACCTCATATTTGCATAATAATCTGCTTCTCCCTAAGTTGCACTTATGGGGGGGTGTTGGTGTAATTAATTATTAATTACACTTTGCACAAGTTTACTTAGGCATAGTTAATCCCTAAGTTTTAGGCTTTCATATTTATCTTATCGAGCTATCTTATTGCTCAAGATAAGATTAGGTTTAGGTATCTTTTCTTTTATAAAGCAAATTATCTCTTGTAATTAATTGGTCTTTTCGAATATATCAAATTGCATGTTTTTATGCAATCTCTGCTTTTTCGTTTTCCTCTTCTATGGAAGGTAATTTTTAGGTTTGCAATCAGATCTTGGCAATTCTAACATGGTATCAAAGCTCCAGACCTGCAGCTGCTTGTTCGTGATCTGAAAATATGGCCTTTCAGTGAGTTTCAAGTGCAAGGGTTTCCACAGGCATCTTTTCTGCAAGATCTGGGGGTAGCTATTTTTTTGGGACACTATGGGCTCAAACGGACGTCGCCATCGTGTTCGCGGCATCCCAAAACCCTAGAAACACCTGTCAAATCGTCCATTTTGGTGCAGTTGATCCAGGAGGCAAAAAAATTTTGTTTGGAGGGCCGTACAGCCTCCCCAGCACGTAGATCGAGGCATGGATTTCAATTTTTTTTCCAAAAACTAGTTTTTTTGGGGTCCGTGCAGTGCTGCCAGTTCAAAAAATCACTGCCGCCCGGCGGCCACCAGGCGGCCACCCATCTACCAGCACCACCCGCGCTTCCCGCCAGTGCCGCCACCCTGCTTGCTAGCCACTGGTTACTGGTCCCCCCCGGGCCCTTCTGCTCCGCTGGCGGTCATATGGGGACCAGGGGCTCCGCCCTAGCCACCGACCAGACCCTTCCAGCACTAGCCCGCGGTCATATGCACGACCAAGGGCCGAAATTTTTTGCAGGGGGGGTGCTTTTTTGCGCCGACAGCCAGATGGCTGTCAAATTTTTTGCTATGAACCACTGACGTCAGCATGACATCATCCATACGGCCGGCCCTCTTTGCCCTCCTAACCCTAGTTTTTTTTCTAAAAGAGTAGTTTTTTTCTTTTGGCCATAACTTGGGCATACGGTATCAAAATTGGGCAAACGAGATATCGCCGGAAAGCTGGTTCTAAGCACTTTCATTTGGTGAAGTTTATTTTACAGTATTTTACTTTTTTTTACATTTATTGCTGTTTGAAGTCAGATGTTGTTTTTGGACTTCTGAGCTCATAACTTTTGCCACGATGTCCAATTTTCGTCTCGTTTGCGGCATTGGAAAGGTATTAAGGAGCTCTATGTTTCTATCCTTGCACTTTTTCTGTATCTATCCCAAGTTTATCACTTAGTCCAGATTTGGCCTGATGGGTTGTTTGGCGATTACTTGGATGTTTTGGCAGTTGGGAGAGTGCATCTTGCATCTTTGCACTTCGTTTTCAGTAATACATCATTCAATAATTGCTTGCTGCTTCATAGATTCCAGGGTTGTTCCCGTTTGGAGTTTTCGAGTGTTCTGAGGCATCGGATCTGCTATCACATTATTTTGATTCCAGTTTTGGTTTCAGTTGTAGACAGAAATATCTTTCCTTGCTTGTCAGATTGTGGTTCCAGTGTTACTCTACAGAGTTCTTCCAATGCTTCTTTGTAGCATGTTATCACATTGTAGGGGGGTTTTGTCCCACTGGGTTTTTCCTTCTCTACCTCATTCTTGCATTTGTAAATGGGTACCTGATTAGGCCTAGTTGTCGGGACCCATCTTTTCTTTCATGCATCTTATTCTAGTGTTTTAGCTTCTTCCTAAGTTCATCTTAAGGGGGTGTTAGAGTAATAAGTTATTATGCTTAATTAATTACATCACATTGATTAATTAATTAAGTCACTTATTCCTCTTTATTACTTAAGCTAAACTTAGGCACATTAATAATTAATTAATTATTAATTATTAAGTGTGCACACTAGGGTTTCATTTAGGGTTTCCCTTTTAGGGTTTCTTGATCTCCTTCATAAGGATTGATCACTTTGTAATAATCGATTCTCTTAATGCATTTTTATTGAGAGGTTTATAGAACATCTTCTTTGGTTCTTCATATCTTTTGCATGTGACAGGTATCCATCTTGCATGCAGGTGATCTTGGTTTTCTAACACTAGCTCCTGCTAGAAGAGTTATTTTTTCACTTGGGTCCCGAAGTCTTTCAGTCTTGGGGCATGTTGTGAAACCAAATAACACAAACTAGCATATGAATACCTACTGTTTCCACACTATTTTCCTTGGTCTATGGATCAGACGTTGTCTTACCTATCGAGGTCAAAATACCCTCATTGTGAGTCTCATTGAAGGGAATGGTCAACAATGAATAATACAAGGTAGCAAAACTAAATGAAATAGAGCTCCTAGATGAAAAGCATTTGAGTGTGTTAAACCATTTGTAGGTTTATCATAATCGACTCAAATAAAACTATGAAAAAATGATCAAGGATAGGAAATTTCAAGTTTATGACTTATTTCTCAAAGAGAATCAGAAGGTACAACTAAATTAGGATGGAAAAGGAAAATTTGAACCCAACTAGTTAGGCTCATTCATCATCACAACAAGCTATAACTCTGGGACCTATCAATTGGCTACTCTTGAAGGAGAACCTTTGGCTAAACCACTAAACAATATCCACCTTAAGAAGTTCTACACATGAAGCATGTTAGAATACCCTAGGTAAAAGGGTAAAAGTCCAAAAAAAAAGGAAAAAAGATTAAAAAATACAAAAAAAATCAAAAAGCAAGCAAAAAATTAAAGAGAAATAAAACATTCTTTGAGTGAAAACCACTTTGTGGAACTCTTAGAATGGGTACCATAGTGAAAACCTAGCAAATAGGTGCTATGTTTGAATAAAATTTTCATCATTATCTATCGGTACTATCCATAGCATTTACCTATCCATTTTCCTACAACAAAACATGTATCCAACCATGGTTTGTTAGTGATTGAGGAAAGTCGGATTGTCTCCAACTAGGGGAAACTTCCTGAAGCTAGTTGTGGATAATATCTTTGAGCATCCTATCATGGTCAGAAAAAAATAAAATCAAAATCATCAGAAAACAACAAAAATCAAAAACATCAGAAAACAACAAAAATCAAAAACGTCAAAAAGTAACAAAAATAAAAAACATCAGAAAACAACAAAAGATCAAAAACATGCAAAAACATCAAAAATAAAACAACATCATTGGGTTATTCATTCAATCAAACATTCTAATATATCAACATTTTCTTGAACCTCATAGCTAGTTCAAATAGATTTCCCACAACATATCCTCTAGACACAAAAGTGGAATATCGATCTAGATTATCAATATTGTTTATCCAGAAACAATTTATGCTTTTAGTCAAATGGTCAAACTATGTGGTCTTTGCATGTACAACATAGGCAAGGCTTAACAACACCCAAGACCCTAGGTCAGTCCCCTTAGGTTTTTAACATGCTTTATTTCAACTTAGTCAAAAAAATACAAAATCAAAAAAATAGTAAAAAAGACACAACATCTGAAAAAACATCCACAAAAAAGAAAAATGTGAAAAAATTCAAACCAAGCGAACTAAAAGCCTCTATGTGTACAACATAGGCAAGGCTTATCTTTGATGATCCCCCAAGGCCCTAAGTTAGTCCCCTGAAAACAACAGAAATAACATCATAAAACTCGAAAAATCAAAAAGTTTTATCTCCATCATCACAATCCGCAATAAAGTATTCATCCATAATAAGCAAACCGTCATCACTCACACTTTTGACAAAATAGACAAAAAAAAAAGCAAACAACAACAAGCTAGAACTTTCAATAAAAAAAATTGCATAGATTAGATTACAAACAGATGTAAGAAAATGCCATAGTATTACCTACATATTGTTTGACAACATACCAACAACATCCTAAGATATGCCTTAATAGATTTGTTCCTATGATAGACATGATCAACATTGGATAATAGACCCACCCTAAACAGATATGGCAAGTGATATAACAACATTCTTTTATCTTTTTGTAGTCTTATTTTTATGATTTATTTTATTGATTCATTCCTAGGATCTCTTGAGGATGTCCATAAGGATTTAGAGAAGAAGGAATGGGGGAAATTGAGCATCATTTCAATTTTCCATTTAAAAATATATTTTTGTAATATTACAATGGCGAATACTTGCTTTATTGAGTGTATGAAAGTTGTATTAAAATAGTTCATGAAGTAGTTGCATGTTAGGTGTTCTATACCTCTTTGTGTGACAGGTTCGAAATGTTTTTAATGCAACCCAACCCTATAGTTTAAAAAAAATTCTATATGATTGGTATGAAAAAATATGCTCTTTGTTTGTTGAGTCAAAGTCCACACAATAGATACAAAATTCACCTTGCTTATTAATACCCTGGTGCATCGTATCTATTTACTACATCAAATAGGATTGTTCAAAATTGTGAACTCTCCATGCAAAGTGAAAGAAATACTCATCACTACTAACAACATCAAATATTTCTTCTGACTAACATCCACCATGCATAACAATATCATTAGTACCATATCCATTCTGCATCCATAGTGTTTTCAATACATATCATGATGATAATAACCCAATAAAAACATCATGTATCATGAATAGCATACATCATCATACATCATCATCATATAAATATAATGAAGCTTAATCGAAGAAGGTATATCTCATATATATCATCATGAAAAAATAGAGTAAATCATCATTAGTGAAACAATTATGATAGGGTAAATACAAAATAATAACATATATAGGAGGCCTCAACTAGGTCGATGAATATATATACAAAACATATGTCTACAATATGTATCAGAGCAATAAACAACATAAAGATCAAGTAAAAAAAGTAAGACCTCAACAGAACCCTATTGACCAGGCTATGGACCACCAAAACAATCTGGCTCTCTCACGGACTGATCACCTACCCCACCACCACCACCACCATCACTCATAGCACTAGGCTCTCCAAACCATGGACATCGAGTAGTCCTAGGAATAGTAGCATCATATAAAGTCTAATAATAGGTGGAAATCCATAGATACTAATCCTGCTCTGCTCTAAAACTATCACACTCTACCCTAGGAGTATCTCTCTCCGCTATAAGCAACTGCACTTGAGCCTTTGTAGCATGTCATCGACTGCTCTCACTATCTCGCTCAGCCCTCAAAATGTCTACCTAAGCCTCCGCAACCTATCGCCGCACTATCTCTACATTTGTAGCAGTAGTCATCTGAGCTAATAGTATATCTCCATCCCTAGGTGGTGGAGGAGGACCTGAAACTTGTCTATGACCCTATGCCTTAGGCATGTACTCATCTTGACCACCCTGAGCCCCATCATTTCATGTCGTATCCAACTGCTCTGTAATAACCTCAATGCATTGTCACTCCCCACGATGACCTGTAATACCTGCTCTACCCAAAGTGGGATCACCCCCAGGATCGGTGAGTTTCAATGGCCTGCGTCGAGCCCACCACTCATCATAATGAAGAAAAGTACCTAGATCTGCTAAACCAACTAACCAACCCCAACCAACTAGGGCAAGTGCTCTGAACTCAGCAAGAATAGTATCTATATCTTCTTGGAGACTCCATACATGAACCTCCCTAGTGGTCCAACTGAATCAAGCCTCATAAGCATCAGGAACCTGGCCCTATCTCTCTCCAAACCGGCAACATACTATGTTTGGTAAGTAACACTCTAGCACAAAATAAGAATGACCAATCAACCAACAAGTCTTTCAATAGTAAAAAAGATTATCTGAATCCTCTGGCCATGCCTCACAACCCATATAAGGTCTCCACACAAAACTTGGCATCTCATCAAAAACTCAACGCCAATAATGAAGATCACCAGGCATGGTGTAGTACATAAAATCCCCATAATGATAGGAGTACAGATCATCAGGAGAATGATCTTGTATCCTGTCCAATTGAGAAATGGCATTGTGATCCCATGCCCAAACATGCAAAAGTGAAACAACTACAAAAATAGATTTCCTAGCCCAATGCACAACCTCATGCATATCTTTGTATAGGTGGGAAAGAAGACATGCACCCCAAGCATACCTCATCCCATGCTCAACATACTCTCAATACATACACCCCAACCCATAGGAAATTGTTGACCTCTCCTATCAAGAACAACCAATATTGAAATCAAACCACATAGGACAAGTGAAATAGGATCTACACTACCAGAAACCTTAGACATATCAATCTATGACTAGCACACCTCAAAGTGTCTCGCACCTAACACCCACTGCATGGCATAGGTATTGCATTGAACATAATATGTAACAAGCTCGCGATGAATGGGAAGGTGGAGTATCCTCTACAAATCCTCAAGGGTAATAGTCACCTCTCTTGTAGGAAAATGAAATGAGGACGTCTCAGTATGCCACCGCTCCACAAGTACGGTCATCATTGCTATGTGAGTCATGATAGGAGGCATGCATAAAATATAACATAGTCCAATGTCATCAAGAATGTCTTGTTCCAACACACCAAAATAGGCAATCAGATCAAACAGGTGTCAAGGAAATCTCTCTCTCAACTATAGTAGTTTGAGGCCCACTTGCAATCATTTTAACCCACGAAGCTAGGGTTTCAATCTAAACATGCTAAGCAACACAAAAAACCACAAAACATGATGACAAATGAAATTTAGGATGACAACAAGAAAATTCTAATAGAGTTTAAGGAAAATGAAAGGATTCAAGAAAATGCTAAAAGCGAGCTTTCTAAAGCAAGTGTGAGATTTTAGAGAAAGTGAGAGGTTTTTAGATGCAAGAGTTTAAAGCAAGTGCAAGCTTCTTAAGAAAGGGTGAAGAAACAATCTTGAACAAAAAATAAAATGCAAGGTTTTAGAGCAGAAGCAAGGTTTTATGGAAAGTGCATGAAGTAGAAGTGAGGTTTTCAGTCAAATGTGAGATTTTATGGCAAGTGCGAGGTTTTTAAGGTCAAGTGCAAGGTTCTCGCCTAGAAAAGGTGAGGAAAATGATGCAGATGCTCAGAAATCACCAGAATTTCGCTATTGACTCAAGAAACTTTGTACATGAAATACAAGAATGAAGCAAGACGAAAGTGAAAATTGAGAAGGTACATATTGGGCCACCAATGCCTGTGGGCTGTCCAAACTCCTGAACTAGGTCTAAACGATGTGGAGCTCTCTCAAACCTTGGCATTGCTCCACAACCATTGACATAATGGGAAATCTAGAGACAAGGATTAGCTATAAGGTCAAAGCAAAAATGAGCCAATTTGAAGCCTAATTTCCTATATTAACCGTCAAGAAGCCTTAATTTCACCTAGGAAACCCTAATTTTTACTTAGGAAGCCTTCCTACTTTCAAATTAGAAGCTCCCAAAACATTGAAACAAGCAACAGGGGACCTATAGCTCTAATTTTTCACTCTCAACACATTAGAACTAAAACAAGCCAGTGCCATGAGCTTTCCCTTGAAACTAACCTTATTTTTGACCAACCTCTTAAGGGGGAAACAAAAATTCCTACAATAATTCCGCTAAACATTGGGCCAGAGTGGGGCATAGTGGGGCATAATTTTTTTTTCAAGAAAACTTAATCTTAAAATCAAAATCTTTGAAACAAAGCAACCAGTACTTTGTATCAAAGAGGGGCAAATTGTAGTCATGTAAAATTGACCTAACACCTATCACACATCTGAAACATCTTGGAACATCTCAAAATCATCCTAAAATGTCCCACAACATCTTGGAATCATCTCGCAAAATCTCAAAATCATCCTAAAACATCTTAGAATCATCCTAAAACATCTTAGAACATCTCAGAATCATCTTGAAACATCCAATAACATCTCAAAAATATCTCAGAATCATTCTAAAACATCCCACAACATCTTGGAATCATCTTGAAACATCTTGGAACATCTCAGAATCATCCTGAAACATCTTGCAACATTTAAAAAACATCTCAAAACATCTTAGAATCATCCTAAAACGTCCTAAAACATCTTAGAATCATCCCAGAACATCCTGTAAAATCTCATAAACATCACACAAAATCAAACAACATCCAAAACCCTAATTTCCTCTATTAATTGAATAATACAACATTATTTTATTAATTCACTTTTTCATCATTTAAAAAAAAATTAAATAAATTTCATTTATTTAATAAAGTCTTGAAAACTCGAATTCTGCTATTAATTAAATAAAATGAAATTATTTAGATTAATTCACATTTTCATCATTTTGACCAATTAAATAAATTACATTTATTTAATGAAGTACTAATCCCACTTTATTTCATATCGATTGATTAAATAATGCCAATTATTTAATTACGTCACTAAATCACCTTATTCCTCTAAATTAATTGAATTATTAATCATAATAATTTAATTGACACTTTCCCTCTAAATTTTGAATAATTAAATCAAACTATTCAAATCATTTATCAAAAATCAAATCAAACTAATGCAACTTTGTTTGTAAAAGTAAAAATTGATTGCACATTCAACTCCAAAAAGGAATTAATTAATTAAATCAATTAATTAATAATTCCTCATCCACTTTCTGAATGAGAAAAGTATGATTGTTGACTAAGCAATCTAATTTTCTGACTAATCAATCTATTTCCTAACCAAGCCATCTAATTCTGATTGAGAAAATTATGCTTCCCTAATTGATCAATCAATCCCTAATGGATCAATCTAAATCCTAAATAACCAATCTATTCCTCAATCACACAAATTGTGCAATCTACTTTGCATAATCTTCTCATGTCTAAATCCTCTCAACACCTTTCAACCGTTGATCTTGATCCAACATTATTGAATCCTGATTGTCGATTCAAAATCTCATTTTCTATATAACAAACCTCTTTCCTCACAAAAAAGGATCAAAGGATCAACATACCTTATGCAATGAAGTACTATCGAGATCACCACTGATAGAGCTTCCAAATACCTTTGGTCAACCAACATAAATATCATTCTTCAAGCTTTCACAACACAACAATGGAGGATTTGCAGTGATACGAACAACCCAACATCATACGAACACACTCCGACATGGGATGGTAATATCTCCTTTTCCTTGAACTCATCATGTTAATCTTAGGATTTCATTATGTAATTTCAATAGCTTGGATGGTTCATTTCATGAGTGATGGAATAAGATATTATATTAAGTGTTTTGAATTAGATAGATTCTTAGTTCATTGTGTTTAATCTTGTTTTGCATCTAATGATTTTCCCCCTCACACAATTACAATCTACCATAATGAATTCTTACAGACAATAATACTAACTTACAAACACCACTTCTAGACTTATTCGATGGGCTACAAACTAAAATCATAGGATCCTCACATGATCAACTTGTTAGATACATAAGACAAGGAAGATGGGGGGTTGAATTAGTTGTGCATTAAAAATTTCAAACCCTTATTAAGCACCAACATGAATGTAAACAAATGGAATATCAATGCATCAACAACCATACAGAATAGAACACCAAATTTTATGTGGAAAACCCAATAAGGGAAAAAGCATGGTGAGGATTAGCTCACTATATGAATATCAATAATAATTACAAAAGGCTCACTGTTGGAAGGGCTCACTACCCAAAGGAATCACTATCCAAAAGAAGGAAAGGGTCATTACCCAGGAAGATCACTTCTTGTAGATTACACAAAGAATAAAAATAAATTTTTATGGGGAGATTCACTACCTCAGAGCAACAAGAGAATCCACCACAACCATCTACAACTTTTATCTCACTACCTCTAGCAAATTTAGGCACACTAAAATGTAGACACCATATGCTCACTACTTTTGGTAGTCTTAGGAATTCTTGCTCGCACTTAGATCACAACATATGACCATGTATAATTGATTTCACACCACTCTTCACACCATGCACTTCTCCAACAATTGGCCTTGCATATATGGGTAAAAGCACAAACCTGTGTCACACTTTCAACTAACTAAATAGTTCCAAGCAAAACAATTTCGACCTAAATAGTTTCCCCTGAAACCACATGGCCTATACATGGCACATAGAGTTTTTGGGCAAACCACTTTCACTTGAAACTAAAAAAATTAAAATTTTCCCTTTGTCGCCTTGAAATGTGACTTATTTTATATGTAAGGTTTCAATTGAAACCCTTTCTATCGAAAACATCTATGTGGCATCCTAGTTGGTAACCAACTCACCCTTTTTTAGAATATTTTGAAACTCTCAACTTTAACTAAATATTTCTTTAGTCATAATGATTTAAAAAAAAAAAGAAAAATACTCTTTTGTAGATCTTAGAGTGGTGAATCCAAATATGTATTTTTTGATTAGTTTTAATATATATTTTTTAAATAATGCAAGTAGGTTATCAAAGCTATAAAAGAGACTTATTAGAAATTTAAAAAAATAGTAAAAAATATTAAAAAAAATTGAAAAATATGTGGTGTACTAGAAAAGAGAATCTTCTTCAAAAGGGTATAATTTATTTTTTGAAAATGATAAAAAAAGGTAGACAACAGTTGACATCAAATGAAAACTATCAAATTCTAGAAAGTTTGACTTTAAAACTTTATTACAAGAAAAATATACATTAAATTTCAATTTTTTTTACTCACTAAATATTAAATTTACCTATTTGAAGAAAAAAATAAGGGAAAAATGATGTTTTTTTCTATTTTTTTCTTGATGTCAACTGAACTTCACTTTTTCCTAAATTTTTTAGCATTTCAAAATTTTTTGCTTAAATTGATAAAAAATAATCAAAACAATTTTTAAAAAATCTGAAAAATTATAGGAATAAACTTCATTAAGAGTTATACATTTCATTAGTTTACATCATTTTGAAATTAAAAACATAAAGATAACCTTTATGTGGTCAAAGTTGAGAATTTTTTTTTGGTGTTGGTTGGCTCCTTTATAAAGTGTGATACAAGTTTTTACTTTTACCCATATATCTTCCACAACCATGAATAACCTCCTCCAAGTAAGATTCAATGAAATGTATGCACCTCAAATGTGCAACCACCAAATAGGTTGGCACCAAACACTTCTATAGTGGAAAGAAGTCAAGGTAGTTCATACCAAGGGTTAACTAGGACCCTGTAATGTTGTAAAATTGCACCCCTTGCAATTTCACATACTTTCTTGTATCCACTTTAGTGTAAACTCCCTTAGCATTTGTGTAGGTTCATTTTGGCCCCTACATCAGCCTTTTCCCCTCTCAAGATGCTCAAAACCCCTTTTCAATAGCTATTTTTATTCATCGGCTTTACATCAAACCTTGTGATTTTCCAATTCTAGTCATTTTGTAGTGTGATGTGTCTAGACACTAGCATACCACGTGGATGTCCATGTGTTGCACTAGAATCTTGTGACATTTCAACATTCAAATGACTATTTCTGAGTGCCTTGCCACTTGTCAACTAATTTTATCAATGGTAATATCCTAGGATGCCTTGTAATGGCTTGAGAAGATTCTTTTCCCTCCTATTCTCTCTTTAAAATCTTTCTTTTCAATCCATTTGGTCTTCTTGGGTTCTATCTTGAACTCTCTTCTCCTTCTTGGATATTCTCTTCTCAC
This sequence comes from Sequoia sempervirens, assembly GCA_007258455.2. Lineage (NCBI taxonomy): Eukaryota > Viridiplantae > Streptophyta > Pinopsida > Cupressales > Cupressaceae > Sequoia > Sequoia sempervirens. Next base: position 145,902,891 of record VDFB02353493.1, on the reverse strand, counting down.
TCTCTCAAAATGGTATAGCTCTCTATAGATTTCTATAGCAGCCTCAAGCTCTTACAACACTCTTCACAACTCTCTTGGCTCTCATAGCTATCTTTCCCTCTCTTGGGCTTCCTTAAGCCTTGTAGGTGATATCTATCTTGCTTACCTTGTATCTTTGAGCATCTTGGGATTTCTCACATCCCCTATCTATTGCATCTCTATTTTTTTGATATGGGTTCTCCTCCTTGAGCGAGGTTTTATTTTATCACTCTTGGGTTCTCCTCCTTGAGATAGGTGTTTGATTGCAACAAGCCCCCAAACAACCCCAACATTTTCACTTGATCTTTTGTGTGCAAGCATTAAATACATTTCTTTGTTGGAGGCTTCATTGCTTGGTCTACTATGAACATTTTATTTTCCTTCCTTAGTTTAATCATTTACATTTAGTTCACTTTACTTTATTTTAGTTCTGTTATTCTCTATTACTTTCCTACATTTTGGAAGTTCTTAGTAATTTGATTACTAGTAGTCACTTTGTCATTTTCTATGATATTCTTAGTTTTTGGTCCGTATGAGATGCCAATACACCTATGTGATGCCAATGAGTCACATTGCAGTCCATATACTATGCTTCGGTCCTTGGCTGAAAACTTGCTAGTTTTTTCAAAAAACCTTTGTGACCTACTTTTTCTAATTCTAGAACTCTCACTCTATTCCTTGAGGGAGTTTAGGGAATTTCACTCCCTGGGATTCTCTTGAGAACAAAGAGACTCATGAGAAATGAATCCCCCTTCTCTACATTTTGGTGAACCTAACATGAAAACACCTTCCCCAATTTTTTTTTTGGGGTAATGCCCTGAACCCCTTTTCATATTGTCATAGTGATATGCCAGCCTTCAGCTGACTTTTCTATATCTCTTTTTAAAAAAATTACTTTCTATATTTCTTTCGTCTATCTCTTTCCTTCTTTGTTAAGAAACTTCAAGTTCTCTTACAAGCATGTGAAAGAAAGTTTTTCTCTCCTTTCTTATTATTCTTTGTTGATCCATCTAAAATTCCTTCTAAGGATATTTTGGTGCAAGAGAATGAAATCATTGATACTTTTCTTAATGTTACTCTACCTTATTTTTATTCCAATTCACTCTCTTTTAGAGATGATGCATTAGTGAATGGTGAATCTCTTCTCTATTCAAATGCAATCTCTTCTAGAGATGATGCACATTAGTGAATGATGAAATTCCTCTCACATCAGATCCTCCAGGGATAGATGTTGAGTGCATTTATTCAAATGATTCCTCTATAAGTTTTGATGAATCTAAAAAGGTAATCTATTTCTTTGTCTCCCCTCAAAGGCATAAGAAACCCATCATTTATGTAACTCTAGCTAGTCCTTCTCCTAAAAGGATTTGTTCTATTAATTGTGTTCCATTTGATAGTGATGTTGGGAGATTCTTGGATGATGTGGATGTGTTGTTGATATGTAGTTGTCATTCATGTCAACACTATTAGCATTTGGTGTATCTATTATTGTATATGTCAAGGATATTGAGAAATTTATAAGGAAAAGTGTTCCAGGATCCTAGTGGAACTGCGTAGGTCATAAAGGCATTTTTTTTTTCTGTACACAAAATATTAGCTGAGGTGGATTAAAGGGTTTATTTTTTAGTATGACTAGATCATCTACCAGAAGTTTCAGAAGTCCGCGTGAAGTTCTATGTGAGTTATGGTTTGACAATGTTTTGCTGGTCTCTGTCAGTGTTCCTGAATGAAGATTATGTGATTCTGGTTATCTCATTCATTGCGGATATTCTCTGTTGTTTCTTGGTGTTTTCAGATGTCTCTAGTTTATTCTCTATCTTTGTGGTTCATCCGCATTAATCGGTGAGCTTGTGGTTGAATATCTTTGTGCGCATGTTTAGTTTTTCATGTTTCTAACCGACATGTTGGTGATAGCATGTTGTGGATCTTTGAGGTGAAATTAATTAAAGTCTTTTTGTATCGGAGATGTTAATTTGGGTCTCCACTATGTTGTGGCCAACCTTGGGGGATATGCATTAAAATTTTATTCGTAGAACTAGGCCGACATTGCAAATATATTTTATTTTCTTGGTCAACGAAGTTGTGATGGAATCTCATGTAGTGGATCTATAAGAGTGACTGTGTGATTGGTGGAATGTATGCTTCGTGTGATCCTATGTGCATATGTGTAAATATCATTATTGAGCAGAGTGTGAAGAATATTGTGTGAAGTGTGAGGAAGTGTTGAGCTTAATTGGAACTGTAATTAGGCTTGAGTAGAAGCTATTTTCTCAGTTCATACCCTCTAGATTTTTAATCCAATTTTTTTGGGTAGTGAGCCCCTTTTTTAATTGAGTAATAAGCTCTAGGAAGTGTGCCTAAATGCATGTGCATTCCTCTTATTGTTCTTCATTATACTTTTAGCAAGGTATAATCTTGTGGACTAACATCCACTATGTTTTTTCCTCTAATAGGGTTTCCACGTAAATTTTTTTGGTGTTCCTTGTCTCTCTGATGTGTTAATTGCTTATGGTTAATTTTTCATTCATCAGTTTTGAGATTAAGGATAAGTTAAGTTAGAAAAAGTTTAAATTTCTATGACAACTAATTCACCCCCTTCTCAGTTGTCTGTCCTTGTTTTGCCAACAAGTGATTCTCTTGATCTTTCTAAGGATCTCTCTTTTAGAGTGGTAACCCATACTTATAATACTAGAAATAATACATTGAATATTAATTAATGTAGTTCTTTACCACCTTCCCAACCAAGTGTTAGAACACAACGATCTACTAAGAGGGGAGTGAATCAGTAGATATAAAAAAAATTAATCCTTAAACTCTCAAGTAGATTATTTCCTAAAATACTCAATGTGCAGATTAGAGCATAAACCAATATAGAAATTACATACACATGAAAGAACAACACATAACAATAGATGTACATGGAAAACCTTGAATGGGAAAAACCACAGTGAGAAATGTTGCTAGGATCTATTATCCTAATCCAGCCTCACAAGCAATGAAGTTCAATTACAAATTTAATAGCTCCAACTCTAAGGAAGCACCAACTCCCTGTTTTAGAAGCTACAACTTCAAGGATGCTACAAAACTCTATTTTGAGCTACAAATTAGTGCAAAGAGGCTACAACCTCTATAGATGTACAAATACAAGTATGGATAAACTGGTTCTGCAAAAACTATAATGCATCAATTTAGTACATGATACTTTCTCTCTCTTTTCACTCTCACACCATTGTAAACAACTTCATATATATCCCAAATTTCAACTTTTTTCTGTAGCAACACACTTCAATTACTGACTGCATACTCTCTTCACTTACTCATCCAATTAGTTCATATCTCTAAACTACTAATATATATCCAATTCTATCTTCTTAAAGAAGCAACACAAATCACACCATAACCCTAATTGAAATTCAATGAATCATTTTATTTTTGGAAGTCTGTATCTAGGGTTTGTATGTCGTTTCAACATTTTCTTGTGATTTTAATTCAAATTCAACCTATGTATTCTCCTTTACCTTAGAATTGTCATCATTATCCAATAGCTAACCAAAATCCTTGTTGGATATTTGCCTAATAATCTGTGCAAGAATTTCTATTCATTCATTCTATTTCTAGGATTGAGTTCAAACCTTGTTCATGATGTGTGAATCTATGCCATTCTTATGCATTAAATTATTCTATTATTCCACCATTGATTCAATCAGATTCACCTGCATAAGGAATCATGAACCAATCAAACTATCTTGCATGAAATTGTTATTGTCGAACATCTGTGTTAGATTCCCGCTAATTACCAAACTATATCGCCATATCGAGGGGACACAAATAATTGTCTCATCGAACTTCACTTCTCTCTTCAATGAGCACCCTTACACCAATATTATCTATGCATCTTCATTAAACTATATCAATTGATCAAATGTTGATTTTGCAACAAGGATGAAAAGTCAATGAATGTTCAATCACCATGTGGCAATGTTCTATTCACCTACCATATCCATTTCCTTCTTACCTTACCAGGTTTGGCCATCAACATCACATTCTCCCATCACCATATTGAAGATACTAGCATCATAGTCATGGGAACATCACTTTTTCCACCTGATGAAGATTATCATCACAATATTGAAGGGATTTCCTTAAGAGTCCTACCAATGATAAAATGTCACTCTGATGAAAAAAAACTACACCAAAACACATCATTCCAATGTGTGGTCCACACGTTGTCATCACATGTCCATGTATCATCCATCATGGATTACTCTCTACCAATCCCCACAACCCCATGGGTCTTGACTAGGCTCCACTGAATTCTTAGTAGGAATGCAGAAAACTCTCATGGATACACCTCCTAATATCACCTAATGTCACTTTCCACCAATTCCGTTGACTTCATTCATCGCTAGATCAAAGGGACAACCATGTAACTCCCTTGAAATGACTAAGTCACTTCGATGTGTTTATGTTCCTCCTTATTGTTCCATCAAAGAGAGTCCTTCTAGTCTCCTACCAATATGCCAGTGTTTCACCGATGAGATAGTCATCAGGCTATCGAAGGGACTCCAAGATAAATCCCACCGAAAGGCACTAGTCACTCGATGTAACCAAATCACACATAACCATTTCCAAAACATATGATTGAAGGGGCAGTTAAGTGACTTTCTTCAAAATGACTGTCATCTTGACACACCTCCATGACATTGCAAACCTAGGTGACAGGGCCAGTCACCAACACGAGGTTAATGACATAAGTTGTCACTTAAGGTAACCTACAACCTATCATAGTAAGCCAACAAAAAAATATAACATTGTAACCTAATTTTCCATGACTGTAATTCCTTTGTATTTGCATGATTGACACTTCTCATATTACACTTATGATTGAAATCAACGACCACATTTTTCCAACACCAATAGTCTCCTTTTGACATCAATGATAATATTTTCCAACAATATTCCCCTTTGGAATTGATGGAAAACCTTAGTGATCAACCAATATGTAACACTAACACTTTGTACCAATTTGATTATTCACATATCAACACAACAACTCCCCCTATGGAATATACCACTTCTATACTTAGCATGCTCATATGATTTGAGCATTTGCATCACATCTCCCCCTTTGACATCAATGGAAAAGGGTTAAACTGTATGCTCTCCCCCTGAAGATATGCTCCCCTTTTGAAAAACCAATGCAAAGAGAAAGAGGGGATTCTAAACTTTGTAACCATCAAGTCATTAGAAATTTGTAAAACAAGAGTTATCTAACTTGATCATGTTGTCCATGTACAGGGTTAGAGAAATAAGTAATGAAGCTCCCCCTGGATGTATTCCCTATCACTAATGTTTAGTGATATAAGGTGGGAGAAACTTCTCCTAGCTTTTGCCTCACGTATTCAAACTAATCTATGGGAAGAGGCTTGGTAAATATATTAGCCACTTGTTCCTTTGAAGGAACTTACTCCATGCTAACTTCCTTTTCTACAAAATTTTCTCTAATAAAGTGATACTTGATTGATTTATGCTTGGTTCTGGAATGCATCACTGGATTCTTTTAGATGTTGATGACAATCGAATTGTCACAAAGAATAGAGATATGCTCACTGTACTCCATTTTTATGTCCTTTAAAGTTTTATTCATCAATAAGACTTGAGTACAACATGTAGTTGCTACAGAAATTTTTGCTTCTACTATAGAAAGAGTGACAAAATATTTCTTTTTCCTCATCCATGAAACCAAACTGTTTCCTAAAAAGAAAACACCACCACTAGTACTCTTTTTTCCATCCACACTTCCTACCTAGTCAACATCTATACAAGCTATTAAAGTTTTTTTTTTTCCTTTTGAGTACCATAAGCCATATTTAATAGTACTCTTGATATATTTGAAGATCCTTTCTACAAAATTGACATGGGATTCCTTTGGCATAGCCTAAAACCTTGCAACCATGCAAACTGTTTACATTATATCAGGCCTTGATGTAGTTAGATATAGTAGACTCCTAATCATGGATCTGTACAGTCTGATTTGCATCGAGTGATTCATCTAATTTACTTAAGTTGTATCTAGTAATCATAAGAGTACTGACTAGTCTACTATCCTCCATGCAAAATTTCTTAAGAATTTCTTTTACATACTTGGTTTGTGAGATGAATATAACTTTATCAGTTTGTGTAATTTGCAAACTAAGAAAAAATATGAGTTCTCCTAGCATGGAAATTTCAAACTCATCTTGCATGTGTGTAGAAAATATTTGCACATTACATCATTGCTACCACCGAATATGATATCATCCACATAAACTACAACAATGATCATATGCTCACCTTCAAATTTAAGATATAAATTGCTACTAACACAACCCTTCTTGAATCCTTGTTATTATAGGTATTGATCCAGTCTTGAATACCATGCCATTGGGGCTTGATTTAGACCATACAATGCTTTTCTCAATCTGTAAACATAATCGTCATCCTTTGATAGCTGAAAACCTTCTGGCTATTCAATATATACTTCCTCTTCTCGGTTTCCATTTAGAAATGAAGATTTGACATCCATTTGATATAACTTAAATCCTTTATACAGTGAAAAAGCAAGAAACGTTCTTATTGCTTCTAATCTTGCAACAGGGGAAAATTTCTCTTCAAAATCAATTCCTTCTACTTGTGCATATCCTTTGCAGACTAACCTTGCTTTGTTCCTAACCACATCTCCATCTTCATTCGGCTTATTTCTGAATACCCATTTGGTGCCAATTACATTCTTTTTTGATGGTCTAGGAACCAATTCCCAAGTTTTGTTCTTCTCAATCTGATTAAATTCCTCTTCCATTGCTTTTATTCAACTATCATCCTTACTAGCCTCATCAAAGATTTTTTGTTCAATCTAAGACAAGAGAGAAAAATTCACTTGTTCCTTTTCCTTTGTGATTTTTCTTCTAGTTTGCACACCTTCATTCTCTTCACCAATTATTTGATTTACAAGATGATCCTTTTGCACATATTTTGTAGGAGCTCTTTCAACCACTTCTTCATTATCTCCTTCTTGTTCTTCTTCTTCATCTGTTGAACCTACATCATCATCTTCTAATTCAAACTCAAAGTTGTTTCTACTAGATTTTATTTTATTTTTATTTCCATCAACTTTTACATTTATGCTTTCAACTATTTTTTGGAACCTCTTATTTACATAACACTTGTATGCTTTGATTTGATTGGAGTATCCTAAGAATATCCCTTCATCGCACCTTGAATCAAAGCTTCCTAGTTCTTCATCTTCACACTTAGTGTAGCATTTTCTACCGAATACCTTGAAATACTTGACAGATGCAATCCTACCAAACCATAATTCATAAGGAGTTTTGCCACTATTTTCTCTTAGCAGGGCTTTTTTTAAAATGTACACAATAGTTTGGAATGTTTCCTTCCAAAATGTATTAGCCAAATTTTCCTCATTTAACATAGCTCTAGCCATTTCTTTCACAATCCTATTTCTTCTTTCTACCACTCCATTTTTCTATGGAGTTCTAGGTGTTGAATATTGTAGCTTAATTCCATGATCTTCACAATACTCTTTAAATTCACTTGATATAAATTATCCACCTTTGTCTAATCTAAAACATTTAATTCTTCTCCCACTCTCATTCTTTACTAGCTTTCTGAAATCCTTAAACTTCCCAAATGCTTCTACCTTCTCTTTAAGGATCGTGACTCGTGCCATTCTAGTATAGTCATCAATCAACAACATAAAGTATCTCTCACCTAGCATCCCCTTTGTCCTCATGGGACCACAAAGATCAATATGAATTGTTTCCAAATGTTTTGTTGTTGAGTACTCTTTTGTAGAGAGCTTATACTTTGTTTTCTTTCCTTGATGGTAACCTTGGAAGATTGTATTTTTAGGCTTTGCTATCTTAGGAGTATTTCTAACCAATGCTTTTGAGCTTATTTTTACCAAATTTTCAAAATTAGAATGTCCCATCCTTCTATGCCACAACCAACTCTCATTAGCTTGGATGATTAAACATGTTTGACCTTCCACATCACATAGATTTTAGAGATTACTATCCGTCCTTACCCCTTGAGCAATTGTCTTACCATTTTTCCTTATCTTGTAGACTTCAGAGTTGAACAAAATATTGTATCTAGTTTCACACATTTGGATAACACTAAGAATATTATGTTTCAGTCCTTCAACATAGAGCACATATTTAGTTTTATTCTTCCCATCTATGCTCCAAATTTATTTACCATGGATCTTGACAGTAGTATTATCACCTAAGCTTACTAATCCTCCTTTTCTCATTTTTAATTTAGTGAATTTTCTTTTATCTCCAATCATATGTTTGGAGCAGCCACTATCAATTACCCATAAATATTGTTCCTTGGAATGCAATGTTTTTTGTGTAATCATAGACTGAGTGGAATTCTGCTCTTTCTCCTTCCATATTTTCTTAGGTTTCTTTTCAACTTTCTCTTCTTTTCTCTTAAAAACTTCATCTTCCTTTTGAACATTGGAAGATGTATTTTTCTTCTTCTAAGACTAAGAATTTTTCCTTACAATTTTTTCTCTACAATTTCTAGCTACATGACCAAAATTGTTTTAATTATAACAAACTATGTTCATGTCAACCAAGGGAGTAAATGGATTTTTTCTTACAAAATTTGTATTATTCCTTGGAATGACTCTACATTCTCTAGCCCTTTGACCAAAATTGTTACAAGTATAGCAATACCCATTAAAGTATGATGAGTACCTGGTCATGGCATTTCTTTTAGCTGGATGAGGAGATCTTCTTTGTCTAGGCCACATTGGATAGTCTACTCTTGTGAATCCATCATTGTCTATTCTTTTTGTGTTTTGCTTCTTCTTTTGCTTATCAAGGACTGTTCTATTGTCTTTCTTATCTTCAACCAATTCCTTCTCTTTATCAATTTTCTCAACCACATCTGATTTCTTTCCATCTTTAGAGGCTTCTCCTTTGTCATATTTTTCATCATTGAAGACTGATTTTTCTTCTACTCTAAATATTTCATAGAGTTTTGCAAAGGCATCAACAAATGAACTCTTTCCTTTTTCAATACTTAAGCTTGATTTTTTCCTTATTAGTTGGCCTTTGTGTACTTAACAATTAATCAATAATATTAGTACCACCTTTTAATTTTATGCCCTTATTAATTTGCTCATTTTCTTTCTCCAACTCTTTTCTTAGGGAAACTATTTCTGCCTCAAGCTTCAAGCATCTCTCCATTTCATATTATAGTTTGGAATTCATTAATTATTTTCCTCTTTTAGCTTCTTCAACCTAAAGTTTTAGATTTACCACCAACTGATTGGATTCCTCAAGTTATTGAGTTAATTTATTAGTCTCCTTTTGAGCATTCTTTCTCAATCTCTTGTTTTCCCTCTTAAGATCATCATATGAATCTCTTAACTCATCAAGATATACAAGATCACTAATCAATTCTCCCTCAAGATCAACAATTGCTTCCTCTTCTTCTTCATGTGAGTCCTTAACTAGTGCTTCTTTTCGATCCTTAGTGTCTTTTTCCATGAAAATAAATTATTTTCCAACTTCTCTCATTACAAGAGCACAACCTTGATCATCATTTGAACTATCACTAGCATCATATGCATCACTTTCTTCATGAATGTATAGGATTCTCTTTTTCTTTCCAAGATTCTCCTTTTTAGGATAAAAATATTTCTTCTTTTTGCTATCTCCTTCTTTCTTGGAGTTATCCTCTTTATCACATGGACACTTTGAAGAAAATGACCTATTCTACCATAATTAAAGCATTTAAAGGGTAGCTTACCTTTATATTTTCCAAACCCTCTCCTTAGTATCCTTATGAAGTTTTCTTCTTCCTCATTAGTTTATTCATGATCTGATGCAATGACAACAACCTTGTTTTTCTTATCAACTTCATCCTTTTCTTTCTTAGCAATGTTAAATGTAGCTTCACTCCTAGAAGCCTCAACATCTGGCATTACCATCTCATAAGTTGTAAATATTCCATGTATCTCATCTAGAGTGAGTTTATCAACTTCTCTTCCTTCTTCAATAGCATAAATCTTGGAATCATATTTAGTTGTCATTGACCTCAATAATTTCAACACAACTTCTTTTACTTCCACACCATATCCTCTACTAGCATTTACTATATTAGCAACCCTCAGAAGATAGTCTACAATTTTCTCCTCTTCAGTCATCTTCAATCCATCAAATTTTTCTCCCAGCACTTGCAGCTTTTCCAACTTTACTTTGGTGTCTCCTTCATAGATCTTATTCAGCTTTTCCTAGACATCATAAGTTGTTTCACAATGCATAACCTTTCTATGCACAAAATAAAACAAGTTTTTCATAATGGAAAACCAAGCTTTCTCATTATTCTCATAGTCCTCCTTTCCTATAGCATCAGTAGGAGGAGAAAAAGGGATAGTATATTTGTTCTTAACTAACATCCAAACATCATTTCCAAGAGAACCTAAGTATTCATTCATCAATGAGCTCCACTTAGAATAATTTTGTTCCATCAAACTTAGGTAGCTTGCATGAACCTTCCTAGCTTGGCATTGTATTCACTTATCTAGGATCTACTCGAGCTGATTAAGCTTTCCTTGGGAACCTAGTGCTATGATACCAATTGTTAGAAAAAAATGATCTATTGAGATGGGGGTGAATTAGTAGATATAAGGGTATGTGCAAGATCATGATGGGCCAAAAAGTGGCAATATGATGGGTATGTGGCTGACAACTTTTTTTTTACCCAAAATTGATGAAACGAAAAGGGTTTTTAAAGGTGATTCTTAGCTTTCTACCAATATAAATTATGCTTTACTTTGAATTTAATAAGTAATTATTATTCATTTTCTATTCAAATTACAAATAAAGTCCTAATTGATAGGCTAATTGAAAAACATCTATAGCTATCAAACAGTATCACATTTTTTGAATCCAAAACATGTGTCACATTCTATGCTTCGCATAGTATAGGATTAAGAAAAGAAAAATTGAATTTCATGAAGTTTTAACCAAGTTAAGGTGGTCAGACATACGAGTTTTTTATATTTTTTAAAATTTGTAATAAAAAATTCATAATTAATTATTTACTTGGAAAAAAAATTACAAAAAAATATGCATCACATCGGGACATGGGTCCCCTACTTATATCTAAAATATTATAAGAAAATATTATCATTTTATTGTGGTTAGGGTGGTCAGACAGACACCTATTTCTTATTTTTTCCCTGAAATTTAAGTACTACTGCATTGAAATTTCAAATTTTCACCAAATAGAATTTTTTTTTTAAAACAAACCTAGTAGTTTAGAAACTAAATTCAATTTGCTACAAATTCTATTCTTACATATTTTTGAAATAATATAGATAACTTATTCAAATTTTTACGTCAAGTTGTCTAAGTCTGATTTTTCTGAATTTTTTGCCACTTAAGGGCCTGTTTTTTCCATGATGATCTTGCACATACCCATAAAAACTTTTAATCCTTAAACTCTCAAGCAGATAATTTCCTAAAATACTCAATGTGTAGATTAGAGCATAAAACAATATAGAAATTACATGCACATGAGAGAACAACACATAACAACAAATGTACATTGAAAACCCTAAATGGGAAAATCCATGGCGAGAAATTCTTCTAGGATCTATTGTCCTAATCCAGCCTCACAAGAAATAAAGTTCAATTAAAATTTTAAGAGCTCGAACTCTAAGAAAGCACCAACTCCCTTTTTTAGAAGCTACAACTTCAAGGATTCTACAACACCCTATTTTGAACTACTTGTTTTATTTATTGGGTGATCCCACAATAGTGGTTTACAATTTTTGGCCAAACTGGACATTGAATTTTTTTTTTTAACTAAATCTTCACTTTCGGGCACCTATAGCAGCTAAACCATGATAAATTTGAAGATGATGGAAACTAAAGTTTCATGAAATTTTGTCTATAGATTCTGAATATATTTTTTTCGAAATTTTTGGAATCAGATTGCACTTCTTTTTCCATCTCCCTCAAAAACTTTTTTTTTTGAAAAAAATAGCATTTTTAAAAGTGACACTCACCGTATAATGCATAACTTTTTTTCCATGAAGGATAAAATTCTAATTATTTCGAATTTAGATTTACAACTTTGATATCTAGTGCTTCCACTTGGTTAGATTGTTTTTTATTGAATATTTTTTCTTTAATCAAGTTTTAAATTCAAACCAATTATAATTCAGACATAGCGCGACTGTATAACGCGCAACTTTTTTTGTATGTATCAAAATTCAAATTTTTTTTCTTTCTTGAATCAAGGACTTCAATATCTAGTGCACTAATATTTTTAATGTTTTTTTTAATAATCTACTATTTTTCCACATGTGCAGAACAAAGAGCTTGATTTTCGGTGAAAAACCTACATTCACGAGAAATAAAAAATAAATATAATAATCAAATTAAATTTATTTAAAATTATAATTTTCGGGAAGCTTATAATAAGGACTACATACTTGCAAAGAATAAATTTTAAATGAATTCATTTGATCCCCCAAAATGTAAATCAAAAGTGGTTTTTTATTAGCATTTTGATAGGTGTAAAGGAGACACTCTTATAGGTATGGTTTAAAACTAGCGGGGTTCTATCCAAGGGGGTTTGATTTAAGGTAGTTTGATCAAACCCTCTTCAATTGGAATTATTTAAATGGAACTTTTCAAGGCTTAAATCATTATATTTTCTAAAAATATGTGATTTCAGCAAAAATCAGTTCCTCCCAGAAATTGTAAACCACTATTGTGGCAACACCAATGCAAAGAGGCTACAACCTCTATAGATATACAAATACAAGTATGCATAAACTAGTTCTGCAAAACCTACAATGCATTAATTCAATACATAATACTCTCTCTAATCAATCTCACACCATTGTAAACAACTTCATAAATATCCTAGATTTTAAATTTCTATTACAGCAACACACTTCACTTACTGACTGTATACTCTCTTCACTTACTCAAAAAACTAGTTCATATCTTTGAATTGCTAATATATATCCAATTCTATCTTCTTCAAGAAGAAACAAAAATGACATAGTAATCCTAATTGAAATTCAATGAATCATTTTATTTTTGGCAGGCTATATCTAGGATTTGTATGTCATTTCACCATTTTCTTGTGAATTGAATTCAAATTCAACTTGTGTGTTCTCTTTTTCCTTAGAACCGTCGTCATTATCCAATAGCTAACTAAAATCCTTGTTGGATATCTACCTGATAATCTATGCAATAATTTATGTTCGTTAATTCACTTTCTAGGATTAAGTTCAAACCCTATTCATGATGTGTGAATTTGTACCATTCTTATGCATTAAATTCTTCTATTATTCCACCATTGAGTTGATTAGATTCACCTCCATAAGGAATCGTACACCAATCAAATGATCTTGCATGAAATTGTTATCATTGAACATCTATTTTTGATTCCCACCAATTACCAAACTATATCGCCATATCGAGGGGACACAAAACATTGTCTCATTGAAGTTCACTTCTCTCTTAGATGAGCACCCTTGCACCAGCATTGTCTGATCCATCTTCGTCAAACTATATTGATTGATGAAATGTTGATTTTGCAACAAGGATGCAAAATTAATGATATTTTGATTGCCATGTGGTAATGTTCTATTCACCTACCATATCCATGCCCTTCTTACCTTATCGGGTTCCACCATTGACATCACATTCTCCCATTGGCATATCAAAGAGACTAGCATCATACTCCTGGTGACATCACTTTGTCTACCCAATGAATATTATCATCATGGTATCAAAGGGACTTCCTTAAGAGTCCTACCGATGATAAAATGTCACTTCGATGAAAAAAAACTACACCAAAACACATCATTCCAATGTGGGGTCCACACACTGTCATCACATGTCCACGCACCATCCATCGTGGATTACTCCACCAATCCCCGCAACCCTCTAGGTCTTGATTAGGCCCCACTAAGTTCTCAGTAGGAATATAGGCAACTGTTGCATATACAACTTCTGATGTCACCAAACGTCACTATCTACCAACACCATTGAATTCACTCATCAACAAATCAAAGGGATATCCATGTAACTCCCTTTAAATGACTATCTCTTTGATGTGTTTATGGTCCTCCTTATTGCTCCATCGAAGAGAATCCTTCCAGTATCCTATTGAGATACCAGTGTTTCACCGATGAGATAGTCATCGGGTTGTTGAAGGGACTCCAAGACAATTCCCACCAAAAGGAACTAGTCACACCGATGTAACCAACTCACACCAAACCATTTCCAAATCGTATGATCGAAGGGATGGTTAAGTGACTTTCTTCGAAATGACTATGTCATCCTAATACACCTCTAGGACACCACCAACCTAGGCGATGGTGCTGGTCACCAACACGAGGTTAATGAAATAAGTTGTCACTTAAAGTAACTTGCAACCTGCCATAGCAAGTCAACAAAGACATATAACATAGTAACCATATTTTCCATGACTATAGTTCCTTTGCATTTGCATGACTGAAACTGCTCATATTACACTTATGATTGACATCAATGACCACATTTCCCCAACACCAACAATCTCCTTTTGAAATCAATGACACAATTTTCCAACACGAAGTCTTCCTTCAACACCTAAACCCACGACTAAAGCACCTGGTGATTACAATCTTGTCGAGAAACTTCGCGTTACTCTAGCTAAGGTCTCACTATGGGACTTGCTTCAATCTACTCTAATTTATCAAGGTATGCTTCAAGAAGCCTTGCAAAAGATCCTCCTACCTTCTTCTATTAGGTCGGAAGATGTTAATGCATTGATAGCTCATATTCATGTGGATTCGTCAAATATTATGTTCTATCCATAGGAATTCCTGCCTCTAGAAGTACATAAGAAATTAGACCCTCTAATGATAATAGTTAACATTAATAATATCAGTATTAGACATACTCTCGTTGACGCCGGTTTAGCGCTCAATGTATGTAGCATTGATCTGTTGCCTAAAATAAAAATTGATTCATATTATCTTGTTGCTTCTTCTCTTGTTATTTGTGGGTTCGATAATTTTGATTGATAAGCTCTAGGCATGATAGTATTTCCTTTGAGGTTGGGGCATATTACCATACCCACCCTCGTATATGTTATGCCAAAAAGTTACCATATAATATACTCCTCAGTAGATCATAAATTCATGCTATGAGTGCAATCCCATCTACCTTACATAAATCTATCAAATTCATTCATAATAATCAAGTAGTGATAGTTAGATTTGACCCTGATGTCATACACTTATGTGAGATGGTTGTTGTTAGTCAGGCTTCAGTTATTCCTACTCTTAAAGGTCTTATCCCTTTAGTGCCTTACAATGTGTTGACATCTACTCCAGTAGTATATGTTGCAAAGGATACTCTTGAGGAAAATATCCCTAAAGAAGACCCTTCAGAAGAAGAAATTCTAAGTATACTCCCTCTTCTCAAGAAAATGCATGTCTTTGTGATGATTGAGGTTCTTTAGAATTTACAGAGTCCTTTGTTGGAGAGTATAAAGTCAACCAGATCCACTTAGACCTGATAAAATCATCGAAACCCACTATCAAATATGATTATTCTTTTACATCATGGGGTAATGTGAACACTAATTATAATGTTCTTAATGTTGATCCTCCCCCTTTTTAGGAAGATGATCACACTTCTATTAAAGAGGCTAATGTTGGAAGTCCTATCAAGAAGGTTGATGGTGATCCTATAGAGGATTATAATCCAAATTTTTGGAATAATTCTCTCTATGAAGATCCTCCTCCTCAAAAATTTCAAACACATTATGGCCCTTGTTTTAAACTTGTCTCTAAATATGGCTATGGGAATAAAGTTTGTAGGAATAATGAATAAGGCATTCAGGTCCCTATAGAATGTATATCTCGTAAGCATAATTTGGGGTTTGGTTGCTCAAATGAACAATATAAATGGAAAACATGGTTGAATGTTGACATAATTTCTACTCAACCTCATTCACTCAGATTGATTCATCTGCCATTATCTTCTATTTTCATGTCTTCTTCTTGTGAGCAATCAATATTTTCTCCACAAGAGAAAGGGTTGCTTCCTGCTCCTCATTCTCTATCTAAGCAAGAGCATATCTTTTTGAGGATTCTAAAAGCCCACTTAATTACTCTTCCTCCTCTTATACATAAGAAATTTCATAAGAATGATAAAGCAAAAAATTCTTTCTGTGCATACCATCGAGTTCCTAGCCATTCCACTAGTGAATGTAAGGCCTTGAAGGATAAAATACTACAACTTTGTGATTTTGGTGCCATCAAACTCTTGTTTGTTGATGCACCCATCTTTTCTTCACATGATAAGCGATATTGAAGTCTACCTCCATCCTATCCATTCTAAGAATCTTCTCATGAGGCTTACACCTCCCTTCTATTGTGTTGTCCATTATGTGGCAGTTGTAGCATTTTCTTGCTCATTTTCATTTGTGACCTTGTACACTATTGTGTTTAACCATACTCTTTTTGTGGTAGAAACACAATAGTATCTTGCATGATTCTCCTCCCCTATATGCTAGGGGGAAGTAATAACATGTTCTAGAGATGTGTTTCCTTCTTAAGGACCCCCTCTCTTCTCTCTACCTTTCAATTGGAGTGTCCCTTGAGCAGGCCCCTTTTATTTTGAAGGGTTCCTAAGGGACCCCTTTGAAAGCTTCTTATTCAATTATTGACTGTTTGTGTGACTATCTGTCTGCCTGTGTAGCGTTTTTCTATCTAACATGTTTTGTATGCAAATTAACATGTTGCTTTGTAGGATTGAGCACCTGTGAAGCTACTTTTTCAAATAAAGCTTGGAGGACCGAGCACCTTGAGCTTGCCTTGCAAGACTAGAAATATGTAAGGGCCTATTAGACTCTATGGAGCCTTTCACATCTGGCTCCCCAGGACTGAGAACCTATGGTTCCTCCTTTGCAAGTTTGAGCACCTATAAAGCACTTTCTCTCTATAGGACCAAGCACTTGTAGAGCCTTTTTTTCATCATTCATAGGACTAAGCACCTACAACACTTTTGTTCATATCTCTATAGGACTGAGTACTTATGGGTCCAACTATCTCTTCTCTTCTCAATTGTGTATACCAAATTGAATACTTTCATCTTATTCATCCTAAGTATATACTTCTTTCTTTCTCTTGGCATTGGTTGCTTCACTAACTTTTGGGTGCATTCTTCTCTTGATGCAATTGATCCTTACCTTCTTCTCTCTGTTTAAGAAATATTCTATGTGTTATTTCTTAATTTGGGGATGAAACATAGTATTGAGACAACCTTGTATATCAAGGTCTCTTTCACTTTGTTGACTCAAATCTTGTTAGTTTTTTTATCTTCCTTTGTGTGTGTGTTATTCATGTATATGCTCTAACCCTGTGATGAAATGGTTTTTTATGTTCTAACATTGTTGTCTTGTGCACATATTTCTTGTCTAATGCATTTGTTTTGTAGGTATTCACCCTGGGGGCATGCTTCCTTTGTTTGAATAGCTATTTGTTTCCTCTACAATATCATTTTGGTATAATGATGTTATTTATGTTTATTATATTTCCTTTAGTGTGCATATTAGTGTAGATTGATATGCCCACTAAAGTGGGGGAAAAATGTAATGTCATAAAATTGCACCCCTTGCAATTTCACATACATTCTTGTATCCACTCCCTTAGAATTTGTGTAGGTTCATTTTAGCCCCTATATCAGCCTTTTCCCCTCTCAGGATGCTTAAGACCCCTTTTTCACAACTACGTTTATACATCAACTTTACGTCAAATCTTTTTCTTTACCCATTCTCATCATTTTGTAGCATGATGTGTCTAGACACTAGCACACCACATGAACATCCACACATTGTGCTAGCATCCTATGACATTTCAACATTCAAACAACCATTTTCGAGTACCTTGCCATTTGTCAACTACTTTTTTCAGTGGTAACAGCCTACGACACCTTGTAATGGCTTGGGAAGCTTCTTTTCCCTCCTATTCTCTCTTTAAAAGTTGTCTTTTCAATCCATTTGGACTTCTTGGGTTCTATCTTGAACTCTTTTCTCCTTCTTGGATATTCTCTTCTCACTCTCTCAAATTGGTATAGCTCTCTATGGATTTCTATAGTAGCCTCAAGCTCTCAAGCTCTTACAACACTCTTTACAACTCTCTTGACTCTCACAACTATCTTTCCCTCTCTCGAGCTTTCTTACCTTGTATCTTTGAGCATCTTGGGATTTCTCACATCTCCTATCTATTGCATCTCTATTTTGTGATATAGGTTCTCCTCCTTGAGTGGGGTTTTATTTTATCACTCTTGCATTCATTTCATTTTTTCTTATTATTTTCCTCTCTCTCTGGCTATCTATGGAGGTGGGAACACCAAAATAGGGGTTTGACTATCGCAAGCCCCTAAATAGCCCAAATATTTTCCCTTGATCTTATGTATGCGGGTATTGAAGATATTTCTTTTATGAGGGATTAATTTATTGCTCTATTGTGAGAAATTTATTTTCCTTCCTTATTTTTATCATTTACATTTAGTTCACTTTACTTTATTTCAGTTATGTTATTCTCTATTACTTTCCCGTATTCTGGAAGTTCTTAGTAATTAGATTACTAGTAGTTGCTTTGTCATTTTCTATAATATTCTCAATTTTTGGTTCGTATGAGACATCATCATGCCTGTTGGATGCTAGCTCGTTGCATTGTAGTCCATATACCGAGCTTCAATCTTTGGCCAAAAACTTGCTAGTTTTTTTGAATAACCTCAATGACCTACTCTTTTTTATTCTAGAACTCTCACTCTATTCCTTGAGGTAGTTTAGGGTAGTTCACTCCCTAGGATTCTCTTCAGAAAAAAGAGACTCATGAGCAGTGAATCATGCTTCTCTATAGAACCAAATCTACACCAACACACTACACCAAACTTCCATAATCCATGAAGCACATCCACAAATAGTGCTAACACACTAGGTTGGCCAAACTGGAATTGATGATACCAAGCAACCACATACACACTTCACCAAGTCTGAAAACATCCTAAAAACTATATAGAAACATTACACAATATCTTGGAATACTCCAACACCAGTAGAATGTTCAAAAACACTAGCACAAACACATGAAATTGAAATTGTTATCATCCTATGCAACAAGTCAAACTACCATTGAGATACAATTCATGAACCAAGCTTGTAGAATAGTTGAACATCAAACCTACCAAGGGAAGATAGATACAAGCATCATTAACAAATTCCAAAATCTACAAGATAAGGAAATTTAGTGAGGAGAAATGCCATTTCTCCCAGATATCCCTCTTCACAAGCCAAAAACTATCAAACACATCTTCTACTAGCACATGATCGAGAACCTAAAACTATGGATATAACACATTCAAAGGATTCTAATAATCACAGAAAAACCACAAAATCACAACTTCAAGAATGAAGAAATGTGGAGAACAACACAGAAAACATCTGTGGCACCATGTACACTCTTTATACAAATTTTCTCAAATGAATTTGGAAACCAAGTGACCCTGCTACATTTGCAACACCTGCTCAACACCACGAATGTATTCTCATCATGAGCACACTAGAGGTTGACATTAGTGAAAACACTAATGAAAATGTAGTGAAACAATATCCCCCTTTATCATTGATGGAAACACCTATTGAAAAACCATCAACAACAAAAGAAACTTTGTATCTCCAACACTCAAAGCTCCCCCCTTAGAAAATTTTTTCCCTATTTTTTTTAGAATTCACTCTCCCACTTTGATATCAATGGGAAATGGGAAAACCTACACACTTCACATATCTCTCACAATTTTAGGCACAAGATATGCTCCCCTGACTACACCAACCAAAGAAACCACTAACTACTCCCCCTGAGAGGTAGCCTTCATCAGTCTAGGACAAAGAATTCATCTTGATTTGTACCTTTGGACAGATGCACCATCTCATGCATCTAGTTGAAGGGAGGGGCAATAACCCCTAGCTTATTTTTGAGATACTCAAATGTATCTTTTGGAAGAGCCTTTATGATAATGTCTGCTATTTGATCCTTTGTAGGAACATACTCCAACTTTACTTCATTCTCAACACCTTTATCTCTTAAGAAGTGATACCCGATAGAGATATGCTTTGTTATTTAATGCATGACTGGATTTTTTGAAATATTGATAACACTTGTATTATCAAAAAAGATAGAGATAGGTTCATCATATGATACTCTGATATCTTTCAATGTCTACTTCATTGAAAACACCTATGTGTAGCAAGATGTTGTAGCAACATATTCTTTCTCTAGCTAGTAGATAATAAAATTGAATCTTGCTTCTTACTCAACCAAGGAATTAGTCTATTTCCTGTTGGACACTAGGAACACTGAGAAGGGGGGGATCAGTGTTGCACAATATTTGATTTTCAAATCAAATCTTAAACTATCAAAAACAACAATTGAACCCTTAACAACATTCATAGTATATAAATAGAAGTAAAAATCCAAACACATTAAGGATCTCCATAACACCAATATTTTTATGTGGAAAACCTGTTAGGGGAAAAACCATGGTGGAGATTAATCCACAAAGTATACTCTATTAAAAGTGTAATAAAAGGGAATGCACTTGTATTCAGGTGCATTGCCTCTAGCTCACTGCTCAAAAGAGAAGGCTCACTTCCTTACAAAATATATTTGATATTACAACAAAATGCTAAACTGGGAAAATAGCATCTATATATGCTTGGATTCAATTCCAATGAAGCACACAATCAGATTCTGGATCTCTTATCTAGTTGCACTTCTACTCTACTCTGCTCTGCATACAAAAACCCTTCTGTTGTTAAGATAGATCTTCTAATATTACTTCATATGATTGTTCTATTAGGTTTTTCTCTTACATTTTCACTCTTCTTGATCCTTATGCACTTCTCTCCTCATCCAACCATATCAAAATTATTTTCTGATCTCCTTTATATACCGCTAATAAGAATTTCATTATATGTAGGCTTCAAAACAAAACATAATCCTTTTCTTTATGTTGGCCCAAATCACTAGTTAGAACTGATGTGTACCCACAACAGTCAGCTAGACTATAGTAGGGACTTGAACCAAAATTCCAAACATAATAAATAACTAAACACATACTCCACATACATCCGCAACACACCATATGTACTAGGCTGGCTAGAATGAGAAAATAAACAATAAATCATTCTTCCAAATCTCTTAACTTGTACTTTGATTAATGTGACACCACAAAAAATTCTAATAGGATAACATACATGCTAAACAAGCTTCCCTAGGGATCCACACCACAAAATAGTGATCTGGTGAAGTATTTAGATCGACTTGTCAATTAGATGTCATGTTCTTCATACATTCTGCGAGTAGATTATAGAATCTTACTTATCTTACCGGTAGGAGCAACTTCAACACTATGAACCATATTGCTAACTCCAGTTTCCATAAATGACAACACAAGAAGCCAAAAGATAGTCACTCAAAGCCATATTCCAACAATCTCCCCCTTTGGCATTGATGGCAACACTTAGTGAAAAATGACTAAGTGTCAAAACCAAAATTGTTGCTCCCCCTTAGGATGCCAAGGAATTTTTCACAAAATTCTCTCCCCCTTTGACATCAATGACAAAGCTTCCACTACTTTTTCTGCACTTCTCTTCTTCTTTTATAAGACAAAACTTTACTCCCACTTTGACCAAAATTTGGAAAACTGTTGCACAATTCAGAAGATTATTTTGTACTTAGCTTTCATTTCCGAAAGAGATTTATTCCAAGAGTCCACCACAATCCCAATAGCTATAATCAAGTTGTTATTATTTGATGTCCTATTGATAATATGAATGAAGGATTTAGGAATGGTAATGGCATTACCCAATTTTTCTCCTTTAGAATTTCTAACATTTGCTCCAACCTGCATTCGATATGATCTTTCACTTTCCAGAAAGCATCCATAAGAGTATTTCTAGTAGAGTGAACCTTTGCATGCTCAATCTACAAACCATGAATCTTTTTCTTAACTTCTTTGTCCTTGTCCAAAAGCATACTGTAATCTTGATTGATTCTAACAAGCTCATTTTCAATTTCCTCCAACTTGTCCTTGTACTTGCCAACCACATGGGGCCACCTAAGACAATAATTGTATATCTTTTTTGTTGAGTCAATGCACTGTCTTAGCACATTCATTCTCTTCAATTTAGCAAGAGATAGTCTAAACTGCATCTTTAGATGAGATATTTTTCCTTCCTCTTTTATGTCTAGAGGCACAAAGGCTATATCATCCTTGACACACACAATCAACTCTTCTGGAAGAAGATTTTGTAGATTCTCTAAAGTATCTTCCTAGAGTGTCCTCAATGACACCTTGCTCATAGGATGGTCCATTCAACCATATATCAGTTATCTTTTGCATACCATCTTCATCCTAAATAATCTACAATATCTTAGCTTTAAACAAAGCACCTTCATCATCACTCTCTTCTGCAATTTCCACAACTGGTTCAACTAGTTTTGGTTCTTCTCTTGGAGTACATTCCTTAGATTCCTCATTGACTACATCCACAACCATCTATTCTTTTCCTTTTACCTCAACTTTTGTTGACTTGGGTGCCGGAGGGGTGACACGAGTCAATTCTCTTTCTCTCTTTTGCCTTTTCTTTGCCTTCTTAGAGGATGATCCCACTTCAGCTATCTTTACTGGAAGAGGAATATCATTTGCATCAAATTTTTCTAGCAACTTCCTAAAGAATTTCTCATAAAATCTCTCACCATTTTCAAAGGAGTTGAAATGCCCAAAAATTTGTTTGCAAACTAGTATGTTTTCCTTCCATACCACATTGTCATTCAGAGGCAAACAATTTAGAAAATACACCATGATGCATGTAGCTAGAGTACCAAACCTAAAGGGATAGCCTATATCCTTCGTCAATTGTACATTCTCCATTAATTTATCCTTTATCAAACTACATAGGTCAAAGTCTTCACCTTCTATTATCATTTTGTGACCAATATATACTGTGCCCGCCGAGGTTGATCCTTCTCTATTTCTAAAGAAGATTTTATATGAAATTTCATGTGTAATATACCTTGTTAAAGGATCTTTAATTGTTGTGATCACCAAAGCCCTCTGATCTCCCATTATTCCAATTAGGACTTCGACCTCTACATTTCAAATTGATTTCTTTTTTGGAGCATCACCAACTTTGCACAAACCTATTAAATTTCTAATTACATCCTTAGAAATATGATAGGGTTTATCCAGAGTAAGGATATCTCCATCCAATCTATTTAGGATAAACCGAGCTACCTCCAAATTCACGAAATGAGGGAATTCATCCCAAATATCCAAATTCTTGTGTTTCGCTCCTCTAAGCCTTCTCAATTCGACGACTGAAAACAAATTTCTTATATCCCTGATATTTTGACTACTATATTCGTCCAAAATTACTAATCCTTAGATTTGCTTCATTTTTTGTATGAAGTAGGGTTGAACTGATCACCAAAATAAGTATGAAATTAATGAGCAATATAAATACTTGGTGAATTCACTACTAAATTGACTTCTCACTCCTTTGAAATTGTTCTAAAAAAGCTCTCCAACTATTCTCCTTCAATGCACGATGTCAAATGAGGGTTTCAACTTCCCTTTTATAACTTCATGCACTTAACTTTCTACCGCATTAAATGCATTTCCCTAGAAGTTCTGATTGCACTGTGAATTTAGACAACAAGCGAAAAATCCAACTTCGGAATTTTAACATTTCACCCAACTCAACAAATGATTACAGATGCATTTGACACTGAATAAAACAACTTTTGATGACATCCTACTATTCGGAACCAACTTCACATGGGGGACAAAATAATTTCATGAAAAACTCCCCCTAGTCCACTGGCTTGATATCAATTGCCAAAACAATTACCGGAGGGGCTTCTGGTATAGCCTTACTGCCTTCATTTGATTCACTTTTCTTTACGCATGTTTCCTTCATCCGATCTCTTATCTCTTCCGCATATGATTTTTCCTTTCCTTTGTTATCTTTTTTTGGGTTTCTTCCTTGATAGAATAGACCTCTTTTATTCATGTTTCTATGCCTACATAATCTTGCAATGTGACCAATTTTATTACAATTGTAGCATACCTAATTTTTCTGTCTATACCATTTGATCCACTGATTTCCTCCTAATCTACATTGATTAGCAACATGTCTAAATCTTCCATAGGTATAACATTTAATATTACTTGCACTGATAGACATCTACATTCTAGTGACTTATGACAAAAATTCTTGCATTTAAAACACTGACCAAAAAATGGAGTGCTAAGGTTTATCTTTCTTCTACACTGTGAAGCCATATGACCAAATTTATTACAAACAAAGCAATATCCATTAAATTTTTGAGCATTGGGTTTCCTTACCGGATGTCTTTTTCCTTTGTTCTTCTTTTCAAGGTTCTTTTGTTTAGATCCAGAGCTCTCACCCTTCTCATAGCAAAGACCTTACTTGTCCTTAGTATCCTTTTGTCCTTTTGTTATCTCATCAAGCTTAGTAGAAATTATCCTGAATTTCTCTTTGAATTCATTTGCAGTAGTAAGCTCATTTCTGAGAATGACTATCTGTCTCTCAAGCTCTTGTTCATTGTTTTTGGATTGTTCCAGTTCAATCTCTAGCTGAATGAATTCACTATTAACTCTGTTGCATTCTTCAGATTTTTCTTTCAAGGACTAGGTCAAATTATCCTCTTTCTTCTTTCTTTCTTCAATCTCTTTGGTTAACTTCATCACCATAGATTCCATTTCAAGTTTTAGAGTTGCATTGTCCTTAGCAAGCTTTTAACATTCTTTTCTTATTTCTCTTAGGGTTTGATTCAGATGGACATCATCCATACTTTTGCTTTCTTTCTACTTCAATTGATCACATAGTTCCTTCCTCTTTTCCCTTGACTCATTTATCTTATCCTTCAATGATTGAATGGATTTTTCTGCAACCACAAGATTCACTTTTAGTTCCATAACCTTTGCTTTAGACTAATCAAGATCATCAAGTGCCAACATGAGATGTTGTTGAAGACCACCAATGTCCATTGTAATTCAAGATCCACCTCAAGCTATTAAACTTTAGAAGAGGAACCAACTCTGATACCAATTGTTGGAAACTAGGAACACTGAGAGAGGGGGGGAATCAGTGTTCCACAATAAGTGATTTTCAAATCAGATCTTAAACTATCAACAACAACTAAACCCTTAACAACATTCATAGTATATAAACATAAGTAAACATGAAAACACATTAAGGAACACCATAACACCAATATTTTTACATGGAAACCCTATTAGGGTAAAAACCACTGTGGAGATTAATCCACAAAGTATACTCTATTAAAGTATAATAAAAGGGAATGCACTTGCATTCAGGCACACTGCCTAGAGCTCACTGCTCAAAAGAGAAGGATCACTTCCTTACAAAATGTATTTGATATTACAACAAAATGTTGAACTAGGAAAATAACATCTACATATGTCTGGATTTAGTTCCAATGAAGCACACAATTAGATTTTGGATCTCTTATCCAGTCACACTTCTACTCTGCTCTGCATACAAAAACCCTTCTACTGTTCAGACAGATCTTCTAATATTACTTCATATGATTATTCTATTCTTTTTCGCTCTTACATTTTCACTCTTCTTGATCCTTACACACTTCTCTCCTCATCCAACCATATCAAAATTATTTTATGATCTCCTTTATGTACCCGCTAATAAGAATTTCTTTATATGTTGGCTTCAAAACAAAACATAATACTTTTCTTTATGTCGGCCCAAATCACCAGTTAGAACTGATACGTACCCACAAAAGTCAGCTAGACTATAGTAGGGACCTGAACCAAAATTCCAAACATAATAAATAACTAAACACATACTCCACATACATCTGCAACATGCAATATGCACCAGGTCGACTAGAATGAGAAAATAAAAAATAAATCATTCTTCTCAATCTCTTAACTCGTACTCTGATTAATGTGACACCACAAAACTTTCTAATAGGATAACATACATGCTAAACAAGCTTCCTTGGGGATCCACACCACATAATAGTGATCCGGTGAAGTATTTAGATTGAATTTTCAACTGGATGTCTTGTTATTCATACATTCTACTGGTAGATTACAAACTCTTACTTATCTTGCCGGTAGGAGAAAATTCAACACTACGAACCATACTACTAACTCCAGTTGCCATCAATGACAACACAAGAAGACAAAAGACAGTCACTCAAAGCCATATGCCAACATTTCCAAGGAAGAAAGCACCTCCACTTGTACTTATTTTTCATCCGCACAACCTACACAATCTGCATTTGTATAAGCACTCAAGGAGAATTCAGTATCCTTAGAATACCATAGACCATAGTCTAGAGTGCTCTTTAAATATTTGAATATCCTTTTGACTGTTGCCACATGTGATTCTCTAGGATCTGCTTGAAATCTTGCCACAAGCAATATTGAATGCATGATATCCGATCTAGTTGTAGTTAGATATAGCAATCCACCAATCATGGATCTATACTTGGTTTGATCTATCTTAAGAGATTCGTCATTTTCTCTCAATCTAAAACTAGTAACCATGGGAGTACATACTGGTTTAGGTTCCTCCATTCCAAACTTCTTTAGCATTTCCTTAACATATTTTGATTATGTAATGAGTATACTTTTTTATGGTTGATTGATTTGTAGCATAAGGAAGAAAGTCATCTCCCCAAACATTAACATTTCAAACTCATTTTGCATATCCTCTACAAACCTTTTACACATTCCCTCATTTCTTCCAAAGATCATGTCATCAACGTACACAACCACAATCAAGATTTGATCTATCTCAACTTTGAAGTAAAGGTTGCTATCTATAGTACCATTTTTGAATCCTTGCTGCAATAAGTACTTGTCCAATCTTGCATACTAGGCTTTAGGAGCTTGTTTGAGCCCATATAATGCCTTTTAAAACTTTCAAACTATGTTAGGATATTCTAATAACTAAAAATATTTTGGTTGTTCAATATATACCTCTTCTTGTAACTCACTAAAACATAGAAAAACAACATATGTTCACCAAAACATAGTAAATTGGGGGTTTATTACCAGTTTTCCATAAATAGAAAAGGGATAAGTGGGGTGTGATGAACCTACCTTCTTATATTTCATTTAAGAAATGAGATCCTCCAAGATAGAATTAACTTTCAACCCTTAGGTAAGTCAATTCTACAAAATATCTAGAAATTTCCTTTATGTGTGTGTGGACGGGGAGTAAAGTTCAAACAACACTTTTGGAAAATGAAAATAAAATAATAAATGAACTCAAATATATAACCTAATACCTAATTCATGTAGATGAAGCATAGCTCTAACAAAGAAATTCAATTTTGTGCAAATTAGATGAGTGGAAGACACATAAAACTTGCCTCAAAAATTGATTGCTAAGTGTCTAGAAATAGCGAATGGGTACTAAGACAACTTTTTGAACTGAATTTTTGGGAACCTCTAAAGATAGATCTACGATTAAATTTTCCATTGGTTTTATTCAAAAATAACAAAAAATAAATCCGAGATCGAAGTTTCCATGATCTTGACAACTTTTCTTGCAACTTTTGCAATTTTGCACTTTAGAGATCTCCACTCTTCAATTTGTCTTCAATCTAGGACTCACAAAACAAACACAAGAGGGAAATATTGTTTATTTTTGGTGAATGGGGTCTTTCCTTGGTCAAACCCCATTTTGGTAATTAAACCTTGAATTGAAATAATGAAATGTGAAAAGGAATGATGAATGAACAATACAATGTTGCAACTCACCAAACCCTTCAATAAACCTTTGGAAATCTGAAATGTTGATGTCGATCTTGCATTAAATGGATTCAATGGATGTGGATCTTGATGCTTGAATCTTAACTTGAATGTAGAATTGAATCTTGAAACCTACATCATAATGTTAACTCCAACAACATGCATGATTGAAGATAACTTTGGTATGATGCTTGATAAATCTGCTCTTAAATGCTCTTGACAATAATATTTTCTCAAATGAAAGTTCACCTCTTGCTAGATGTTTTGAATTGATAAAATAATCTTGATTTTATAGATGATTTTCTAATTTCCCAAACATTAAATATTACAAGCTGACATTTGAATATGGATTTGGTATCATGAAAATACCAGCAAAAACATATTTAATATTTGAATTTGAAACTTAAATGGGACCCATTCACCGATGGGAAAATGGGTCCTAACCTAAGTATCGTGATTTTTGAATTTTGAAGTGTTAATAATGATAAATGAATTAATTAAATTACACTTCCCCCTTTAGAAATTACAATTAATTAGGATTGTAAATGCAATTTTGGGCCAATTAGAGGCTTAATTAAGTCCAATTTAAATTAGGGGACCCAAACATAGTGTTAAATGTAAAGGAGTACATTTTTCTAAACTACATTTAGCCCCCACTTTAGTGGGAGGAGGAACTTGCACTCAAAATCACACTAAAGTAGAAAAACAAGCATCAAGAGGGGTCAAAATGTATGAATGAAAATGGGATAAGATGACAAAGATAAGGAGATTTCCCAAGCCCCCAAGATCTAAGATCCCATGGAAAACCAACATAAGCACAAAGGGACACACACAAGATGTATGATATGTAGTAGCAAGACAAGATACATAAACATACAATGAAAAAGAATAAACGAATAGAAAAGAAAGAAAAAGGGGTGGATAAAGCCTTGACTCTTTGTCCAACTTGATGTGGATCAAGCCTTATCTTTTTTTTCCAAAAAAATTTACAAGTGGAAACCTATTGCATACTATGCAAACAAATGCGCTCACATGGGCTAGTGGAATCCATTGTCCACTAGGCGAGCCCCTAAAAAGGTGGCTGATGGGAAAGTCATGCCAAGTCTATAGGATCCCATATATCAACCATACCAAAGTTATACCTCCTGATAACTTTGATAAGGCACTACAAAAATGGTCACAAGGCTAGAAAGCTACATTATGCTAGGAAATCATGAAAAAGGCTCCACCAACAAGAAAGTTGTGTTATGCTTATTGGCCTTAGTACATGCAATAGGATATTCAAAGGGTTTTTTCTTAGTTCAAGAGAGGTCTCACTTTAGGTAACATAATGCTTAATATCTCCAAGAGACAACTAGTCTAGGATAAAATATTCACAACTTAGGGAATGCAATCTGTAGCATCACCACTAAGAGGAATTTCATATACTTAGAAAGGTCACAATCTTGAAGGACATAAAACCTAATGACACCATCAACATGACACATCATGTGAAGGAAGAAGACCGCACTTTGAATAAAATTTTCATACTTCCTAGGAGATGCATGCTATCATCACTATGAAGAGAACATGAAAACAATGAATGGGGGACCATATGCCCCCCACTTAAAATGTCAATATACTTGCTATGTTGGTATTTTAAGTAGAAAGAGAGGAAGAGGTGATCCTTGAAAAGAATGCACACCTTGAAAAGCTAGTTATCCTTGCCCCCAAATCATAAAGAAAAATACAACCACCAAGAACTACCATGTTGCTACCAAGACAGATATGGTTGTACCTAATATTGCACCACCATTAATGGAAATGAGCAAGACACATAAAACTACTAATTCCACATAGTGATGAGCAACATAATAGGATGAAAATCAATATAAATTAGAAGAAATGGGTGCATAAACACAAGGAAGAGCACCACAATCCTTAAGATGTTGAATTTTATCATTCAAAGCCTTACATTCATTGGTAGAATGACCATGAATTCTATGATATGCACAAAATGAACTTCTATTATAAAATTTCTTTCATGTTCTTGGAGGGAGAGATATCAAGTGGGATTGGAGAAGCCTCGACAAGGTACTCCCTTGATCAATAGAAGAAAAAGATATCTCTTGCTTAGTACAAGGTGTCATACATACACAAGACTCTTTAGATTGTGAGATTTTGTACTCTCCCTTAAAGGAGGGTGTAAAATATAATGAACCCCAATCAATACTAAGATGTGTTTGAATATGTACTAGGAGTGTTTTGCATGATGATATTGATATTAAGCAAAGATTTCTTTGATTCTTTCGTTTCTTTTGATGGACAATAACCAAGACCACTAGTTGTTTCTATTAGTTCAGGATGCACCAAGTTTAAAGTTGGCTTAGAGGAATCTTTTGTGTAGACACTGAAAAAATGTCCTAAGTCTGCGAACAGCATTTTTCCTTGGTCGTCATCCTCTAATAATTAAATAATTTTAATTATTTAATTATGCTTGATCATATTCCTCTATTAATTAAATAATTTTCAATTATTTAATTAATTCACTTTCTAATCTCTATTCTATCTTGATCAATTAAAATGAATTAATTGTGTCACTAATTCCCCTTCTTCTTCAATAATTAAATAATAATTATTTAATTATTATTTTATCACCTTTCGTCTATAGTTAAATAATTATCATAATTAATTATTTATCTATTCATGGTCTTTTAATTCTTCTATAGTTAAATAATTATTAAAATTATTTAACTATCCCTTGTGATCTTCTCCTCATTAAATGTTTAATCTAGGTTAATTATTTAATGCCCCTTTTTCCATTTTCCTCCCATTTAATTAAAATGATTGAATAGTCATTTTAATTAAATGCTCATTTTTCATTTTTCTCCAATAAATAATTCAAATGAATTATTTATCCTCCACTTGTCCATCTCCTCTATTTTCTTCCATTTTTGAATAGATAATTTAAAAACAAATTATTTATGCACCTCCTCTAGTCAAAGATTCCCTATCATTAACCCCTATCATAGCCTTCATTGTTGTCATATCTGTCAGGTGTCATAGCCATCGATGTCATACTTGTCATAATTCTTCCAAGAATGGCATATTCTTGGTGCATCAATTATGGACCATTAATCTTGGCATATTTTTGGAGGCTTGATCTCAACCATCCATTTTGTAACCTCCCTCTCATGCATTCTCATCTGTCAATCTTGGAATCTTTCTAGAAGATCGATCTAGACCATCCATTCAAATGGTTGTCTATAAAAGCAAGCTACCTCTTCCATTTTCAACTTAAAAACTATTTGTCTCCAACATTCTACTTACCATTTTGTAGGTATTTGCACATGTGAAGCAACAAATCTAAGGGAAAATATTACAAAAAGGAGAAATAGGAGAGCAAGGGAAGTGATTCAAAATTCAAGCATGGGGAGTGTTTTGATTTCATGTTCTTATTTTCTCTTTCTTTCATTTTTTTCTCTTGTTTAGGTGTGGTTAATAGTCTAGAGGTGTTGGTTGTCACTATTCTAGGCTAGGAACTCAGAAACCCCATCTTACATTGGTGAACCCAATGCTAACATTTATTTTTGTAATTTTTTTGTACAAATGTTTCTTGTTTTTGCAGATTTTAGGTATGTAATGACACAACTGTTAGGTGTAGTGACACATTTTCTAGGAAGTGACAGATTTTTCAAACGAAACGATGCACTCATCCAAAAATGATGCATTTGTGGAAGCCATCTATGGGAGGGAAATTTTAATTCAAAAATGTGATGCAATTGACCACGTGTGGCACAACACAACAATGCAATTGACGAAAGAAGTGACATTTGTATACTAGGTATAAAGTTTTGGTTTTAGCATCTTTTTATTTTTCTTTTGGTTTGTGAAAGTAGAATATAGTTTATGGGTTACTAATATTCTATTTGCAGTGCGTGGCATTAAAGTGGATCTCCCAAAATTGCTTATTTTGAAGCAACAAAAAAATTGAACTCTTAGTTTAGTTTCCTTTAAGCTCTCTAGTTTAGTTTCATTTCTTTTCTAGTGTGGTTTAAGCTATTAGCTTTTGGATTTCTGGTCTAGCTTTAATCTTTTGTGCTAACAAGGTTTTGCAGCTTTTTCATTGGTCCAAGATCATTTTCTGAAACTACTAATACATGGTTTTGTAGGTTTGAATGTCTGAGGCTTTATTTTGAAACCGATTTAGATTAGATAACACTTCATTTTGTGCTTTAAAAAGAATGATTGTCTTTCTCACATAGATTTAATTAGACAGTAAATGAACCACATATCTTAGTGTTTGAAGGATGATAGGTATTATGCCTTCACCTTGTGAAAACTCAATGATCAGAAAGCCATACCCATCTATTTTTGTGTTTAAACCTTAAAGGGGCCTGCCTCGCAAGAGGGAACGACTCCAACTAGTTTTTCACTCGGGCCAGTATATAAAAGGATGAGACTAAACTATCAAGTCCTCATGGTATGTAGGCCTTAGCCGTGCAGTGTCATTTGAAATAGGGTACCTAAATTTTCTTTTAAAGGTATAAGATCCCCTAATAGAGTAATTAAAGCCTTAAGTGGCTTGTTGTACTCTTGCAAGGTGCCACATCCCTGAATATTTACTAGAACCCTCTTGTTTTTAGAAGCCTAGCCCTTTGGCCATTGCTTTGTATGGTGCAGGGTACAAGAACATGCCCGAAGTTACTCACTACTGACTCCCTTGAGTAGAGATAGTAGTTCTTGAGAAGTGACTACCTGGGAATCCAAAGTTGGTGTGCCCGTAGAAGTGAGTGTCATGGAGGGGAGATAGTACCACCAAACTTCTAAGCTATCTGCTCTCAAGAAGAAGAGGTGTTCAACACTGATCCAAGGTATTTCAGTGGGCCTATACCAAGTATACAAACCCTTTCCTACTAGGATTGTGCTTATTTTCTCAAAAATAAAACATTAGACTAGTCCAAAACAAAGTGATTGATACTATCTACTATGTTTTCCAGTCACATCTCATCAAAAATAGTCAAAAACTTAGACCAAAATCATCACAAAATATCAAAACTATCAAAAACAACATTTTGGAACCACAACTATTAGACACAAACCTACAACTGCTACTGTGAACCACAACTGAGATCTAGAAAAGCACAACTATTTTCTTGAACTACAATTGCTGAAAATAGAGCCGCATTTGAAAACCTGAACCGCAACTGTGAGACACGTCTGCTGAAAACTAAAGCACAATTTTCTGCTAAACACAAATTCCTAAAATCTATGCCAAAAATCTGATCAAAACAAATCCATAGTGACCTTTGTTTGATAAAATAGAGACCTACAAATTTCACTACCTCATTCTAGCATTACCATTAGGAATGCATTGCATTATAGTTTAACTCTCTCCATCCTTTGCATTAATTAACCAAACTTTGATCCTTAGGTTACATTTAGGATTTTAGATTTTAAACATAGGAACACCTTTGAGCTTTTGGAAAATTGTTGGTCACATACTCTATTTTTCATTAACTATTTTCCTCCATAATTATCAAAACCTTGTCATTATCACCATTATCATGTTTGAGCCTTAAGCTTTCGTCATAGCCTTAGCTCAAACCTTGTCAAAATCATCTCCTTGAATGGTCAATGACACTTAAAATTGTTGCCTTGGGTTCACATTAGCCTCATTGTAATCCTTTGTTCAAGATTCCTTTGCCTCTAGATTACATCCTTGTCCCAAATATTTCATCTTTACCTTAGCATCATATCAATTAGTCAATCCTTCATTGTCATTGCATCTTTATACCTCAAAAATACCAAAAAACATAGTTAACCTTAGTTGTATTATTACCTTAATCTTCAATTAGCACCATTTAGTCACCTTATCATCATCCTTAATTATTAGCATCCTTTATTATCCATTAGCTTCATCCTCATCTTGCATTAGCCTTTGTAGCATATATTTTTGACACCCTAATCCTTTCTAACACTTCAAGGGTTTTACACCTGAAAGGAAAAAGAAGGGCCAAAATGGGTAATGCTACACTCAAAGTCAATGCAATATGGATGAAATATACCTATATTAAATGTTTAAATGTAAGAAACTAATAAGATTAATTGATTAATGAATGGAAACTAAGAAAACAAATAATGTTTGAAAACACATTATGATATGCAGAAAACACCTAGAAATGAATGCGAATTGCAATATAACTTGACGAAACTGAAAGTTTGCACCTGGAATATGGATGGAGACTAGAAATGGCTTCTAGAATGTTTTTGATGCTAATTTTTAGGCCTGGTGGGACTTATTCACCATTTTGGATGAATAAGTCCCAGTTTTGCAAAACTGTTCTGGAACTTGTTTTAGACAAAAGGGTATCTAAAAATGTAGAAAATAAAAAACTGACCTTGGAGTGGGACTCATTAACCACCCATGACCAATGAATCCACTTTTGAATTTTTGAATATTCAAAAGTGGAACCCGGAGCTTTCAGTTTGCACTTTGACTTTCTACAGGTGTTTGCTTCTGAAACTCTAATTTCCAAACCTAAAAGTGAGTTTTTATTGATATTTTGACTTGATCAATGAGGAGAAGACTTGAGAAACTTTGCAACTTGATTCTTAATGATTTCTAAGCTTCCAAGAGGTCTAAATCTACAAACACACAAGACAAGAGAGATAAATGTTGAATGTTAGGGCATGGGGGTTTTCCTTGGTCAAACCCCTTTTAGGTAATTAAACCAAAATAATGAAAGAATGGAATGAAACATGCAATAATGGAGTTGATTACATTTCCATGACGATTGATCTTTAATTTCTGCAACAAAACATGAAGAATCTACCCTTTAATGTCTGAAGATTGATATCTTGGTGACTTGAAATGATGAAACCCTAAGTAGCTTGACTTGAGATGGAGGAATGATGGATGAATAATGAATAATGAATGTGATTTAAGGTTTAGAGAGGTGGTTTTATAGGAAATTCACCTCATTAGCCCAAAAATTCATTCCTTTTGGATGACATGTGAAAATAAGAAATTTAAATTTCACTTTTTTCCCACTCAAATGTAAAAAATGAGCCAAATGGGACTCATTCGCCACCCATGGTGAATGGGTCCCACCTGGATGGGACTGATTTTCCATGGATGTCAAATGGTTTCCATAGGGACCATTTTGATAGCTATGATTCCAAGAGATAAGGAAATAAGGTTTAAATTGCAACTTTGTCAGGTATTTGATTAATTTAATCACCGAGATGCACATTATGGATTAATAGGGGCCTATTAGTGATGATGTGAAGGTCAATTAGGGCTTGGGACACAATTCAATGTGAAAGTGTGATTACATACACTTTTCAACACTAAAATGAGGTCCACATAGCCTAGGAAAGCACAAGAACCAATGTGAATGTGCAAGAAACATTAAAACACTAGTTTAACATTAAGTTTAGTTCATAAGCCTTCTAAATTGATGTGGGTATGTGCAGGATCATGATGGGCCAAAAAGTGGCAATATGATGGGTATGTGGCTGACGACTTTTTTTTTACCCGAAGTTGATGAAACGAAAAGGGGTTTTAAAGGAGATTCTTAGCTTTCCACCAATATAAATTATTCTTTACTTTGAATTTAATAAGTAATTATTATTCATTTTCTATTCAAATTATGACTAAAGTCTTGATTGATAGATTGATTGAAAAACATCTATAGCTTTCAAATGGTATCACATTTTTTGAATCAAAACATGCGTCACATTCTATGCTTCACATACGGATTAAAAAAGAAAAATTGAATTTCAAGAAGTTTTGACCAAGTTAAGGTGGTCGACATACAAGATTTTTATATTTTTTAAAAGTTGAAATAAAAATTCATAATTAATTATTTACTTGGATAAAAAATACAAAAAATATGCATCACATCGAGACATGAGTCCTCTACTTATATCTAAAATCTTATAAAAAAATATTATCATTTTATTGTGGTTAGGGTGGTCAGACAGACACATACTTCTTATTTTTTCCCTAAAATTTAAGTACTACTGCATTGAAATTTCAAATTTTCACAAAATATATATATATATATATTTAAACAAACCTAGTAGTTTAGAAACTACATTCAATTTTCTATAGATTCTATTCTTACATATTTTTGAAATAATATAGATAACTTATTCAAATTTTCAAGTCAAGTTACCTAACTCTGATTTTTTTGATTTTTTTGCCACTTAAGGGCTTGTTTTTTCCATGATGATCCTGCAAATACCCATGTGATAATGTTATTAAACACATTTTAT
Source organism: Sequoia sempervirens (assembly GCA_007258455.2). Taxonomy (NCBI): domain Eukaryota; kingdom Viridiplantae; phylum Streptophyta; class Pinopsida; order Cupressales; family Cupressaceae; genus Sequoia; species Sequoia sempervirens. The sequence goes on along the minus strand of VDFB02353493.1, from coordinate 145,866,676 downwards.
AATGTTGAATTAGGGAGAAATTGGTTTATTAAGTCTGGAAAAGCGTGAAATTCCTTTACAACACCTTTACAAGACGTTAAATGCATATTATTCAGTATACAAGGGTCCAAGACCTAGTGTCGATGCATACAATGCCTCACAACACCTGAATCACAGCCTCATTAAATCCAATTTATCCTGAATTATTCCCATGTCAAGAAAGAGATACTTTTTTCTATGGCACATTTAGCCCCCACTTTAGTGAGAGGATGAACTTGCTTCAAACTCACAGTAAAGTAGACATTCAAGAGAGATCCGAGTGTATAGAAAAAGAATGAAAAAGATCAAGAAGGTAGTCAAGCCCCCAAGATCCAAGATCCTAAGTCAAACCATGAAGATACATAATCATGCAATGGAAAGAACAAGAAAGATGAAAATGAAAGGGTGGATCAAGCTTTGATCATTTTTCCAGCTAGTTGTGGATCAGATCTAGGTTGTTTGTCCAAAAGAAAATGTATACTCACTCTGTGGTGACTGAACATTTGGTGTTCCATTGGGTGAGAAGACCCAAGAGGTGGAATACATACGCTAGTTGGTATGCACTCACAAACACATAGGTGGCTATGGGGAAAGTCATGCCGCTAAATGGGCTTCTCGCTCAACCATATCAAAGTTATACCTCTTGATAAATTTAATAAGGAACCACAAAGGGAAATGGTTTTCAAGCTCTATGAGGTAAGAAAAACTTCATATGCTTGACACTCATAGACATTGTTAATGCAAAATAGTGTAAGGATTGTTCAAAGGGAATTTGCTTATTTCGTGCAATGTCTCCAAGAGAGGATACATGCAAACGATCTCATCTTGTTTCCAAGAGAGGACAAGTACAAGGTCTCATCTTGGGGAACATTGTGCCGAATGCATCCAAGAGAGGGAATCACAAAAAAGAAAATCACACAATGAAATGTGAGTGGTGATGTATGCCCCCACTTTAAAGCAGTTGTGAACACCAACACTATGAGAAATTTCTTTAAAGTAGAAGGAGAACATGAGAGCTTACTCAGAAAGCCCTATGCCAAGTCATATGTTTTCGACAAGCTACGTCATGAAAAAGGATAGTATGTCATATGTGAGCTAGCTTAAGGCATGTCATCCACATCCCAAGCTTGCACTTATGTATTCATGAAAGGTTAACAACGAGCCAAAAGAGGCAATGACAAGTGACATATGAGGACAAGGCTACTAAACTCCTTGCGCCCACTTAGTGCAGGACAAGGGTGAGACAAAATGATTAATGAAATGCATGCTAGAGTGAAAATTAGTATCAATTAGAGGAAGTAGCCGCCCCCACAGAGGGAAGCATACCAAATTCCTGAAAAATGTTGGATTTTACAACTCAAAGCTTTACATTCATTGGTGAAATGACCATGAATTCTATGATAGGTGCAGAATGAAGTCATGTAAGAGAATTTCTTTCAAGTTCTAGGAGGGAGGGTGATCAAGTGATCTTGGAGGAGTCTTGAAAAGATACCCTCTTGATCAATGGGGGAAGGTGGTCTTGTGGATTGTGTTAAAGATACATCTTGCTTAGTAATAGATGTCATACTTACGCAAGATTCTTTATATTGTGAGATTTTTTTCTCTCCATTATAGGAGGATATAAAACCAAACAAATTCAAATCATGAACATTTCATAATATGACATTGACATTAAGCGAAGGTGTAGTTGTTTGTTTCATTTCTGGTGAAGGATGATGTTCAAGACCACTAGTGTCGAGGAGTTCAGGATGGATGATTGTTAAGGATGATTTAGGAGTATGTTTTGTGATATTGTTGATGTTGAGTGAAGGTTTGGCGATCTCTATTATAGGAAAATAACCATGAGTTGTTTGTTGTGTGATATGGTTGATAGGGTTGTGGATACCTTGTTCATTAGTACCACATCCTTTTCCACTATATCCAAGTTGTTTCATAAGATCATAACCTTTTCCATAAAGCTTTTTCATTGCTTTGGAATCAGGTGGTGGTTCGTTATTGTGTTCATCAAAGGTTTTTGTGTAGTTTGCTTCTTTGTCTAAAGTGGTTGAGGTGGATGCTTTCAAAAGGTCACTTTATTTTTCATTTCCCCTATTTGAATCTTTGTGTATGATCTTGTACTTGTCCATGAAGTCACAATCGAAATCCAAGGAACCCCAATCATCTGCTAATAGCATCATGACTTGTTCACTATGTTGTTTGTCCTTTTGTTGTGAAAGTTCCACTTGTGTGGTTGGTGTTAATGTGTTCAAGGGGTTCTCTTTGTTTTTCTCAAGTTACAAGAAACTATAAGGTTCATGAAAAACATCGATTGTGCACACTTTTCCATTGTAGATGTATTTCATTTTTTCGATGAAGAGTGGAAGGCACACCATTCATAGCATGAATCCACAACCTACCTAGAAGAAGGTTATATGAAATATCATGAGACATAACCTAGATTAGTGTGTTCAATGTGACTTCTCCAACTCTAATAGGTAAATTGATCACACCAAGTGGTGTCTTTTCAACATTGTCAAAGCCCTTAATAGATAAAGATTTGGGTTGAATTTGTGATTTATCCACACAAAGCCTATCCAAAAGGTTTATGCTACACACATTAAGGGATGAGCCATTGTCAATAAGGGTTCACTTTATCCCTATTCAATTGTATCAAGCAATGATCATGAAAGCTTCATTTTGTTTTTGCACTTCCAAAGGGGGGAGTTCACTTTGGTGGAAAACAATGTCAACATTTATTCCTTGGATCATGGCTACTATGTCAGTTGGTTGTGCATTATAACGGACAAGAACTTGTTGTAAGATTGTTTGGATCATGTTGTGATAGTGAGGGGAGGCTTGAATAAGATCCCACAATGATATCTTAGCAGGAGTATTCTTTAGTTGTTCAACAAGATTTTAATCCTTTCCAGTAGGAAGACTGTTGGCAACACAAGGGAAGGAAATTGAGAGGGGGGTGAATCAGTTACAAAAATTATAAAAATTAAAATTATTCTTAGATCTGATATATAAACATGAAAGCATAAACCATCACCACATTAGAAACACACATAACACCAAGATTTTATATGTGGAAACCCTGTTAAGGGAAAAACCACGGTGGAGGTTAGTCCACAAGATTATACTCTATTAAAAGTATAAAAGAAACATAAATGGGAATACACATGCATTCAAGAAAACTGCCTAGAGCTCACTACTCAAATACAAAAAGGATTTCTACCCAAAGGAAGACACACTGTCTTACAAAAACATTCAAATTACATCCAGAAGATTTTGAATTGAGAAAATAGCATCTACTAATGCCTGATTATAGTTCTGATTAAGCACATAAACATCTACTAACTCTTCTTCACACTTTACTTCTGCCTTTGAAAGATTAGAAAATTATTCACACAGAACACTCGCACATCTCGTACACCACTCACACACGCATGCCTTCAAATGGAATAAACAATCGCTCATATATCTGCAACTAGGAATAACATCAACTACATTTCGGCTTTAACAAAATATAAAATATGTACAAACTGTCGGCCCAATCCATAAACAATTTATCAATGTGAATCAACCAATGTCGTCCACAACATAGTAAGGACCAAAAAAAACATCCTCAAACATGAACCACCTGTTGGAACTATAAAAATTTGATGTTTTCACATGTTGGTTTTACTCATAAACTTCCAGATTTGGTCCTACTGTGTGCATATTTCACCCATATCTTTCCATATTGCCCCATTGAATCCATCGGGTCATGCATTTTCCATGTTTTAGTTCCTATCGACATAGGTTCATGGCTGTCTCCCCGACCCACAATGCATTTCTGCTAACATATGTTTTTTGCAGGCATATCGGCGTGATGATATCGGGGTCTCCCCGATCCATTTTTTCTAACAAATTTCTATGTTGCCTATCGAAAAGACGTTTCTGATGTCATGACGTTTTGATTTTCACTCACAGGCATCGTTCGACAACACTTCTCCGTGGTCTTGGTGATAGAGGATGAAACACATTTCGACATGAGTTGCGGCATTGATATATGGTCTTGGCGAGATCTCTATGTCTTGCTGACCGGCACATTAAATGATCTTTTTGGCCAAACTTGTTGGTATTGGCATAATGTTATAACGATCTTGATGTGTCTTACAGATTTGCTCATGTGGACTTACTTCAGCTTGAGTCATGGTATTCAGGATAGGGTCTTGGCAAGACCTTATTGTCTCACCGACCGGCGGTGGAAGGATTGATTTATCGGCATAAGTTAAGAGCTTTAGTGAAATGTCATAATGACTCCGTGGTGTCTCGCCCACTTGTGCAAAATGTTATTTCGGTAAGAGTTAATTTTTTCGGAGTGAGGCTTGGTGAGTGACCTTCGGTCTTGCCGATGGAATACAAAAGGTCCCTGTCGGTATGAGAATTGTTTTCTCTTGGTGATCTAAAGTGAACTCGGGGCTTTCGGTGAAACATAATGTGGTCTACATGAGGTTTCCCCGACATCACTGAGCTATGGTGAAAGCTAGTAAGACAAATGAATGCATCTCGGTATGACTTATGAGCTTCGATGTAAAGTCTTGGCGAGCCCGTTGGGTCTTGCCGACGAAGTCTAATGGATGGTTTTTGGCAAAAGGTTGGTGTTGTCTTGGAAACCCAAGGATGAAAGGGGGGCTTATCAGTGAGAGGTATTATATCGGTAAGAGGTCTCGGTGAGTGACCTTCGGTCTCACCGATGGAAAACAATGAAGGACCTTTTCGGCGAGAGTATGATCTTGTCTCGGTGACTTAGAATGGTTGTGGTCTTTCGGTATAACAAAGTAATCTGCGAGAGGTCTTGCCGATGTCAGAATGTTATGGCGACTGTGAATGAAACAAAAGAACGCATTGGTGAGAGATTTCTTATGTCTCAACGATTGGAAGGAACGTAACATGGGGCTCTCGATGAAACATAATTTTTGTTGTATGACATCTCACCGATGGCATAAGGTCATGGCGAAATGCAAAGGGGACAAAAGGATACTTCTTGACTTCGGCATAGCAAAAAAATGGTCACGGTGAAAGAGAACAACACAAAGAACAGAGGAACATAGGATGACTAACAATTGATGATTGAATTGCCTTCGAAATACTTTCTAGTTGTCTCAGTGACTGTTCCATTAGCGATTAATAAAAATTCAAACACTGTGTCCAACATGTATACATTTGAGAACTGTTGCAGGCCGACATGAAAATTGCACAAATTCTACGGTTGGCCGACATGAATTTGAAGCGATATGTTTCCCAATGCTGGTGTATAAATAGGCACTCCCGATTGTAATTGAAGGATCAGATTTTGAATCAGTTCTTAGATAGAGACAGTAGATTAGAGATGGATACAGTAGAATAAATTTCTCTGAACATAGACTATGTTGCATGTTTTCAAATGGCGATTTCAATGAAAGATAGTTGGTGTGGTAGGTTATTTCTGGTGTCAATTGTATGTTGAGTTTATTGAAAAGTATTGCTAAGCTATCTCCAAGTTGATTCTTTTTGGTTATTTAAATTGAAGTAACAAGCTTATTTTTAGTTTATCAGTGCACATTTGCTATTTCTGTGTGATTAATCTATTGGTTCTTTCAAGGAGAGATTAAATCATTTTGGTTGATCACAGTAATTAGGGAGATTCATCTAGATTATTAAAGTAGAGCTTAGTAGTCATAATCTTGCATGTTTGTACAAGTTACAAAAGAAATATATGCCAGTAATTTGAGTTTCTGCTAGAATAAGTTTCCCACTTCTATTTCATTCGACTCCGTATACCCAATAAGGCACTGTTCTCTGCAGCTTCATCATTTTGAATTCATTCAGTTTATTTATATCTATTAATTGAGCATTTTAGGATTTAGATCAGAAGATTGCTATTGCTATCAAGTTTGATTTCATTTGTTCACTTCCATCTGCCATTGTGGACAAATCATTGTGCAAGAAAGATAATCATAAGTTAAGTCTACCCAATTCAGAAAGGTATACTCACCTAGGTTTAGCAACACCTGAAGAGTAGAAGGTTGAGTTCTCTTGACCTTGTCTGTTACTCTAAAACGTATCAAGAGATTGGTAGCCTCTTGAGGTATCTTTACCTATGTTTTTGAGAGCTAACACCACCTTCAAAAATTATGGCCCAAAGATCCACAACACGTAATGTTTGAATGCAAGAAACTAATAAGATTAATTGATTAATGAATGGAAACTAAGGAAACAAAGAATGTTTGAAAACACATTGTGATATGCAAAAAACACCTAGAAATGAATGCAAATTGCAACAAAACTTGACAAAAATAAAAGTGTGCACCTAGAATATGGATGGAGACTAGAAATGGCTTCTCGAATGCTACTGATGCTGATTTTTAGACCTAGTGGGACTCATTCACCGTTCTGGGCGAATCAGTCCCAGTTCTACAGAACTGTTCCGGAACCTGTTTCATACAAAAGGTTATCTACAAATGCAAAAAATCAAAAAATGACCCTCGAATGGGACTCATTTTCCACCCATGGTGAATGAGTCCACTTTTGAATTTCTAAATATTCAAAAGTGGAATTCAGAGTTTTCGGTCCACACTTTGGCTTTCTATAGGTGTCTGCTTCTAAAACTCTGATTTTCAAACCTAAAAGTGCATTTTTATTGATATTTTGACTTGAGAAACTTTGCAACTTGATTCTTAATGATTTATAAGCTTCCAAGAGGTCTAAATCTACAAACACACAAGACAAGAGAGAGAAATGGTGAATGTTAGGTAATGGGGGTTTGCCTTGGTCAAACACCTTTTAGGTAATTAAACCAAAATAATGAAAGAATGGAATGAAACATGCAATAATGGAGTTGATTACCCTGAAATGATGATTGATCTTGAATTTCTACAACAAAACATGAAGAATCTACCCTCAAATGTCTGAAGATTGATATCTTAGTGACTTGAAATGATGAAACCCTAAGTTGCTTGACTTGAGATGGAGGAATGATGGATGAATAATGAAGAATGAATGTGATTTATGGTTTAGAGAGGTTATTTTATAGTCAATTCACCTTATTATCTTGAAAATTGGATCCCTTAGGTTGACATGTGAAAATTATAAACTTAAATTTCACTTTTTTCCCGCTCAAAGGCCAAAAGTGAGCCAAATAGGACTCATTCGCCACCCATGGTGAATGGGTCCCACTTGGATGTGATTGATTCACCATGGATGGTGAATGGGTCCCACAGGGGCCATTTTGATAGCTAGGATTCCAGGAGATAAGGAAATAAGGTTTAAATTGCAACTTTGTTGGGTATTTGATCAATTTAAGCCGTAGGATGCATAATATGGGTTAATAGGGGCCTATTAGTGATGATGTTAAGGTCAATTAGGTTTTTGGACATAGAATTCAATGTGAAAGTGTGATTACATACACTTTTCAACACTAAAATGAGATCCACATAGCCTAGGAAAGCGCAAGAACCAATGTGAATGTGCAAGACACATTACAACACTAGTTTAACATTAAGTTTAGTGCACAAGCCTTCTAAATTGATGTGATAATGTTATTAAACACATTTTATCATGTTTAATTAGGGAGAAATGGGTTTATTAAGTCTAGAAAAGTGTGAAAGTCCTTTACGACACTTTACAACACCTTTACAAGACGTCGTGAAATGCATATTATTCAGTTTGCAAGGGTCCAAGACCTAGTCTGGATGCATAAAATGCCTCACAACACCTAAATCAGGGCCTCATTAAGTCCAATTTATCATGAATTATTCCCATGTCGAGCAAGAGATACTTTTTTCTATGACACGGCCTCATTTATCCTTATACTCAAGAAAATCCAAAACATAGTTTGGTTCATCATCATCTTGCATTATCCCCCAAGTTGCAAAAGTCTCATATGGTTAAAACAAGGTCCCAAAAAAAAAGAACATGGGGTTTTCAAGCAACCCTTTTCATGACACTACCCTTGTAATAGATTCAAATCATTCTACACCTCCAAGAGGCACACCACCAAGACACCAAACATGGAAAAATGTGATCCAAGAAGAGCCCAATAGACAATTGACCCAAGAAGAGATTGAAGAAGCTTATAGTGACCCACAAATTTTGAACATGATTGATCAAATTGTTAGTACAAACCCTAACATATACTTTTATGCGCTAGCTAGAAAGGGGGCCAAATTACCTCAAGGTTTTGATGTATCAACCATTGTGGAGAAAGAAACTAAAAATCCATTTGCATTTGGTATGCCCTCATCACAACAAACATCAAACATACCTCTTGGGACAACTATATACATGAGTACCACCACTACACATATCCCAAACATCCAAACATTTGGAAACAAGGAAGCAAACACCATTACACAAGGAAAAAGTTTCAAAAATACCATGAGAAAGACCTTCACAAACCCCCTTTTCAAACATACTAATCAAGGTGCCATATCACAAGGTCACACACCTTTGATCTAAAATACAAACCAAGGTCCTAAGTCCACACCACAAAATATCAATCAAAGTTCCACATCACAAGGTCCTACCCCTTTGACCCAAAATGAAAACCAAGGACCTAAACCTACACTTCACAACACAAATCAAGGTTCCTCATTCCAATTCCAAGTTTCCCCTTCATCAAGTCAAAACCCACCAACTAAATCTAGAAGGGTTCACATTGTCTCACGAAGAACCCCAAATCAAAATGCAAATCAAGGACCAATCCTATCACTCCAAAACACTAATCAAGAGGGTATTCCATCATTCCAAAATTCTACCCAGGGAACCTTTACATCATTTCAAAATACCAACCAAGGACCTACACCTTCAAATGCCAATCAAGGGTCCCTTCCCTCATTCCAAAACTTTACTCAAGGACCTACACCTACATGTCAAAATACCAACTAAGGACCTACACCTTCACTCCAAAATGTCATTCAAGGGACCATTCCTTCAATTCAAAAAATTGACCAAGGGGACATTCCTTCACATCAAAATATTAATCAAGGGCCTACACCTTCATATCAAAACATTAACCAAGGATCCATACCCTCATTTGCAAATCAAGGACTGAATTTTCAAAACCCAAGCATGAATCAAGGGTCCACACCTCAATTCAAAAACACCTTACCAAATTCCAACATGACCTTTGGAACAAACCTAAACCCCAACTTCATTTCAAACCCAAGAAACACAAAACCATTTGGAAACCAAGGTCTTATGTCTCAAACTATCAATCCCAATTCAAATCCAACATATGACCTTAACACCAACATCATGGCACCTAGTCAAAGCAATGCAACACCATCTCTTGTAGACCTATTGATACAACATATGCAGTCCCTTGAAAAACATATGACAAACATGCAATTGGGAACCAAAAAGAAAACCTATTCTATGGAGGAATTGTACCCCTTTCTATTTGATCGAAACCTATACATTCCACCCTTTCCCCTGCATTTCACAATACCACCTTTTCCTAAATATAAGGGGATAGGGGATCCCATAGGACACATTCAAGAATTTAACACATCATGCATGGAAGTCACATATGACCATACCTATGTGATGAGGTTATTCCCATGAAGTCTCACGGGAGCAACCTTAGATTGGTTCTCACACCATCCACAAGGAATCAAAACATGGGGTGAACTAGCTGAAAAATTCATGAATCATTTTTCCTTCAATATTAAAAACGACGTCACACTTGCAACATTGAGCACAACCAAAAAAGAAGATGGGGAATCACTTACCTCATTCTACTAGATATGGCGAGTCTTGGTTAGAAATTTCCCTTGTCACATTCCTAAGAAAAAACTTGTCACCATGTTTGTAGAAAACCTTAATGGAGAGTTGATGAGTCAAATTCAATTTCAATGTTGCATAACCTTTGAAGAGATTCTTGAGAAAGGTGTCCTTATTGAGAAAGGCCTTATTACAAGAGGACTGGTCAAGATAAACAAAGACAATCTAAAACCCAATAGCGACAAAATCAAATACTAGTCCTGAAGCAAAAATGCCACAAACAATAGAGTTGTTGATGCCAAACCGATAACCAAAGGAGCAATCATTCAACTTAAAGGGAATTCTTCATCAAACACATCCAGTACACTGAATACCCAAACACAAGGTCAAAATAAAATTCTAAACGTTGTCCAAAACAACCAACAAAGAAGAGGTCCTCTCCGTGTCAAGAGAACATACACCCCCTTGGGTGAACCGATCGAATCGGTCCTCAAATGAATTTTGCAATCTAATGTCATCACACTACTAGACACCAAGAATTATGAACCTTCCTTGATCAAATCCGATTGTTGGAAAGATGAAAAATACTGTGAATATCACCGTACAAAGGACACAAAACATCTAGATGTTGGACACTCAAGAACGTCATTCAAGACATTATTGAGGATCAAACCATTTTAGCTGATAATTCACAAGGAAAAACCAATGTTGATCATACAATATTTAAGACCCCTTTGCAAGACCATGATAAAGTAAAAGCCTCTAGTTCAGGGAACAATAGCAATAATGTCAATTATGCAGTTATCAAACATGATTACAACACTGTAACCCTTAATGTGATGTCCTCTGATGATCACATTGCCACTATCACCATAAACAATCCAAAATCATATTGTGTTGTTGCCACCCACAGAACCAAGATAACTATTCCAGGCCCATCTACAAATCCTCAAGCAAAAGGTCAATATAATCTCCTAAAGTAACTAGGGAAAACTCCTACCCAAATTTCTATCTTGGAGCTCCTTCGCATCTCACCATAGCATAGAGAGATCCTTGATAAAGCCTTGGAAGAGGCCTCTATACCTGTAAACCTAGATGTCAATGAATTTCAGGCCATGGTTGGATAGTTAGCTATGCCACACCATGTCACCTTCTCTAAACAAGACTTTTTAGCACCAAAATATGACCATAATAGTCCTTTACACCTAGAAGTATGCATTAATACACACAAGATCAAACGAGTCCTAGTAGACAACACTTGGAGCAAGCCTAAATATTTACTCATTAAAATTAGTGAAAACATTGGGATACTCTGAGAATTGTATTGACCAAACAAAGAAAATCATAATCAAAGATTATGATTATGATGAGCATTCCTCCAAAGGCGTAATTTCACTCCCAATGAGAGTTGGCCCAACAATATAGGACATGGTATTTCATGTCTTGGATTTGAATTTACATTACAATCTCCTCCTTGGCCACCCATGGATTCATGCCATGAGGGATATTCCCTCCACCTACCATCAATTCCTCAAGTTCCCACATAATGACATTGAAATCATCATTCCAGGTGACCCTGATCCTTTCCAATATTATTCCAACCTCAAAGGAATTGTTGAGCATCAAGTTCCCATTAATCGAGAGGCATCACTGTCCACCTCGACCACCCCTCCATCTCACTACATCAGTCCATCCACACTTGTCAAATCATCAAAATCATTCATTACGCCTTCCACGTCTAAGATCCAGATCCAAGACAAAGGATACAGAGAATACGATATGAAGAGTCTCTTTTTCATTGGAAAGTTACCCTTGAAGTCACCAAAGTCATATGGAAAACCACATCCTATGCAACCCAAAGTTGTTATCCACAATCCTCGTACCACCTTCACTAAATGAGGGGAACTTTCTAAAGAATCTCTAGATGACCACATTCTTACATGGATGTACAAAGAAGAGGAAGACATTGAAACTAAGAAATTGTCAATTCAATAGTATCCAAAAGGGTTCCAAATAATTAAATGACATGGATATGATGGACACAGTGGCCTTGGTCTAAACAAGTAATGAATGTTGGAACCTCTACAACCTCCTAAGTTAATAAGTCATCAAGGGATAGGGTTTTTTCTAGTAAAAGTGACTATCTGAGGTATCAGGTCACCTTCGAGTGCGGTTGCTAGTGCTTCAGATGAGAGTGAGACATATGAAGATCCTTGGGATTGTGATGTCAATTCCAATGAATATAAATGGGACTCCCTATCCTCCACCAAATTCATGGACCTTGACAAACTATTTGGGGAATTTGACCAAATGCTTACCCTTGATTCTTCACGAAACCCATCAAGTACCTTTCTAAAAATGTCTTTGACTAAGGAAGAATGACTCCAACACTATTTTTGGAAATCCATTGATCTAGCCTCCTGGGAGCCTGATGACTCTAGTTCCATATTTACCCTATCGACTTACACAATGATCATTGAAAATACTGATGGTGGTTTACCTCTTGTCTACCCTCAACTTATAGATTGCGACCAACAAGGACCGCCAAGTTTGGACACTTTCAAGAATGACAAAGCCATTGATGAGTTCATGGGACTTCGTGCCGGAATACTAAGTGGGGAACATAAATTTGGCTTTTCCATAGAACTCAATTATACAACATACTTTAGTGAGGTCGTCCTGTCCTCTAGTTGCAAAAGTGAAAATGAAAAAAGACAAAAGAAAAATAATAGGTCTTCAGGTGAAAACTGAAAGGCACCCACTAACCATGAAAAAGTAAAAATAAAGGACATATCCAAAGGTGAAAACCTCTCAGAGGCACCCAAGGATGGAGGACAGGATTGTCTCCCAATAGACCAAGAGAGATCGCCGTTGCTTATAGAAGAAACAAAGGAAGTCAACATTGGAACATCAAATAACTCTAGAATAATATAGTTAGCAACATCCTTGACCACTGAGGAAAAGTCTGAGTTCATAGAATTATTCTCAGAAAGACAAGTCAATTTTGCATGGTCATATATCGACATGCTTGGACTGGATCCCAAATTGGTTCTACATCACTTACCACTACTACAAAATGCCAAGCCATTCAAACATAAGTTAAGAAAAATGCACCCCCAAATCGCACTCCTTGTCAAGGTAGAACTCAAGAAGCTCTTGGATGTCGGATTCATTTGCCCGATCGATTATGCAGAATGGATATAAAATCTATTTCCTATCACAAAACCAAATGGTCAAATCAAAGTTTGCATAGATTTCTGAGACCTTAATAAAGCTTGTCCCAAAGATGATTTTCCTCTTCCAAACATTGACATCATTGTATATTTAACTTCTAGACATGAAATGCTATCATTAATGGACGGATTCTCAGGTTACAATCAGATCAAAATCACCACTAAAGATCAAACAAAAACAACTTTTGCATGTGCTTGGGGAACTTTCTATTGGAATGTCATGCCATTTGGACTGAAAAATGTTGGAGCTACCTATCAGAGAGCCATGAACACAATTTTTCATGACTATATGCATGTCCTTATGGAAGATTATGTGGATGACCTTCTCTCCAAATATCTATAACGAAGTGGACACTTGGTAGTATTCGATAATATTTTCACCCAACTTGAAAAATATCAACTTCGATTAATTCCAAAGAAATTTGTTTTTGGGGTCCAATCAGGAAAATTCCTAGGATATGTCGTTTCTCGTAGAGGAACAGAAGTCGATCCTACCAAAGTAAAAGCCATCTTATACATGCCACCACCAACCAATATTAGTCAATTAAGGACATTACAAGGAAGATTACAAGAAATTTGTAGGTTCATTGCTCAATTAGCAGACAAGACCCATCCATTCCAACATTTGTTAAGAAAATGCATTCCCCTTAATTAGACCAACAAGTGTCAAGAAGCATTCGATCAAATCAAGAAATATTTATTAACTCCACCAGTCCTTATGCCACCAATTGATGGAAGACATCTGATACTATATGTGATAGCTACTACATTAGCACTAGGGGCACTTTTAGCATAAAATGACAATGATGGCAAGGAAAGGGCAGTATACTATATTAGTTACACTTTAGTCAGGTATGAGATAAAATATAGTCCTATTGAGCAAGCATCTCTAGTAGTGGTATTCGTAGCACAAAAATTGAGACAATACATGCTAAATCACAAAATAAAATTGATTGCCAAAATTGATCCTTTGAAATATCTTCTCAACAAAGCACCATTGACAGGGAGGCTAGTTAAATGGGTTATGGTTCTAAGTGAATATGACATTGAGTATGTTGACTGGAAAGAAATATAGGGAAAAGTAATAGCTAACCAACTCAAAGGTGCTCCATTAAAAGTAGACCATCCTTTGATATTTGATTTCTCAAATGAATCAATCCTTGTCATAGACACACCAACAACATGGAAGCTATACTTTGATGGATTATGAGTTGGTATTTTATTTATCACACCTCAAGGAGAATCCATTCCTAAATAATTTTGGATAGCATTCCTGTGCACAAAAAACATGGTTGAATATGAAGCATTATTGACAGGACTCTGAATGGAAATAAATTGGAAAATCGAGGACCTTCAAGTCTATGGTGACTCTCAATTAGTGATTAAAAAAGTTAATGATGAATATGAAACCAAGGATGAGAAATTGATGCCCTACAAGCACATGGTAGACAACTTCAGATTATACTTTGACAATATTTATTTTGAATAGATATTGAGAATCTATAACAAAGTAGATGACACAATGGCTACAATTGGATCTCTCTTGGACATTCCCAACAATGCCTTGCAATATGAGTTCTTGGTGGAACAACTATTGATCCCCGCATTCGATGTCCCCAAAACCAAACTTGTATGTGAAATTGTTGGTCTTGAATTCCCTTGGTATAAAGGCATATACAATTACTTGCATGGAAAAAATATCCCTCCTAACTTGTCCCTTAACCAATGCAAAACCTTTATCTAACAAGTGTCCAAATATGCCATCATCAGAGACACTCTTTATCACCACAGGTTAGATAGTACCCTCCTTCGATGTCTCAACTCAAATGAAGCACAAACAACCTTACAAGAGGTACACCAAGGTATATGCGGAGCTCGCTCTTCTAGTCTGACCTTAGCCAAAAAGCTCATGAGAGTGGGATATTATTGGCCTATGATGGAATGTGATGCTTATCACTTTGTGAAGAAATGTCACCAGTGTCAGATTCATGGAGATCTTATGCATGCACGAGCTTAGGAACTTCAGTTGCTTACATCGCCTTGGCCATTTTCCTAGTGGGGACTCAACCTTGTAGGAAAAATCCATCCCACCTCTTCTAATGGACACAATTTTATCCTTGTCACTACTGAGTACTTCACAAAATGGATTGAAGCTATCCTGTTGACTTACATCACTAGAAATAAAATAGCTAAGTTCATCCCGAATTACATCATTTTTGGCTATGGAATTCCATAGTCTATCGTCACTGATAATGGTCACCCTTTCAAAAATTAGGATGTTCGTGAACTTTGTGAAAAATTCCATATCCAACATCATTTTTCTACTCTTTATTACCCCAAAGGCAATGGCCAAGCTGAGGCATCTAATAAGTCTATCCTAAAAATCCTAAATAAGATTTTCAACAATGTTGGTCGTGATTGGCACCTACAACTCAACCCTAATTTATGGGCTTATCATACTAGTGTTCACACTCCTATAGGATCCACCCCATACTCGCTTGTCTTTGGGTTTGAAGAAATACTTCCTCTAGAGTTTGAGTTACCCTCCCTACGAGTCTCCAAGCAAGGCTTGATTGATCATGAAGAATATTTTGTATCCCATCTACATGAGCTAGAATTACTGGATGAAAAGAGAAAGAGTTCCCTGACACATGTGGAAGCATACTAGAATCTCCTTTGATGCAACTACAATAAGAAGGTCCAACCCAAAAGCTTTGAAATTGGTGACTTAGTCCTAAAAGAAAATATGAAGAATCAAGTAGAATGAGAAAAGCTTGGAAATTTTGAGCCTAATTGGTTGGGCCCCTATATTGTCACAACATCATATGGATCAGGTTCTTATCAACTCTCTACTCCTGAAGAAGAACCATTATCTGAACCTATCAACAACATGCACCTCCACATATATTACACTTGATTCTTAGAGTATCCCTTTAAAAGTCAAATAAAAAATGAAAAAAAATGAAAAAAAAGGAAAAAACAAAAAACAAAACAAAAAATAAATAAATAGTAAAGAGATATAATTCATCCAAAAGTGAAAACCACTTTGGTGGTGCTTCAATGGATAAGTACCATGGTGAAAACCTGACAAACAGGTGCCACGTGTAGTCAGTCTCTACTCCTTCATCTACTCACTCCATCTAGTCTTTCACCCTTTCCACTCATCGATTCACACATGTCACTTGTTCATAATAAACTTATTTTTCCTTCCATGGCCTAGGAACCACTGACATTTAGCATCCTGATCATCCTTCACATTCGTCTGCTACTTCCCCTCACGCATAATAAATTGGTCCTACACCTGACTGGGGGAAATTCCTTGACTCACATATTTTTGGGAAGATAACACATGGTATCAACATTAGAAAACATCAAAAATCCAAAAAAATCATAAAACATCAAAAACCAAAAAAAAAATAGAAAACATTAAAAATCTAAAAAAATCATAAAACATCAAAATCCAAAAAAAAAATCAAAAAAACCTACAAAAATCCAAAAACATCATAAAACTTCCAAAACTTCCAAAAACAAAGTTTGAGTCTGAGTCAATCTTTGTTAGAGTGGTTGAAGTATTTGTCTCTACGCATTTGCTACGTAGGAAAGGTTCATTTGAAATGAGCCCCTGAGACATTGGGTCATTCCTTTTAGGTTTCCCAAATAAAATCATGACTTAGTCTTTTGTCGAATAAGGAAATGAGCCCCCGAGGCCCCCTAGGTCATGTCCTTTAGGGTTTTTCGGGTCTGGTCATTTCCTTGGTTTAAAAAAAATCATCATTCAAACCAAATCATGAATCAACAAACAAATATAACCAAAAAAATATTTCATCAATCAATCATCCTATCATCAACCAATCAATCTGGCCATTCAATCAGATTGGGGCATTATGTCATTTGTCTCATTTGGTCCTATCTCTTATCTTTTATCAGGATGTGTCTTTCCTGAGATAAGACTTTGTCAATTTGGTCATTCACCTTACACAGGATATGTCTTTATAGCAAATAGGTGCCTTGTCAACACTTATCCCTTGGTCAACTTTATCAGATGTGTCCTTCTTGACGGTGGGTATCGTCACATCGCTTGGTCATATTCATCAATCTTTGTCAAAAAAATGATCAATCTTTGTCACAATCAATCTTGTCAACCTTGTCAATCAATCTTTCCTTAATCAGGATATGTCTTTCTTGAAGTTGGGTGCAATCAATCAACTTTGTCAAATCAATCAATCTTATCATCTTGGTCAATCAACCTTGCCTTAATCAGGATGTGTCCTTCCTGAAACTAGGCACAATCAATCAAATCAATTTGTCAACTTTTCCAACATATCAATCAATCACATCAAACAATCTTATCATTAACATTGACAAACACTATCTTGGCAAACACTTTGTTGGTCTGGATTTATTTTATCTCTTTGATTGATTTTCGGTCATGTTACTAGTCTCCTCGAGGATTTCCTTTCAACTGATTTAGAGGGACAATGATGGATCATGTCCTCTTTTCTTTGTTTGATGTCTATGGTTTGTCTTGGAAAAAAGACTGGGACAATTGGGTCCTTAGTATGAGCTGGGGCATTCCTTGTCTTTTTGACTGATTTTTTCTCCCAAATGGTCACCTTCCACACCTTGGTCTATGCCATACCATGGTGTTTGTGTTCCATTTGCAACATTTTTGACACCCGATGATGATAAATATAAAAGCATGAAAGTTGGTTCCTTGTCATTTCCCACCTAACATTCCATCTTCTTTGTCCTTTTCCATGCTAACATTTCTTCTATCCTTCATCGTCTAGTCTTATCATCCATTTCGAGAGCACATTCATGTTCTTTGAACCCACATGTCCTCTCGAGGGGGCATACCAAAACCCTCCTAGTCATCCTTCCTCGTTCTCGTCACTAGGGCACACTAGGGCATGATCTGAACTTGATTTTCATTTTCATTCTTTGACACAATGCTCAAATCACATTATGTCAAAGAGGGGAAAAATGTAGACACTAAAAAAATGTCCTAAGTCTGTGAGCAACATTTTTCCTTGGTTGTCATCCTCTAATAATTAAATAATTTTAATTATTTAATTATGTTTGATCATATTCCTCCATTAATTAAATAATTTTTAATTATTTAATTAATTCACTTTCTAATCTCTATTCTATCCTGACTAATTAAAATGAATTAATTGTGTCACTAATTGCCCTTCTTCTTCAATAATTAAATAATAATTATTTAATTATTTCTTTATCACCTTTCATCTATAGTTAAGTAATTATCATTAATATTTATCTAAATTCATGGTCTTTTAATTCTTCTATAGTTAAATAATTATTATAATTATTTAACTATCCCTTGTCATCTTCTCCTCATTAAATAATTAATCTAAGTTAATTATTTAATGCCCCTTTTTCCATTTTCCTCCCATTTAATTAAAATGGTTGAATAGTCATTTTAATTAAGAGCTCATTTTTTATTTTTCTCCAATAAATAATTTGAATGAATTATTTATCCTCCACTTGTCCATCTCCTCTATTTTCTTCCATTTTCGAATAAATATTTTAAAAATAAATTATTTATGCATCTCCTCTAGTCAAAGATTCCCTGTCATAGCCTTCATTATTGTCATAGCCGTTAGGAATCATAGCCGTCATTGTCATACCTTTCATAATTCTTCCAAGAATGGCATATTCTTGGTGCATCAATTGTAGACCATTGATCTTGGAATCTTTCTAGAGGCTTGATCTCAACCATCCATTTTGTAACCTCCCTCTCATGCTTTTTCATCTTTCGATCTTGGAATCTTTCTAGAAGATTGATCTAGACCATCCATTCGAATGGTTGTCTATAAAAGCAACATTCCTCTTCCATTTTAAAATTAACAACTAATTGTCTCCAACTCTGTACCTACCATTTTGTAGGTATTTGCACATGGGTATGTGCAGAATCATCATGGGCCAAAAAGTGGTGATATGATGGGTATGTGTAGGGTATGTGGCTAGCAACTTTTTTTTACCTAAAATTCATGAAACGAAAAGGGTTTTTAAAGGAGATTCTCAGTTTTCCACCAATATAAATTATGCTTTACTTTGAATTTAATAAATAATTATTATTCATTTTCTATGTGAATTATGACTAAAGTCCTGATTGATAGGCTAATTGAAAAACATCTATAGCTTTCAAACGGTATCACATTTTTTGAATCCAAAACATGTGTCACATTCTATGCTTCGCATACTATAGGATTAAAAAAATATTGAATTTCATGAAGTTTTGACCAAGTTAAGGTGGTTAAACATATGAGATTTTATATTTTTTTAAAGTTGTAATAAAAAATTCATAATTAATTATTTACTTGGAAAAAAATAACAAAAAAATATGCATCACATCGGGACATGAGTCCTATATTTATATCTAAAATATTATAAAAAAGTACTGTCATTTTATTGTGGTTAGGGTGGTCAGACAAACACCTACTTATTTTTTCCCTGAAATTTAAGTAGTACTACATTGAAATTTCAAATTTTCACCAAATAGATTTAAAAAAAAAACCTAGAAGTTTAGAAACTACATTCAATTTTCTATAGATTCTATTCTTACATATTTTTGAAATAATATAGATAACTTATTCAAAATTTTATGTCAAGCTGTCTAACTCTGATTTTTCTGAATTTTTTGCCACTTAAGGGCTTGTTTTTTCCATGATGATCCTGCACATACCCACATGTGAAGCAAAAAATCTGAGGGAAAATATTTGAAAAAGGAGAAATAGGAGGGCAAGGGAAGTGATTCAAGATTCAAGCTAAACCAAAGATTTTAAGGGTGTGAAATGCTATGACTCTCTTTTACTCAATTAGGGTCTTTCACCTAATGAAAAGAGGTAGATCCCACACCCAAAATCTAGGTGGTTCACTCAAAGTAATGTATGTATGATGGAATTATGCCTAAATACAATGATCTAGATGTAATAAACTGATAAAATGGATTGATTATTTATATAAAACTATTGAAATGCATGTTGTTTGAAAACATATTGTGTAATGCAAAAACACTTAGAAATGAATGCAAAACTAAAACAGAAATGGATGAAATTGAAAGTGTGCACCTGAGATATTGAAGGAGGCTAGAAATTACATTTGAAATGTTATTGATGCTATAAATTTATCCTACTAGGAATCATTCGCCATTTCAGGCGAATTAGTCCTAGTTCTATGAAACTAACCCAGAACCCGTTTCGAACAAAAGGGTATCCAAAAATGTAGAAAACTAAAAGAAGGCCTAGAAGTGGGACTCATTCGCCACCCATGGTGAATGAGTCCACTTTTGAATATTCAAAGGTGGAATCAGGAGCCTTTGGTCTGCACTTTCTGCTTCTCCAGGTGTCCAATTCTGAAACCGTCGATTTCGGGCCTAAAAATGACTTTTTTTGGGTATTTTGACTTATCCAATGAAGAGATGACTTGGAAAATTTTCAACTTGATCGTCAATGATTTCTAAGTCTCCAAGATGTCTAAATCTGCAAACACACAAGACAAGAAAGAGAGTTAGATATTAGGGCATGGGGGTTTGCCTTGGTTAAACCCCTTTTAGGTAATTAAACCAAGATAAACAAAGAATGTAATGAAATGTGCACTAATGGAGTTTATTACCTTTCCATGATGTTTGATCTTGAATTTTTGCAACAAAACATGTAGAATCTACCCTTGAATGTCTAAAAATTGCTATCTTAATGACTTGAAATGATGAAACCCTAACTTGCTTGACTTGAGATGGAAGAATGATGGATGAATACTGAAGAATGGTTATGATTTAGGGTTTAGAGAGTTTATTTTATAGTAAATTCACCTTATTCACCTATAAATTGGATCCCTAAGGCTGACATGTAAAAATAATAAACTTAAGTTTTAGTTTTTCCTACTCAATGGTAAAAAATGGGCCAAATGGGACTCATTCATCAACTTGGTTGAATCAATCCCACTTGACAGGGACTCATTCACCACAAGTGCAAAATTAGTCCCAATGGGGCCCACTTGCCAGTTGGATTCTTCAGAGATAAGAAAATAAGGTTTATATGATGTCTATGTTGGTTATTTCATCAAATATTGCCTCAGGATGCACAATATGGGGTAATAGGGGCCTATTAGTGATGATGTAAAGGTCAATCAGGGCTTGGGACACATAATTCAATGTGAAAGCGTGATTAAATAAACTTTACAACACTAAAATGAGGTCCACACAACCTAGGAAGGTGCAAGAACCAATGTGAATGTGCAAGACACATTACACCACTAGTTTAACATTAAGTTTATTTTACAAGCCTTCTAGATTAGTGTGATAATGTTATTAAACACATTTTATAATGTTGAATTAAGGGAGAAGGGTTCATTATGTCTAGAGAGGCGTGAAAGTCTTTTACAACACTTTACAACACCTTTACAAGACATTGTTAAATGCATTTGAAAGGGTCTAAGACCTAGTGTGGATGTGTAAAACACTTCACAACTATAAATCAAGGCCTCATTAAGTCCAATTTATCATCAATTATTCCCAAAATCAAGCAAGTTGCCTTTTTTCTATGGTACACAAGCATGGGGAGTGTTTTGATTTTATGTTCTTATTTTCTCATGCTTTCATTGTTTTCTCTTGTTTAGGCGTGGTTAATAGTCTAGAGGTGTTGGATATCACTATTCTAGGGTAGGAACTTAGAAACCCCATCGTACATTTTGTAATAGTGTTGGTATTGAGTGAAGGATTTTTAGATTCTTTTGTTTCTTTTGAGGGACAATAACCAATACCACTAGTGGTTTCTTGTGTGTTAGGCTTTATAGGGACACAAATACCTTGTTCTCTAGAACCACATCCTTTTCCACTATAACCAAGTTGTTTCAAAATTTTGTAACCTCTTCAATAAAGCTTTTCCATTTCTTTTGGATTTGATAGTTGCTCATGATCAACTTCATCAAAGTTTGTTGTGTATTTTGTCTCTTCTTCTAAAGTGGTTGAAGTGGATGCTTTCGAAGGTTCTTCTAAGTTTTGTGTTGACATTACTATTGTTTATTTTACCTTTTCATACATTTTTGTTATGATCTTGTATTCTCCTGGCATGAATGTAGGTGTAAAATCTAAGGAACCTAGATCATCCTCCAATAACTTTGTGAATTTTTCAATATTGTTCTCTTTTTGTTCCTCTTGCATGAGTTCTACTTTTATTGCTGGTGTCAATGTTTTCAAAGGAATTTCCTTATCTTTCTTAGTGTGCAAACAAATTTTTGGTTTAGGGTTAGCCTTGATTATGCACACTTTTTTGTTGTATACATACTTCATTATACGATGAAGAGTTGAAGGCCCTACATACATTTCATGAATCCATGGTCTTCCAAAAAGAAGATTGTATGATAGATATCAAGGCATAACATGGATAGGAGTTTGCAATATAGTCTTTCCCACTTGTATAGGTAATGTAATCACACCAAGTAGTTGTTTTCCTACATTATCAAACCCACGAATGGACAAGGAATTAGGCTCAATGTTGGCCTTATCCATTCCAATCTTATCCAAAAGTTTTATGCTACACATGTTAAGGGCTAAGCCATTTTTGACAAGGTTTTGAGCTTTATCCACACCTATTAATGATAGCCACTATCATGAAAGATTCATTTTGTTTTTGTACTTCTAATAGAGGTAAGCCATATTGATGGAAGGTGATGTCTAAGTTGACCAAATTCATACCTTGAATTAGGGTTGCTACATCATTTGGGTTTTCACTAGGAGGAATCATAACTTGTTGTAAATCCATTTGGAGCATACTATGGAAATTAGGCGAGGCTTGAATAAGGTCCCATAAAGAAATCTTAGGAGTGTTTTTGAGTTGTTCCACAAGATCATACTCCTTTCCATTGTACATTGCAAGATGTTAGGTGCAGGTGGGAGATATTGTTGAGGTAATGGTAATGAAGTAGGTATGGTTTGTTATTTCCTATTGTTCCTTGTGTTATATGTGTGAGCATTGGTATTATAACTTGGTTATAGGAAAACATTTTTACTATCAAGTTTTCTTGTAAAATTCAAGATATCTCTTGGGGATAATGGTTTCTTTCTAGGTGGTTCTATGATAAGCATGGGTTTTTTTTTACACTTGAGGTTGATGTGAGGGTGGATAGATGGTAAGAAGTGGCTCAAGAGATGACTTGGGAAGTCCAATAATTAGAGGATTTGTAGGAGGTCTAAGAATTGGAGGACTTGAGAGATATCTAATGTTCATAACGTTAAAAGATTTATCCTCATTGTGATGATATTTTAGTGAAGGAGAGTCTAATGTCACATCATCATCTTCATCTAATAAATTCACATTACTATTGTTTGAAAGACATGTATCAATTCTATCATCCTCTTGCACCATGATATCTTCCCTAGTAGGTGAGTTTTTAGGAGAGGAACAAACAAGATTTTTATGGTATTCAATGGTTGGGTCTTCTAAGATATCTTCATCACAAGTAGGGGAGGTATCTAGAGAAGAAAAACTATAATTTATTTATTATCAATAATGGCATCCTCTTGTTCAATCATGTACTCCCAAGTAGGAGAAGAGAAACAAATAAGATTTTAATGGATCTCAGTGATGGGTTCCTCTAATACCAAAATATCTTCTTCACAAATATGAGAGATTGGGAGAAGAAAAAATTGATAGTCATGATTTCCCATGGTTGTATTCTCTTTCACAAGTTAGTTTCAAAAATAGGGGAGAGGGGTCAATGAAAAACAAGAAAAAAGGGGAGAGGACTTCATGTTCATATGCTTGTAACAACTTCTTAAAGTATTCAACAAAATCTAAAAATAGAACATGAAGTATGATAAAAAGACACTTTTGTAATGCAAACATCATGTAATAATTGCTCTATAGATCTGAAATGCAATAATTTTTTTCAATTTGAAATGCCTAATTCCAATGGATGATTAGACCTTAATGCATAAATAAAAAATTCCCAAAAATTGACAAATTGAAATAGCGGTTTATCAGCAGATATGGGAAGTGTAGGAAACCACAAAAATTCTCGAAAAGGTTGGTTTTCATGGGCCCTCAAGGACTCATTCACCCATGGGAAAATGGGTCTCTGTGCGAGGTTTGAAAAAATGAAAAATGCAAATTTTGAGTTGTTATATGTGTTCTTTGTTCCAGGTCTTGGAGTGTAACTTCTGTGACAAAATTTTCCAAAATTTGATGTCTAAATGCAAGTGAAATGAAGGAAAAATGATGAAAAATATGACACTTTTTAAAATGAAAATTTGACTCAATTTTTGAATTTTAATAATAAAAATACACTAATATGCAAACACTATGTAAAATTAATGTAATTTATGCATGCAATTTTTTTGGATTTTTTTGATTTAAAATATTGCAAAATGCAAATTTAAAACCCTATACGCAATGTAAACTAATGCAATTTTCACAACCCTTAATGAGATGCAAAGCAATGCAATGTAATGAAAACTTATATAAGTCCTAGATCTATGGTTTGAATGATCTCCAAATCACAAATTAGAATGCTCAAAATGTTGGGTTCACCATAATGAAATATAGAAAAAGAGTGTAGGTTCACCAAAAAATAGAAAATGGGGGTTTATTACCAATTTTCTATAAATAGAAAGGGATAAGTGGGGTGTGATAAACCTACCTTCTTCTATTTCATTCAGGAAATGAGATCCTCCAAGATAGAATTAGCTTTCAACCCTTAGGTGAGTCAATTCTACAGAAGATCTAGCAATTTCCTTTATGTTTGTGTGGATGGGGGGTTAAAGTTCAAACAATACTTTTGGGAGATGAAAATAAAATAATAAATGACCTCAAATTTGTAAGTAAGACTCGAATCATGTAGATGAAGAATAGGTTTAACAAAGACATCCAATTTTGTAAATTGGATGAGTGGAAGACACTTAAAACATGCCTCAAAAATCGGTTGCTAAGTGTCCAAAAATGGCAAATGGGTCATGAGATAGATTTTTGAACTAAATTTTGGAAGCCTTTAAAGACAAATATGAGATGCAATTTCCCACTGGTTTCACTAAAAAATGATAGAAAATAAATTTGAGATATGAGTTTTCATGATCTTGACAACTTTTCTTGCAACTTTTACAATTTTGCACTTTAGGGATCTCCACTCTTCAATTTTTCTTCAATCTAGGATCTACAACACAAATGTACAAGAGGGAAAAATTGTTTTTTTTTAGTGAAAGGGGGGTTTTCCATGGTCAAACCTCCTTTTGGTAATTAAACCTTGAATTGAAATAATGAAATGTGAAAAGGAATGATGGATGAGCAATACAATGTTGCAACTCACCAAACCCATGAATAAACCTTTGGAAATCTGAAATGTTGATGTTGATCTTGCATGAAATGGCTTCAATGGATGTGGATATTGATGATTGAATCTTAACTTGAAGGTAGACTTGAATCTTGAAACCTACATCACAATGTTAGCTCCAACAACATGCATGATTGAACATAACTTTTGCATGATGCTTGAGATCTTGATTTTCTACAACAAATAATTGATAAACCTACTCTTGAATTCTCTTGACAATAATATTTTCTCATATGAAAGTTCACCTCTTTCTAGATGTTTTGAATTGATAAAATAACCTTTCTTTTATAGATGATTTTCTAATTTCTCAAAAGTTAAATATTACAATCCGACATTTGAATATGAATTTGGGATCATGAAAATACTGACAAAAACATATTTAAAATTTTAATTTGCAACTTAAAGGGGACCCATTCACCCATGGGAAAATGGTTCTTGACTTGAGTTATCAGGATTTTTGAATTTTGAAGTGTTGATAATAATAAATGCATTAATTAAATTACACTTCCCCCTTCAAAAATTAAAATTAACTAGGCTTGTAAATGCAATTTTGGGCCGATTAGAGACTTAATTAAGTCCAATTTAAATTAGGGGACCCAAACATAGTGTGAAATGTAAAGGAGTACATTTTTCTACACTACACTCACCATTCAAAAACGTAGACTTTACATCCATCTAATATACCTTGAAGTCTTTATGTACTGCAAAAGCCAAAATATCCTAATAGCCTCCATTCTTGCTATTGGAGCAAAAGTATCTTAAAAATCTATTCCTTCCACTTGTGAGTAGCCTTTATCACAATCCTAGCCTTGTTTTTGATAAGTTCTCCATTCTCATTCATTTTTTTCCAGAAAACCCATTTAGTTCCTATCACATTCCTTTTTGTTGGTCTTGGGACTAGTTCCCATGTATGATTCTTCTCAATTTTCCTTGAATATTCTTCCATAGCTTTGATACAATTTTCATCCTTGCAAACTTCAGTAACTGCTTTAGGTTCTACTTCAAAAAGTGAAGAAAATTTTACCCATTCCTTTGTCATAGCAACTTTTCTTATTGTTAACACACCTTTGCTTTTGTCTCCAATTATTTGATCCTTAGAATGATTTTTCTACACATACTTAGGATTCTTAGAATTATTTTCTAGAGCTTCTTCCTCTTCCACTAGCATCTCCTTTTCTTTCTCTTCTTATTTTTCTTCTTCCTTGCAAGGGGGTTCATCAGATTCATATCCTTCTATCAATACTGAGCTCTGATGTGATTCTTCATCCACTTTGACACTTGTGCTTTCAACTATCTTCTTTAGCCCTTTGTTATAGCACCTGTATGCCTTGCTCTTTGTATAATATCCAAGGACAATTCCTTCATCTGATCTTGCATCAAACTTTCCTAAGTTTTCTTCATCCCTCCTAATATTAAATTTGCATTCAAATACACTAAAATATTTCACAGTCAGAGTTTTCCATGCCATACCTCATAGGGGGTCTTTGAACTATTCAATCTTTCTTGACCTCTATTGAGAATGCAAACCGCAATATGAATAACTTCTCTCCAATAGAAATCTAGTAGATTTGCTTCTTTCAACATGGTCTTGTTGCTTCCTAAACTATCCTATTCTTCCCCTCCACAACCCCATTCTACTATGGAGTCATAAGAGATTATAAATTATGTCTTTTTATCCCATGATCTTCACAAAATCTATTAAACTCATTGGAGGTGAACTCACCACCCATTTCATACCTTAAAAATTTTATTTTTAGATTCATTTCATTCTCAACCATAGATTTAAATGCTTTAAACTTATCTAGAGCTTCTAATTTTTCTTTGAGAAAGGTCACCCAAGTCATTCTAAAGTAATCATCTATTAACAACATAAAATACCTATCACCTTGAGAGGTTCTTGTTCTAGTAGGTCCACATAGGTCTATATGAACCAATTCCAAAGGTCTTGTAGTAGAGTATTCCTTAGTTTTTAACCTCTTCTTTATCTATTTTCCAAACTGACACTCTTTGCAAATTGCATTGATAGGCTTTGTAATTTGTGACATGTCTCTCACAACATGAGTATAGATGTTCTTCACTAGGCTATCAAAATTGGTATGACACATTCTTCTGTGCCATAGTGAACTTTTATTGATTTGAATCATAAAGCACTTACCACCAACACCTTTGAGTTGATAAACATTCCCTTATGTCCTCATTCCTATAGCAACCAAAGTTTTGGAGCTTCCTTTTCTGATTTCACAACCATCATCTTGAAACACTAGATTGTACCCTCTACTACACATTTGTCCTACACCGAGAAGATTATGCTAGAGACCCTTGACATAAAGAACATAATCTGTCTTATGCTTGCCATAAAAAACTAATCGAACATTTTTTATAGATTTTAGTAGATGTTTCATCACCAAGCTTAACAAGACCACCATCATACCTCTCAAGTTTTACAAACTTACTCTTATCACCTGTCATATGATTTGAGCATCCATTATCAATTATCTAGTAGTTTCTCTCCTCTCTTTCATGAAAGGTAGTTAGCATAGTTCCTTCAATACTGTGACCTATTTCTAGAGTAATTTCCTTCACACATCTTTTAGGGTTAGTATAATTAGTTTCAACATTCAAAGCCATGAACAAGAATTCATTACTTACATCATTCAGATAGTCTGATTACTCATCATCAGATGTACCATTTTCTTCTTTAACATAATAACTCTTCTTGAAAGATTTACCTTTATGATTTTTTATTTTTGTCATTTGAAATTATGCTTGGACATTTTGAAGCATAATGACCTATCTTACCACAATTGAAACAATTGAAGGGTAACTTACCTTTGTATTTTCCAGTGCCTTTTTTCAATCTTCTTACAAATTTTGCTTCCACTTTATCAAGATCATCTCGATTAGATTCATCATTCCTCTCTTTCTTGTTGAATTTAAAAGTAGTTTCTTTCCTTGAAGAATATTTTCTCAAACTCTCTTAATTCAAAAGTAGATAAAGCACCAAATAATTGACCTTTAGAATATTGATCTAGATTCCAATCTTCCTCAATAGCAAAAACTTTAGCATTATAATTTATTTAGGAAGGGTTCTCAATACCTTTTTCACAATTTCACTTTCCTCCAGTTTTCCACCGGAACTGTTGATGGCATTGACAATTTCATCTACCCTTAGCATGTAGCCTACAATATCTTCATCTTATGACATTCTTAGGGTTTCAAAAATTTCTTTGAAATTCTACATCTTTGCTTGCTTGACCTTAGTATCGCCTTCATAAATTCTCTTCAACTTCTCCCAAAACTCTATAGTAGTTGTGTAGCTTATCACCTTCACAAGTTATGAATTAGAAATCCCACTCAAAATAACATTCCTTGCTTTACCATTATTCTCATAATCCTTAATATCATCTTGACTTGTCAGAGTAGTAGGCATAGTATATCCATCTTCAATTGATTTTCATACTCCAAACCCTAATCAGACAAGAAAGGCTTCCATCCTTTCTTTCCAGAAGGCATAATTTGTTCCATCAAACATAGCGACTTTGACACCATTCCTGTGCACCATCCAGATCTACCTCAAGCGGTTAAGCTTCTTCCAAGGAAACTCTGCTTCGATACCAATTTTTAGACACACAAGACAACTAAGAGGGGGGATGAATCAGTTGTGCATCAAAACCTTCAAACCCTTATTAAGCATCAACATGAATGTAAACAAATGAAATATCAACATATCAACAACCATACATAATAGAACACCAAATTTTACATGGAAAACCCAATAAGAGAAAAACCATGGTGAGGATTAAATCACTATATATGAATATCAACACCAATTACAAAAGGCTCATTGCTGGAAGGGCTCACTGCTCAAAGGACTCACTATCCAAAAGAAGGAAAGGCTCACTACCCAAGAAGATCACTTCTTTCAAAGTACAAAGAGAATAGAAAGAAACAATTACAAGGAGGTTCACTACCTCAAAGAAATAGGAGAATCCACCACAACCATCTGCAACCTTCGACTCACTACCTCCAGCAACTTCAGGCACACTATAATGTAGACACCTTCTACTCACTACTTCTGGTAGTCTTAGGAATTCTTGCTCATACTTAGATCACAACATATGATCATATATAATTCATTTCGCACCACTCTTCACACCACACACTTCTCTAATAATTGACGTTGTATATATATCTTCCACAATCACAAATAACCTTCTCCAAGTCGACTTCAATGAAATGTATACACCTCAAATGAGCAATCACAAAATAGGTTGGCACCAAACACTTCCGTTGGTGAAAGAAGTGAAGGTGGACCACACCAAGGGTTAACCAAGACCCAAATATACATCGGCATGCTATACCAGACTTCCACAATCCATGAAGCACATCCACAAATAGCGCTAACATGCTAGGTTGGCCAAATCGGTATTAATGCTACCAAGCAACCACATACACACTTCACCAGGTCTAAAATATCTTGCGGACCACATAGCAACATTACGCAATCTCCTAGAATATTCCAACACTACCAGAATATTGAAAAACACTAGCACAAACACATGAAAATGAAAATACTATAATCCTGTGCAACCAGTCAAACTGTCACTAAGATACAATTCATGAACCAAGCTTGCAGAACAACTGAATACCAAACCATCTAAGGGAAGATAGATACAAGCATCATTAACACATTCTAAAATCTACAAGACAAGAAACTTCAGCACAAAGAAAAGTAGAGCAATTCTATTTCTCCCAAATATCCCTCTTCACAAGCCAGACACTATCAAACACATCTTCTACTGTCGCATGATCCACAACCTGAAACTTTGGATATAACACCTTCAAAATCTTTTGATCATCACATCCAAACCACACAAGAACAACTTCAAGAATGAAAAAATGTGGAGCACAACACATAACACATCCCTATCACCTTCTACACTCTTTATACAATTTTTTTCAAAAGCACTTGGAAACCAAGTGACCTTGCTTCATCTATAACACCTGCTTAATAGAATAAACACCTTCTTATCATGACCACACTAGAGGTTGACATCAATGACAACACTAATGACAACATAGTGCAACACAATTGACATAGTTGTACTCCACATCATACTCCTTATTTTGTCATTCTCCTCTCAATCCTCACTCCCTTGCTACTGCACTTACCTATTACCTCTATAATTGTTACTATTTTCCCATATAACATTACCAAAAGTCACACCTATAGAATTTAAAAGCAAAGATGAAAGGGAAATTAAGCTTCATTTTAAACACACCATGAATTTTGTTGAGCTTCACAAATTTAAGGTTTATATGAGCATCCCTACTCACATTGTATTTATTTTCATCCTAACATGGACAACTCACAGTTTACAACTGAAATCTAATAGAATATTACTCATATGAGGGATCCAATACATACATTTAAGAATAATTTATTAATTTTATAGGTCGTTCATACAACAAGATCTACTACCTTTAGATATTTCTCTTCATGCTCTACATTATCACCTTTGTCTCCTTGTAAGAATTTAACATGATCCAAAAACGCCCTCTCCCCAAATCGAGAAACACAATATTCATATAAAACAAAATAAATATATATTTTAATATTTTATAACAGAATTTGGACCGTGTCAAAAACAATAAATAAATTAATAAATAAAAACACATGAATCAACCGGAATAATGACCAACAGTTTTATTTTATCCTAAGCACGTCAACTTACGATATTGTTGTAAATCTTCTCTTGTTCTCGACTAAGAGATTATTCATCGGATTGGTCGTGCAGCATTAAAGCCATCGTAAGAAACAAAACTAGCCAACTCAGGGGCTCCGAATATTCACTAAAATTCAGAAAAATAATCAAAGGAGGCGATGAAATTTTGCCTGAGGCAATTCTAGCATAATTTAGGAGTGAAAGCCTCACAAGATTTCATGGATTGTAGCCCACATTATCATTTGTTTTCCAGAAGATGACAGAGAGAAAAAGACAAGGAGGTGTTCCGAAGTTGTTCTTGTTGAGTTTATATGTTGTATTATTTGTTCTATCGAAAGCAATGGAGTAAGGTCTGGACGCAGAGGCAGAGAGATGAGAATGGGATCGCTGAAAAGAGTAGTCGGTGTTAAGTCGGTAGATGGGAGCATGCCCAGAGAGGCATGGGATGAGAGGATGCCATTACCAGGGGACATTCTGCTCGGTGTAGCCGCTCTCGGAGCCGGAGTTTTTGATTTTTTCACCGCCCCCTTTTCGGGAGGAAAAGATGGTCTAAACGATGAGCTCCGAAAGCTGCACAGAGAAATGAATCAGATTTGCATCAAGGTCAAACGAGCCATGTCTGTCATTGATCTCATTGCCTTCGTTGTAGCCGAGAAATCGTTTGTAACAAACAAGAGATATACTCTCAGAGCTTCGTCCGACGTCAGACATGTTGTCGAGCTCGATGATCTCACAGAAGAACAATGCCTCCATCTTCAAGGTATTTACAATTTAGACAAGACAATCACATTTATTTACATATTTCTGATCGTTTCTGCAACAGGAATTGAAGAATGTTTTAAAAAAAGTATTCGATTTTTCGTTAACAGTCTTTTTTTCCAATAATATTCCTCTTTTTCTTCAATTCGAACTTCAATGCTTTTTTTAGAGTTATGAAGAGGGGAGGTCATAATATGGGAGATCTCATCTTGTATGAATTGGTTGTTAAAATTTGAAAGTTCATTGGTTCAAGGGAGATTATAAGTCAGTGAGCACAATGGTCCAAGAGAATGTAAGGTCTACTGGTCAAACAAAAACTCAAAACCAATATTGGTTCAGTGAGAGCATTGATCCAATAAAAATTTGAACTTTAACAACATTCTCAACAATACTTGCAAGTTAAGCAGGCTTAACCTTGGGGAAAATTTGATAAGTATGAGGTATTTTCCACAGTGTGTCAAATTATGATATTGCTATCAAGATTCAACCGTGTAGTTTACGAGTCAAACTCATTGACCCATGTTTCATGAGTAGTGGTTCACAAGAACCCATCTCTCATGATAATGAATGGTCCACTCAACACTCATTGCATCTAGGTGATGCTCACATAAGCATCGATCAATGAGTTTGACTCGTAAACTACACAGTTGAATCCTAATAGTAATAACATAATTTGACACGCTCTGGAAAATACCTCCTACTTATGAATTGATGAGCTAAAGGGCTCTACAATGAATGGCTCATAAGGCACAACACTTGCTGAAGGTGTTGCAAATGTGGTTGCAAGCTAAGTGGGCTTAACCTTGGAGAACACTGTGATTAAGCACGCTTGAGCTAGAGTAGTACTGGGATGGCTGACCTCCTGAGAAGACCCAGTGCTTCACCTCTGTGAGCATCACCTAAATGCAATGAGTAGAGATGGATTCTTGTGAACCACTACTCATGAAAACTGTAAATAAATTGATAAATTCTCGTGACTGAATTTTAGTGAATAGCTTGAATACCAGCACACGTATAACTTTTTATTTTTTAAATGAATATTTACTTTCAGCCACATCTAACAGTATTTTTTATTTATAAATTGTTTATAAACTGTCGTCAAATTTTTATTTTTTTTTAAAAACGACATTTGGAAGCTATATTTTGGACGTATTTTACTAGGTGAATCTTATCATCGTCATAACTTGAATACTTTTTTCATATAATCCTCTTGCAGAAGAAACAAGAAAAGTTCTTAGATCGGACATAGCGAAGCACGTTTGTATGGACATTGTGCCCTACGACTGGGAGGAGAAAGGGACGCGATGTACCCCTAATGACGATTCTCCTGTCATATTTTCCGTCCTATTCATGCCCTTTAAATCCTTCGATAATTCCACAGAATTCCAACCAATTGAGGAGACAACCAGAAGATCCATTGGATGGTTTTATGCAGCCCAGTCGTCTGGAGTTCCTCTTATCTTCGTCAATATACAGACGGAGCAGATTCTCAATTCGGTAAGATATGCCTGTCCATATGCATTTATTAGATTTTTGAAACATCTTTCAATTGCTGACATGTGTATTAGAAGATTATTAAACGTGGACTGTAATTTCTGGTAGTTTTTCTCGCTCACGTAAACAGCCGGCGGTGCCGGCTGCACAAAATGATAGGCCCGAGATTCGACCCCGTGACATGTTGTCTATAGTTCACCGACTAAGAATCTTACCTGTACCACGTGTTAAAAATTATTTAGTTGACTTTCTAGGTTGCGGGCTGGATACGATTTAGTCGTATTATGGCCCTCGCCTAGGAATGATGTTAGAGAGGTGGGGTCGGCTTCTAAACTCTTAGCCATTATAAATTTCTACAAGGTTTAGTTTAGACTACAGCCTTATTAGGGCCAACATTTTTTAATTTTCATAAGTAAAGAATAAATATAAGTTCATAAACATCTATTGAGATAATCATACTAGATTTGTAAAAAAAAAATTGATATTTTCGAGAGAATGTTCATCTTGCTTCTATAGGATTACATACATTTGGAATTAGAATGCAAGGAATATTCAGATCCATATTCAAACTCTCGATACCACTATGAAGGTAAGAACCTAAGCATCTATCTTTTACAATGTTTATCATTGCTCTATGGATTGTTAGACCCTATGAGTTGTGTATATTCATTGCCCAAGCAATGTTTAGAGGGATTTATCATCAGCCACCGTGAGTGATTGGAGTAATTAGAATCGATTATGAAACATATGTGGTTGTTATAATTCCAATGTAATGCTAAAACTTCACTATAACAAATAAAACTAGATCAGATAGTTTGGTTTGCTTTTTCTAGATGATAGCAACTACTTTTCCAAACACATTATTGATGAACACCTACAAATTTGTATTTATAATAACTTCTTGTCTAACATAAATCATCTTTTCTATTTTTTACCATTTTAATTTGAATTCACACTACTCTTGTTTGCTTTCCGAGAAAAAGCAATATTATCAACATATTATTGAAATTGAAACATATCATTTATTTAAAGAATGCTAACACTTTATATCGGAGGTGGTCCCACCGTAAACCATGAACATATTATCAGCTATCATTGGGGTACCAACTATTTAGTGAGACATTACAATCACACAAGCAAACAATTTTCATGTGAACAGTTGTCGAGGGTTATCAGGTCAAATGTGGTACACACTTCTTAGGCCAAACAACAATTTGGACTAAAAATTGGTTTTTGTTGGTTTTGCTATTTTCTATTTATCTGAATTTACTTTCAATGGTCAATCAATGTGAAAAGTGATCCATCCACTTTAATAGGTAGTTTCAATTCTAAAACAAATTAGAGAACAAAATGATTGACTTAGAGGTTTTTGTTTAGACATGTCTTCCAACAATAGTGATTGGGATTGTTGTACAGTGCTCGGACCTGCAAGCTTCTGACAGACTATTGCACTCTCTAGTTGAGAAAGAAGAGACGTTGCAGCCGAGCTGTAACTCGGGAAGGGACATCATAGAATGCAGCGGAGAAAAAAATATTACCATTGACGTCGTGAAGGGTGTGCGCCTCTGGTTTTTGCCTGGACTAACAGAAATGGCCATAGATTTAAAGCCGAGGCTTGGAGAAAAGTTCTTGGGCATGGAAATCAGTCGCACAGACGAGGTGACTCTAATTTCTAGCCTGAT
The DNA here is from genome assembly GCA_007258455.2 of Sequoia sempervirens. NCBI lineage: Eukaryota > Viridiplantae > Streptophyta > Pinopsida > Cupressales > Cupressaceae > Sequoia > Sequoia sempervirens. The sequence continues at coordinate 145,831,690 of VDFB02353493.1, read as the reverse complement.
AACAAAATAAAATTTGTTGTTATCATCGATTGTAACAAGGCAAATGGCGAACGACAAAGAAAAATAACAATGCTTATTTATTATGATATTGTTATTGGATTCAATCGTGTAGTTTTTTTCAAATCAATTTATTGAGTCATGTTTTATCAGTAGTGGTTTACAAGAATTCAATTCTCATGATAATAAATGGTCCATTTACCACTCATTGCATATAGATGATGGTCACAAAAGTGAAGCATTGATCTATTGGATGGCCTCTCAGAAAGGTTCAATGCTTCATCTCTGTGAGCTTCGCCTAGATGCAATGAGTATTAAGTAGGAATTAAGTTCTTGTAAACCACTACTCATGAAACATGGTTCAATAAATTTAACTCGAAAAACTCCAAGTATAACAATATCATAACTTGATATGATGTGAAAAATACTCCTCCTTATCAATGATTATTTATATATGCAGGGATTCTGTTACATTTTGGCGGTGACCAAATCGTCAGCTGCAGATCAGGCAGGGCTGAAGTTGTTGTTGGAGCGTGCAGGCAAAGCAAATAAGCTTCTGGTGATCTCTAGAGCTGCAGGAAAAAACGTGACGCCGTCCAAAATCTCGTGCAGGGGATCGATCTGCTGCTGTAATCCTTGTAGTTTGAAAGAGATACTTTTGCAGTCCTTGAAAAAGATGGAAAATGTGAGAATTCATATCATGGTTTGGGATGAAGCGGCCGCCAGTGCCACTCCTACGCGTACTAGTAGTCCTGGTCCTTGTGCCAGTCCTATTCGCCTGCCACAACTACCACAATTAGCAAGCGTCAAACCCATGTAACGCCACGAAAAATCTCTACTCAGCTATATATACTATACAGGAGACACATTAAAACAATGGAAACATTTCTAAATTAGAAATAAATCTCTACTCAGTCATATATATTCATACATTTTTTTCTAAAATCTTCTATTATGAGGTGTAGGGGTTGGTTGATAAGAAATTTGAATATGTGTTTATTTAATGTGTTCTATTATATTAAGAAAAATATTTTTTTTAAAAATTGAAATGATTATAATATAAAGAATTATATTTATTGTCAATGGAGGCTCTTACCATTTTATGTACTATGGAGCGTGGTTGTGCTCTTGGGTGGAGTCGCATCATTTGTGAATCTGATTCTGAGGTGGTGGTGACTTTGCTGAAGAGGCAACAGTTAGAGGATGTCAGTTGGCATTTGGTTGTTATTATAAAACAGATGAAAATGGAATGGGGTTGCAGATTGTTTGACTAAATGGGCATCTGATTATTTGCAAGATTGGAATGTTGGGGAAAGGGGTCAATTACACCCGGATTTGTCACAAAAGTTGGACCAATTAGTGGAGATAGACTAGGGTGTGTAATGTCCTTGCTTTGGATTGTTCTTTTTGGATTGAATTTTTTTTTACCCCTCTTTTAGTTAAAAAATAATTTAAAAATTGATTTTCTCAAAAAAATAGAATAACTTGCTTTTTTTTTAATTAAAACTAATTTATATTAACTAAAAATAATTTTGTACAAGTGTATTGAATTTTGTTTAATATATAAATAAATAAAAAATTGTTTTATTAAATATTTCATTTAATTAATAAAAATTGAATACTTCGAAAAGATTGTATCAATCAACAAAACTTAATTATTCTCTACAAAACACAAATCTAAACAAGGGATTGTATTAAAAACAATAAATAAATAAAACTTCAGATTCTTCCAAAATAACAATTATAATAGCCTTCACTTTAATTTTTCAACAAGAGAATCTCATTATTAAAGAAAATCATGACTTAAATACTCTTAAATCGCATAAAATAAATTCTTTAATTAGATACACTGCCAACACGAAGAGAAATGACCCAAAATACGAGAGTTCATTACTCATAAGTAATATTGAATAGTAAAAATCTTAGCTTGTTATATTTGATATTCAACCCAGTGGAGATTCATTCGAAAGAGTTTAGCTATTAAGAATTTCTGAGCAGCAAACTAATTTTGTAACGGGTGACAAATTTTTATGTTTATGAAATATGCTTATTAAATAGAAAAATAGATAGAAAAATAATGGTTATGAAAAATAAATGTTGTATCATTAGTTTAAAATAATGTTAATCATAATGGATTGTCGTAATAATTTTTTAACTTATTAAATAGAAAAATAAATGTTGTATCATTAGTTTATTAATTAAGTTTTATTTATGATGTTATTTTGTTATAAAATAATTATATAATTTATGTAGTTTAAGTATATTTTTAAGAATAGAAAGAGGGTATTATATGAGAGGATTTGTTTCAATGAGATGTAGTGGAAACGATATATAATTTTTAAAAATAATCATTACAAATGTTATCTTATGATTGATATTTATTTATTTTAAACTTTTGACATTGATATATTCCATAATGAACTTGTAATGGTGAAAAATGTTGATCTTAATTTTTTTTCATAATTGTTCTACTATATTTTGATCAATTTCCCTTTATGCAATAGAAAGCATAGAAATGACAATTTTTCAATTGAGAGTGGGCACACAACCCAAGCTTTATATATTCATATATGCACGCATTCCTAGGGATTGATCTTGATATTTAGTGTACCCTTCTCTTGGCCTTAATTAGATCCACAATTATGAAACTGATCTAGATCATTTCTACACTAACAAAAAGGACCCTTTCAATTTTAAATTCTAGAGTTAAATTTAAAGTCAACCTTGCCTCTCTTTGTCACCATTATATGATAACTTATTGTGTGAAAGTTTTGTTTGAATCCATTGGTGTTTTATTTAAAGGGATAATCCTACTTCAATTAAGGCAACATACATTCAAATCAAGGGCAAAGGGCCTAGCTCGATTGGCTAAAGCATCTTGTTGTATGCAAGAGGTCACAAGGTCTAGTCTCCTCTCTATCCCCATGGTATCAGAGGGCATGTTGCACTAGCATCACTAATCACATGAAAAAAATTTACCATACACATTGTAGTTTATAGGGGGGCTACCCGATTCCTACAATCTAAAAAAAAAAAACTGACACCATCCATGATTTGATCCATCTAGATAACTTCCATCTTAGATATATCATGCAATACTTGCATACATTATCAAGAAGTCTACTTTACGCAAACATCTACTGCATCTAACATGTTTGAGAGTACTCGCCTTGATATTTTATCTAGTCAACAATTACTAACCTTAAATGATTTGAGATAAAGGAAGCAATAATCCATACCACTTTTACAAACCCAAAAAAAAGTCAAATTCAATGTTTATGTGGGATAGATAAAGAATACCAAAATTAATAGAAAATGGCATTCCAAGAGAATGTAGAAATTAGATTCACAATAGTGATATTCATTCCATAATAATACGTTGAAGTAATGAATTATATTATTCATGGTTTATGTCTCAATAATTTAAATGATAAGTGAAGGAGATCCTTAAAGATTAATAAAGGAAATTTAATAATTAATTCAAATAATTTGGACCATTCAGATCATGAAAGGATTTACGCGATATTGTATCACTAGTATAATTATAATTTGCATAGTTGGTTCATCATTGATTTAAATAATAACTTTTGGCTACAGTGTAATTTTTTCTATAATTTTTTAAATGGTCTTTTCATCTTTTAGATTTTATGTCTATTTATAGGAATAGAAAGAGGGTATCATCCTAGAGGATCTATTTTAGTAGGATGGATTGCAAATTATTGATAGTTTCTACAAATAATTATTAGATATGTCATCTTGTGTTTGGCATATCTTTAATTAATGTTTGTCATTTTTTTGAACTCTTTTAATTAATTAGTTCATGATGAAGTTATAATGGTGGAGAATACATATCTTGAAATTTTTATATATGTTTTATACTTTATTTTTCTTGAATACTCTTTATGCAATTATAAGGATACAAATGGGATGCTTTTTGCTAAGAGCTTCCACATAATCCAATTCATTTCTCTTCTTATTTTCAATTGTTCAAAGGGATAAATCTTGACATTTACTTGATATTGTTATTACCTTGAGTTAGATCCATAGTTGTGAAGGTTTAATGAAAAAACTTGCACAATAGAAAAATATAATAAGAAATATGATGAAAATAATTGATAGTAATAATGTTAATTCAAGGTAAATATTTTAATCAAAATCAGAAGCTTCACTGCTCTACTAATTTTCAGCATCATGAAGTGCTCTATTCCAAAACCTTTGATGCTTGCTCCTCCTGCCATCTTCAATCCCCTTGGCATGTGTAATGATTTCCATCATGAGGATGGGGCCCCCACTTCCTAGCGCAAAGGAAATTCGCCAATTTGCAAGATGAATTATAGGGACACAGTGCAAGGTGGATCTAGAGTTTATGAATCACTAACAGGGCGAGAAGATAATGATTCTTTGCTTCACCAACCTACAAAGAAACAACACCCTGAATGTTCTAGGGTGAGGAAGGGTTTGGAGGAAAGTACTCATGCATTCCCTCATCCTACCTCTAACAATGTTGCTGACCCTGATATTGGAAATGCCAAAGCTTCAAGTGTGATCGGTGCCAAGATCTACCATCTCCTAGTTCGACACTCAGAGCTCATCCCTGATGTATGCTTAGATAGTTTGGCTTGTGATCGAGAGGAGTATTTGTAGGAACATGCTCTCATATGTATAATTACAAAATATTGGCCTAGTCTATGCAATCTAAACACACGGATCACACAAAATTGGAGGGAGTATATGTAAGAAGAAATTTGTATTTACCCATGTCCCAGAGGGTTCTTTATAGTGGAATTTGATTCTATTGAAGACATGGATCTAATATTGCAATCAGGCCCCTGGATATTTGAAGGTGAATTCATAAGCATGAAGCCTTAGTATGCCTCCTTTAATCCCCGCACTGATATTTTCACATCTAGCTCCCTTTGGGTCAGACTACCTTATCTCCTATTCCAATTTTGGGAATTGGATTTCCTGCACACAATTGGAAATGGCTTGGGTAAGTACCATTACTCCTCAAATGAAACTATTGGCTATAGGAGCTCTAGGAAAAAGTTGTTGGAAGTAACCAGTCGACTACGAAAAGGTTTCCTTTAGATGCAAGAAATGTTTTTCAACTAACCATTTGACTCATTAGTGCCATAAGAAGCAAACCGTCAATCAGGCATCGAAGAGAAGACCCTCCTGGTGGATTGGGGTAGATTCCCACCATTATGTCATCACTCCTGGAACTCTAAATGATTTTCTTTCTTCACAAGCTCCAAAGGAAATCAATTCAAAATCAAATCCACCCTCTCCTTCAGCTATGCAAGATTCCTTAGTGGTGTCTCATGCAGTTCCAAATGATGGGGCCCTCTCAATTGACCCTTTATCCTCTCATGTGAAGGATCTCACATTGGTGGAGGTTGATCATGTGGAGGCTCCATCAGCTCCTACACATGCTAGTTCTTCTATGGGCATATCTTGCTTGGATGGGGCTAATTCTAGTTCCTCACAACCTACTGATAACACCCGAAATCCATAATAGAGTAGAGAGAAGTGAAAAATAAGTGGTCTACTATAACACTTTCAAACCACTCAATGTTGTTTTTGATAAAGGAAAAATGGGTTTTACAGGGACCTGAAACCACCAAGTTTACAACAAAAGAAAGAGGACAAAAAATTCCATTAGAAAAAAAAGGCTACAAAAAAGGACGAAACTAGAAAAAGCAGCAACCAAACACGAAAGACCAGGAAGGTCAATCAAAAAACCAGCCGGAACACAAGCCAAAAAACTAGTAGCACCTAACCCAGAGTCTTCAAAACAGACTCAATCTCAGCCTCCAGGTTCTACATGTCCTGAACACCCTTCTTGAATGTTTGAATCATCTACGGTGTTGGAGGTGCCTTCCTTTTCAAATTTTCCCTGGTTCTGGGTATGTGCAGGATCATGATGGGCCAAAAAGTGGAGATATAATGGGTATGTATAGGGTATGTGGATGACGACTTTTTTTTTACCCAAAATTAATGAAACGAAAAGGGTTTTTAAAGGATATTTTCAGCTTTCTACCAATATAAATTGTGCTATACCTTGAATTTAATAAATAATTATTATTCATTTTCTATTTGAATTACGACTAAAGTCCTGATTGATAGGCTGATTGAAAAACATATATAGCTTTCAAACGGTATCACATTTTTTGAATCCGAAACATGTGTCACATTCTATGTTTCGCATACTATAGGATTGAAAAAATAAAAATTGAATTTCATGAAGTTTTGACCAAGTTAAGGTGGTTAGACATACGAGTTTTTATATTTTTTAAAAGTTGTAATAAAAAAATCATAATTAATTATTTACTTGGAAAAACTTACAAAAAAATATGCATCACATTTGGACATGAGTCCTCTACTTATATCTAAAATCTTATAAAAAAATATTATCATTTTATTGTGGTTAGGGTGGTCGACAAACACCTACTTCTTATTTTTTCCCCGAAATTTAAGTACTACTGCATTGAAATTTCAAATTTTCACCAAATAGATTTTTTTTCTTTTTTAAATAAACCTATTAGTTTATAAACTACATTCAATTTTCTACAGATTCTATTCTTACATATTTTTGAAATAATATAGATAAGTTATTCAAATTTTTATATCAAGTTGCCTAACTCTAATTTTTTTGAATTTTTTGCCACTTAAGGGCCTGTTTTTTCCATGATGATCCTGCACATACCCTTCTCTTTGATAAACCACTCAATGCTGTTAAGATCTACAACAAAAAATAATAAATGATTGCTTCTCTTTTCCCATGGGCAGAGGAATGCAATAGATGTAAAGGGGCTTATTTGTAGGGTGCAAGTTACCAATTCCGTTGTGGCGAATTGTTGTAATACTAAATTTTTTGACATCAATATAATCTCTATTTACGTACCAAAAAAAAAATGTTAATTCAAGGGGGAAATCTATTCATCCACTTTGAGGGGGATACCTCCAATAATCTTCATTAAGAAACAATACTCAACATGATGATGACAAATAACGACTAACTTATATATAAACCTATTTATGCCTTGGTTATCACCCAAGCTAACTTAGATACTTAACTATAATCATTAGGATGACCTAAATACCTATGTATGTTTATGAAGATGATTATGTACCATATTAAAGAGTCAAGGTAGAGACAAGCTAATTACTCATAACCTAGTAAACACACTAGGTTTATGGGCATAGAATTACCACCCTTAAAAAATGTATTATCCTCAATGTTGCTTAATTATGGATTCTTTTGCATAAAATATTCATCTTCCCATGTAATAACTTCAGCTAACAAATTATTCCATTTAATGAGGTACTTTGGTATTGTCCTTGTTCTTAGCTTCTTCACATATGTTTAAAAAAATCATTTCATCCTCAAAATGGGTCTTCCATTTTCATCTAGCTCAGGTAGTACTATCTATGTTAGAATTTTTAATTGGTCCACTTTCCTCTTCATTATTTTTTGTTCCTTTGACTTTTTCTCCTTGGCACTAAAGGCTACATTTTTCTAGTGTTAACATTTTTATTCCATTTTTCTAATATTTTTGTGTACCTTTGATGAAGAGTTGAAGGGTGGTGATTGTACCCTATCATTGATTAAACAAGTGGATTTGAATCAATTTTAAGAGGAAGTCCTTTTTAAATTTATCAAAGTAGTGACAATGCATGGAAATATTTTATTGGTTGGAGTTCTTGTTTTTCCTTCACTTCTTCTCTTTATTCCCCTTCTTCTTAAAAAATATTATGATGTTAATCTATTTTATTAGAGATAATGAAATTCTTCATAAGAACTTTCATTTTTTCTACCATTACTAACTTTATTTTATTCTTCATCTTTTCATATTCTTCCATTATTATATCAATGATTATGGTATCCATATCTTCCACTAATGGATCCTCATTGTAAGAATTCTTTATCGAAGTGATCATATTCCTTCCCTTACCTCTTACTGATCAAATATGGAGTGTACTAGGAGAAATATTTTCTTAATATATGCTTTATAAATTAGATTTTTTTTGTTTTAATTAGATTAAAACTAGAAGGGCTAGTACCCATTGCAAAAAAACCATAGAGGCAAATGAGGAACTCACCAGAAGTGAGAAACCAAAAAAACTAAAACATAAACTTAAGCTTAAACATATCAACCAGCACAAAACCATAGGACACTTACAAGCCTCCCAACAACAACTAGTGATTGCATTCCATTCTTGGAAAAAAATTTGGAGCTTCTTTTCAAAAGTCAGAGGCCCTACTGAATGGCCTGAGGATTCAGTGTGACATCACGAGCCGAGGTATCTGCCATTTTATCCTTCTTCTACATATGACCATCCTTCAGACCATCCACAACCCATTTCCCTTGGAACTTCCTTAATTCATCATGAAAAACCTAAAGGGTGAGGGCAGTTTTCTTCATGATTTCTTTACTATAATCGGTGATGACCTTGAGGCATTGCATATTTTTCCCCATTTCCCTTGGAACTTCCTTAATTCATCCTAAAAAACCTAAAGGGTGAGGGCAGTGTTCTTCACGATTTCTTTACTATAATCAGTGATGAATGGCTTGAGGATTCAGTGTGACATCATGAGCCGAGGTATCTGCCATTTTCCCCTTCTTCTACATATGACCATCCTTCAGAACATCCACCATTTCCCCTGGACAACCTAAAGGGTGAGGGCAGTGTTCTTCACGATTTCTTTACTATAATCGGTGATGACCTTGAGGCATTGCATATTTTTCTCTTGGTTCTAATGGATAACATCAATCTCAGTTAATAAATATCCTTTTTTCTTCCTCTATACCAACAATGGAACACAAATCTTCTAGCATCTTTTCCCACATCACCCACTTCTCAAATGACTTGGCCAAAGAGGGAATCATGTGCCAGTGCTCCTTGTTCTCCACCTTCCCCAACCACGAGACCTACTGCTCAAGAGCCTTACGTGTCACAAAAAAGTGCATTTCTTGCTTGATATGGGAATAACTAATGACAAATTGGACTTAATGAGCCCTTGATTTGGTGTTGTGAGGTGTTTTACAAGTCCACATTAGGTCTTGGGCCCTAGTAAAATGAGAAAATTTATACATGTCTTGTAAAGCTGTTGTAAAGTGTTGTGAATGACTTTCACACTTTTCTAGACTCTAATTAAGCATCTAAGTCTAATGGACCTATTTTCCCCTTAATTCAACATTATAAACTATATTTTTCATCTTCACATTAATCTAGAAGGCTTGCAAATTAAACCTAGTTATAATCTAGTGTTGTAATGTGTTTTACGCATTCACATTGGATGTTGTGCCTTTCTAGGCTATGTGGACCTCATTTTAATGTTGTAAAGTGTATTTAATCACACTTTCACATTGAAATTTGTGTCCCTAGCCCTAACTACCCTTTACATCATCATTAATAGGCCCATATGGCCCCATATTATGCATCTTGAGGCTTATTTTGATCAAAAACCTAACTATATCATCATATAAACCTGATTTCTTCACTCCTTCACAATCCAGCTAGCAAAAGAGCCCCTATAGGACCAAGTCACCCATCTGGGTGAATTAGTCCCACCTAGGTGGGACTAAGTCACCCAACCTAGCGACTTAGTTCCATTTGGGCTATTTTCAAGGTTCAGGCAAGAAAAAATGGATTTTAAGTTTATTTTTCTTTCATGTCAGCCTTGGGGATCAAATTAACAAGAATTTTAGGAGGATTTCCTATATAAACAAACTTCTAAACCCTAATTCATAACCTAATCATTTCATTCATCATTCATCATTCATAATCTCTCTCAAGAAAAGTAAGCTAGGGTTTTAACATTCTAAGTCACATAGCTTTCTAAGGCATCTAAGGGCAGATTCTTCATCCATTATTGTAGAAATTCAAGATCTATTATTATGGAAAGTTTCTAATTCCTTCATTTCATGTTCATTATTCATTTTATTTCTTCATTTGGTTTAATTAACTAAAAGGGGTTTGACCAAGGAAAACCCCCATGCCCTAACATTCAACATTTCTCTATCTTTCATCGTGTGTTTGCAGATTTAGGTACTTTGAAGGCTTGGAAATCATTGAAGGACAAGTTGCAAAGTTGTTGAAGACATCTACTTGTTGGCTAGGTCAAAATCTACACAAAAAGTCACTTACAGTGCCAAAAATAAGAGTTTTAAAACCGTCCACCTGTCAGAAACTGAAGTGTAGACTAAGGGCTTCCATTTCCACTTTTAGATTTTCAAAAAATCCAAAGTGGACTAAGTCACCAACAATGGTGACTTAGTCCCACTGCACATGTTTTTTAGAGTTTTCTATAGATTCGGATACCCATTTGGCTGAAACGGGCTTTGGTATAGTTTTCCATATCTAGGACTAGGTTTCCTAGCTTGGCGTAAGTGTCCTAGTTGGCTTCAATGTAACAAATTCTACAAGATTCTAGAGCCTCTCTACATCACATTCCAGTTTCCAGGTGCACTTTTCCAGTCTCTTTCATTTCTATTATTGTTTGTTTGCATTCTTAGATCATTTTGCATACATCATTGTGTTTCCAAACAACTTCCATTTCATTAGTTTTGCATTAATAATCAATATATTTTATTAGTTTATTGCATTTAGAACATTGCATTTAGACACATTTCATTCATATTCGCATTAGTTTTAGTGGGGACATTGTCCATTTTGGCCTACCTCTCTCCTTTTAGGTGAAAAACCCTAGAACTGTTAGAGAATCGTGGGTTCCAAAATTGGTGTCCACATTTTGGTGAACCTGACCTTAGAACATTACAATTTCTGATTTTGGAGTCCATTATCATCCTAGAATTACCTTGCATTAACTTTACATTAGGGTTTGCATTGATTAATTTGCATTCTAGGGTTTCAAACTTTGCATTAGTGAAAGTGCAAATTGGTTGCATTTTTGCATCTTAAATAATTGAAAATTACTAAAATTTTGCATTTGCATCCTACACCACAGAAAACATCAAAATCAATCAAAAAAATATGAAAATTTTGAAAAAAATCCCTAATGGGACTCATTCGCCACCTTGGGCAACTTAGTCAATTTATGCCCCTCAAACTGCCTTTACAGAACTAAAAACCCTATTTTCAATCTTTTGTTTTCTTCCCTTACCTATCTATATAAGTTGGATGAGTTTTTGTAACATGCATTTCACTACATCTAGCTTAATTTGGCTCATTTCATACATTACTTAATTTCATTTTTCATTCACAACATTTCATTTTCAGATCATTGCATTGTGTAACCAAAAAATTATCTTGCTTGAAAATTGAAATTTTCATTTCATTTTTACATTCCATTTCAAGTTTGCATAAATTACTTTTTCTAAATGTTAGTTTCAATCTTCTCCAAATTTGCACAAAAAAAAATAGTCAATAAGCATGTTCGTCATTCATTCAATGCATTCCCTAGTTATGAGTGTCTCTTAGTACAAGAGAATGACAATGTTAACGATTTCCTTAACTTAAACCCCATACTACCTCTCCTATTTTCAAGGATGATGTGATAGAAGAGAATACAAACATAGATACTCATGATGATCATAATTGTTCTTCTCCAATACCTCTCCTTTTAGTGACAAAGGTATCTTGGAAAAAGAAGATACAATCATTAAGAATCATGAAGAACTTGTTTGTCCTTCTCCTCATCCCCCTTGGGAAGCTATTACAACACAAGAGAATGCAATTTTAAATGATGAGGATGATAGATTGGTCTTAAATAATCAAATATTTAAGGTCTACAACAACCCTCTTTATGATCCTTCTCTTACCTATCCTATTTTGGAAGACATTAGGGAACAACAAAATGAGCTCATAAATGATCATGATAATCAAACCTGTCCTTCTCCTAGTATCTCTTATAGCTATGAAGATGATACTTTGATGTTGGAAAACACAATGGATGAAAGTCATGAGAATCTTAGTTATCCCTCTCCACCTAGGGAAACCCTTATTGAGCAACACATTTCAACCACTGGTCATTCCCTTACTTGCGATGAAGTCAATATGGAAGAACCAAACATTGAATGTCAAGAAAATCTAGTTTGTAGTTCTCCTAAACACTCTCCTAATAGGGAAGGTATCATGGTACAATAAAACATCAACAATATCATGTGCAAACCAAAAATCAACCTCACTTTGAAGCATCCTGAATTGCTTGATATGGATCAAGCCTTGAAACCAATCTTAGGATTTCATGATAAGTCACCCTCTACTCCTCAAAACAACAAGGTTACATGTGCTATGATTAGTACCAAGAAAAATGATATAGAAAGACAAAAGCAAATTGAAGAAGCCACAAAGTTATTGGAAGATGCTCTGGAAACCTTTGATTTCATACCTCTATCCAAGGGAGAATACAAGATCATAAGAAAAGAATCTAAAAAGAGCAAAGAGACACTGGTAACAGTATTACAAAATTCAATAGCATCCTCTTCAACCAACTTACAAGAAAAGATAACATCGAAGACAAACTTTGAGAAAATTGAACAACAACCAAATCTAACAAAAGAAACAAACCAACTTGGGAAAGGATGTGATGTTATAGAACAACATGTATCCATGTCCCTATAACACCTACGACAAAGGAAATAACTCATGATCTTGGTCATTGTCCCTTCAATCAAAAATATTGAATCAATGTCAACATTATCACAAACAATTATTCCATGACAACTTTAACCTTGGTACATCCTAAACTGATAGATATCTCACTAAATATGTATCAAGCAGAAAATTTGTTTACTTATCAAAATAAATAACATTATTTGTTGCTCCTTGCCATGAAATAGTTATAGGATCATAGCATACTCACTATTGCAAGGAGAAACATATCATCTTCCATTCCAGACTCACCTTTGTCCTGCACTGAGTGGGGGCAAGGGGTTAGGAAGCCTTATCCTTGTATGTCACCTATTATTGTCTCTTTTGGCTAGTCGTTAACCTTTCATGAACATATAAGAGCAAGCTTGGGATGTGGATGACATGTCTTAAGTTGGATCACATGTGACATACTTATTCATGATTCAGAAACATATGACTTGGCATAGGGATTTCTAGATTGGCTCTCATGTCTTTTTTCATTTATCATTGGCTACTTTAAAGCAATTGATCATAGTGATGGTGTAGCAACTACTTTAAAGTGAGGGCATACATAGACGACATCTTTTGGAAAAAAAATCATGGCATGATTTTTCTTTTTCTTTTGATGTGTCCTCTTCTTGATGGTGTCATTGGGTTTGATGTCGTCTAAGAGTGTATGATCAACTGGCATGGCATGATGCGAACAAGGCATCCCATGGGAAATGATTTGACACTTTGACTTGTCCTCTCTTGGAGATATTAGGCACAATTCTCCCTAAGAAGAAGAACTTACATGAACAAAGCAAAATCCCTTTTAAACAATTTTTTTTACATTATATTCAAAAGAATTTACAAAAATAATCATTTTCATTGTGGTGCCTTATCAAAGTTATCAGGACGATAACTTTGGTATGGTTAGTATAATGGGAAGCTAACACACTGGTATGACTTTCTCACTAAACCACTTCTTTGGGACAACTCACCCTGCAGGACGACCTGATGTTCTGTGACCCTAGAGTGAGCGCATCTTTGATCCACCTCATTTTTCTTTCCTTTAGTTCTTGTCATTGCATGATTGTGTATCTTGTTTTGCTGCAAATCATTCACCTTCTGCATGTCCTTTTGTGCTTTGACTTAGGATCTTGGATCTTGGGGGCTTGACCACTTCCTCGATCTTTGTCATTCTTTGACATTGAAATTAGTATGATTGGACTCCTCTTGAATGTCTACTTTAATATGAGTTTGAAGCAAGTTCATCCTCTCACTAAAGTGGGGGCTAAATGTGTTGCAAAAATGTATTTCTTGCTTGATATGGGAATAATTAACAACAAATTGGACTTAATGAGGCCTTGATTTGGTTTTGTGAGGTGTTTTACATGTCGACATTAGGTCTTGGGCCCTAGCAAAATGAGTAAAATACATGTCTTGTAAAGCTATTGTAAGGTGTTGTGAATGACTTTCACACTTTTCTAGACTCTTATTAAGCATCTAAGTCTAATGGACCTATTTTCGCCTTAATTCAACATTTTAAAATGTATAATTTTGCATCTTCACATCAATCTAGAAGGCTTGTAAATTAAACCTAACTCTAATCTAGTGTTGTAATGTGTTTTACACATTCACATTGGATGTTGTGCCTTTCTAGGCTATGTGGACCTCATTTTAATGTTGTAAAGTGTATTTAATCACACTTTCACACTGAACTTTGTGTCCCTAGCCCTAATTAACCTTTACATCATCATTAATAGGCCCCTATGGCCCCATATTGTGCATCTTGAGGCTTGTTTTGATAAAAAAAAACCCAACTATATCATTGTATAAACCTGATTTCTTCACTCCCTAAAAATCTAGCTAGCAAAAGAGCCCCTATGGGACCAAGTCACCCATCTAGATTAATTAGTCCCACCCAAGTGGGACTAAGTCTCCTAGCCTGGCAACTTAATCCCATTTGTGCTATTTTTGAGGTTTAGATGGGAAATTTTGGATTTTAAGTTTATTTTTCCTTCATGTCAGCCTTGGGGATCAAATTAATAGGAATTTTAGGAGGATTTCCTATATAAAAAATATTCTAAACCCTAATTCATAACCTAATCATTTCATTCATCATTCATCATCTCTCTCAAGACAAGCAAGTTAGGGTTTTAGAATTCTAAGTCACCAAGATAGCTTTCTAAGGCATCCAAGGGCAGATTCTTCATCCAGTATTGTAGAAATTCAAGATCTATCATTATGGAAAGTTTCTAATTCCTTCATTTCATTTTCATGCTTTTTTTAATTTCTTCATTTAGTTTAATTACCTAAAATGGGTTTGACCAAGACAAACCCCCAGGCCCTAACATTCAACATTTATCTCTCTTTCATTGTGTGTTTGTAGATTTAGGTACTTTGAAGGCTTGGAAATCATTGAAGGACAAGTTGAAATTTTTTTGAAGACATCTCCTTGTTGGCTACATCAAAATCTACACAAAAAGTCACTTACAGTGCCGAAAATCAAAATTTGAAAACCGACCACCTGTCAGAAACTGAAGTGCAGACTGAAGGCTTTCGTTTCCACTTTCAAATTTTTCAAAAAATCCAAAGTGGAATAAGTCACCATTAAGTCCCACAACACATATTTTTCAAAGTTTTCTGTAGATCTGGATACCCATTTGGCTGAAATAGGCTTTGGTACAGTTTTCTAGATCTAGGACTAGGTCACCCAGCTTGGCGTAAGTGTCCTAGTTGGCTTCAATAGGAAATTATATAGGATTCTAGAGCCTCTCTGCATCAAATTCTTCTTTCCAAGTGCACCTCTCTAGTCTCTTTCATTTTTGTTATTGTTTGTTTGCATTCTTAGATCATTTTGCATACATCACTATGTTTTCAAACAACTTGCATTTGATTAGTTTTGCATTAATAATCAATACTTTTATCGGTTGATTGCATTTAGAACATTGCATTTAGGCATATTTCATTCATATTTTCATTACTTTTTAGTGGGGACAATGTCCATTTTGGCCTAACTCTCTCCTTTTAGGTGAAAAACCCTAGAAGTGTTAGAGAATTGTGGGTACCAAAATTAGTGTTGACACCTTGCCGTATAGACTTTGGATTATATTTTTTTTTAAATTTATATATTTTGGAGTGAATTATGTGGAAACCCTATTGTAACCCTAATTATATAATAACTCATAAAATTCCACTTCAATTTCCCTCAAATTTATACTTTAGTAGATTCAATGTGGCCTTGAAAACCCCTTTAAAATTCAAGATTAGATATATTACACTTCCCCAAATGACCTCCAAAATTGAAAAAAATCACCTTTCCTTCATGATGCCATAATACCACTTGTAATGGATCAACTCATGTAATAGAATAATTTAACCATAAATAAGATAAAAATAATTGATACCAATGTGTTACTTTGAGGGGGATACCTTTAATATTCTTCAATGATAAACCAATACTTCATTATGATAAAAATAATTGAGAATAATGAATCCTTAAAAATAGGGGGCTCTATCTTTTGGGAGATGGAAACTAAGGGTTTAGGGCCTATTTCACTTAGTTTCACTCAAGGAAACCCTAGAGATCTCAATCCAATGATGAAAGAAAGGAAAAAGATCTGCTAAAGGTTGTCTTAGGGTGTTATTAAAGACTAGAGAGGGGTTCACCACCAAGCTCAGGCTTGGAAAGACTGGTAACATGCAAAACCTAATGAAAAAATTTAATGATGTGTGAAACTTAAGTAAATAATGTAAAAATGAATGTAAATCAAAACAATAAACTAAGAAAGTACAAAGGTGCACCTGGAAACTTGAAGAAGCTTTAATTAAGATCTAAAATGCTAGAAATACTAATTTTGATGCACACTGGGACTCATACGCCAATAGGTGCGATTTAGTCCTAGATTAGGGTTTCAGACCGAAACTGGGATCTGGAGTTGATGAATTAGTATCTACAAAAAGCCTAAAAATAGGTGTACTGGGGCTCATACACCACAAATGATGATTTAGTCCTAGTATGATGGTTTCTCTAAAACTATGATATCCTTTGATGAATTCTTATAGCTTTCTCCCCACCAAATCTCTGAGTTTGAATTAATAAATTCTACTCTGTAAGTGACTTTCTTTTATCTTGCAAGTAAGGCGACAACTTTGATAACTTGAATTTTTTTTTCAATCTTTCTCTTCAATGAATCTTCAACCTAGATCTACAAATAACACATCAAAGAGGGGGAGAAATTTTTTTTGTTAGTGGATATGGGTTTTCCTTGGTCAAACCCCATTTTGGTAATCAAATCTTGAAATGAAATAAAATAGAAAGGGGGAGTGATGAATGAACAAATATGATATGTTGCAACACACCAAACCCTTTAATAAGATACTGCAAACATATATGAAATGGCTAGCATGAATATGGATCTTGAATCTTGCTTGAATGATATGGATCTTGATTTGAATGCTTGCTTGAATCATAAAACCATACATCACAAATGTTAGCTCAAAAACAAGCATGATGCATGATGACTTTGACATGATACTTGATACTCGAATAATTCTCCAAAATGCTTGATAATTAGTCTTGAATGCTCTTGTAAATTCTCACTTGAATGCTCATAAAATTACTTAAATTTCTAGGAGAAAATATGTGAAAGAACCTTGTATTTATACTTGTTTATGCCAAATTTCCCACAATTACAACACTACAAGCTGACATCAGATCTAGGAGAATAAAATCCCACTAAGAATTTGAATTTTATTTAGGTCTAAGCTAAGTGGGAATCGTATGCCAGTTTGGGCATATGAGTCCTAGATCACCAAATTTGGGCCATACAATATAAAATCATTAATTTTTGATTGGTTATTTGATGCATGTTGGGATTATCCTTGGAAAGATGTATTAATTAAGGCTTGTGGATGCAAAATAAGGCCAGTTAAAGCATAAAGAATGTCAATTGATTAATAAGACCTGAGATTAGTGTGAAAGTGTAAGAAAAAACTTTACAAAACACCAAATAAGGCACAATTAAGTCTATTTAGTTTACAAGGGCCCAAATAAGTGTGAAAATGTAGAGGAATACATTTTTATACACTACATTTAGCCCCCACTTTAGTGAGAGGAAGAACTTTCTTCAAACTCACATCAAGAGGGGTCCATACGTACCAATGTAAGTAAGATAGGATGACAATGATCAAGAGGGTTGCACAAGCCTCCATGATCCAAATCCTATGGTAAACTAACATATGCACAAAAGAAAACACCTAAAAAATGATATAAGGAGCAATAGCAAGATACACGAATGCATCAATGCCAAAGACAAAGACAAAGAAAAAAAAACAAAAAGGGGGGTGGATCAAGCTTCGACCATTTGTCTCGCATGCTATGGATTAGATATAGGTTTTTTGTCCAAAAATGCATGCTCACTATGAGGCAAAAAAACTTTAGGCTATTCATTGGGTGAGTATCCAAAAGGGTGAGAGAGATACGCATGTGGCTAGTATGCACTCACAAGCAAGTGGCTATGGGAAAGTCACACCTAAGTTTGGCTCCCATATGTACAACTGAACCAAAGCTATACCTCTTGATAACTTTGATAAGATTCCAAACAATAATGAACTTTGAGCTTCATGAGGCAAGAAAATATTTGTATGCTTGAAACTCATGAACAAACAAGATGGCACTAGAGGCAAGCAAAGTGTGTTATGCAAGGTGGCCATATAATTGAAAATGCAAAATAATGTAAGGAATGTTCAAAGGATTTTTCTTAGTTCATGTAAGGTCTAACTTACATAACATTGCGTCTAGTATCTCCAAGAGAGGACCAATTGAAGAATAGAAGATTCACAACTTAGGGGATGTAGTGTGCCACATCAAGCCACTAAGAGGAATATAATATGCTAAGAGAGATCACACTCTTGAGGGACATCACACCCAATGTTTCCACAAAGAAAAAGACACATCACATGAAGTAAGAAGACTACACAATGAAACATGAGTTGCAAAAGAATAATGCCTGTGTATGCCCCCACTTTAAAGAAATTGCTAAACACCATGTTGTGAGCAATTACTTTAAAGTAGCAAAAGATAAATGCTAACAATAAAAAGGACATGAGATCTTATTTCAAAAGCCCTATGCCAAGTCATATTTTTTCAAATAAAGCTACAGCATGAAAAAGGAAGGGGTTTCCCCCAAAATAAAATTCCAAACACATGAGGGATCCATGGATTTGGGGTCAGTATGTCTTTGCTAAATTTTTTTTAGAGAGCTCAAAATTGTTATGATTCCCCAAATACTCATGGAACAAGAAGAATGACACAAAAAGAGCAAAAAAAAAGAAAAACCTTTCAGGTCAAGATGGAAGAGACATGAATGTCTCAACACCTTGTGTCATCCCCAAAAGGAAAACACAAGACAAAGAAAAGATAAAAGGTTTACGACATATAGAAGAAAGTAGGTATGAATAGACTCAGAATGTCACAAAGAGAGAGACATCAAACATAACAATACAAGAGAGATCACATTATGCACATGCAATCACACACAAAACATGAAAAATAAAATAATGTAAAAGACTAGTACGACACATGTGAGTCAACCTATTAGCATGTCCTTTGCATTCCAATCATGTTAATCATATACAAAAGGAAGAAAAATAGCTAAAGGGAAAATAACAAGTTCCGAACTAGGGAAATGCTATCTAATTCTTGCTCTCACTGAGTGCAAGACAAGAATGAGTTGAGATGGGTGATAAGAAAGGGCTCCTTGTATTTTGAAATGATTTGCAATAAAAGTAAAGCATGTAATAGTGACAATATATTATGATCCTACAACTATTACATGGTAAGGAGTGGAAGGACATGCTTTAAGGGACTATTTCTATTATATCAAACTTTTTAAATATTTTTTTGAAAGCACGACACTCATCAGTACTATGTACAATAACTCTATGATATTTGCAATGTGATGTGTTTGTATTCTTAGGATTTGGTTTTTAGTATTCTCTTATTGGTGGTAATGTAAGAAGCCCTTCACTTAAAATTATGTGTAAAGTTCTTTCAGTTGTAGATGACGGATAAGGGAACTGCAAATTATTTAGTTTGTAAGGCCCTTGTTGTTTGCTAGATTCACCAACTTCTCTATGTGGAATTAGGGTAGGACCAAAGATGATCTCATCATCCTCCTCATCATTACAAGGCATTTTTTATCATTAGGAAGGACACTTATGTTAGGCAGAGGATCTTGATATATTAGCCCTTTGGTATCTTTAGTTGGTATTTTCTCTAAGAGTTGATGAATTTCATGCTCACTTGTTATTGAATCATTGTTTAATTAATATCATGAATCCTTTTCCGTATGTCTCTTCTAAGTTAATAGGAGTGTGATAGGCTATTGTAAGGTCCTAACACTTTCGTTAGAAATATATCAGTTATGTCAATCAGGTAGTGTTCAAAGGTTGTATGCAATAGGGGATTTCTTGGCCATCTCTCTTAGATCTTTTGAATGTTTAAAATGGTTGTAAATATAATTTAAACTAGAAAGCCACTAAACTAGAAATTATGAGATTTTTTAAACTAGAAAGCATTCAAATTATTATTCTAGAAATCATGTCAATTACCTAGGAATTAATACTTGGAGTTAAACTATATAATTTAAATGAAAGAAACTAATGGCTAATGACTAACTATTGACAAAAAGTACACTTAACACTTGTAACTAACAATAGGAGTAGGTTCTTCAGAATTTCAAAGTAACAGAACTTAAAGATTGCAAATTTGAAACTACAACCTGTATGAGTATATAACAGAGCTTGACACAAAATAACATTCATCCAAATTCAACATGTACAAAATGAAAGTAATAGTATTAACAAGAGAAATAATTATCTACTCTACAAGATACCTCGAGTGGCCAACTGGGTATGTGCAAGATCATGATGGGCCAAAAAGTGGCAATATGATGGGTATGTGTAGGGTATGTGGCTGACATCTTTTTTTTTACCCAAAATTGATGAAACGAAAATGGTTTTTAAAGGAGATTCTTAGCTTTCCACCAATATAAATTATGCTTTACTTTGAATTTAATAAATAATTATTATTCATTTTCTATTTGAATTACAACTAAAGTTTTGATTGATAGGCTGATTGAAAAACATCTATAACTTTCAAACAGTATAACATTTTTTGAATCCAAAACATGCATCACATTCTATGCTTTGCATACTATAGGATTAAAAAAAAAATGAATTTCATTAAGTTTTGACCAAGTTAAGGTGGTCAGACATACGAGTTTTTATATTTTTTAAAAGTTGTAAAAAAAAATAATAATTAATTATTTGCTTGGAAAAAAATTGCAAAAAAATATGCATCACATCTGGACATGAGTCCTCTAATTATATCTAAAATCTTATAAATTTTTTTATCATTTTACTATGGTTAGGGTGGTCAGACAAACACCTACTTCTTATTTTTTCCCTAAAATTTAAGTATTACTGCATTGAAATTTCAAATTTTCACCAAATAGATTTTTTTTTAAAATAAACCTAGTATTTTAGAAACTACATTCAATTTTCTATAGATTCTATGCATACATATTTTTGAAATAATATAGATAACTTATTCAAATTTTTACGTCAAGTTTCCTAACTCTGATTTTTCTAAATGTTTTTCCACTTAAGGGCTTGCTTTTTCCATGATGATCCTGCACATACCCAACTCTTGGATGTTCCTACAATTAAATCAAATCGCACGTACTTTTGCATCTTCAAAAAAAATCCATTCATGGTAATTCCATTATACAAAATTGTTGACTAAGAATGGGACTAGCAATATTTATTTATTCATATCATCAAAGTGTAACACAGAGACATAGTTGAAAGAATATCATAACAACATAACATCACTTTTGGTAGTTACACATATATACTACTTACAAAATCCTAAATTTTAGATGGTGCTAGATCACCATTGAAAAATTATTCTAACAGAATTACAACTGACTAACTTAGAAAATGTTCATGAGATAAAAATATAATAAAGGATTGGAGTGGAGACGTAAAGTATTAAACATAAAGTTTAACATAAAGCTTTAAAGGAGATTGTTGCACTTTGCATGCCTAGAAATTTTTAGCACCTAAACTTTCGGCACTTTAACTCCAATTGCTTGAAGTCTGCTCAAATTCCACTTCATTCTTCAGTCGTGTAAAAGTCTTGTACAATGACATGAAATCTATGCCATTAAATCAATATTAGTTAGCTAATTCCAATCTATTTAAGAAATAAATATTTATACATCATTTCATAGAAAGTAGACAATTATCCTAAAAATAAACAATTGGAAGGGCTAAAGTGATTGGTAAGAACAAAGAAGGGTATTTAGCCTATTATAATCATGAGATTAATTATACCTCATTAGAGTGTTGGTAACTTTGTTAACATAAAATGGTTGAATGTTTTCTTGACTAGAGGAACTAGGTTCACCTATTGTAGGGAACTTAGGCTTAGATTGTGTTTCAATTTTAGGATGTAAAAGACCAAACATCTCAAGTGGTGGGATGATGGGAGCTATCAATTGTTTTAGTGAATGATAAAAGTATGCATTAGTCTCAAGGTTGTTAAGGAAATCATTTATGAAGTTGTTAATGTTGTCATTATCTTCTCCAATGATGTCAACATCATGAGGAGGACATGCATTAGGAGTTGAGTGAGCATGAGTAAGTTCAATTTCATTAGGATCATTTCCAAAAGCACAACTTGACACATCCACTAATGAATTAAAGGACATCCAAAGCTTACCAAATCACATATCCATGATGAAATGTAATAAAAAATTTAGACTCTAAATAAGGTATCCTGGGAATTACACTATGCAACAATCTAAAAATGAAGTGTTATAAATGCAATTTTGAAATTAAGCAATACACGAAATGAACCAGATGAAGCTAGGTGAAATGAAATGAATGAAATAGAAAACTTTTCAAATTGAAATAGATAACTAATAGCAGCAAACAAAAACACGGAAACAGAGTTTATAAGCTATAAAATGTAGGTTAAAATTTGAAACGGGACTAAATTTCCTAGAGGGGTGTATGAGTCCAAATTAGGGTTTTTTAGGGATTCAAATGTTGATAAACAATCAACACAAAATACCCAAAAATATGAAAAAAACACTTGTATTGGGACTAAATCGCTTAGAGGGGCGTATGAGTCCTGGTTTAGGGTTTTTGCACAAATTTTAGAAAATTATGATTGAATGTTAGTTTTTCTAGTTTGTATGATGTCTATACTAAGTACAATTATAGTTTTCAAATGAATTCTAATGATGTAAAATCAAAAATGCAACCTATATGTACTTTCACTAATGCAAAATTTAGAAACCCTAGATGTAAATTAACTAATGCAACACCTAATGCAAAGTTAATGCAAGCTAGATCTAGGACTATGATGGAATCCAAATCAAAAAATGAAATGTTCTAAAGGAAAGGTTCACCAAAATAAAACCTTGAAAATAGGGGGCTCTATCTTTTAGAAGATGGAGCCTATGATTTTAGGGCATATTTCACTTAGTTTCACTCAAGGAAACCCTAGAGATCTCAATTCAAGGATGGAAGAAAGGAAAGAGATCTTCTAAGGGTTGTCCTAGGGTGTGACTAAATAATAAAGAGGTGTTCACCACCAAGATAGGGCTTGGAAGGACTAGTTACATGCAAAACCTAATGATGTGCAAAACTTAAGTAAATGACCTAAAAATGAATGCAAATCAGAATAGTAAACTGGGAAAGTATAGAGGTGCAGCTAGAAACTTGGAGAAGATTGAATTAAGATCTAAAATGTTGGAAATATTGATTTTGATGCACACTGGGACTCATATGCCAGTAGGGGTTATTTAGTCCTAGATTAGGGTTTTGAGTCATAATCAGGATTTGGAACTGCTACATCAGGATCTATGGAAAAATCCTTAAAATAGGTATACTGGGAATCATACGCCACAAGTGGTGATTTATTCCTAGTATTAGGGTTGCTTCAAAACTCTAATATCCTCTGATGAATTCCTATAGCTTTCTCCCTTCCAAATCTTTGAGTCTGAATCACTAAATTCTGCTCTATAAGTGACTTTACGTGATCTTGCAAGTAAGGTGACAAATTTTCTCCAATTTTTCTCTTCAATGAATATTCAACCTAGATCTACAAATCAAACATCAAAGAGAGGGAAAAATTTTGTTTTGTTAGTGGATAGGGATTTCCTTGGTCAAACTCCGTTATAGTAATCAAACCTTCAAATGAAATAAAATAGAAAGGAGGAATGATGAATGAACAAATATGTTATGTTGCAACTCACCAAACCCTTGAATAAGATGCTACAAACATGTATGGAATTTCTAGCATGAATTTGGATCTTGACTCTTGCTTGAATGATATGGATCTTGATTTGAATGCTTTCTTGAATCATAAAACCCTACATCACAAATGTTAGCTAAAAAAAAACATGATGCATGATGACTTTGGCATGATGCTTGATAATCACTCTTGAATTCTCTTGAATTCTCTTGTAAACTCTCACTTGAATTTTCATAAGATTAATTAAATTTCTAGGAGAAAATATGTGAAATAACCTTGTATTTATATTTGTTCATGCCAAATTTCCCAAAATTACAACACTACAAGCTGGCATCAAATCTAGGAGAATAAAATCCCACCAAGAATTTGAATTTAATTTAGTTGTAAGCCAAGGAAGACTCATATGATTTTTGGGGCGTATGAGTCCCATTAGGCTAAGCTTGGGACACATTTTTCAAGAAATTATTTTTTTTAGTGTGAAATCTAGATTAAGGCCCCGAAACCTAGGTGGGACCCATACGCCCAAGGTGGTGTATGAGTCCTAGATTACCAAATTTGGGACATACAATCTAAAATAATTAATTTTTGATTGGTTATTTGATACATGTCAAGATTATCCTCAGAAAGATGCATTAATTAAGGCTTGTGGATGCAAAATAAGGCCAATTAAAGCATAAATAAGCCCAATTGATTAATAAAACCCTAGACTAGTGTGAAAGTATAATAAAATACTTTACAACACCCTAAATATGGAAAAATTAAGTCCATTTAGTTCACAAGGGCCCAAAAAAGTGTGAAAATGTAGAGGGATACATTTTTCTACACTACAAATAATATGCCAATTGAAGGGGGAAACCTCATATTCCACATTCAAGGTGATACCTAAAATGGTACTCATTAAGAAAAAATATTGAACATTATGATAATAAATATCTAGTAAAGTTCCTATATATGCCTAATTATGACTTGGTAGCCAACCAAGCTAACTTAGATACTTAACTATAACTTGTAGGATGACCTTGAAATACTTATATATGATAATAAAGGAAATCATGTAACTCGTTTAAGATTTAGGGTAGCCACAAGCTAACTAATCGGAAGCCAATACACATTATAGGATTAGGGGCATAATATTCCTCCTATTAAAAAATAATTTATCCTCAATGCTAATTGATTTTGGATGCTTTTACATAAATCTTCATCAGACCCATGTGGTAACTTCAACAAAAAAATATTTCAATTTAATGAGGTAATTTGGTATTGTCCTTGTTCTTGACTTCTTCATTTGTGTTTCAAAAATTAACTTCATCTCCAAGATGGGTATTCAATTTGTATCTAGCTCAGATATTACTATTTATAATTGGAATTTTGTATTGGTCCACTTACCTCTTCATTATATTTTGTTCCTTATCCTTGTTCTCCTTGAGACTAGAGGGCAACTCTTTTTGGTGTTGAAATTTTTCTTCTATTTATTTAACTATTTTTTATACCTTTGATATAGAGTTGAAGTGTGATACATGGTACCCTAGCATTGATTTAACAACTTGACTAGAATAAATTTAGGATTCAATCCTTTCTAAATTTATTTAGGTAGTCACAATGCATGGAAATATGCTATTGGTTTGAATTTTTATCCTTTCTTTTTCTCTACTTCTTCTCTTTCTTCCTCCTTTTACTTCTTATTATATGTCTTCCCTTTCTTCTTTTTCTTCTTTCTCTTATCCTTCATTATTGCCATCATCATCATCATCATCATCATCATCATCATCATCATCATCATCATCATCATCATCATCATCATCATCATCATCATCATCATCATCATCATCATCATCATCATCATTATAATAATAATAATCATCATCATCATCATCATCATCATCATCATCATCATCATCATCATCATCATCATCATCATCATCATCATCATCATCATCATCACCATCATCATCATCATCACCATCACCATCATCATCATCATCATCATCATCATCATCATTATCATCTTCTTAAATTCTTCTTAAAACTCTTCATAAAACCTCACATTTTCTCTTCCATTAGTAATTGAATTTCTTCTTTTATGTTTTTTCTATTCTTCCCTTATTATATCAATGATTATGGTATACATATCTTCAACTAATGGATCCTCTTTGTAAGGAGTATTTCCCAAAGTGATGATATTTCTTCCCTTGCCTCTTGTTGAAGCCTTCACCATGGCATGAAAATATATTTTTTCATTAAATCACATAAAATAAATCAAATAAATATTATTTTTTTATAACTTATCTATGTAAAGACTTCACTTCTTAAAAAGGATCTCTACTAAATTCATAGATTTGTGACCTTAGCGACAAATTTGGTTGATAATTTTTTTGAAATAAATTTTTAAATTCTAGTCTAAATGACCTTAGATATGGATTGTAGTAGAAGAAATGTTTTCCTAACAAACTATTTAGAGGTTATAATTTATTTTTATTTGAAAATTTGGGGTTGAATTAGATGGAAACCTTAATGTAACCCAAATTATTCAATAAATCCTTGAATTATACTCTAATTTTCTTCAAATTTATACTATATGATATTTAATGTGGCCTTATAATCCCATTAATTTAAAAAAAAATAGTTAGATGTATGATTCTAAAAAATATCTCAAAAAATTGAAAAAATTACCTTTTTAATGACCTAAGACACACTCCTAGGACATTAGCTAACCAAAAATTCTTTTAAAAAAATAATAGAAACAACAAAGCTACAAAAACATGTTGCACAATTGTACAACACTATGTACACAAGTGTCATGCAAAACACAACAAAGAAAGGAAAAAAACCACACAAACAACCTTGTCATTGATATAAGAAAGATTGCTCCAATGAAATAATTTCCAATCATAATATGAATCCAGCATGATGAACCTACAAGAGGGGAATATAACACCCAAACAACGATCATGTTCTAACCCATAATCATGTTCTCTTGAAATCCAACACAAGGGAAGAGTGGGGGAATCATAAACCTTAAATCCAAACCAATAAAATATTACATACTCACATAAACACCACAAAAACACACACAAAATGGTGGAATGACTAGGAGCTAACACCCCTTGAGTAGAAAATTTGGCCACTAGTTTTTAAAACAAGGAGTATAATGAGAGAAAAAAAACTCCAATCCACTCAACAACCAACTTAAACAACACCAAAATTATTACAAACCATCACAAGAGGTTGCCTTACTAAGAGGTGTAAGCCCTCCACAACCTAGAATGATAGTGGGTCACTTACAAGAAAATAAATGTTAAGGAAAAAGTGTCACATAAATCCCTAAGTTTGAAGCTTGTTGACAAGGTGACAACATGTAAAGACTTGCTAGGCCAAGCGGAACAACTTTCTATACAAAATTTCCCCAAAAATGACCAAATACCTAACAAATAATGAAATGATAGAAAATGGGGCACCAAAGGACACTAGTGCCCAACTAGGACACTAGTACAAGTAAAAATGTTTCCTACATTGATTCCTGTAAGGAAAGCTAGATGCGGAAGCAACTCTCCTAACGTCAAAACCTCAGGGAAGAATGCAAAGACACTTTTTTTTTTTTTTACAATTACAGTCCAATTAAGATGCACTAGAAAGAGATTACAGAAACAGAGAAATAGACAAACACATAGGAACACCAGATTTACATGGGAAAACCCTTATGGGAGAAAAATCCACCACACCAAGAGAAGTCACTTTGTATTACAGTAATAAAGATTACATAAAGAGATCTGACTTATCTTTCTGATGTCAGTTTACAACAACATTCACCATGAAAAACCTTGTTATAGAACATTCACATTACAGTCTTCATAGAATAGAGTTCATCCATTGATCACACAATCACACTGCAATCCATCGATCCATCGAACCAAACATCATCTACAACTTCTGAGTAAATCCATGACGCCCCTGTCTGTCGAGCTTCCTCTCAATAACAGCCGCAACAATCCAACTGCTAGCAGTTCCCATTCGCCTTCTCTGATTGGTCATAGACTCACCACATAGGATGGTCTTCTCTCAGTCAAAGTGATCAACCTGTGTTGGCATGTCGGTGAGACACTAACCGTGTCTCCCCAATGCCACAAGAATTAACCATCGATGTCGCCAAGAGTCATCCTTATCACCAAGATGTTACATCGAGTCTAGAGAGCTATCGCTCAGAATTTTCCATGTCTCCAAGACCTCATATCGATGATCATCACATGTATCACTATTGCTAAGACTTATCACTATCAGTGAAACAACATACCGAAGCTTCAAAGTCACACAGATGTGAGTTTTCCATTCTATGAGACAATCGTCTTTCGCTAAGAGATCATACCGAGTCATTAAGGGTTATACTGAAATGTTCAACATTCAGCAAGACATATCACTTTCGCTAGGAGATCATACTGAGGTTCAAAGTTACTCTGAAGTGCTCATCTATTTCCAAGACATATCGCTATTGCTGAGACATTACTCTGAAGTCTTAAGTCATACCGAGCACCAAAAAATAGTCGGCAAGACTTCTGTCCATCGCTAAGACTTCATACTGAAGTCTTTGTGTCACCGCGAAGACTCCAAGTGTATCCCTGTCGACGAGACCTTCATCAGTTGCTGAGACTTCATACCAAAGCCTCCACCTTCGGCAAGACTTCACTTAGTCGCTGAGAGTTCTTCCTGAGACCTTTGGGTTACCCTGAGTGAATATTGTTGGTGAGACATTCCTGTCAGTAAGACTTCTTACCGAACACCCAAGACTCTCCCCGAAGGCTTCAACAGAAAATGCTGTCAGCAAGACTTTAGCTATCGCTGGGACTTCACACTGAAGTAAGCCTTTCGGCCAAGGGTCTCCCCGATATATGATATGAATGGCCTATCGGCCAGAGATCTCCACTCGGTAGGAGGTCACACCAAACACAACATGTCATAGTGATAGGATCATTCGGTGAGACTGAAGAAAGGTCACATTGACCTGAATTTTTCAACAAGATTCAATTGCTAGTCGACTAGACACAAAAAATGTCACACCGACTTGGCCCTTTCAGAGGTTTCAACCTGTGGGATTGAGGCACATATTTCCAACAATCTC
Organism: Sequoia sempervirens; assembly: GCA_007258455.2. NCBI lineage: Eukaryota > Viridiplantae > Streptophyta > Pinopsida > Cupressales > Cupressaceae > Sequoia > Sequoia sempervirens. The sequence continues at coordinate 145,802,669 of VDFB02353493.1, read as the reverse complement.
CCACTTGACGAAGATCACACAGGAACCTCCAGGGCACAACGAACCTACTAAAAGTCATGGGCACTAAGGCCCATCGAACTGGCACACCACCTGAACTTGTTTGTGCTCACTGGCTTTGTCAATGCATCTGCAACATTCTCCAAAGTATCAATTTTTTCCAAACTGACCTTTCCATCCTCCACCATATCTCATACAAAGTGGTACTGTACATCTATATGTTTCATCCTGGCATGGAAAGTAGGATTCTTTAGCAGAAAAATTACACTCTGACTGTCACAAAAAAAGTTATTTTCCCTGCATCAAAACCAATGTTAGAACACAAATGTTTTAACCAAACTGCTTCTTTACAAGCATGTGTAGCTGCCATGTATTCAGCCTCTGTAGTGGAAAAAGTGACTATAGCCTGCCGCTTACTCATCCAACTCACTGCACCACCATTCAACATGAAAGTATATCCACTGGTGGACCTCCTGCTGTCAATGTCCCCTGCCCAATTAGAATGCACATAGCCTCAAATACTGAGAGTCCTCTATGATTCAACCAAGTTCCTATGGTAACCCAAAGCAAACTCTGAAGTGCCCTCCAAATATTTGAAAACTCTCTTTACAGCATCCCAATGTGTCCTTCCAGGATTAGCCATAAACCGACTAAGAACTCCCACTGCTTGAGCAATTTTTGACCTTGTACAAAACATTGCATATATAAGAATTCCAACCGCACTAGCATAGGGTACACTAGTCATGTCCTCCATCTCAATAGGAGATTTTGGACAGTCTTTAATAGATAGTTTTGTTCCCTGCAAGACTGGAACAACTAGTTGCTTGCAGTCATTCATGCAAAATCTCTCTAGAATAGTCTTGATATACTTACTCTGAATGAGCCAAATTTTTCTACTATTTATTTCCTTGGTTATCTCCATCCCCAAAATATACCTTGCTGCACCAAGATCTTTCATTTCAAACTTAGCAGACAACTGAGACTTAAGATCAGAAATCATCAACTTACTATTGCCTATGAACAACATATCATGAACATAGAGATCAATAATAAGAACTTGATCACTTTCAGCTTTGTAATAGACACAATGATCAGATTTTGATCTTACAAATCCCAAAGACAATACAAAAGTATCAAATTTCTGGTACCACATTCTAGGTGACTGCTTTAACCCATACAAATACTTTTTTAACTTGCAAACCAGTTTCTCTTTACCTTTCTCCACAAAGTGCTTAGGCTGGGAAATGTAAATATCTTCTTCAAGATCACCATGAAGAAATGTTGTCTTCACATCCATTTGTTTGACCTCTAAGTCATACGCTACTGCAAGTGACAAAAGAAATATGATAGATGTCAGCTTACCTACAGGAGAAAAAATTTCCCTATAATCAATTCCCTCTACCTGGGAATAACCCTTCACAACCAATCCTGCCTTGTACTTTTCCACACTGCCATCTAGAGCAATCTTCTTTTTAAATACCCATTTGTAGCCAACAACTTTTCTACCTTTAGGCAAGGGCACCAAACTCCAAGTGTCAATTTTTTCTAATGATGTCATTTCTTCGTTCATGGCTTCCAACCAAGAGTCTGAATCAGACATTTTAAATGCCTCCTTTACAGTCCTAGGCTCATCAGTGCTAGAAATTAAAGCATAGGCACAAGTAGAATCTATCAAAGAGAACCCATACCTATCAAGTTGTTTTCTTTCACAGGTTGACCTCCTCACTTGCTGAGGCTGAGGTTCTTCTTCTTCTTCAAAACTTTCAGAACTACTTGACCTCTCCTCAGTTTCAGGTACATTTTGAATTTTCAATTCCTCTTTATCTGGTGTAGGAGGAATTCCAGCTACATCCTTATTGTTTTTTGACTTTGTCTCTGACTGCAGATCCAAGGTAGAAGATTTCAACTCATGAAATATTACACTTCTACTGTATACAACCTTCTCCGTATCAGGATTCCAAAGCTTGTATCCTTTTATGCCAGCACTATAGCCAATAAAGATACATTTGACAGCCTTGTTCTCCAACTTAGATCTTTTCTCATACGGCACATGTGCATATGCCTCACAACCAAAAAAATGAATATGTCTTAAGGAGGGCTTCTTACTAGACCACGCTTCCAAAGGTGTTTTCTCAACAAGAGCAGAATTTGGAGAACGATTAATCAAGTAGCATGCAGTAGCAACAGCCTTAGCCCATAACTTCTCCTCCAAGCTAGCACTACTCAACATACTTCGTGCTCTCTCCATCACTGTCCTATTGAACCTTTCTACGACTCCATTTTGCTATGGAGTATAAGGCGTAGTCTTATGCCTTTTAATCCCATGGTCTTTACAATACCTCTCAAAATCATCAAAACAAAATTCACCGCCATTATCAATCCTTAAGCATTTAATTTTTCTTCATGTCTAATTTTCTACAAGGTTCTTAAATTCTTTAAACCGACTGAACACTTCTAATTTAATTTTCAAAAAATAAACAAATGTTCTTCTCGAATAATCATCAATGAACGATACATAGTACCTTGACTTAGATAAAGAAGGAACATTCACTGGACCAAATACATCAGAATGAATATAATCTAGCAAACCAGAAGATTTATGAGGACTGGAATAAAATGAAACACGGTGTTGTTTTCCATATATATAATGTTCACAGAATTGAAATTCGAGGTTACAATCTTCAAGCCCCTCAACTAGGTTTTTATTCTTTAAGGTTTTTAAACCTTTATCTCCAATGTGGCCTAGCCTATGATGCCAGAGCATAGTCTTTTCTGCTAGAATTTTAACTTCCATAGAGTTTACAATAATTAGGAATATTTCCCTCTTTTCCTCCATGAATAGCTTTTTGTGACTTTACAGAGACACTGTTGCATTGAACAATGTGTGCATCCAGCTTGTACAAGGTACCAATACAAGCACCCCTTGCTAGCACCATTGAGCCTCTATTCATCTTGCAACCATTTCCAAAGAACGTGACTTGCACTCCAATATCATTCAACTTACTAACAGAAAGTAAGTTTCGAGCCAGACTTGGTATATGCATTACATCATTAATTCCCTTCACTCTTCCATTAGGGAATTGAATTTTGACTCTTCCACGACCAACAATTTCCAAAGTTGAATCACTTGCCAAGTACACCTTTCCACCATCATATTCTTCATACTTCGTGAACTAGTCTCTATGAGATGCCATGTGGAAAGATGCTCCAGAATCAATCAGCTAGACATCATCTGATGCCTATGTAGCCAAGGTTGCAATGAAGGCATCTGCATCACTATGAGAAGAAACATTGTCGGAAGAATACTTCTTCTTCTTCTTCTTCTTCTCCTCTTTACAATCCTTTCGGACATGACCAAGTTGCCCATAGTTCTAGCACTTCACCTTGGACTTCTTGCCAGGAGACTTTGATCTCCCCTCTGATTTCGATTTAGATTTCTTGTCTTTCTTCTTACCTTTCTCTTTTGACCTTCCTCTAACAGCAAGGGCCTCCTTCACCATCTCAGAAGATTTACTTCTCATCTCTTCTGATAACAAAGAAGAAACATCTTCCATCTTGAAACTAGATGTTGTACTCCCAATAGCCATCACCAGGTGATCCCATGAATCTGGCAAAGAACACAATATCAGCATACAACGATCCTCTTCATCAATCTTCACACCAACATATGTTAATTATGCAATCAGCATGTTGAATGTGTTCAAATGATCAACAACAGACCCTCCTTCCTGCATTCTCAAAGTGTACAACTTCTTCCTCAGGAACAATTTATTCACCAAAGACTTCCCCTGATAAAGATGCAGTCTTCTCTTCATTCACATTCAGAAGAATAGAGTCTACCAAACAGAGCCTTATCAGCCCCTTAGACTTTCTATCTGCAAGGTCCCAATCTTCTTGCTTCATGCCTGTAGGTTTAGTTCCAGACACAACAAGCCACATATGACAATCCACTAAGAGATCCTCCATTTTGAGTTTCCACAACTCAAAATTGCTGCCATTGAACTTCTCTATTTCAATCTTTCCTGACGTGCTAGCCATCTCAATCTGTAATTCAAATTTGACAAACTTCTACAAGACTCCCACTGAATAGAAATTGACACAAAAAACCCAACGTACCCACAAGGATAACACAACTAGCTAGGCTCTGATACCACTTGTAAGGAAAGCTAGATGCAGACGTAACTCTCCTAACGTCAAAACCTTAGGGAAGAATGGAGAGACACTTTTAAATTTTTTTTACAATTATAGTCCAATTAAGATGCACTAGAAAGAGATTACAGAAACAAAGAAATAGACAAACATATATGAACACCAGATTTACGTGGGAAAACCCTTACGGGAGAAAAACCCACCACACCAAGAGAAGTCACTTTGTATTACAGTAATAAAGATTACATACAGAGATCTAACTTATCTTTCTGATGTCAATTTACAGTAGCATTCACCATGAACAACCTTGTTATAGAACATTCACGTTACAATCTTCACAAAATAGAGTTCACCCACTAATCACACAATCAGACTGCAATCCGTTGATCCATCGAACTAGACATCATCTAAAAATTCTAAGTAAATCCATGACACCCTTATCTGTCGAGCTTCCTCTCAGTAATGGCCTCAATAGTCCAACTGCTAGCGGTTCCCATTCGCCTTCTCTTATTGGTCATAAACTCACCACATAGGATGGTCTTCTCTCGGTCAAAGCGATCAACCTGTGTTGGCATGTCGGTGAGACACTAACCATGTCTCCCCGATGCCACAAGACTTAACCATCGATGTTGCCAAGATGTTACATCGAGTCTAGAGAGCTATCACTCAAACTTTGCCATGTCGCCAAGACCTCATACCAACGATCATCACATGTATCACTATCGCCAAGACTTATCACTATCGGTGAAACAACATACCAAAGCTTCGAAGTCACACAAACGTGAGTTTTCCATTTGGAGAGACAATCGTCTTTCGTTGAGAGATCATACCGAGTCATTAAGGGTTATACCAAAACGTTCAACATTCGGCAAGACATACTGCTTTTGCCAGGAGATCATACCGAGGTTCAAAGTTACTCCAAAGTGCTCATCTATCGCCAAGACATATCACTATCACTGAGACATTACTCCGAAGTCTTAAGTCATACTGAGCACCAAAGAACAGTCGGCAAGACTTCTGTCCATCGCTAAGACTTCATACCAAAGTCTTTATGTCACCGTGAAGACTCCAAGTGTATCCCCGTCGACGAGACCTTCATCAGTTGCTGAGACTTCATACCGAATCCTCCACCTTCGGCAAGACTTCACTTAGTTTCTGAGAGTTCTTCCTGAGACCTTTGGGTTACCCTGAGTGAATACTGTCAGTGAGATATTCCTATCGGTAAGGCTTCTTACCGAACACCCAAGACTCTCCCCAAAGGCTTCAATAGAAAATGATGTCGGCGAGACTTTAGCTATCACTGGGACTTCACACCGAAGTAATCCTTTCAGCCAAGGGTCTCCCTGATATACGATATGAATGGCTTGTCGGCTAAAGATCTCCACTTGGTAGGAGGTCACACTGAACACAACATGTCATAGTGATAGGATCATTCGGTGAGACTAAAGCAAGGTCACAGCGACCTGAAATATTCAACAAGATTCAACTGCTAGTCGGCCAGACACAAAAGATGTCACACCGACTTGGCCCTTTCAGAGGTTTCAGCCTGTGGGATTGAGGCACATATTTCCAACAATGCCAATGTATAGATCTATTTATGTAGTCTTGATTTGATGCTAGAGTCCCTAGGATGCATTGTTTTCCTTTCTAACACTATAATCTTAGTTCTAGTGCTAGTGTCTTCACTAGTGAGAAAACTAAAGCCCAATTTAATTCCCTAGGATAAGAAAAACCATATAAAGAACTACAAGTGAAGAACCATGATGAAAAATGGACTAAAAAACAATTAAATTTATATGGGGAACTTAAGTGGTCCTTGACACTTGATCACACAAGACACACTCTAGCCTACAAAGGAGATGAATCCTAAGGGTTGAGACCTCCAAGGACTCCAACACAAAGATGATGACAAAAGTCGTGAAGGGGAAAGTTTTCTACACCTCCCAACCCTACCAAGACCACTTAGAGAACCCCAAATTACCTCTTAACTAGGCAAGTCCTTGAGGAAAAACATACTAAGTAGTATATAAGAAATATAGATTCAATTAACATTTTCCATGTTTTATAAACTTATATTTAATATTAAAATCTAAATTGAAGTGTTCTCTGCATTCCTTTTATCTAATGTTGGAATAAATTAAAATGTCATACAAGATGACAAGTGTATTCGACTTCAACACAGAAGCACATAAATGAATCCATAGCGTCAGTACCACTTATGTGGTTGGTTTATAATCACTCTATTAAGGATATTTCATTAACATAATTAAAACATGAGAAAATGAATCAAATTTACTCCAGTTACATATTAAAAGATATTACAATAATGAAATAACATAATCAAGAAGATATTCTTTCTAAAGTTCTCACGATCCTAAAGCTCTTCCCAAGATCCTCAAATCCCCACTATATTAGTTCCATTCCACCTAACAATGTGGTACTCATAGGTCCACTCCCACCATGCTAGGAGATAGTCACAAGGGAGAAGGCTCACCAACATGCCATATGTAGAGAATATATGTAGTATACAGATAATGCAAGAATCACTCAATGAACATCACATGATGGATAAAAATATAAATTCTCATTTGACACAAAAATAATGGCACAAGAAAAGATACTCTTATTGGGAACAACCCCCAAAGGAACAAGGATACGATAATCTTAGTGAGAATGAGCACCAATGGCACAAGAAAAGATACTCTAATTGGGAATAAACACCAGTGAAACAGAGAAAATATGATAGAGAGGAGGTAGGGATTTTCATCATAAAACTTGAATGGATGGATAAGCAAAGTCAAGTATGAACCAACTGTACCATATGAGGAACCCAACTATCAATCACTAGTGCTCCCCGAGCATGTGTGCCTTCTATGCTCATATCAATCTTGTGCTAGCTCTCTGCCTATGCCATATACATCATTATCTTAGTTATTTTTAATTATCCAATGTCATTAGTTATCACTTATTAAGGAAAATATTCATTCCTCATATTCTCATGCCCCTTTATCCCATAAATTACATCAAGAGCCACTCCCTTATGACTTTCTAGTACCTTCATCCTAGGTTCATCACAACTCGTCACAATTGAGAGTGGAATAGAAAACAAGGCACAAAACTTGGCATACAAAATTTTGAACATGATTTTTATGAAATTCCATTAAGGAGTTAGGAAATCCCCCATTAAAAAAGATCCAGTTTCAGTTTCAAAATTTAAATTTTACTAATTATTTTTTAGTGAAAAACCAAAAATTAGAGAAAACTCCATTAATGGAGCTCAATTGTCTCAAATTTTTAAATTTCAAAATTTCAAAATTAATTTTTTTCCTTTTGGTTAAAATGTGAAAAACACCTAACTCATACAATATAAATTGAATTCCAAGAACTTTAAAAAGAATAAATTAATCTTCTCCAATTCTTCAAAATTTCAAACTAAAATGGAATTATTATGCTCCATAATGGTGAGAATGGCATCCAATGTGCAAAAATGACTTAAAAACAAAGATAAGGAATAGAATTACCTCCATATTTTAATACAAAAAAACATGATTTTCTTGCAATTTTCTCAAAATGGATGAAGTTGAGTCCACAAACATATCAAGCAATATTTCCCCTCCCAATGTAATCCACTACCAAGCTTTCACAATTCAAAATGAGAAAGATCCTCCAGAAGTTTAAATTTCCAAAAGGAGGGTTTGAAGAGCCATTTTTCTTCCAAAAATGAATGAGTGGAAAAAAGATGTGTTATTATCCTTTTTTAACCTTTTTTATGTATTTAAATTTTCTTGATTTCTAATTTTTACTTTTTCTTTATTTTATTTTATTTATATTTTCTCATTATTTTCCAAAATGACAATTGAGATAAGATAACACATCCAATCATTAATTCATTTGCAATAATTTAAAAAGATGATTTAATAGAGTGCATATGTGTGTACATATATATACACACATATAAACACATATAGAAATATATACATACATATGTATGTATATATGTATACATACATACATGTATATACATATATACATACATGTATGTAAGGAAGCTAAGGTAGCGGAAGAAATTCCTACTCTAACCTTGAGAGGAGAATAATACAAAACTTTTACAAATCTTTAATAGTTACAAAAACTTAAACAAAAATAAACACAAATAACATGCATACCACAACACAATGATTTACATGGGGAAAACCATTTCAAGAGAAAAACCCCACACTCCAAAAGCCGCCCAATATATTATACAAAAATGAAAAAATTACAATATACTTGCAGAGCAAGCTTCTCACAAGAGTATCACCACCAAAGATGAAGAGACACCACGACCTATATCAGACTCTCAAAATACACCCCTATCAATATACATCCCATCAACTTATAACAAGATTTTGGGAACCTTCTAGAATTAGGGTTTTACAAGGTCCTTTCTCATTTGACATGTTAACAAAAAAACCTTGATGTGCCAATGGGAAATAACCTTGACATGTCAGTGGGAAAAGACCTTGATGTGTTAGCAAAATTTTTTTTGAGGTGATGCCCCAAACCCCATATCTTGCTACAAGTGTATAGTATTTGCATGATTAGTCACCACATACCAACATACATCCTATCAACAATAAATCATATATAATTGTAAGGTTGAGACACATTTTCTCAACAAATATACCACTTATGGAACTCCTTGCAAGGACAATGTAATGGTGTCATCATCATGTCTAATTGCTAGGGGCCAAAAGGCCCATAGTCTTTGAACACCATCTGAACTTCTCTATGCTCACAAGCTTAGTTAAAGAATCAAAACAATCATCAAAGTCTCTACCTTAACCAACTTCACCCTACCATATTTGACCATATCTCTAACAAAATGATATTGTACATCAATGTGCTTGGTCCTAGCATGAAACATTGGGTTCTTGGCTAGACATATCGCACTCTGACTGTCACAATAAATTGTCATTGCACCTTGTTTAATTGTAATATCTAAACATATTCTCTTAAGCCAAATGGCTTCTTTACAAGCATGAGTAGCTTCCATATACCTTGCTTTAGTAGTGGACAAAGAAACCACATCCTATCACTTACTCATCCAACTAATTGCACCACCCAATAAAGTAAACACAAAACACATAAGCACTATTGGATCTTCTGCTATCAACATCACTTGCCCATTCTAAATCCACATAACCATGAATATCAAGGGAAATATCGTCTTCATTCTTATTACTATGATAAGATAAGGAATAATCCGAGGTACCACACAAATATTTGAAGACACTTTTAATTGCATCCTAGTGAACTCTACCAGGATTAGACATCTATCTGGAAAGAAATCCCATTGCTTGGGCAATGTCTGGTCTAGTACAAATCATAGCATACATCAAACTTCCAACTACACTCTAGTAAGGCACTCTGCTCATGTCTTCCATCTCTGATGGAGATGCTGGACAATCTAAAATAGATAAAAAATTCCAACTAAAACAGGAACACACAATGGTCTACAATCATGCATATAAAACCTCTATAAAATTGAGTTAACATACTTGCTTTGGCAAAGCCAGAGCTTTCTGTTCACTCTATCTCTTTTAATTTCCATTCCAAGAATTTGTTTATTTGTACTAAGATCTTTCATTTCAAATTTAGCAGCAAGTTGATATTTTAGTTCTGAAATCATTCCTTTCCCTCTACCAATAAATAGCATATCATCAACATATAATGCAATAAACAAGAAACTATCACCATCAGTTTTATAATAAATACAATGATCTAATTTAGAATGCTCAAATCCAAAACTCAACACATATTTATCAAATTCTTGGTACCACATCCTAGGGCTCTATTTTAAGTCATACAAAGATTTCTTCAATTTGAAAACCAACTTACTTTTACCTTTCACCACGTAGTGCTCTAGCTATGTCATAAAAATATCCTCCTCCAAATCACCATGAAGGAAAGAAGTTTTCACATCCATTTTCTCAACCTCTAAATCATAAGAAGTAGCAATAGAAAGCAAAAATATAATTGATGTCATTTTTGCAACAGGAGAAAATATCTCACCATAATCAACTCCCTCAACTTGAGAGTAACCCTTCACAACCAACCTTGCTTTATACTTATCAATACCTCCATCTGAACCAATCTTTTTCTTGAACACCCATTTACAACCAACAAGTTTCCATCCTTTAGGAAATGGTACAAGATCCCATGTATCATTCCTTTTTAAACATTCCATTTCTTCATTCATAGCAATCTTCTAGGATTCTACATCATTCATACCTAGTGCCTCTTTTATAGATTTGGTTTCATCCATGTTAGTATTCAAAGAAAAAATACATCTCCAATCCTCAAGTGAATACCTTTTAGGTGGTTGTCTATGCTTCGTAAACATACAAACAAGCTAAATTGGAGGTTCTTACTCCTCTTCTAAAGATCCAGAGCTAGATGAGCTCTCCTCAACTTCTTGTCTATCCTAGGGACTTGATTCAACTTTCTCGGGTGTAGAAGGAAATTGAATCACATCTTCCTGTTTACTTTGTTCTAGCTGTAATTTAATACAAGAAGGCTTAGTTTCTCTAAAAATAACGCTTCTACTATGCATTACCTTTTATGCAATAGGATCCCAAATCTTGTATCCTTTCACACCATAACTCTATTTGATGAAGATACATTTCACAACCTTGTTCTCCAACTTTGTTCACTTCTCCTTTGGAACATGTGCATATGCCTCGCAACCAAAAAATCTAAGATGTCTCAATGAAGGCTTGTGACCTAGCCATGCCTCTATAGGAATCTTATCAACAAAATTTGATGTAGGAGAACTGTTAATTAGGTAACAAGTAGTGACAACTTCAGCCCAAAACCTTTGCTCTAGGATAGCACCACTCAACATACTCCAAGCCTTCTCCATCAGTGTCCTATTCATTCTTTTTGCAACTCCATTTTGTTGTGGAGAATATGGAGTTGTCTTCTATCTATGAATACCAAAATATTTACAGAATCTATCCAAACCATTAGAGAAAAATTCACTGCCATTATCAGTCCTCAAAAAAATTATTTTCTTTCCATTCTATGACTCAAACATTTCTCTAAATTCTTTAAATCAACTAAAAACTTCATATTTACTCTTTAAAAAATACCCATGTCCTTCTACTATAATCATCAATAAATGAAACATAATATGTGGATTTACCAATTGAAGGAACATCTATAGGACCAAATACATCGGAATGAATAAGATCCAATACACCACAAGATTTATGAGAACTCAAGTAAAACTAAACGTGGTTTTTTTTCCATAAATGCAATGCTCATAGAAATCAAATTCAATATTACAATCAGAAAAAACTTTCATAAGGTTTTTATTTTTCAAGTTCCTTAGACCATTTTATCCATTGTGGCAAAGTCTCTGGTGCCATAACATAGTTTTTTTTGTAGGTAACTTTTTCTCAGAAGAAAGAGTACCCTTGGGTACCCAAAATCCATGACCATCTATTGAAGGTGAAACCCCCACTTCTTCTATAGACTTTATTTTCACATAAATACTATTGCACTCAAAAGTTCATGCATCAAGCTCATACAATGTCCCATATCTAACACCTCTAGCAATCACCATATCACCTCTAACCATCTTGCATCCTACATCAAAAAATAGTACCTACACACTTGTAGATATATTAGTTTTCTCACAGATAAAGAATTTCCTGCTAATCCAGGGATATGCAACACACCATTAATCCTTTTTATTCTACCATCAAGAAACTTGATTTTAACTTTACCATGACCAACAATGCCTAAATGAGAATCATCACCCAAGTACACCTTGCCTCCATCAAATTCTTCATATTCACAAAACTAATCTCTATTAAAGGTCATATGAAAAGATACACTGGAGTCAATTAACCATGTCTCATTACCTACATGAGTTGCCGAAGCTACAATGAATCTATCACCATCTTCCTTCTCGGTCTCAAAATCAGAATGAAATTTCTTCTTTTTCTTCTTCTTTTCTTCTTTGTGTTCCTTATGAACATGTTCAAGCTTATCATAGTTCCAACAAATAACTTTGAATTTTCTAGGAGATTTAGATTTCCCCCTGGACTTGAATTTGTCACGCTTCTCATTCTTCTTTCCTTTTTTCCTTAGGTCTTCCATTAAAATTTAGTGCCTCCTTGGAATTGATGGATTTCGTCCTCCTCATCTCTTCAAAAATCAAAGAACCCACCACATCTGCAGTCTTCAATATAAAAAAAGTACTCCCAATAGCCATAATAAGAGAATCTCATGAATCAAGCAAAGAACAAAGAAAGATCTGACATTTCTCCTCCTCGTCCATTTTGACACCAACTAATGCCAATTGAGCCACCAAAATATTGAATGCTTCTAGGTGGTATGTGATTCATCCACCCTCTTCCATTCTCAAGGAATATGACTTCTTCCTCAAGAAAATATTGTTCACTAAATATTTGGCCTAATACATCTCACCAAGCTTCTTCCATAGTTTCTATGCAGAGGTCTTGACATGGAAATTAATTAAAATAGAGTCTGCCAAGCATAGTCTGATTAGACCCTTGTCTTTACAGTCCATAACATCATATTGAGTAGCTTGAGGAGGATATGCAAGCCTTGAAATATTCCCATCAACAAGATCCCACAGATCTCAATCTATTAATAGATCCTCCATCTTTAGCTTCCACATCTCAAAATTATTTCTCAAAAATTTCTCCACTGCTATTCTCCCTAATGAACTTGCAATCTAAAAATTCATGCAACAAGATCACAAAGTGTCTTCTACACAAGCTCCTACTCAAATCTGGATTAGTTCAAAAAACCTAGCAACCCACAACTAAAACCAAAGGTGATCAGGCTCTAACACCACTTGTAAGGAAGTTGAGGCAGCAAAAAAACTTCCTACACTAAACTTGAGAGAAGAATAATGCAAAAAAATTATAGATCTTTAACAGTTACAAAAAATTAAACACAAATAAACACAAATATCATGCATACCATAACACAATGATTTATGTGGGGAAAACCCTTTCAAGAGAAAAGCCCCACACTCCAAATGCTTCCCAATATATTATTTAGAAATCAAAAGATTACAATATACTTACAGGGAAAGCTTCTCATAGGAGTATCAACACCAGAGATCAAGAGACACCACGATCGCTATCAGAATCTCAAAATACACCCCCATCTACATACATCCCACCTGCTATAACAAGCTTTTGGGAACCTTCTAGAAATAGGGTTTTGAAAGGTTATTTTTCATTTGACATGTTAATGAAAAAACCTTGACTTGTCAGTGGGAAAAAACCTTGACGTGTTAGCAGGAAAAAACCTTGACATGTCAACGAGAAAAAACCTTGAAGTGTCAGGGAATTGTTTTTTTTTAGGGCAATGCCCCGAACCCCATATCTTGCTATGAGTGTACAATATTTGCATGATCAGTTGCCACATACCAACATACATTCTATCAATAATAAATCATATATAATTGTAAGGTTGAGATACATTTTCTCAATAATAGATCCATATATATATGTATATGTATATATGTATGTACATATATATGTACATATATATACATATACATACATACATATATGCATTTATATGTATATATATACACATATATGCATACATATATATGTATGTATATATATGTGAATATATGCATATATGTACATATATGTATGTATGCATATAGGTATGTATTTTGAATCTAAGGAATTTCTCATAAATAATTAATCTTTATTTTCCCCCTTTTTCAAAACACAAAATTTTCACGAGATGATAAGAAATTATTTAATTCTTAGAATTTCATTTATGAGAAATATGGAATTTCAACCATTAATTAAATTAAGAAATGATTAATAACTCACATTATGAATAGACTCTAAAATTGCCTCTTATTTGGATCAAAGTTAACACATGGTCAAACATGACACTTATTGTACCCAATTCAAGTAAAAAAAAGGAATAACAAAAGGAAGGACTAGTGTGGCATATCTATATTAATCACCATTTTGGGAATAACTCAAACATGTGTAACCAAGTGGAGAAATAACCCTATACTCATACATATACCCATTCAACACATATTTGAAGAATACCCACTCAATCTAATATCTAAAGCATAGCATAATCACCCAATCAAGTACAACATTATATAAAATGTAAATAAGTGCATCTACATGTCATACAATCATGATACATTTATTCATAACATCAACAATAATAATATGGATTTTTATGAACTAAATCATTTCAATAAACTAGGCATATATAAGAATCACACATGCATATAAAGAAATACTATAGCAAAAAAATACATCAAGTCCTCAAAAGGAACTTGGCACATTACCATATACACATCTCAATGCATACTAAAAACCAAAAAATAACATGTTCTAGAAGCTCATCTCAAAACATATAGGTGCTCCAAATATATAATACTAGAGTCACCAAAAAAGTAACCCTTCTACTCTTTCTGACTTGATCAGGCCCTCGTGATTTTGGCTTAATATGGCCTTGATTTAATGTTGCAATGTGAATAACACATTCTCATTAAATCTTGGGCCCTTGTGAAAAAAATAGATTCAAATAGTACCTTACCTAAGTGTTGTAAATTGTTTTAACACACTTTCACAATTCTCTAAGGTCTTGTTAATAAAATAACTGGTGTAGGAGCACCAACACCCTATTGTCAAACTTTGATCATTTCAAGTTGATCGTTTGTTGAGTTAGGGGTAATATAGGATGTTTGGAGTCAATATATACTAAATAAGGTCTTTGAAGACCATATTCTATGTAATGGGTTGATATTGTGTCTTAGGAGTCAAGTTATTAAAAAGGATTGCACAAAAAATTCAAATATTGTTAAGTGCAAACAAAGTGCTAAAATGTTGTTTTGAAGAGTCTTTGAAGTTTAAAAGGTAGTTATTCCCATTGGGGAAGGTGGAGATTTTTTGTAAAATCTATTTAAAGCCTTTCAAGGCTCGAACAATGGTGGTTGAATAGTACTTTGAATATTTCATATGAAGAGAATGTCCATTTTGCTGATAAATCTCTATTTTTTCTTATTTTTTGAACTTGTCTCTTCCTGTACGGACTCGTACAATATGCCATTGATAGAAGACTTGTTGGATGTGGTAGATATATGTATTAGCTTTCAAATTCACCTATTTTGAGCCTCTAACATTGGGTTTTGCAGGAGTAATCTTCAATTTTCTTAGACTACCTGTTTGTGGTCAGTCAAGGGTTCGCATAAGATTTAATTAATGTAATGACCATCCCACCTACTCTTGTGACTTTTTACTCAGTGGGATGGCTTGCTACTTGTTATGATAGTGATTATTTTTGTTTTTATTTTTGTGGAATGAATTTAAGACTGATAGGATAGTGTTCTTGGTATGAAACAAGCACCTTTCCATGTGAAATTGATGTACCATGGTGGGAATTTGAAGAAATGAAAAAGTAATGGTCTATGTAATGAAATTTTGACCTTTTTTAGGTTCCATGGGATGTCTTTGATGCATTCATTGGGTCTGTGTATATGAGTTTCAATAAACCCTCATCAAAAGTTCACAAAATAAGGGTTTTTGAGTTTGGTGTGGATTTGGTTGTACAAGTGGAATTTAATTGTGGATTCTATTTTTTTTGGGCATTTTAATTTCTTCCCCAAGGTTTCAAAGGGTTTGGTGCAATTTAGAGGGTACTCTCTTTGAAAAAGAGGCCTAATTCACTAGGTTTTTCCATGGTAGGGGTATTGGATCTCAATGTTGGTCCAAAAGAGTTGATGTTGGGGTTTACATATGTTTTATAACCTTGAAATGGATATCTGAATCCAGCTTTTTTTTTCTAAGTGTTTTGGAAGGTATTGGAGTTAAAGGCCAAAAACTAGGTTTGCACTGCTACAAGGTTACATGGGTGAAAGTGAGAAATTATGCTCCTAATTGTTTTCAAACCTTGAGGATTGTTTGAATTTATTTAATAGGAAATATTAAAATTGTTAGATTCCTCTTGAAGACAGGTTATCTCTTTGAATGAGTTGGATCCTCCTGGGTCTGCATCAGAGTGGTATCAGAGCTTCAGGGAAAGGATCCCTTGTTGGAATTTTGTTTGGTTTTGTAGGCTTGAAGAAGGTTGATTGCTAAAGATTCCTCCAAAGGAAAAGAACACAAAAAAGGAGATGAATGATTTGAGGAACCATCACATCAAAGAGATCAAAGAACTGAAGGAGAGGTTGGTAGCCTTGGAGACCAACAAAAGAAGAGAAGTAGTTGAGAGCAGTGAGTTAGAAGAAGATGATGAAGATTTTGAGGATGTTGAAGAAGAGATTGATCTAGAAGACCAAAGGATGGCCAAGTTGATGAAGGTTGTAAAAGGTGACAAATACAAGGTAAAAATTGATGTACCAAATTTTTCTGATAATTTGAATGAGGAATTGTTAGAGGGTATGTGCAGGATCATGATGGGCCAAAAAGTGGCAATATGTAAGTGAAATGATGGCCCATGTGGCTGACGACATTTTTTAACCCAAAATTGATGAAACGAAAAGGGTTTTTAAAGGAGATTATCAAGTTTCCACAATATAAATTATACTTTACTTTGAATTTAATAAATAATTATTGTTCATTTTCTATTTGAATTACAACTAAAATCCTGATTGATAGGCTGATTGAAAAACATCTATAGCTTTCAAACAGTATCACATTTTTTGAATTTGAAACATGTGTCACATTCTATGCTTTGCATACTATAGGATTAAAAAAAAAAAAAAATTCATGAAGTTTTGACAAAGTTAAGGAGGTAAGACATACTAGTTTTTATATTTTTTAAAAGTTGTAATAAAAAATTTATAATTAATTATTTACTTAGAAAAAATTACAAAAAAATATGCATCACATCAGGACATGAGTCGTCTACTTTCATCTAAAATCTTATAAAAAAAATATTATCATTTTATTGCGGTTAGGATGGTCAGAAAAACACCTACTTCTTATTTTTTTCCTGAAATTTAAGTACTACTACGTTGAAATTTCAAATTTTCACCAAATAGATTTTTATTTCTTTTAAATAAACCTAGTAGTTTAGAAACTACATTCAATTTGCTACAGATTCTATAGTTACATATTTTTGAAATAATATAGATAACTTATTCAAATTTTTACCTCAAGTTACCTAACTCTGATTTTTTTGAATTTTTTGCCACTTAAGGGCTTGTTTTTTCCATGATGATCCTGCACATACCCTAGACTGGATAGCTTGTTTGGATAAATATTTTGAATGTGAAGAGATTCCTAAGGAATAGAGAGTGAAGATTTCCAAAAAAAAACTTAAGGGACATGCATTTGTTTGGTGGGATTATCTACAGTCAGAGAGGCGGAAACAAGGCAAGTCTAAGATTGTGGATTGGGACAAGATGGTGGCTAAGTTAAAAGGTAAGTTTCTTCCTTTAGATTATCAAGTTCAAATATTTAAAAAGTTGCAAAATTTGAGACAAAAGGAAATGGATGTAAAGGATTACACTAAAGAATTTTATAGATTGAGTATGAGGTCTAACCACAATGAGAATGAAGATGAGAAAATTGCCAAGTACTTGAGTGGCTTAAGGATGAATATACAGGATGAGTTGGCTTTGACTAATCCTAGAAATGTAGAAGAATGCTACAAGGTGGCACTAAAGGTTAAAGAGAAGGTAAAAAGGAGGCAAGAGAAGGTAGCAAGAGGAAGAGGCAACACTTCTAGGGGCAGAGGTAAAACTTCAACATCAAGGCAAACCAAGGAAGACTTTGAAGATGCTGATAGAAAAAAAGAGCAAGCATCTGAAGCAAGAGGAGGATAGAGAGGTGGAAGGACAAAATTCAAACAAAAGAGATATTCCAATGAGTTTTCAGGTAGATTTTATAAGTGCAATGAATTTGGACACCCATCTTTCAAGTTTCCTCAAAATAAAGGTTCAACATCAAGTGGTGATAGGAGTGAAAGGAGAACACAACTGATCCAAGAAGAAGAATGTGAAAGTTCAAGAAAACCTGTAGATCTAGAGGTGGGAGAAGCACTCATGATGAGAAGGACCTTGTTGGAAGCACCTAAAGAGGGAGACTTGAGCCAAAGAAGGAGTCTCTTTAGAACCTCATGCAAATGCAAAGGTAAAGTGTGTCAAGTTATTAATTTAGGTTCTCAAGATAATATGGTATCTAGGGAGATGGTAGAAAAATTGAATTTAGAAAAGATACCTCATGTAGCACCTTACAAAGTTTCTTGGGTGAATGATAGTTGTTGGTTCCATTTTACAATGTAATCAGATTTGTCTTCTAATCTACCTATGGAATTGCCAATTCCAATCAAGGGCAACTCGAAGGGCCTGGACCAACTGACGAGGACTTTAAAAAGCCTCCTACACTTTGGGGTCTGCAAGACCTAGGAGGGTAATCCCCTAATGTGTTTACAACCTCTGCACCATTATTATAAACAACATTAATAATAATAGATAATCTCACTTAATAGCTCAAGACGATAGGATAATATCGAATAGAATTGGCTATTCATCGATAATATCAACTATCTAGAGCATGAGATAACTAATACACAATCCACGACATAATATAGTCATTGATTTGCAATTTGTAGCAAGCTCTAGGAAAAGACAAACAAATACTGAATCATACAGGTAATTACAACTTAGATTAGTGCCATATATCCATTGCAGGAGTCAAATTCATAAGCATCTAAAGGTATATGACAGATTTAACACATAACATATGAAATCCTTGATGACATTGCATTTCAATCTCATCAATATGTATTCTAACTCAATACTACTTATCAAATCCTTATACAAAACATATCCGCCTATAATCCCATTCAAGCATTTTAATTAATTCCTTGAATTAAAGATAAAATAGAATCATACACACCACAACAGTGAGATGAATGAAACAACCCTTAGTCATTTTATTCAAAGTTCAGATATGCATGTACAATGGAGAGACATGAGCTTGAATTTTATCATTTCAACTCAAATGCTAGTACTTTTATACAACATTAAATCCCCATGAACTCAAAACCTATTAAAGAATGACACAAAACCTAAATTGTATTTCTCTCTAAAACCATCGGACTTTACAATTTTCTCTACAACTTCACCTAGACTCGACCAAAATTATCTAACTTGCTAACCCGTACTTCTAGCCTTGAAATTATTCTTAAAGAAAATGAAGGAGAAAACAAACATTAGACCAGAAAGTACACATGTCACCAGCCAATTGGCACACCTGGTGATATTCCAAAAATTGTTACAACAACCATCACCCTGGAGAATATTCTTGTTCATCATGTCAGCTGAGAAAAGTTGATGCAATAACAAAAAACCACAAGAAACCCACGCCGAGAATGCCATCAATGCAAAACTAGAACCGTTGTAACCACAACATCTGATTTACCACCCATTAGTAGTCCATTCCTTTTACTCTTCCTTAGTCAAATATTTAGTTACCCATTTCTGGTATTCTTCATCAGTTGGCCAGTCAAAATTAATTACTCATTCACCTTAGCATTATAAGGTGTGTACTTTAGCGCTACTTGATTTGCATCCCTTTCAAAAGATTCCAAAAATGAGCTGGTACAAATAATCTTATCCATACAACTCACCAACAAATCATAATCTGAGTCATCACAAATTAATTTAATTTGATCATTGATGACCTCACTTGCTTGATCCTGCCATTGTTGGAGTAACCTGATTTTCCCCTGCTCATCAATTATATTAGGTAACAATGTGTTACCTCAATCATTGAAATTCTTCACCAACTCCCTACTCTTCCTACTCAAGTCATCTGGTAGGGTCTGAAAACCCTACAATGACCTAACTAATACTTGAGTAGGCTTTAATTATTGGGGTCTATTATTTGTATCAAACCTTGAGGCCTTATACATGACATCCAAATCATTAGCCCTAGGGATCCAATTTTCAATCAATGGTATCACAACCTCCTAATCCAGGCTATCAATATTCTTTATTGCATCTAACAACAAAGAATATAAAGAACGTATAGATAGAAATTTATTATCAACCTTTTCATTTAAATGCCTCAAGACAATAGTAACAATCTCCTTTTGCTTTGAAAGAGATCCCTCCTCACTTACCTTTAATGATTCTGCAATTCATCAATTCTTTGCAAGAGTTGCTTCTTTGTAGGATCAATAGAGCACTTTATTTCTTCATCAATTTGTTCTAAAGGAGGGGTGAGGGAAAGATTCTAACTGTGAGACCCTGGTGTGGAAATAATTGGAGAAGCAGGAGGCACTGACTCTACTGTGGAAGGTAATGTACTAGTCCCTGGAGCACTTGATGTCTCCCCAATTTGTTTATACTTAAACCTTTCCACCTCAGTCTACAGCTCAACATTTTTCTACCGCATCTTGTTGTATTCCTCAATCAAAAGGTTGTACTTCTCCATTAGGCTCTTCTTTTTAGCCTCCTCCCTTTCAGCAGTCTTTTGGGCCAATTTGGCCACATTCACAGTCAAATTAGTGGCCTCGGTGGTTGAGGTCTCTGAAGCTCTTTTTATTATTAATCCTCCTCTAAAATTTGGATTAATATCTGTAACATTTGGCTTTCTTCCTTGAGGGGCCAATGCCCAAATTGCCAAGGTTTCATATTCCTCACTAAAGGCATAATCTTGCAATGTTGCCTTGAATTCCTCTTTAGAGTTTTGAAAAGGATGTTTGGAATTTAGAATAGCATTAAATGCTACAACATCTGCAATGTCCCATTCAGGTAGAATCAATACACCAACTTGACTCACCAGTTTTCTTCCTTCTTCAGGAGTGATGTTCTTAAATTCTTCCATTAATTCAGCTTTCACCTCCTCCTCATTCTCCTGGTCTGACTTGTCAGGTCTCAGTTCTCTTCTCTTCTTACATTTATCTTGATATTCTTCATATTTCATCCTCCATACCAATTGCAAGAATATAGGATTTTTTACAAATGTATTGTCATCTAGAAACTCCTTACATGCTTCCATTCTTGCATCTTGTACACTTTTTCCTTTCATATCTAAATTAGATAAAACTAATTTAGTTTTCCTAGGAGGGGAAGGCATACCAACCTACATGTCCTGATCAGTAACAATAATTTCATCCATCAGATCCTCTTGTGGTTGATCAATCCTTTATCTTTTAGGGCTTGGCTCGGATGGTGGTGATGAGGGACTATCTTCTGGTGATGACTCTAAATCAATGATTTTAATTGCCCCAGACACTTTGAATTTTGGACCTGGTTGTGAAGGAAACTTCATTATTTGATTTCCTTTTCTGTCCACATCTTCTTCATCACTGCTATCATCCTTTTTCCTCCTATAAATAGGCCAGATTTCTATAGGTTGATATGTTGGCCTTGTTTCAATTGGTCTGACACCTTGTTCTTGTACACCCAGAATCAATTCTAAGTTTAGGGTATGTGAAGGATCATGATGGGCCAAAAAGTGGCAATATGATGGGTATGTAGCTGATGACTTTTTTTACCCAAAATTGAAGAAATGAAAAGGGTTTTAAAGGAGATTCTCAGCTTTCCACCAATATAAAGTATGCCTTACTTTGAATTTAATAAGTAATTATTATTTATTTTCTATTCAATTATGACTAAAGTCTTGCTTGATAGGCTGATTGAAAACATCTATAACTTTCAAATGGTATCACATTTTTTGAATCCAAAACATGCATCACATTCTATGCTTCGCATACTATAGGATTAAAAAAATAAAATTTGAATTTCATAAAGTTTTGACCAAGTTAAGGTGGTCGACATACGAGATTTTATATTTTTTAAAAGTTGTAATAAAAAAATCATAATTAAATATTTACTTAGAAAAAAATTACAAAAAATATGCATCACATCGACATGAGTCCTCTACTTATATCTAAAATCTTATAACAAAATATTATCATTTTATTATGGTTAGGGTGGTCAGACAGACACCTACTTCTTATTTTTTCCCTGAAATTTAAGTACTACTGCATTGAAATTTCAAATTTTCACCAAATAGATTTAAAAAAAAAAAAAACCTAGTAGTTAAGAAACTACATTCAATTTGCTACAGATTCTATTCTTACATATTTTTGAAATAATATAGATAAATTATTCAAATTTTTACGTTAAGTTGCCTAACTCTGATTTTTCTGAATTTTTTGCCACTTAAAGGCTTGTTTTTTCCATGATGATCCTGCACATACCCTTTATCTTCTTGGTTCTCAAGGCGCCCATAATCTCTTTGAAGTTCTTCATCAGAAAATCAATTTTCTTATGGTTGGGACTAAACTCCAACAATGGATCATATTTCAGATCCATTTTGTGCAGAATATCCAATAGCTTATTATAAGCTATCCATTTCTCCTTGTTCAACTCTTTCCTATTTAGATTGAATTCATTTCTAATCAAATCCTCAGGAAAGTTGAACTCATGCACAAATTTTCCAGCCTTTATTCTTTGTCTGAAAAGGGCAAAGAAACCCTCAGGATCATGTTGCCGCTTTGGACCACACCTCAAATGGTACTCATCAAAGAATTTCTCAAAATGCACCCAACCTCCCTTTGAAAAGGAAAAGTCATACACCACTATATAATAAGGAAAAAATGTTCCCTTACCCCTCCCAGTGAGGTTGTCTTCATGGATACAACCTATTTTCCACATAACTTCTGCAAACCCCACTCTTGGTGGTACATTGTATGACAATATATGAGGGGTTCCCTATAAACCATACACCCTCAAAATAGTGTTGAATGGATATGGGATAATGTCATCCTAGTTATGGCAGACTCTTAATTTTGGCTTCCTCCCCTTTGGCCTGAGGAAATCATGCAATTCCTCAGGGATCCTAGGTACATTCACCATTAATCTATCCCTCAATCTGGAAGCAAAGCAATTATCAAATTGCACATAACTGGTGCTTTCCTTATTGCAAGATAAATCTGCAACCCATAATTGTGCTGACAATCCTTTTCCATCAACCGATTGCCTTAATTCCATGTTTTCAAAGAAATCAGCATTCTTGAACAAAAACATATGCACCAGCATAGAATACCAAAAGAATTGAGTGTCGGTACATTTTTTTGCAGCTTCGACAACCCTTCATGTATCCTCTCAGCCAAGAAAGACGCAAAGTCATATGTCACAAAGAATTTAGGGTGTTGTATTTTCACCCCCATGAACATGTATGCAATGGGCATCACCGCACCAGGACTAGAACCCAAATTATGACATAATGAATAGAAAGTGGCCAAGAAATGGTTTGCAAAATAGTTCAATCTGAAAGGTTCTTGGTCACTGGGGCTGGTATGAAATCTTGAACTCCCTGCCCTAGCTAGATGAGGTGGAAGCAACTTAGCTCTAAAAAGAGACTTCAACTTTGCATATTCTTGCTTCATTTCCTCAAGATTGATAGGAACCAAGTCTTCACTCAATTCACTCAAGTCAAAAATCTATTGGATATCATCTATGTTAATGCTTAATAAAACCCTTCCATCATTATCCCTAATTACCCGTGTGACAGGGTCATATCTTGCGGCCACTACCCTAGAAGCAAGTCTACATTAGGGAACAAATTTGGTACCACTAGCTTCCCCATATCATACATCCAGCCGTTTGAAAAAGGGTGAGGAAAATTCCTCTGTCCATACCACAATCTAAAAATTTCCAAACCTGTGAGGGGAACCCTAGCATCGACTATGTTGGAGCAATTATATACTAACCCTTCCCCTAGGATTTTCCCTCGCATCAGAACCAATCCCTTCTTTCTATCATTTGTTGACAAGGGCAACTGATCAAAGAAATCATTGTACAGGTTTCTTCTTAAATAGTAAATTTGGCCAGAATGTTGCTTTGGTGGTGCCATCTCAGACAAACTAGGGCCTCTTTACAATGTTACACTTCAAATAGCTAGGACTAACTAGAGATAGAAAATTACAGAATAAAACATTGCAATTTCTCACAACTATAATTAAACTATAGCCCTAACATGTTTATCAAAAAGCTCAATGACAAACATAGCAAATATTTTCCCAAATTCAAGTGCAGAATGACTGGAAGACACAAAAATTAACTCACGGCTTTGTTTGCAAAAGTCCCAAATTCTGGCTGCAAAGATTCACAACTTCCCTTTCGGCTCTAAAACTGCTCCACAAAATACTTGAATGTCTTGTGATACACATAAAGTAGGATAATTGATTTTATGTCGGTCAAATCATGCTAGTAGGTGTCTCATACACCATTAAAGCTCACTCGTGTGCTGCACAAATGACTCCAACCATATTTGATGCAGATTTAAATTCCAACCATCGATCTTTTTGTTAGATCAAGTTATCGAATGACCACCTTCAAAACAAGCTCACACAATCGCAACATGGCAATAAAGGGCCCACCATACCATATGCTACCAAGGAAGTCCACGTGGTAGTCATCCGCGATATCACAATCAGTAAAGATCCTACAATTTCAGATCACGTGATGGCAGGAAACCATAGATCTTGAGCATAAATGATCTCGTTCCTTCAACACAGTCGCCAGCCTTACCAATAACCGTCGAGCAGCTTTTTTGTCAAGGTTATAACATATCCGCTAATTTAAAACATGTACATTTCAAGAACACTTTAGTAACCCAATTTTTAATGTATTAAGGCCGTGGTAATTTACCATAGTATTTCCTTTATACTTTCAGCTTCATTAGATGAGACATGTGGCAGTCGCCCGTGATATTGCGATCAGTAAAAACCTTGTAACTTTCGATCACGCGATGGTGGGAAACCATTGATATTGACAATATTTGATCAATGATCACTCAAACTTTATCTCCTTCGGCCTTTCCAGATAGGACGTGTGGCACCCACCTGCGATATCATGATCAACCAAAGCAATGTGGTGGGGTCATTGTGGGATGGCAGGGAAAGACTAAGATCAAACGACAGTTGATCAATGGTCACGTGAATTTCATCCCTCTACAAAATAAAACATTTATTAAAAGGACAAGGGGACATCACTAGGCAGATGGTAAACAACGACATAAGTTGTTTTTAAATGATGAAACACGCGGCCAACCAAGACTTAGGAAAATAAAACCCTGCAGAGGAAATAAAATATTAAGACCAAAGGGACCAAGCCTAGATGAAACGATAGGACATAAGTCATTTTAAAACCCTTCAAAAAGGTAACAACGGAAAAGATCCCAACCAAGGCATAAAATAAACACAAGGGTTTTTCATGAAAATAAAGCTAAACCTCAACCCAAGGAAAATTTTTGATGCCATGAAAGACCAGTAACATAATGCAGGGCAGGAATGGAACACAAAGAGCAAAAATTTGAAGTTCCATCAATAGTCAAACCTTAGTGGTGAATGAGCAAGCTTATGTGGATTTCCAGTTTGAGGAGTATAAAGATAAGGTCTTGTGTGATATATTTCCAATGGATTGTTGCCATTTTCTCTTTGGGAGACCATGTAAATTTGATAGAAGGTCCATGTATGATGGTTGGGAAAACACCTATACAATTTGGAAGGATTATAAGAGTTACAAGTTGACTCCTTTGTAGGGTAGTGCAAGAGATAAAGGAAAAACCAAGGTTGTTATTTTTGGCAAGAAGGAACCTATAAAATTTATGAAGGAGCACAAACATTCTGATGTTGTTAACTATCCTAAGACTGAAAATGCAGGGGTAGTAGATGTGGTGGTAAAAATAGGGGTAAAATGTGATTTTATAGGGAGTAAAAAAGAAGGTGTGATGATTGGGACCATTGTATGTCCTTTGGTAATCCATAAATGTGGAGGTACATATGTAAAGTTTGTCAAATCAGGGGGTACAAGAGTATAAAGGTCTGATGAGATAGTGATAAGAAAGGTTAGAGGCGCAGTGAAGATAAGATAAGAAGAATAGGGCAGAGAGAACACTTGCAAGAAAGGAAGAGATTTAGGAAAGAAGTCAGTACATGGGACTACTAAATTTTGTTTGTATTCATACAGTACAAGTGTATGGAAACCAACAATATAGGACAAAGAGTGAAAGGACAAACATTAGGTCTGAATATGAAAGCACAGTCACTTTTCAATGTAAACACAGTCCAAAGTGCAGGGAAGCATGGGGGACAGAGCATGGTACAATGGAAAGCATTTATGAACTAGAGATATCTAAGTAAAGCTTGGAGGAGATGGTATAATCCACAACTCATGTGGCATGAGTCTTTTCTTGTGGGGGTGTATGGTGCAGGAGCACCAACACCCTAGTGTCAAACTTTGATCATTTCAAGTTGATCATTTGTTGAGTTAGGGGTAATATAGGATTTTTGGAGTCAATATATACTAAATAAGGTCTTTGAAGACCATATTCTATGTAATAGGTTGATATTGTGTCTTAGGATTCAAGTTATTAAAAAGGATTGCACATAAAATTCAAATATTGTTAAGTGCAAACAAAATGCTAAAATGTTGTTTTGAAGAGTCTTTGAAGTTTAAAAGGCAGTTATTCATGTTGGGGAAGGTGGAGATTTTTTGTAAAAGCTATTTAAAGCCTTTCAAGGCTCAAACAATGGTGGTTGAATATTACTTTGAAGATTTCATATGAAGAGAACCTCCATTTTGTTGATAAATCTCTTTTTTTTAAAATTTTTTGAACTTGTCTCTTCCTATATAGACCTGTATAGTATTCCATTGACATAATATTTGTTGTATGTGGTAGATATATGCATTATATTTCAAATTCACTTATTTTGAGCCTCTAACACTAGGTTTTGCAAGAGTAATCTTCAATTTTATGAGACTGCCTATTTGTGGCTAGTCAAGGGTTTTCATAAGATTTAAATCATGTAATGACCATCCCATCTATTGTTGTGACTTGTTACTTAGTGGGATGGATTGCTACTTGTTAGGATAGGGATTTTTTTTTTTATTGTTGTGGAATGAGCTTAAGACTGGTAGGATGGTGTTCCTGGTCTGAAACAAGCACCTTTCCATGTGAAATTGATGTACCATGGTGGGAATTTGAAAAAAATGTCAAAGGAATGGTCTATGTAATGAAATTTTGGCCTTGTATAGGGTCCATGGGATGTGTTTGATGCATTCATTGGGTTTGGAAAGGTTTGTGTATATGAGTTTCAATAAACCCTCATCAAAAGTGCATAAAATAAGGGCTTTTGAGTTTGGTGTGGATTTGGCCATACAAGTGGAATCTAATTATGGATTATGTTTTTTTAGGAATTTAAACTGCTTCCCCAAGGTTTCAGAGGGTTTTGTGTAGTTTAGAGGGTACTCTCTTTGAAAAAGAGGCCTAATTCACTATGTTTTTCCATGGTAGGGGTATTGGATCTCATTGTTGGCCCAAAAGACGTGATACTGAGGTTTACATACATTTTATAACCTTGAAATGGGTATCCTAATCCACCTTTTTTTTCCAATATTTTTGGAAGATATGGGAGTTAAAGACCAAAAAATAGATTTGCATTGCTACAAGGTTACATGGGTGAAAGTGAGAAATGATGCTCCTAATTGTTGTCAAAACTTGAGGATTGTTTGAATTTCTTTAATAGGACATCTTAATCTTGTTAGATGCCTCTTGAAGGTAGGTTGTCTCTCTGAATGAATTGGAGCCTCCTAGGTCTGCATCAATAACCTCTTTTCATCATTTACCAAGCCTTATTTCAAAGTGTTGTAAAGTGTTGTAACACACTTTCACACTTTCCTAGGTTTTTCATTAATAATTCAGCTTTCTTATGCTATAATTGGATCCATTTTGCATCCATGGGCCTTATTCATGTGTATTTTTTAGAATAATCCTGACAAATATCATTTAGAATATCAAAGCCCCAAAACCCACCTCAATTCCTAAGGTGGGACTCATTCACCATTATGGAAAAATGAGTCCCCTTAGGTGGGACGCATTCGCCCAGGGTGGCAAATGAGTCCAGCTTTTAACTCAAAATTCAAATTTAATTTAAATTGTTGGCAGGTATTTATTCTCCAAGATCTAAGGTCGGCCTATAGTGTTGTAATTTTAGGAATTATTGCATAATTAAGTATAAATACAAGGTTATTTCTATGATTTCTTCCTAATCAAGAATTCAAGTATTCATGGATATAGTTCACAAGAAAATTTGAGCATTCACAAGAGCATTCAAGGAATTTCAAGGGTAGATTATCAAGCAATCAGGAGCATTCTCCAAGTATCAATCATCATATCAAATATTGTTTGCATCATGTTATTTTAGAGCTAACAATTGTGGTGTAGGATTGTGTGATTCAAGCAAGCATTGCATCAACATCAAGCTATATTCCTGGAAGTCCTCATCCATTGGAGCCATTACTTACATGTTTGCAACACTTTGTTACAAGGGTTTGGTGAGTTGCAACATCATTATTTGTCCATTCATCATTCTCTATTCTATTTCATTTCATTTCAAGGGTTTAATTACCAACAAGGGGTTTGACCAAGGAAAACCCCTATTCACTAACCCCACAACATTTTTCCCTCTCTTTGCATGTGATTTACAGGTCTAGTTTGTAGATTTATCAAGGAGCAAGATTGGAAAAGTTGTAATCAAGTTGTAAAAGAAATTCAAAGTTGGAAAAGTTGTAAAAAAGCCTTGGAGAAGCTTACAGAAGGTCTACAAGATGAATTTTACAGTTTTGGACCCGGATCTAAATCATGAACAAAAAAATAGACTAAGAACTATATAATCCAGCTTTGAATTTCTAGAAATCTAGAAGCAGACTGATTCACCACTATTGGAAAATGAGTCCCATTGTACCTGTCTGTTAGATATTTTTGCATATTTGAGTACCCATTTGTCTAAAACTTGTTTTAAAACATTTTACCTAAAACTAGACTAATTCGCCCAGCTTGGTGTATGAGTGCCAGTTATCATCAATAGTGGATTTTTCAAGATTCTAGACCTCCATTCTACCTTCTTCAGTTTCCTAGATGCACATCTCCAATTTTATAGTTTTTTGTTACATTTTACTTGCATTTCTAGGTCATTTTGCATATCACATTGTGTTTTCCAGCATATTGCCTTTTCCAAGTTTACACTTGGTGGTAAACCCCTTTTTGTTATATTCAGTCCCTAGGTCAACCCTATTGTTAGATATCAATCTCCTTTGCATTGAAATCTCGAGGGTTATCCTTGGGTGGAAACTTCCCCACATAGACCACATTCTTCATCCCATAAACCAACATTTTTAGAGGTTCCATCTTGGTGAACCTGCATTTAGGACATCATAATTCTAATTTGGAGTTCATTTACATCCTAGAGTTAGCTTGCATTTTAACATTGCATTTCATTTTTCATTTTGCATTGGTTAATTTGCATTCTAGGGTTTTAAAATTTGCATTAGTAAAAAACTCATTATTGCACTTAATTTCAATGAAAAATAGTAAAATTCTACTTTTGCATTTTAGACTTGCATCAGAAAACATAAAAAGCATAAAAATCAACTCAAAATTTTTGAAAATTTTCAAAAACATTAACACCTAGACTCATTCGCCATCTTGGGCGAATCAGTCCCTTTGCATACTTTTCATTGCATTTTCCAGAATTCAGTCTTCATTTTCTAAGTTTTTATTTTCTATTGTTTCTCTATTTCAATTATCAGAATTTTTGTTTCATTCCATTTAGCATACATTCATTCATCTTGTACATTTTTTAAAATCAAAATTGCATAGTTTAGAATCTGAAATTTGCATCATGGACATTTATTTTAGTAAGCTTTGGATGTCATTAAAGTCCTTAGTAGATATGTCAAGTTGTACCTTTGGCAATGACTCTAATGACATTGAACTCACTCATGCTCACTCAACTCCTAATGCATTCCCTCCTAATGATGTTGGAATCATTGGAGAAGATGATGATAGCATGAATATGCTCCTAAATGATTGTCTTGATAACCTTGTAGCTAATGCATCCTTCTATCCAACCATGACCCAACCAAATCTTCCTACAATACCACCTCTTGAGATGTTTGGTTACTTACATCCTGAAACTGAAACAAAAGTTGAACCTAGGTTCCCTACAACAAGTGAACCTAGTTCCTCTAAACAAGAAAACACTCAACCATTTTAAGATAACAAAGTAACAAATATTCCCATGAACCTTGAAGAAACATATGGCAAAGGCTTCAGCATCTTGAGAAAACAAGGATGTGACACAACAAGCGAACATGAAATTCATCAAATGTTAGAGTGAAAACTAACAGATGAAAACACAAAGTGGTTAGGATATCAAGATCCCTCTCATAGTAGCAAGCCTCCTAGAGAATATCTAAGGCTCCACGATGATGGTATGGTGATCTTTGATTCTCCCCCTGACTTGAATATCCTTCTTCCTAAAGGACAACCAATAGATCATAACAATAACAAGGATAATGATAGGATCATCTCAAGACCTCTTGTCCTAATCCCATCTAGAGAAGTTGGTGAATCTAGCAAACGCAAGAGGCCTTACAAGTTAGAAAAATTGAAATCCCCTCGCCCACCACCTGAAAGTGAAAGAAAATTACAAATTATTCTCAACCAAGGATTAATATTATTACCACCTATGGACCAACTTGTGCTATATCCTAAAGATGCAAAAGTTCCACATTATGCATATCATTGAGTTCTTGGACATAGTACTGATGAGTGTCATGCATTGAAAGAAATATTGAGCAAGTATCACTTTAATGGCAATAATTGCTATCCAGTGATCGCATAACATACCCTCCTACTCTTTTTCATGTAATAGCAATAGAATGTTACATTTATCACTATTACATGATCTTTCCAATTACCTACCTCGGCTCATTCTTGTCTCGCACTCAATGGGGGTAAGAAATTGTTAGCCTTGTCCTAGTAGTGCATTTTTCGTTGTCCCTTTGGTTCATCTTTCACCTTCCACTTATACAGACTAAGATTGGGAGGCCGATGACTTGCTCAAAGGTTGAATCACATTTTCCTTACTAGTCTTTTGCATTTTCTTTTCCTTTTTCATTTTCTTTTGTGTGATTGCATGTGCATAATGTGATCCCCTGTGATCATGTTCTATTTGATGTTCTCTTTCTCTCTTTGTGACATTCCTCTATTTTTACCTTCATTCTTCTCTATTTCATGCTTCGCTTTCATTTTTTTATCTTTATCTTTTTCTTGTATTTTCCTTTTGGGGATGACGCAAGGCATCGAGACATTCATGTCTCCTTCATGTTGACCCAAAAGGATTTCTTTTTCTTTCCCTTTTTATTTTATCTTTTTCTTTTTCTTGTGTTTTCCTTTTGGGGATGACACAAGGCATCGAAACATTAATGCCTCCTTCATGTTGACCCAAAAGGATTTCTTTTTCTTTCCCTTTTTCGTTTTATCTTTATCTTTTTCTTGTGTTTTTCATTTTGGGGACGATGCAAGGCATGGAGACATTCATGTCTCCTTAAAGTTGACTGAAAGACTTTCTTTTTCTTTTCCTTTTTCTTTTATCTTTATCTTTTTCTTGTGTTTTCTTTTAGGGGATGATGCAAGGCATCGAGACATTCATGTCTCCTTCATGTTACCCAAAAAGTTTTCCTTTTCGTTTTTCTTTCTCCTTTTCTTTTTCATCTATCTTGTGTTTTAATTTTGGGGATGACACAAGGCATCAAGACAACCTATTTCTCTTCCATGTTGACCCAAAAGGTTTCTCTTTGTTTTCACTCTCTTTGTGTCATTCTTCCAGTTCTATGTGTATTTGGGGGATGATGACAGTTCTAAGCTCTCTAAAAAAAATATTGTAGCAAAGAACATAATGACCCCAAATCCATAGACCCCTTATGTATTTGGTGTTTCCATTTTTAGGGCAACCCTTTTTCTTTTCTTTTTCTCTCACATGATGCAACTTTACTTGGAAACATATGACTTTGCATAGGGCTTTCCAAGTTGGTTCTCATGTCTTCTTTCTTTTTTGTGTTTTTCATTGGCTACTTTAAAGTAATTGCTCATAGTATGGTGTTCTCAATTTCATTAAAGTGGGGGAATACATTGGCATTGTCATTTTACATTTTCTTTTTCATGATTCTTAGTGCAGCCTTCTTACTTCATACGATGTGTTTTTTGCTTTGTGGATGACATTAGGTGTGATGTTCTTCAAGTGTGTGATCTATCTTATCATATTGCATTCCTCTTAGTGGCTTGATGTGACACACTACATCCCCTAAGTTGTGAATTTTCTATTCTTTGATTGGTCCTCTTGGAGACATTAGGCACAATGTTCCCTAAGTTAAAGACCTCGCATGAACTAAGAAAGACTCCTTTGAAAGTTCCTTTCATGTTGCATTTTTTGTTATATGGACACCTTACATAATACAACTTGCATGCCTATAGAGCCATCATGTTTACTCATGAGCTCCAAGCATACAAAGTTTTTCTTGTCACATGAAGCTCGAAAAATCATTTTTGTGGCACCTTATGAAAGTTATCAAGAGGTATAACTTTGGTATGGTTGAGTGGGAAGCCCAATCTAAGGCATGACTTTCCCCATAGCCACTTGTGTGTGTGTGTGAGGGAATACCAGCTATGAGTGTATGTTTCTCACCTTTTAGGACTTCTCACCTGGCATACAATAATGAGATATGTCACCTCAGAGTGAGTATCATTTTCCAGAAGAAACAACCTAGATTTGATCCACATTGTGTTGGAAAAATGATCAAAGCTTGATCTGATTCTTTTGTTTTCATCTTTCTTCTTCTCTTTGGAATTATATGATTGTTCCTTTTTGTTGTTCTTAATATCATTTTTATGCATGTTTCTTTGCGCTTATGTTGGTTTGTCACAAGATCTTGATCCTAGGGGTTTGATTACCCCTCTTGATCACTTTTGTCCCATATTGCTAGCATTGGTACATTTGAACCCCCCTTGACGTGTGCGTTGGTCTACTTTAGTGTGAGTTTGAAGCAAGTTCACCCTCTAACTAATGTGGGGGCTAGATGGAGTCACCAAAAAAGTAACCCTTCTACTTTTTTTGACTTGATCAGACCCTCCTTGTGATTTTGGCTTAATATAGCCTTGATTTAATGTTGCAATGTGAATAACACATTCACATTAGGTTTTGGGCCCTTGTGAACTAAAAGGATTCAAATGGTACCTTACTTAAGTATTGTAATATACTTTCACACTTCTCTAAGGTCTTGTTAATAAAATAACCTCTTTTCATCATTTACCAAGCCTTATTTCAAAGTGTTGTAACACACTTTCACATTTTCCTAGGTTTTTCATTAATAATTGGGCTTTCTTATGCTACAATCAGCCCCCTTTTGCACCCATAGGCCTTATTCATGTGTATTTTTTAGAAAAATCCCGACAAATATCATTTAAAATATCAAAATCTTGAAACCCACCTCAAATTCCTAAGGTGAGACTCATTCGCCATTATGGGAGAATGAGTCCCCTTAGGTGGGACCTATTTTCCCAGGTGGTGAATGATTCCCTTTTAACTCAAAGTTCAAATTTAATTTAAATTGCTAGTGGGTCTTTATTCTCCAAGATCTAAGGTTGGCCTATAGTGTTGTAATTTCAGTAATTATTGCATAATTGAGTATAAATACAAGGTTATTTCTCTCATTTCATTCTAATCAAGCATTCAGGTATTCATGCATATATTTTACAAGAGCATTTGAGCATTCACAAGAGCATTCAAGGAATTTTAAGGGCATATTATCAAGTAATTAAGAGCATTCTCCAAGTATCAATCATCATGTCAAATATTGTTTGCATCATGTTGTTTTAGAGCTAACAATAGCGGTGTAAGATTGTGTGATTCAAGCAAGCATTGCATCAACATCAAGCTATATTCCAAGTCCTCATCCATTGGAGCCATTACGTACATGTTTGCAGCACTTTTATACAAGGGTTTGGTGATTTGCAACATCATTATTTGTTCATTCATCATTCTTTATTCTATTTCATTTCATTTCATTTCAAGGGTTTAATTACCAACAAGGGGTTTGACCATGGAAAACCCCTATTCACTAACCCCACAACATTTTTCCCTCTCTTTGCATGTGATTTGTAGGTCTAGGTTGTAGATTTATCAAGGAGCAAGATTCGAAAAGTTGTAATCAAGTTTTCAAAGCAATTCAAAGCTAGAAAAGTTGTAAAAAAGCCTTGGAGAATCTTAGAGAAGGTCTACAGGCTAAATTTTGCAGTTTCAAACCCAGTTCTAAATAAGGAACAAAAAAATAGATTGAGAGCTACAAAATGCATCTTTGAATTTCCATAAATCCAAAAGTAGACTGATTCACCACTATTAGCGAATGAGACCCACTGTACCCAGAGATTTTTGCATATCTAAGTACCCATTTGTCTAAAACCTATTTTAGAACAGTTTACCCAAAACTGGACTGATTCAGCCAGTTTGGCGTATGAGTCCTAGTTAGCATCAACAACGGATTTTTCAATATTCCAGACGTCCATTCTACCTTCTTTAGTTTTGCAGGTCCACATCTCTAGTTTTACATTTTTCTGTTACATTTTACTTGCATTTCTAGGTCATTTTTCATATCACACTATGTGTTTCCAGCATATTTTCTTTTCCAAGTTTACACTTGGTGGTGAATTCCTTTTTGTTATATTCAGTCCCTAGGTCAACCCTATTGTTATATTTCAATCTCCTTTGCATTGAAATATCAAGGTTTATCCTTGGGTGGAACCTTCCCCACATAGATAACATTCTTCATCCTATGAACTCAACATTTTTAGAGGTTCCAAATACAAATCAACAATAAAATATATAACCAAAAATCGTAATGAAAATAGTGAAGTTGAAACAACAATAAACACCCAAAGTAATAAGCATAAGAAAAACCTATGCATCCCTTGATATAGTAAAAACATATTGAGATTAAGACATATCAAGGAAAATAATGGGGGGGCATTACAACCTTACCTTCATCATTCCAAGATCATTCTTTGATACCAGTTGTAACGAAAAACCTTGCAAAATAGAAGAATATAATTGCAAGTTATCTATAAATACTTTAATTAATAATATTCTATTTTGAGGGGAGTACTTCTAGTAGTCTTCAATAAGAAACCAATACTGTAATATGATGAAAATAAATGAAATTATTTCCACTTAAAATGGGAAACCAACTAATCAACTTCCAAGGGGATACCTCCAATATTTTTCAATAAGAAGTAATAATCAACATGATGATAATAACTAGCCACTAACTCCCATATATACCTAATTATTTCTTGGCTACTACCCAAACTAACTTAGATACTTAATTATAACCCATATTATGATCGAAATATTTATATATGATTATAATGTTGATTATGTAACTTATTTAAGAGTTAAGGTAGCCACAAGTTGATTAGTAATGATCCAATACACATTTTAGGGTTAGGGGAACGAAATTCTCCCCCTTTACAATTAAAATTAAGGTACCACCAACCTTGTTAATCCTATTTATTTGATTACTCATAATTTTGTTTGTAAATCACTCATAAGGGATGATGGTTTCAATAAAAATGATAAATATTTTTTATTATTAAGGTTTTACTAGGGTGGAAACTCTTATCTATTGGGGGTTGGAAAAAACTATTCATTCAAAGCTAATTACTATTTACTAGGGTAAAACATCATGATTTTTATAGTGGCTTTTGGTTCCGAACTTCTCGTGAGGTTTTTTGGATACCTAAAATCAATTTTGAGATGTTTATTAAATGTATTTAACAACCTAGGAACTAATAACATACTAGGTTTTAAAATGGATTAGGTTAGTAATTTGATTGTAAACTACATTGGCCTATGTTAAAAAACCTCATATATTTAAATATATGGTTGTTTCGATGTGGAACCAAGTTGAACATCCCATTTATGGGATGAAAACATTATGATTTCCAAGATCATTAAGTAAAAACCAAGAAACTTCCACAAAAATAATTGCACACAATGAGACTAATTGTTATTATCAAGAGATGAAAAAAGAGTTGAGTAAAATTTACAAACAAAACTTGCATATATAGGTGAACCAGAAAGAAAATAGGTGGGGGAATGCCCACTATTATCCTTTGTCCACTCAATAATGTCCTCGGAACCCAAATTGGATTGACTATCAAGTTAAAAGGTGAGTCAATTCTCAACAAGGAAGACCGAGGAGGGGGATCTTTAAGCTTTGAGGGGTTCACCACCAAGAAAAAGATTGGAAAAGAAACTTTAGCATTTAACTCACAAAACCTAGTAATGCAAGCTAAATGATGGATACAAATGATGAAATTAGGTAACAAAAATTTAGGATGTGTGTACTTGGGAAGTATGGAAATGCAACAAGGATTTTGGAAATGCAAAAATGATTTCAAAAGGTACTATGGAAGACTAAGATGCCCTTACTATTGTCTCAGTCCCGCTACTGTTTTTCAGGGCAGATGCAAAATATTTGAATGCTAGAATTATATCTGAAAGAATCTTTGAAAAATACCTTTGGGAGGACTAAGACACCCTAGGTTGTGGCTTAGTCCCATTCTGAATTTCTGAAATCTTTGAATGTGGTCCCAAGGCTCAAGGGCTACACTTCCTTCTTCTCTAATCTCAGGTTTTGAAACTTCCAAAGTTTTCCTCTAGGTGAGTTTCCATGAGGATGACAATCTAGCAATGCCACTTTGGAACTTTGCAAGTTTACACTTCAAATGATCTTCAAGTCTTCAACTTAAATCTACAATCACAAACACATAACAGAGGAAAAGATTTGTTGATTGTTAGTAAATGGGGGTTTTCCTTGGTCAAAAACCTTGTTGGTAATTAAACCTTGAAATGAAATGGAATAATGAAGGGAAATGATGAATGAACAACATGCAATGTTACAAGTCACCAAACCCTTGTTGTGAAATCTACAAACTTGTGTGAGATGGATAGCTTGAATGTAAATCTTGAATCAAAGGAATTCTTGATAGATCTTGACTTGGAATGCTTGCTTGAATCAAAACCCTACATCACAAATGTTATCTCAAAAACACACATGATGCAAGAAGATCATTGATATGATGCTTGAATCTTGATGATGGCTCCAAATACTTGATGAACTTCTCTTGAATTCTCTTGATCTCATAAAATTTCATTAGGAATGAATACTTGAATGCTTGTTAGATTTCTAGGTGAAAATATGAGAGAAGGAACCTTCTATTTATACTTATCTATGCTTATATCACAAAATTACACCACACCAAGCCGATATATGAATTCATTAATTAAGGGAGGATAAATCCCATCAAGATTTGAAATTAAATCCCAAAAATACCTTAGGGGGGACTAAGACACCCAAGGTTGTGTCTTAGTCCCGAGGCATGAAACTTAGGGAATAGACTCCAAAAAGGGGCCACTTTAAGGCACATTTGAAATCAAGGTCCCAAGACATTTGGGGAACAAAGATTCCCTAGGTGGCATCCTAGTCCCCACCCAAAAATTAGGGACATATGTAACTAGAATCATTAAATTATCATTTATCCATTGATGATTGTCAGGGTTAGCCATAAAAGAGATATAATTCATTGAGCTTGTGGATGCAAAATAGGACCAATTAAGACATAAATAGCGATAAATAAAGCAAGGCAGGCCCAAAAAAGTGTGAAAATGCAAGGATATTCATTTTCTTACACTACATTTAGACCCCACTTTAGTGAGAGGAGGAACTTGCTTCGACCTCACACTAAAGTAGCCAAATACACAATCAAGAGGGGTTCCAATGCACAAATGTTAGTAAGATTGGATGAAAATAATCAAGAGGGTAGCCAAGACCCCAAGATCAAGATCTTATGGAAAAATAACATAGGAACAAAGGAACATGCATGTGGATGATATATGAAGCCATAACTAGATCAAAAACATACACCATCAAAGACAAGAAAGGAAAAATAAAAATGCAATGGATCAAGATTTGAATGGTTGTCGAACACATTGTGGACCAGGTCTAGGTTGTTCTTCCAAGAGAGGTTTACAAGTGGAACATGTTGTCCACTATGAAAATAAAGTGCATACTCACAAGAGCTAGTGGAGCTAGTTGTTCACTAGGTGAGCCCCAAGAGGTCCATATCAAATTCATGCCCCCATGACTATGATAAGGAAAAAAGGAAAAATGCACACTCACAAGGGCTAGTGAAGCTAGGTGTTCACTAGGTGAGCCCCGAGGGGTCCATATCTAAGTCACACCTCCATGACTATGATAAGGAAGAAATAAAGACAATTAATGCTCACAAGGGCTAGTGAAGCTATTTGTTCACTAGGTGAACCCCAAGAAACCATATCAAATCCATACCTCCATGATTTTAATAAGGTACAAAAATGCAATGCAACAAGAAAGAGGGATGTTCAAAGGGATTTTGCTTAGTACATGCAAGGTTTCATCTTAGGGAACATTATGCTTAACATCTCCAAGAGAGGACGAATGCAAGGTCTCATCTTAGGGAACATTATACTTAATGTTTCCAAGAAAGGAAAAATGCAAGGAAATATCATGCTCTTGAAGGAAATCAAACCCAATGACACCACCAAGAAAGGAACACATCGCAAGAAGAAATAAAATCGCACAATGAAACATGAGTGTCAATGTATGCCCCTACTTTAAAGTGGTTTCTAACACCATTGCTGTGAGAAATTCCTTTAAAGTAGAAGAATACATGAGAGCTTAATCGTAAATCTCTATGCCAAGTAATATGTTTCCAATAAGCTATGTCATGAGAAGGGAAGGGGTTTCCCCCAGAATGCGGTCATATTATATACATGAAAGGCAGTCAACTAGCCAAAAGAGACAATGACAGGTGACATATTATGACAAGGCTACCTAACCCCTTTCCCCCACTTAGTGCAAGACAAGGATGAACCGAAATGATTGACGAGTAGCATGCTAGTGTAAAAATCAATATCAATTAGAGGAATTAGGTGCTTCCACATAAGGAAGAGTACCAAACTCCTTAAGATGTTGTATTTTACTACTCAAATCCTTACATTCATTAGTAGAATGACCATGAACTCTATGATATGCACAAAATGAATTCTTGTAGTAAAATTTCTTTCATGTTGTTGGAGGCAGGGATGTCAAGTGATCTTGGACGAGTCTCGACAAGATACTCTCTTGATCAAAAGTAAAGGATTTTTTGTTATTTTGCAACAAAGATATCTCTTGCTTAGTAAAAGGTGTCATAACTACACAAGACTCTTTAGATTGCAAGATTTTGTTTTCTCTAAAGGAAGATATAAAATCTAACGAATTCAAATCATTAGTGTTTTGTGTGATGAAATTGACATTAAGCAAAGATTTCTTTGTTTCTTGCAAATGATAACAATCAAGATCACTAGTGTCTATCAATTCAGGATGCACTATTATCAAAGTTGGATTAGAGGAATCCTTTGTGAGTGTGTTGATATTAATTTATGGTTTGTTTTCTATGAAAGGACAATAACCAAGACCATGAGTTGTTCCTTGTGTGTTAGGCTCTATAGGGACATGGATACCTTGTTCTCTTGCACCACATCCTTTTCCACTATATCCCAAGTGTTTCATAATTTCATAACCTTTTCCATAAATACTTTTCATTTCTTTAGGATTTGGTGGTTGTTGATAGATAGTTTCGTCGAATTTTGTTCTATAATTTGCATTTTCTTCTAAAGTGTTTGAGGTGGATGCTTTCGAAAGGTCTTCTGAATTTTTTCTTAACATTACTTCTTTTTCTTTTTCCTTGTCTGAATATTTGTTTATGATCTTGTCTTCTTCCATGAATGTAGGTTCAAAATGCAAGGAACCCCAATCATCTTCTAATAGCTTTGTGACTTCTTCTATTTTTTTTTCTTTGTCTTTTTGTTGCATGGGTTATACTTGTGTAGTTGGTGCTAATGTTTCCAAAGGATTCTCTTTACCTTTCTCAATGTTCAAACAACTATATGGTTTAGGATTGGCTTCAAGTGTGTGTACACTTTGTTGTTGATATACTTCATTTTGCGATGAAGAGTAGAAGGCACCCCATTCATTGCATGAATCCATGGTCTGCTTAAAAGGAGATTGTATGAAAGATCATGAGGCATAACATGGATCAATGTTCCTAATGTGGCCTTTCCAACTTTAATAGGTAAAGTGATCACTCCAAGCAGTTGCTTTCCTACATTGTCAAATCCATTAATAGATAAAGAATCAAGTTGAATTTTTGATTTATCCGCACCAAGCTTATTTAGAAGGTTTACACTACACACATTAAGGGAGGAGCCATTTTCGACAAGGGTTCACTTTATCCCTATGCTATTGTATTGAGCTATGATTATGAAAGCATCATTTTGTTTTTGTACTTCCAAAGCAGGGAGCTCACTTTAGTGGAAAAAAATGTCAGTATTTATTCCTTGAATCAAGGCTACTATGTCATTCAAATTTGCACTAAGGGGAACCAAAAATTGTTGCAAGGCTATTTGAAGAATAGTGTCATAATTAGGTGAATTTTGAATTAGGTCCCATAGGGATATCTTTTCAAGAGTATTCTTAAGTTGTTCAACAAGATTTCTGGTATTGGCATGGTGTGATGGTTTAATGGTGGCATTGTTGTTCTTGCCACCAAGGTTCAAACCCCATTGGGGTGGTATTGTTGAATGGATTTATTCCGATTCATAGCTCCGGTCAAAAGCATTTACCCCTTGAATAAAAAAATTTGTTCAACAAGATCATACTCTTTTCCACTTTATGAAGGAAAATGAGGGGTACTAGGCAAGATAGGATTAGGAAATGGAAGGGATGTTGAAGGTGTTTGTATCAGTTGTGGATTATTCCTAGTGTTGTATGTATGAGCAATGGTATTGTAACTCAGTTACTATGAAACATTGTTCTTAGGTGGTTCAGGGATAAGGATGGGTTTGTTTTAAACTTGTGGTTTTTGAGAGGGTGGATAAATGATAAGTTTAGGCTTAGGAGAGTACTCCAATGGGTATCTAATGTCCATAACCTTAGAAGACCTATCCTTATTTTCATGATCTCTTAGTAAAGGGGAGTCTAATGTCACTTCATCATCTTTATCTAAAGGCTCTATATCATTATTTTCAATGTTTTCCTTTTCTTGCACCATGATATCTTCCCTAGTTTGAGACTTTTTAGGAGAACTACAAACCAAATGTTCTTGAAATTCAAGGATTATTTCTTCTAAGATTACTTCATTGCATGTAGGGGAGTTATCAATGGTTGAATTGTCTTGTTCATCAATAGTGGGAATATTAGGAGAAGGTTCTATTTGATTGTTATGATTTTTCATGACTTTATCTTTTTTCTCTAAGGTCTCATTCTCTTGTGCTATACCATCTACCCTAGTAGGAGATCTTGTAAGATGTTCATTGCATTCTATGGTTAGATTTTGTAAAGTAGCTTCATCACAAATAGGGGAGGCATCAAGAGAAGGACAACCATGATTACCAAATAGATCATTCCAAATGGTAGGAGCATTAGGGAAGGGAGGAACAAGATTCTCATGAATCTCAATAGGTTTACCTTCTAACACCGAGCTATCCTCTTCACATTGAGGAGGGATATTAGGAGAAGGAAAATTTTGATTTTCATGGCTATCTATGATATCATCCTCTTTTACTAAAAAATTCTCATAAGAAAGGGATGAGTGTAGATTAGGTAAGGGGATGTTTAGAAATGTTTCTATGATCTCCTCTTCTTTTTTTCTAATGTCTTCCAAAGGGTGAAGAATAGAGGTACAATCAAGATTCTCAATTCTTGTATCTTCTTTCTTAGGATACCTTTGTCACTAATAGGAGAGGTATCAGGAGAAGAACAAGTATGATTGTTATGATTGTCTACACTTGCATCCTCTTGTATCATATCATCCTCACCAAAAGGAAATCCAATATT
The DNA here is from genome assembly GCA_007258455.2 of Sequoia sempervirens. Lineage (NCBI taxonomy): Eukaryota > Viridiplantae > Streptophyta > Pinopsida > Cupressales > Cupressaceae > Sequoia > Sequoia sempervirens. The sequence continues at coordinate 145,760,665 of VDFB02353493.1, read as the reverse complement.
AAGGATTGTGTTAATGGTTTGATCTTCTTTTTCTAAGATGTTCTCATAACTATGAAAGATAGTAGAAGGATGACTAACATGTTTCTTAATGACCTCATTATTGTATTCTAAATTGAACTCATATGAGGGGATGTTGTACTTATATGCAATCCATTTTTAACCATGTCAAAGCCACATCTCTTGAAAGAAAACATGTTATTGTGTAAAAGTAAATAAAATGCAATTCTATGACCTAAAGTGATGTTTAAATGCACTTTTCAGATTTGAAACAAGGTAATTTGTTGATTACAATATGCAACAACCTGAAAGATGAAATGTTGTAAATGCAAATTTTGAATTGAGCAATGCATGAAATGAAGCACTTTAAGCTAGATTTAGTGAAATGCATGTAACAAAAAGTCAACCCATTGAAATAGATAACCAATGGTAGCAAATAGAAGCACATAAAAGAAAATTTAAACCTTGAAAACTATAACTTCAAATTCAATAGGAACTAACACGCCAACAAGGGCGTCTTGGTCTCACTGGTAGAATTTTGAGGTCCCAAAAGGTGGAATAGAAAGAAATAAACCCACAGAGGGATGAAGATGCTAGTAAGGACATTTTAGTCCCAATAAAGGTTTTTTCTAAAAAAGCAACAAAATATGAGTTGATAATGGTGTTCCTAGGTCATCTACCCAGGGACTTGATGTTTAGAAACATAAAATTGGGAAAATTAATGCAAGAAATAGTAATTAATGACAAGCAATTGAATGTAAATTTGAATGCATCTTTTTCAATTTTGAATGCAATAATAATGTTCCTAAATGCACTTAGAAGGATTAATAATGTACTTTTCAGTTTTTCAATGAGATAAGATGATGCAAGAAAGAAAACATGCAACCCATATGCACCTTCACTAATGCAAATATGAGAAACCCTAGATGCATTTTTACTAATGCAAGATACAATACAAGAATGAATACAACCTAGATCTATGACCTTAATGAACTCCAAATCAGAAAAATGAATGAATTAATGTTCTAAACTGTTCGGTTGACCAAAATGAACCAAAAATAAAATAGGTGGGGGAATGCCCACTATTCTCCTTCGGCCACTCAATAATGTCCTATAAAACAAAATTGGATTGACTATCAACCTAAAAGGTGAGTCAATTCTCAACAAGACCTAGGAGGGGGCTCTTTAAGCTTTGAGTGGTTCACTACCAAGCAAAATCTTGGAAAATGCACTTTAACATTTAACTCACAAAACCTAGTAATGCAAGCTAAATGATGGATGCAAATGATGAAATTAAGTAATAGAAAGTTAGGATGTGTGTACCTGAGAAGACTGGAAATGCAACAAGGATTCTAGAAATGCAAAAATGTTGTCAAAAGTGCTATGGAGGAGTAAGATGCCCTTACTATTGTCTTAGTCCTGCTACTTTTTTTGGGGGAAGATGCAAAATCTTCAGATGTCGAAACCAAATCTAAAATAATCTCTAAAAAATACCTTCGGGAGGACTAAGATTTCCTAGGTGGCAACTTAGTCCCATTCTAAATTTCTAATTTTTTTGAATGTGATCTCAAGGCTCAAGGTTTGCATTTCCTTCTTTGATCTTAGGTTCTAAAACTTTCGAATATGGCCTATAGGTGAGTTTCCCTAAGGATGAAAACTTTGAAATGCCACTTTACAACTTTGTAACTTTACACTTAAAATGATCTTCAAGTCTTCAACCTAAATTTGCAATCACAAACACACAAGAGAGGAAAAAACTTATTGATTGTTAGTAAATGGGGGTTTTCCTTGGTCAAACCTCTTTTTGGTAATTAAACCTTGAAATGAAATGGAATAATGAAGGGAAATGATGAATGAACAACATGCAATGTTACAAGTCACCAAACCCTTGTTGTGAAATCTGAAAACTTGTGTGAGATGGCTAGCTTGAATGTAGATCTTGAATAAAAGGAATGCTTGATAGATCTTGACTTGGAATGCTTTCTTGAATCAAAACCATAGATCACAAATGTTAACTCAAAAACACACATGATGCAAGAAGATATTTGATATGATGCTTGAATCTTGATGATGGATTTAAATGCTTGATGAAATTCTCTTGAATTCTCTTGATCTCATAAACTTTCCTTATGAATGAATAGTTGAATGCTTGTTAGATTTCTAGGTGAAAATATGAGAGAAGGAACCTTGTATTTATACTTATCTTTGCTTAATATCCAAAAATTACACCACAATAAGCCAACATATGTATTCAGTAATTAAAGGAGGCTAAATCCCACCAAGATTTGAAATTAAATCCTAAAAATACCTTAAATGGGACTAAGATGCCCTAGGTGGTGTCTTAGTACCAAGGCATGAAACTCGAGGCAGAGACTCCAAAAATGGGCCAATTTAAGGCACATTTGAAATCAGGGTCCCAAGACCTTTGGGAGACAAAGACGCCCTAGGTGGCATCTTAGTCCCAACCCAAAAATTAGGGATACACAGTGAGAATTATTAAATTACCATTTATCCATTGATGTTTGTCAGGATTAGCCATAAAAAGATATAATCCATTGAGCTTGCAGATGTAAAATAGGACCAATTAAGACATAAATAAGGATAAATAAAGCAAGGCAGTCCCAAACAAGTGTGAAAATTTAAGGGTATGCATTTTCCTAAACTACAACATGGTTTTCTCTACTAGGAATTTCACCTCCAAGGAATTTGCACCTAGAGGAGCTTCATTCTCCTTCTCTTCATGGGCAGCTTTGCTTGACTTTACATAGACATTGTTACATTGAACATGACATGCATCTAGCTTGTACAAAGTGCCTATGCATGCACCCTTATCCAACACCATTGAGCCTCTAGTCCTCTTACAACCTCCACTGGAGAAATGTAAAGCCCCATTGCGTAAACCCCAAAGGACAACAAGAATTCACAACAAAAGCACAATAATTTATTTTTTAAAGTGCAAGCTTAACCTATAATGAACATTAACATCTGTCACATATAATGCAGTTATACATACACATCATATACCACATCCTCTAGGGTACATGTGACAACATTATTGAATGTAATCCCATAACAAGATGATATTTAACTAACTACAAGTGTCCCACTTAACCATTATATAGAATTACTAATCGACAATCAAACATCCACAACATAGTATATATGAAACCATCCATCACATCTATGAACATAATTATAAATATTTCCACAGATACAACACCATAATTAAGAATTACATACTGTGAAACGATAACACATAAAAGAACCAAGTATTTATATACATTTTATGAATGACAAGCATCCATCAAAGATCATAAATTAAGGCCAAAGGTTACATTCATTAGAATGATAATAAAAGTTACATTGTACAAGAGTTATAGTAGTACCAAAGGGTTCCCCAACATGAACGGGAACAATACAATAAGATAGAATAATACAACTAAAAAGGTGAATACAAGTAACAAGACTGGCTCCAAATTGGTGCAATTTTGGAGTCGCCACAAGAGGCATATATTTGCACATCTCAATCCTCAGTTGGGGACCCAATGGGGTGCGTAGCATGTTCCACCTAACCACGTGGACCCAAAAGTCCATCCCCCATGCTAGGAGTTAACAAGAAATATCCCCATTCATCAACCAAAATGGTCAAATGAACCAAAATGAAACCAAACTCCCCAACAAGGATAACAACAACACAAGATAAAAATCCATCACATTGCCATCACCTAGCCACAACAAAATAATGAAAAGTCCAACAAAACCAAATGCCAATTTTATAGATCAACATTAAGTAACCATAAGAGGTGCCAACAACAATAAGATCCAAAGCCTTCAAATGAATTCACAATATCAATCAACAATAAATATCAAGGGCACCTTTCATTAACACTAATCAAGTTTCCACGAAGCATGTGTGCAACACTAAAAGATAGAACTTGGAGGCTTCAACAAAAACACCAAGAACTAATTGCCTCAACAACATCAACAAGTCAATCAACACTCCCAGAGGAAACTAAACAAGGGAAAAATAAATGGGTAATGTAGGAGAGTGTCATCGCATGGCCTTACATGGATTACCCAGATAACCTATCACAATGTACCGCCTCCATCTATGGTTATCTAGGCTACCTATCTCAAGGCGACCGCTCCATGAGGTGACTCATGTGGGACCACATACCTTTCGTGAGGACAGGGCAACTATCTTACCAACTAGGTCTTCTCATCCCATCCTTAGCTTGTGAAAGCACTAACTGTATGGGTGAGGCTCATAATTATTCTTGTTTAGTGTTTAACTACCCAAGCCCACTAGTTCATTAATTATATTATCACTTGATTAGGAAACTCTTCTATGGGTTACCCTAACAACCCCTTTGTGCATCGACCCCCATGAAGATCCACTCTCCCTATGACACCAAACTAAATATAAGCAAGGGGTGTACCTTAGCTCACATAAAAATCAAAGTATACATGACTCACAACATGTGAGGCAAGAACCATCACACAACCCATTCCCCTATCACTGGAAACAAGAAAAAAGGAGGTACCACCTACAAAAACTTAAAATCAGAAAAAAGATCAATGCATCACAAAGATCCAACCAAGGAAAATCAATATAATTCAAGTTTATCCTTTGCCTCTGGAAGCCAAAAACACTAAAAATCCACAAACAAGGGTAAGTCAAAGTAATACAAGTTTTCAAATAAAATCCAACATAAATTCAACAAATGATGTCCCCTCAAAACCAAATCAATTCAAAGGATACTACATTGGAATGGAATCATAAAAGAAAATTAACCTTTAAATTCACCACACAATCAAAATCGTCAATTTCAAGAATGTTTAACTCTTCATCACAATTTATCATTTCACTCAACAAGAAAACATTTAAAACAATTAAAGAAATTGTAGAAACATATTTTAGATCTATCCCAAAACCAAAAACAATGAGCAAGAAGAATAAACAGATAAACAAAGTGACCATGCAACACATAATACCAACATGCTCATGAAATCACTATCTATACCGATTTTAATAACTCCATTCTCTTCTCAAATAATGTTTGAATACAATAATTATACTAAACTATATGTTTCATTACTCTAAACTAAAACATTTTGACTCATCTACAAGTGATTCTATGACCAGTCGCACTAATTTATTATTTATCTAAAATTCCACTCTTAATATTATTATTACCACCTTATAATTTTTTCCAACTTGATGGAGTAGAACTTTAAATGATATTTATAAAATTTCCATCCACATGTTGACATTCTATTTAACATTCTATTTACTAACGAGGAGTGACAAGGATCCATGTAATAAGTAATATCTTTTATGAAGTCTAAGGATTAGTATTTACTTTTCAAACATTTATCGCTCATATTTCGATCTTTTCAATAATATGCTATAGATGTCCTATACTACATAATAAGTACATTGAAATCATTCTAAGTTTATCTAGATATTCCTTTCTAAAACTATTATACAATTTCATTGATATATATATATATATATATATAAACGAATTTATTACAAATGAAATGTTGTTTTCAAAAGGTAATTTACAATATACGAAAGTTCTAAGAGATGTGAACCATCTCCATCGTTTAAAACAGGGACGATGTTCTTGAGGGGATTATTGGTTGCACGTACTTCACATATCAGTAGCCTTCCCCCCGGTCTTAAAGAAATTTATTCTTTTATTCCAAAAAATATTAGCTGCTATCTGATAAGAATGTAATCTGCTCTCTTTCCGGAAATGATCAAATCCCCTATTTCCCCCTTATGCGCAGTTGTCCTTCATAGAAAAGCATGCCAGGTGGAGATAAAGGCAAGGACAAGTGTAGACTTTAGCTTCATGCAAAATATTATTATTATATCTATTTTATATATGTATAGACATTTATTCTTATTTATCATTTATCTAAGTAAACAAGTAAATAATAATATATTTATCCTTTATTTTTCTTTTATTCACTTCTTTAACCAAATATTTTCAAATTTATAATTAACTGTATTCATAAATGGATGACTAATCCATTTGATTAAATTTGAGAATAGCATTATGTATAATTGTGATTTTATATTTTTATTTACATATTCATGAAAAATTTTAAATTTATAAATAAACTTCAATAATAAGTGGATTATTAATCTATATTAAATTTAAAATACTCATTATTTATAATTGTAATTTACACTTTCATCTTTAATAAAGAAATAATATAATCTATTAAATCATTATCCCTTGCAGATAAATTTAATAATTAATTAATACATGTAATAATTTAATTTAATACTTTAATTAAATCGATGTTGCTATTACAAGCAAGGAAATTCAAAACAATACCTGAATGACAAAAGGGAGCAAGATCTCACAAGTCGCAAATGCACAACTTACTCATATGACACGAAGGACCAAAATTAGAGGGGTACTACAAGAAAAAAACTTGCATGCCAACATTATTCATCTTACTAACATGAATCAAGTTACGAGCCAAACCTAGTGTGTGCAGTATGTCATCAATTCCTTTAATTATTTTTGTCAGGGAATTGGATTCTAGCTCTTCCACAACCAACAATTTCTACAGTTGAATCACTTGCTAGGTACACCTTTCCACTAGCATAATTTTCATACTTAGTGAACCTGTTGGGTCTAAAAAATGTAGGTCACAAATCCTAAGAGGATGTCAGGCTCCACGATAAGACTTGCAATGTTTTTGAACCAATGAATGGAGTTAACCTATATGGTTGATGACTCCCTACACTTCAAGATCTACTAAACCTAGGTGGGTGAACCTTGATAGTTGAAGCAGATTGTGTGATTTAATTGTATTTAAGGATCTATCCATAGTGGCATAAAGTGGGAATAGATGAAAGCTTACTAACTACTCCTACAAGAATTTGAAATGTGAATGTATGGATAAGATTTAATGAAATTCTAAAATGGAATGGGTAAGACTAGTGCCTACTCATGTTGGGTTAATAGAGTCAATAGGTGAATGATATGTGACTTACTAGCTACAATTCGAATTGCTTGGCACTTGTGATTGTTTATACATCATATAAACATGCAAGGATGTAACTATCAGACTCTTCTTATCGATCCAAATGATTCTTACTAGGTTGTTTTGATTAATTAAAAGGAAATTTTAATCATTCCTTGAAGGAACTAGTTAATTGAATGACACAAAAGAAACAAATGTGCCTTGACAAATCAAATACTTCTTATCTGAATAACAAGATAGAACCAAATTGGATACAGTGTGATAATTTTATCAATTATAGGGCTCTTCTTATCGATCCAAATAACACTTCCAGATTACTGTGATTGACTAGAAGGATTTTAATTCTTTCAAAGAAACCATTTAATCCCACCATACCAAAACAACAAATGTGCCTTCATAAATTAAATCTATCCTTGATACACCAATTTAAATAATAAGGAAATATTAAGTTGGAGTTAACCAAATAATCGTATATTTTCAACAAAAAATTGACACCAAAAATTTGATCACCAAATTAAATCTTCTTGCCCATTATATTACTTCAAAAAAAATTTGCAATACATAGCATAATGTTCTATTTTGACAACTATTCAACCTATCCAACTACTGATGGTTTCCTAACCTACTGCTTATATATTTTTGATGATTTTATTTCATCTTGCATAAATACATTATATTTTTAGGGTTATGACCCTTCGTATCTATTCTCTACATCTCTTTAGTTATTTAATTAATTTCCTTTGGAAAATTAAAATACTTTAATCTTCATTATCTTGGTAATCTCCGTGAAGATTAATTCTGATGATTATTAAATCTTTTTATTTGTTGGCAATCTTCACTCTTCACCTCTTAAAATTAAAATAATCACACGTATTATAACTCCTTTGGTGAAAAATGTTTTTCCTCCTGGTGAAAGTATTTTACCTTGTATTTAATTTTTGCATCTTTATTTAGCTTGAAATACTCTTTGAGTAATAATAATCTCCCATTTCAAAACTTTATTCCTTTAATTTCCTCCATGAAAATGATTTACTTTCAATCATTAAAATATCCTCCAAGTAAATAATTACCTCCCCCTTAGTGAAAAATATTTTGAGAATACTTCACAACTTCATTTCACACATGATAATATATTTACCTTGCACATTTATTTCAATGTTTTTAATTAGAATAATTTTTTCCATAGTCTAAAACCTTCCCAAAGTATTCATCATATTTAAATGCAAATAGGATGTTATTTTGGAGAAACCTATAATTTCGATAAGATCTTGATGATTTCTCCTCGATACCCACAGTCTCTCCAATATGTCTCCATTGGTATGACCAGCTTTATTGAAGAGAACTATGGGATTTACCTCGATTTATCATGTCTCTCTGATGAAGTTTTGCTTTGTTGACTTTAGGGTTTCATGTGGTGTCTTTCTACAGTGATGCAATTCTTTATATCAATCACTATAGGGATCCCCCTATTGAGCCCATGTGCAACAACTATGGCTCCTCCAAGTATGATGAATTTCCACTCATTTCCACATATGAAGCAAATATCCAACATAATAAGAAGTCATTTGATCAAGGAAAGCATGAATATAGTCCATTGTTATGATGCAGTATTCTTTACCTTTCAACACTGTTTGTTGAAATTTCAATGGAAGTTGCAAGTCCTGCAATCTTTATTTGTAAGATGACCATCTCAAATCTATGAATCCTGATTATATTTGAACAAGATTGTATGTTTTTTCAATGAGAGAGAGAAAGGGTGATTTCTTAGACAGTCCTGAAAACTGGATTTTAATCTTAAATAGTGTTGATCCATTTTTCCAAATCACCTTAAAGTGCATTCAGGACTTTTATTCATTCAACAAGTTTCTTTCCTCCCTCAAACTTTTGGCCTGACATGCCCTATCAACAAGACTTATAATTTTTCTCCCGATAGTAATATGTCTCCCCAACACTTCTTTTGTCATTGTTTTCACTCTTTTCATTCTTCTCGGGCTATTAGAGGGACAATGCATCGAGTCTTCCTGATATCTCATTTATTTTAGGGCTTTCTTGTATTAACACAGGAAGCTATCATTACTCCTCATAGACCAATCTTCCAAGATTTATTAGTCCATACTGCTTCACTATCAAACTTAAAACCCCTAATTTGAGAATGTATGTTTGATAGTAATGACCACCATGCACATTTCCACTGTGCCAAGACACTGTGAAGAGCTTCTTTCTGTGTGACATTTATTATCTCCATCAAGGCGTCTTAGCATATTTATCATGCTACCAAAGAATAATTATTCCATTGTTTGACTTGTGATTCTTAACAATTTCTCCCTTCATCAATATATGCCTTTGATTTTTATAGATTTGAAATATTTTTCCTTAATCATTGTCTCTATGAACCCTGCTTTTGATATCTTTGGTAGTCTTTGTTGTCATGAGACTGGCATCATTTTATTTCATGGCATTGTGACTACCCTGTTCCAACCCTTTTCGCTCCCCATCAACTTCTAAACCATGCATACGAGCAAGAAATTCTCCATGATCAGTTGTGGGTGTCACCTCTACATGGAAATTCTTCCCAAAAAAAGTCATTATGCTCATTGTATCCTCAAGATTTAATTGAGTTCTTTGCACCACAAATAAGATTGACTATTCTTGTCTAAAAGTTATAGGGATTGTAATCCTCATTTCTTATTCACTTTGAATTGTCAATGCATATGATAGTAGCCTTGATCACCATGGTGGAGACTGAATTCAAGTAGCAATGGAGATGAACTGAATAAAAAATCTCTGATAAATCTTCCCCAGCCTCAACAAATTTCTATTTGGAGCACTAGTTTTCAATATGGATACTTTTCATTTTTGTGGGTTGAGACTCTTCTTGTTATATATATTGCTCAACTTTTAAGGAAGAAGTGTTTTCCTATGATGTAAAAATCTGGTCCATCAATCTCACATAGAGTAACAAGATTCATTTATTTGAATAAATCCATCTATTTGTGTATGTCAAGATTCAAGTGTTATCTCATGGCTCCTTTAATTCTTTGCTCATAGTTGAGTTGCTTTTATCCTCCTTTGAGAATCACCATCATTTATGTCATTATATATACTTACTTGTACATTGTCTTCACTGTTTTTGATTGTCATGTATCCATCCAACAACTTTTTCATTTTGTGAGCCTTAAATCTTGCCAAATTTTGCATGAAATTTTAGGCTCCAACAGCGGCTCCATCTAGGGATGTATGCTTCTTGTGGGCATAGCAATAATCTAGGTCTCTAGGAGAGTAGACCAAGTGTTTTACTTACTGGGCAACAAACTCAAACTTTTTTCTATCATGAATTGATATGGTTTTGAAAAAACCACACCACAATTGATGGCACAAGGCCACCAAAAAAAGAAAGGTCCCTATTTTCCCCTATCATACACCTTTTTTTGTTATGAGTTCATTAGATTCCTCTTGCAAAAATTCATGCAATCTTCCCTGCTACATGTACTACCATTGAAAACTTTTAGAAAACCATTGTGTTCAGCTTGACCTAAGTTCCTTTCACCATTCTATAGTTCATAATTCCAATTATCATGTGATAAATTTTTTCCATCTCTATCATATAAAGTGTATTCACATTCAATGCAACATTTCTCATTATTTTTCTCACTATCATGTATTGTTAAATGATCTCCTAGTTGTATTGAAAATTCACCATCTAAATGCCATTCTTGTAAGTTTAAAAAAAAATTCATATCAACATCTTTTGGAATAATCAGATCTAAAATATTTTCTACTTCTTCCATATCACTAATTGGCAGTAACACAAATTTTTGATCCACACAACCATCATTATGCATATTTGAATTAGTCAATGTTGAGCACTTCTTATCTATGATGTGCAAACCAACGTCATTCTCAAAGATCTTTGATTCTATTTTATTCATTCCTTCTTGAACTGAGGAAAACTTAGAATCTTTATTAGCTTCAAGAATTTTTTCATTATTGTCACACAAAGTGTTTTCACTGTCAAAGGAAATGTGTTGTACATTCAACTTTAGCATCATTTATTTGTGTATATTTCTAATACTCCACAGTCAAAAAATTCAAAATTTGCTCACTACTGAGTGAATATGTTTCTTCATCTACCACATCATTGTTGTATTCTTTTCTTTTTTCATCATCACAATGAGACTCAAGATCATCATAGAATGACAAATCAGATGCATTACCAACACAGTCATTTGTTCCACAAGTTGATATACATCTTGGTTATCTGAAAATGCTTCATCCTCATCATAAAGTGGGTTGGAATACACATGAAAATAGTGTTCTAGAACACCTTGGAAAAAAGTGATTTGATCTTCTTCTATTACTTGCTCATACAACGGATTTGAAAAAAATTGAAAACCATTTTCAGGTGTACAAACTTCTTCTTCATCTAATGTGTATTCATGGTACTTAGCTACAGGTGGAGGTGTTATTTGTTTATTGTCAAGTAGACTTTCTTCTTCTACCATATTTTCCATTGCTTCTTCCTCTTGATCTCCATAAATGTTGTAAGTATCCCTTTGTTGTAAATCAAAATCTATAGGTTCATCCTCACAATCTGAATATTCAATGGATCCCTTATAACATGCACTATCACATTATGTTATGTAGGAGAGACCTATATCTTCATCCTCCTCACACAAGCTATCACAAAAATCATTTTCACTTACAGATGTTTCCTCTCTTGAATGCATCATTTGATGAGTTCTTCCATACTCATCAGTGATATCACCATTCTTATACCTTCTCTCATATATGATACCAATCAAATCATTCATCTGGTCAAGAGTAACTGGATTCACTAACTCAGGCCAATGAACAGAATTAGGATAGTATACTCTCATGAACTGCTCAATGAAATGTAATATGGACTTATCAGGTATGGAACCAAAATTTATTCGCATATAGGCATCCACCATTCTTTTGAAAAAGTCACGTCCCCGTTCTCCTTTATGTATCCTTATATAAAAAAATGCATCTAAGGGGGATATGCAATTTTCTGATTTCGTGATGGGACTTTGACCTCTCTCCTGAGTGTGTGAATACTCATCATCTTCCCCCTCAAATTGTTGATTCTAATATATATCCCATTGCAAATTCTGATTGACATTTCCAAGTAGGTTGGAATTGTGTTGCACTTGATATTGATTGTATTGATAATCTTAGTAACTTACTAGTCTTTGTCTAGGAGGGATAGGATAAGCATTTATTTGTTTTGAAGCCTGTGATGAATAAATTTTTTGTTGTGCATGATGTGCTTTACCTACATTGCCAAAATTCCCACTATATTATGTGGCACTTGTGGGGTAGAATGTCTGCTTGCATTTGTATCCATCCTCCATGAGATGGTCACCATCATTTCTTTCTTCATTGTTGTAGGGAACACTGTGCTCTTTTGTTTCAGCTTCTAATTTAGTATTGTTAGTGCTATGGTGATGCATACATGGCTTCTCCTCCATATCATTTGGATCATGACTGATATATTCCTCTGGTAGTGTGTTTCTAGTAATATCTTCAATGTTGCAATCATCCTCCAAGGTGGAAAATTGGTCCTTATCAATTTCAACTTCATTAAAATCATTCTTTGTGTTGTTAGATTTGACATTGCTAGCATGGTCATGCTTGATTATCCATAACCATAGTTGCACAATAGTAGCTGGATTTGATAACTTAGTATAATTAATTGAATTCGGATTATATATTCTCATGAACTGTTCAACAAACATGGGCACATTAGGCTAAAGATCAACATGTATCTTCCAATAGATAATAAACAGTCTATCAAATAGGGAACACACAAATTCTCCTTTATTTCTCCTTATACCAAAAAATGTCTCTAAAAGATCTTGGCTTCCTTCTTAAATATGTAAATGCTCATCATCTTTGTTCTCATACTGGCTCAGGAATATTCTTTTAAGATCTTCCCATGAAGATATACTTTGCATGGGCAAGCTTATAAACCATTCTCTTGCACCATCCCTCAAAGATCTTGAAAAAAATCTCATAATGTCATCTTCTAGATAAATTTGAAAGTCGACAATGAAAGCCCAGAATTGTTGTACATGCTTACGAGCTTATTCACTCCATTCTCCATGAAAATTAGGGATATGCTTTAGCAATTTGTCAGTTTGTAGGGATAAGGATTTGGGTAGCCTTGGATATTACTATAGTTAAATGGTTTATCAATGGGTGAGAAAAAATTTGGAGGGCCATATGGGTTTTTGTAGATCATTGATCTTTACTCAAGAGATAGAGGATAACCATTCATTTGGTTTGATGATTGTGGTACATAAATGTCCTGCTGTGAATGATGTGCATTACCTCCATTACAAAAATTCTCAATTGTACCATAATGTGTATGGGGAAAAGAATAATTGCTATACATACTTCAGCCTGTAATCTTTATTTTTGACTGGCAATGTTGCAATTTCAAACTATTTATTGTATTCTTCATCAAAAAAAATTACCAAAGTTGCCACCTACTTTTTCCCAAAAGTAGGAAAATGAAATAGATTTTGAAATTGTTTTTGATTTACCCCAGCAGAATCCCCTATGAAATCAAGTGAATACAAATGTGAATTTTATGACTCTATACCAATAAAGGCTTGGACTCAACATTGATTCTTCCCAATGGAGTCGCTAATCTATTGGGCCTCATAAATGCAAGTTACAAATCCTAAGAGGATGCCAGGCTCTATGATAAGACTTGCAACGTTTTTGAACCAACAAATGGAGTTAACCTATATGGTTGATGACTCCCTACACTTCAGGCTCTACTAAACCTAGGCAGGTGAACCTTGATAGCTGAAGTAGATTGTGTGATTTAATTGTATTTAAGGATTTATCAACAGTGGCATAAAGTGGGAATAGATGAAAGATTACTAACTACTCCTATTGAAATTTGAAATTTGAATGTATGGATAAGATTTTATGATTCTAAAATGGAATGGGTAAGCCAATTCCTACTCTTGTTGGGTTAATGGAGTCAAGAGGTGAATGATATGTGGCTTACTAACTAGCTACAATTTGAATTTCTTGGCACTTGTGATTGTTTATACATTGTATAAACGTGCAAGGATATAACTATCAGACTCTTCTTATCGATCCAAATGATTATTACTAGGTTACTGTGATTAATTAAAAGGAAATTTTAATCTTTCCTTGAAGGAACCAGTTAACTGAATCATAAAAAAGCAGCAAATGTGCCCTGACAAATCAAATACTTCTAATCTGAATAACAAGATAGAACCAAACTAGAGACATTGTGATAGTTTTATCAATTATAGGGCTCTTCTTATCAATCCAAATAACACTTCCAAATTATTGTGATTCACTAGAAGGATTTTAATTCTTTTAACAAAACCAATTAATCCCACCACACGAGAATAACAAATCTTCCTTGATAAATTGAATATATCCTTGATACACCAATTTAAATAATAAGGAAATATTAAGTTAGAGTCAACCAAATAATTCTATATTTTCAACAAAAAATTGACACCAGAAATTTGATCACCAAATTAAATCTTCTTGCCCGTTATATTACTTCAAAATATTTTTACAATACATAGCATAATGTTCTATTTTGACAACTGTTCAACCTATCCAACTACTGATGATTTCCTAACCTACTGCTTATATATTTTTGATGATTTTATTTCATCTTGCATATATACATTGTATTTTTAGGGTTATGACCTTTTGTATTTGTTCGCTGCATCTCTTCAGTATTTTAATTAATTATGTTTGGAAAATTAAAATAATTTAATCTTCATTATCTTGGTAATCTATGTGAAGATTAATTCTAATGATTATTAAATCTTTTTGTTTGCTGGCAATATTTACTATTGACCTCTAAAAATAAAAATAATCACCCGTATTATAACTCCTTTGGTGAAAAATGTTTTTCCTCTTAGTGAAAGTATTTTACCTTGTATTTAATTTGTGCATCTTTAGTCAACATGAAATACTCTTTGAGTAATAATAATCTCCCATTTCAAAACTTTATTCCTTTAATTTCCTTCATGAAAAAGATTTAATTTCAATCATTAAAATATCCTCCAAGTAAATAATTACCCCCCCTTGGTGAAAAATATTTTGAGAATACTTCACAACTTCATTTCACACAAGATAGTATATTTACCTTGCACATTTATTTCAATGTTTTTAATCTGAATAATTTTTTCCATAGTCTCAAACCTTCCCAAAGTATTCATCATATTTATGCAAATAGCATATTATTTCAGAGAGACCTATCATTTCAATGACATCTTGATGATTTCTCCTCAATACCCATGGTCTCCCCGATATGTCTCCATCAGTGTGATCAAATTTGTCAGAGAGAACTGTGGGATTTACCTTGATTGCTCATGTCTCTCCGATGAAGTTTTTCTTTGTTGAATTTAGGGTTTCCTGTGTTGTCTTTCTATGGTGATGCAATTCTTTATTTCAATTAGTAAAAGGATCCCCTATCGAGCCCATGTGCAAGAGCTATGGCTCCTCCAAGTATGATGAATTTTCACTCATTTCCACATATGAAGGAAATATCCAGTATAATAAGAAGTCATTCGATCAAGGAAAGCATGAATGTAGTCCATTGTTATGATGTAGCCTTCTTTACTTTTCAACACTGCCTATTGAAATTTCAATGGAAGTTGCAAGTCCTGCAATATTTACTTGCAAGATGACCATCTCAAATGTACGAAGCCCGATTATCTTTGAACAAGATTGTATGTTTCTTCAATGAGAGAGAGAAAGGGTGATTTCTCAGGAAGTCCTGTAAAATGCATTTTAATCTTAAATAGCACTAATCTATTTTTCCAAATCACCTTAAAGTGCATTCAATCCTTTTATTCATTCAACAAGTTTCTTTCCTCCCTCAAACTTTTGGCCTGATATGCCCCATCGACAAGACTTATACCTTTTCTCCTGATAGTAATGTGTCTCCCCGACGCTTCTTTTGTCATTGTTTTCACTCTTTTCGTTCTTCTTGGGCTATTGGAGGGACAACACATTGAGTCTTCCCGATATCTCATTTATTTCAGGGCTCTCTTGTATTAATGCAGGAAGTTATCATTACTCCTCACAAACCAATATTTGAAGGTTTATCAGTCCATACCACTTCACTATCAAACTTAAAACCCCTAATCTGAGAACGTAGGTTTGATAGTAATGACCACCATGCACATTTCCACTATGCCAAAACACTGTGAAGAGCTTCTTTCTATGTGACATTTATTATCTCCTTCAAGGCGTCTTAGCATATTTATCATGCTACCAAAGAATAAATATTCCATTGTTTGACTTGTGATTCTTAACAATTTCTCCCTTCATCAAGATATGCCTTTGATTTTTAAAGATTTGAAATATTTGTCCTTAATAATTGTCTGTATGAACCTGGCTTTTAATATCTTTGGTAGTCTTTATTGTCATGAGACTGGCATCATTGTATTTCATGGTGTTGTGACTACCCTGTGCCACCCTTTTTTGCTCCCCAACAATTTCTAAACCATGCATACAAGCAAGAAATTCTCCAAGATCAGTTGTGGGTGTCACCTCTACAGAGGCATTCTTCCCAGCAAAAGTCATTATTCTTACTGTATCCTCAAGATTTTAATGAGTTCTTTACACCAAAAATAAGATTAACTATTCTTGTTCAAAAGTTATAGGGATTGTAATCCTCATTTCTTATTCACTCCAAATTGTCGATGCATATCATAGTAGCCTTGAACACCATGGTGGAGACTGAATTCAAGTAGCAATGGAGATGAACTGAATAAAAAACTATGAGAAATTTTCCCTAGCCTCAACGAATTTATATTTGGAGCACTAGTTTTCAATATGGATACTTTTCATTTTTGTGGGTTGAGACTCCTCTTGGTATATATATTGCTCAACTTTTGAGGAAGAAGTTTTTCTCTATGATGTAAAAATTTGGGCCATCAATCTTGCACAGAGTAACAAGATTCATTTATTTGAATAAGAAATCCATCTATTTGTGTATGTCAAGATTCAAGTGCTATCTCATGGATCCTTTAATTCTTTGCGCATAGTTGAGTTTCTTGTATTCTCCTTTGAGAATCACCATCATTTATGCCACTATATAAAGTTGCATGTACATTGTCTTCACTATTTTTGATTGTCATGTATCCAGCCAGCCAACATTATTTTGTACCGTATGCACTTAGTACATTATGCCTATCAACATTACCATGCATAGTTTGAGACCATTTTCATTGAAAATAACAACACTAATGTCCTTTGTATCTTTTTGGTTTGGATCCAATTATTGATGACATTCAATTTGATCACTTCTATCCAAAACTTCTTAAAGGTCTCTTCTCCAAGATTGCTTTGAGCACAACCCCAATTGATCAAATTTCATGATGTTTTATCTCCAAACGGAAGTGGGTATTTGTTAAAATCTATTTTCTGACTTTTTTGCAATGTGGCAAAAATGGGTCAAGTAGCCTCCAAAATTTCCTTAAAACTGATCAAATGATCTCCAAAAGCCATGAAATTTCACCAGAATGTTAATTGATGGTAGGGGAGTGTGGTTGCAAGACAAATTGGTATGAAGATATCTAGTTTGCAAACTGTCAACATTCAAAGTTGCTCATTTGGCATTTTCTGCAAAATTGCCATTGTCAATTTTAGCTAAACCCGTCATTTCCTCTTTTTGAAAATATCAAATGTGATTATGATAAGCTTCCACCCTGGATACTAGTTCATTGAGGTAAAATGAACATGTGTGCAAGAGGGTTTTTCACTATTTCATTTTCTTCTCCAAATATCAAGTACCAAAGTTGACCCTTTTGTAGCTGTACTGGAAAAGTAGCGTTTAAACTAGGTAAAATCCATTTGGATTTGATTTTGAAAAAATACCAAATGATGTCCTGAAGCTCTAAAAAATGACATGGATGTACATTGAGATGGGGAGAAACAAGAGCACCAATTGGTTTGTCATGAAACCTTTTTATTTTCTTAATTTTATCCTCTGAAGTTGACCAGTTTGTTAGATTTAACACTATGTAGACAACAAACATTCTGAAAACCCTTCAACTTGCCCTTTTGAAACTTTGGAAAATCATATCATAAAGATTTGAAATTTTGTGTGCACATTCACATATGGTAGATGAACACATCTGCAAAGTGATTTTGCATGAAATTGCACAGGCTTCATTTTGTGATTTTTCAAAGTCGGCCATTTGAGCGGATTTTCCAACTGAACTTCCAAGTGCTGAAATCAATTTTTTCATTGTGAGCCTTAAATCTTTCCAAATTTTGCATGAAATTTTAGGCTCCAATAGAACCAATCTCTGTGAGATGTTATGTGAAAAGATGCACTTGAGTCAATCATCCAGACATCATCTAATTGCTGAGTTGCCAAGGCAACAATGAAGGAATTTGGATCACTCTGAGAAGAGTCCTTGTCCAAAGAGTTCTTCTTCTTCTTCTTTTTATCCTTCTTACAATCCTTTCAGATATGATCAGTCTACCCACAGTTCCAACATTTCACCTTGGACTTCTTACCAAGAGACTTCGATCTCCCTTCAGATTTGGATTTAGACTTCTTGTCTTTCTTCTTGCCTTTCTCCTTTGATCTACCTTGAACAAAAGAGCATCCTTGAAAATTTTAGAAGACTTCCTTTGTGTTTCTTCTAACATCAATGAGGCAACCACATCTTCCATCTTGAAAGTAGTTGTTGTACTTCCAAAAACCATTACCAGATGATCCCATGTGTCAGGTAAGGAGCATAACAAAAGCATACAAAGATCCTCCTCCTCTATCTTTACACCCACAGAGGCCAACTGAGCAATGTAATCATATTAAATGAATTCAGATGGTCTACTACAGATGCACCTTCTTCCATCTTCAAGGAGTACAACTTCTTCCTCAAGAATAACTTATTCACCAAATAATTTCCCTGATAAATGTCACCAAGTTTCTTCCATAATGAAGATGTAGTCTTATCCTCATGGACGTTCAAGAGTATAGAATCGGCTAGACAAAGTCTTATCACCCCTCTAGCTTTTCTATCCGTGAGGTCCCAATCTTCTTACTTCATACCTTGTGTCATAGTTCTAGACACAGAAATCTAGAGGTCTCTATTGACCCACAAGTCTTCCATTTTGAGCTTCCACAACTCAAAATTTCCCCCATTCAACTTTTCAATTTCTACTCTACCTGATGTACTTTCCATCTCAAACTGTAAATAAGACAATCAATTATTCTTTTGCAAGACTCCCACTTAACAAAATTAACACAAAAAACCAACCCTACTCACAAGGATAACACAACTAGCTAGGCTTTGATACCACTTGTAAGGAAAGAAGAGGTGCATAAACATCTTTCTAATGTAAAATGCTCAAGAAATAAGTGTAGGAAAAACATTCATTTAGCAAATTACATTTACTGAGATACACATTCACTGGACAAAAGAATAGACAAAAAATATCACACATAGAGATAACACCAGATTTACGTGGGAAAACCCTTATGGGAGAAAACCCCACACACCAAGTAAAGCAACTTTGTATATAGTAAGAAGATTACATACAGAGTTATAGAATTCACTCTTAGATGTTAACTCATAGCAGCAATACAATCCCTTGGTTGACCTCACTTCACCAATTACAGTTTGCACTTACACTATTATTACAATGCTTGTAAAAGCATTCAATGCAAAATCATTCAACCACCCTCTTCATCGAGCTACACACTATTTAATTTCAATATAGAGAATTTAAATTTACATTCAATGCATTTTGTTGTACATCTAATCTGATTTGATCTCAATCACCTCTACAAATTGTGTTGCTGTCATGAAGACCAAATCTTCATTTAATTTTTCATTGGAGTATTTGTTCTAAT
The DNA here is from genome assembly GCA_007258455.2 of Sequoia sempervirens. NCBI lineage: Eukaryota > Viridiplantae > Streptophyta > Pinopsida > Cupressales > Cupressaceae > Sequoia > Sequoia sempervirens. The sequence continues at coordinate 145,740,750 of VDFB02353493.1, read as the reverse complement.
GTTGGTTACCAGGCGAGCTTCTCATGTTCACACTAATTATTACCACACAATTCACAACAAGGATGTGAATTTCATGATCATCCACTCGATAATTTTCATTTTCCATTATCAACCTATCAGATCCCACCATGACATTCTTCATGATCCACCGAGTCAACATTGCCATATCAGGGAGACAACATATCATCTCCCTCCGATGTAAGCAAGTCCCATTGATGTATACTTTGTAGCTTCATGACTATCAACTCATCGATGAGACAAGGTTCAGAGTCCTGCAAAAGTCCATGAGTCCCACCAATATGCTAATCTCTAATGTCGCCAAGTCAAGAGAAACCCAAACTTCAGAACCTCCATCGAAGGTTAAGAATTTCCTGAAAACTGCGACAACAAGGAGATCGCCATGTTAGGAGGTTATGAAACTAAAGAAGCTCAAGACATAGGTTCCAAAGTTTGGAAATCCAACAATCCCATGACAAGCTCAATGTCACCAATTTATGATCTTTCAAAACCCCACGACTTAGGTTTCAAGGTTCTAGATTTCGGTGATAGTCCGACAATGAAGGCCAACAAAGGGAAAAATGTCAATTCTTTAATAGAGGTTCAAGCCAGCAAGTTGAGGCATATTTTCCAACATTGAAAACCTGAGAGAGCTTGAATGGAGGTCTGAAATGATGAATAACCTAAAATTTAGGCCTACTTTGACTCATACATTAGTCTAGCATATCAATCCCAGATCTGGGTTTCTATGCAAGATCTAGTTTCTAGAAAAAGGGTGCCTAAAACTACCAAAATATGAAAAATTACCTACACTGGGACTCATATGCTAGGATTGGCATATGAGTCTAGTTAGGTTTTTCTATAACTTCAAAGTTTGAATCTAGTCTTCAATGTCTGCTCTATCCTTCCTAATGGATTTTTGGATTGGAAACCCTAATTTCGGGGTTGTAGGTGACTTTTGAGTGAAGACTACAACCTTGCAAATGAGAGGACAATTCCAACAAATTTCTCCAAGATTGTAACCTAATCTTCAAAGGTCCTTCATGCTCCAAGACACCTAGATCTGAAATCACACATTAAAGGGAAGAATGACTTATTTATTGTTGGAGGATAGAGGTTTTCCTAAGTTAAACCCCCTTTAGGTAATCAAACCAAATGATGAGATAATGAAATAAGGACATGAAACATGAACAATGATACCTTGAATGATGTCTTGTAAATATGAAACCTAACATGAAATGGCAATGGAGGATGTAGATCTAGATCTTAAGATAAGTGTAGAGAAATTCTTGACCTTGGATCTTGGATGTGACATCACAAAACTAGCTCAATAGCATTCTTGATGCTTGATATCCTTGACATGATGATGGATCTTGAATTTTTGCAACAAATGACAAAGAATTCTGCCCTTGAATGCCTTAGAAATGATCTTGAATTCTCTCTTGATGATCTTATAAAGTCTTGGAATGCTTAACTCTTGAGTGGTTGACTTGATATCATGTAGGCTTCAAAAAATAATTATTTGAGACCTCATTTATAGAGGCAATGCATCTAATATCTCGTTAATTGGATCCCATAGGCCGACATTCATGAAATTTGAACTTAAAACCTATTTTTCTCACTCAAAAACTTAAAAATAGGCCAAATAAGACTCATACGCCATTTATGGAGTATGGGTCCCACCTGGATGGGACTCATATGCCTAAGGTGGTGTATGGGTCCCACAAGGCCTTTCTAGAGAGAGAAAGTGTCAAGGAGTGAAGAAATCAAGTTTATTTGTTGATATAATTGGGATTTTGATTGAAATATACCTTGGGATGCACAATATAGGGTCTTAGGGGCCTATTAATGATGATATTAAGGTCATAAATATAAGAGGGCCCAAAATTCAATGTGAAAGTGTAAATATATACATTTTACAACATCAAATTAAGGAAAAAACAAGTCAATTTAGCTTAGAAGGGCCCAAAATCCCATGTGAATGTGTACAAAACATTACAACACTAGATTAGGTCCATTTATTTTACAAAACTCCTAAATTTAATGTGAAGGTGTAAACAAATACACTTTACAACACTAAATTAAGGAAAAGTTTGGTTTATTTAGCTTTAAAAGGGCCCAAAACCTAATGTGGATGTGTAAAACACATCACAACACTTGATCAAGGTGATATTAAGTCCAATTTATCGTTAATTATTAAAAAATTAAGCAAGTTAAAGGTGTAATTTTTTTGTTGACACATTTATCCCCCATTTTAGTGAGAGGATGAACTTGCTTCAAACTCACACTAATGTATACATTCAAGAGGGGTCCAAGTGTACCGATGTGGATGGTCTAGGATTATAAGGATCAAAGGAGGTGGTCAAGCCCCTAGGATCCAAGATCCTACATTAAACTGACATAAGCACAAAAGGACATGCACAAGGTGTATGATTTTCAACATCAAGATACATGATCATGCAATGTCAATAAAATGAAAAATAAAAACAAGTGAAAATAAGAAGAGGTGGATCAAGCCTCAACCATTTTTCCAACACAATGTGGATTAGATCTAATTTGTTTGTCCAAAAATGTACACTCACTCTGAGGCAACAAAACTTCAAGTTGTCTACTATGTGAGTAATCCAAGAAGGTGAGACACATATGGCTTATATGCACTCACACACACACGCGAGTGGCTAAGGGAAAGTCATGCCCTCATTTGGCTTCCCGTCAAACCATACTAAAGTTATACCTCTTGATAACTTTGATAAGGAACCACACAACAATGAACTTTGAGCTTCATGAGATAAGCAAAACTTCATATGATTGAAACTCATTAACAAACAAGATGTCTCCACAAGCATACAAGGTGTATTATGTAAGGTGGCCATATATCTAAAAATGCAAATGCAACAATAAAGGAACATTCAAAGGAGTCTTGCTTAATTCATGTGAGGTCTTAACTTAGGGACCATTGTGCCTAATGTCTCTAAGAGAGGACCAATCAAAGAATAAAAGATTCACAACTTAGGGGATGTAGTGTGTCGCATCAAGCCACTATGATGAATATAATATGCTAAGAGAGATCACACTCTTGAGGGACATCACACCCAATGTCAACCAAAAAGAAAAAAACACATCAGATAAAGTAAGAAGACTACACCATGAACTCTATGATATAATTCCAATGTTTGTCCCCACTTTAAATAAATTGCTAAACACCATGCTATGAGCAATTACTTTAAAGTAGCAGATGATAAATGTTAACAATAAAGAAGACATGAGAGCTAACTTGAGAATCCCTATGCCAAGTCATATGTTTCTAAATCGAACTACATCATGAATAAGTATGCCACATGTGATTCAACTTAAGGTATGTCATCCACATCCCAAAATTTCTCTTATATGTACATGAAAGGTGATCAACTATCCAAAAGAGACAACGATAAGTGACATATGAGACAAGGCTATCTAATCCCTTGCCCCCCATTAGTGCAAGACAAGGATGAGCCAAAATGAAAAGAGGAACTAGGTGCTTCAACCCAAGGGAGAGCACCATAGTTCTTAAGATATTGAATTTTGTTTGTGAAAGCCTTACATTCATTAGTAGAATGACCATGAACTCTATGATATACACAAAATGAATGTTTTGTAGTAAAATTTCTTTCATGTTCTTGGAGGGAGGGATATCAAACAATATTAGAGGAGTCCTGAAAAGATCCTTCTTGATGCAAAGTAGATGTTCCTTTATTTTCTGACAAAGATATCTCTTTCTTAGTACAGGATGTCATACTTATGCAAGACTCTTTAGATTGCAATATTTTTTTATCTCCTTTACATGAGGGTGTAAAATCTATCGAACTCAAATCATTGATGTTTTGCATGATGATATTGACAATAAGTGAAGATTTCTTTATTTTTTTGTTTCTTGCAAAGGATAATAATCAAGACCACTAGTGTCCATTAGTTTAGGATGCACTACTGTTAAAGTCGTCTTAGAAGAATCTTTTGTAAGAGTGTTGATATTGAGTGAAGAATTGTTTGTGTCTTTCGAGGGACAATAACCAAGACCGCTAGTATTTTCTTATGTGTGAGGCTCTATAGGGACATGGATACCTTGTTCTCTAGCACCACATCCTTTTCCACTATATCCAAGTTGTTTCATAAGTTCACAACTTTTTCCATAAAGATTCTTCATCTCTTTTGGATTTGGTTGTTGCTCCTCATAATTAAGTTCATCAAATTATGTTGTGTACTTTGTTGTCTTTTGTTCTAAGGTGGTTAAGGTGGATACTGTAATCAAGGGAAAATCCTAAAATTATTATTAAGTGGGGTTAGCACAATAACAATAAAATTCCTATGAAGTAACAAAGTACAAAGGAAGTAATGTGAAGACAAAAGGGATGAAGTTACCCTAAGTCTTCACCTTCCATGATTAACCTTTGTTACACCTCCTAGCTTGTAGATAAATAAAAATTCCCTCAAATTTATGTGAGCAACTATGACTAAAGACTAAGCCCTATGCAAGTGTTGAAGGATTTGTAGAAAATAAAATGTTCCTACAATGGACTAAAATGCCTATGACTGTAAGTGACTATGACTGTAAGACTAGTAGCATAAATTGAAATCTAAACATGAGAGACTAAGAGTGCAAGAAGTCAAGAGAGCTGAGAGAGAGAGGGAGGGAGACTGAGAGAGGCAAATGAGAACAAAATTGCCCTTTTATGAGAACTGCAATTTTGAATGTGTGGCCAGGATGAAAAGATGACAAGAAACCCTAGAATCAAAGATCAAGATTGAATGTTGCTGTGTGCATTAGGGTTAGGTCAAAATTAGGGCAATGATAAGGATGAAGGGCCAAGATTGAATTATAAGATAATTCAATCAAGGGTCGAAATTAAATGAAATGTCAAAAGATAAGATTAAATTTAGAAGATAAGATTGGCACGGACAAAGAGGTTGCTAGAGAAATTAAATGATAAAATTTATTTATTCCAGGTGACCAGTAAATAATTAAATAATAAAGATATTATTTAATTATGGAGGAATGTGACAAAAGGAATCATTTTGAATTAAATAATGATTTAATTCAAAACTCAAGAGAATTGACTAAATTAAATAAATCAAATTTATTTATTTTAATGAGAGAAAAGGCTAATGAATAATTAAATAATTAAAATAATTATTTAATTATAGTGGAAAGTGGATAAAAATTAAATAAATAAGAATTTATTTAATTTTGGAAAGAAAGGGAACCTAATTAGTGACGTCATTAAATAAATAAAATTTATTTATTTAATAATCAAGAAGAAATAAAGATAAAAATGAATTAATTAAATAATTAAAATTATTTAATTAATAGAAGAATTATGACTTTAGAAAATAATTAAATAATTAAAAGTTATTTAATTATTAAGGATGAAAGGGGCAATGTTGAATAATCAAGAGTTGCAAGCCTAGGACAATTTTATGTGTCTACATTTTGCCCCTCTTTGTCATAATGTAGCATGTCGCATTGTGACAAAGAAAAGAAGTCAAAAATATGCCCCAGTGCAAAATAAGATGAGGAAGAATGACGAGGAGGGTTGTGGTATGCCCCCTCGAGAGGACAGACAGGTTCCAAGAACATGGGTGTGCTCTCGAAATGGATGAGAAGACTAGACTATGAAGAGACAAAGAAATGTTAATGAAAATGATATGGATGATGAGATGGATGCAATGCCTATATAAGATGGGCGAGAGAAGATGACATGACTAAAGGAGATGCATGTTAGTTCCAAGACCAAATCCTTCAAAACATTGCCATAGGACTAATATTTATTGCTCTTAATCATCATTGGGCAGTAAAAATGACACAAATGGACAACAAACACAATGGTATGACATAGACCAAGGTGTGCAAGGTCATCCACTTGAAAAACAGATAGTCGCAGACAAGGAATGTCCTAACTCATACTAAAGGCGAAGTTGCCCCAATCTTTTTGTCAAGACAATCCACAGACAACAGTCAAAGAAAATAAAATAGGCCAGGAGACGTCATCGCACCTCTAAATCCTTCATGGGACATCCTCGAGGTAGCTAGTAACATGACCAAAAAGACAAGACAGTAAAAATATAAGACAAAATAGCCAAGATAGTCAAAAGATAAGACAAGATAGACCAGAAAGATTAACCACCATTTTATTTTGTTTGCCAATGTTTATTTGCCAAAGATTGAATTCTTGTTTGATTTGACAGTTTTGACAGTTTAAGAGTTTGCCAATTTGACGGTGTTGATGGTTTGACGAGGCCTATTGTCAGGAAGGACACATCCTGAAAAAGGAAAAGGACATTTTGACAAGGTCTAACTCCAAGAAGGACACATCTTGAAGAGGACCAAAGAGTGACGAGATTGACATTGTTTTGAGTAATATGTTTTGGCAAGTTGACTGATGTTGACTGTATGATTGATTGGCTTATGTTGTCTAATTTTGACCAATTTTGACATTGACGTTTCAAATGACTGTCTTGTGTTTGATTTTGACTGTCTAACTTATTTGACTGATGTGACGATTGTGACAAATGCCATGATTTTATTTGGACCAACCTAAAAGGACTGACCTAATGTCTCGAGGACTCATCGACTGATGGCCTTGCCTACGTAGCAAATGCGCAGAGACAACGTAGTTCGACAATGACATGGACTGACTGACATGACTGACTTTGACTCCATTTTTAGGATTTTGACATTGATTTGGATGTTTTGTGTTTTTCTCCCGGACATTTTATGATTTTAGGTCTTCTTTTTTTCTTTTTTTTTTTAGGACATTTTATGATTTTTTTGTCTTTTTCAGGACTTTTTGCGATGTTTTTGGTCTTTTTTCAGGACATTTTATGATTTTTTTGGATTTTGACGTTTAAGAGGATCGTGACAAATGCATATGACTGATGCCTACACATGAGAATCCAAGGACAAACATGATTGTGCCCCTAGTCAAGCTGAATACCAATTGACAGGTGATGACAACGTTGTTGACGTGGGAAGGATGCATCCCAAAACAACGTGAGGACAATGATGATAATGTGACGAAAGTATCGAGGTCTACAGCTGGGCCAGGAACGAAGTCAAGTAATGTTTTGGATAATTTTCTTGTATGGATTAGACTCGTTGCATTTGGAATGACTTGATTAGGGCTAGATGGGATGATGATTATCCTTAGACCATTTGACAAGGGAAAGCCAAGGTAGGTGACAGACATGAAAGGATAGGGGGTGGCCTTGGTAAAAGATGAGAGACATGAGACTAAAGGAATTGTCATATGATTTTCAAGGACTAGGTCGTATATAGACAATAAGACTATGACAATCAATGACATGATGTTTCGTGAATCGTGTATGACTGAAGGATAGACATGTCAAGAGTTTTCCCAAAGCATGATTTATGTGTGTCAGTTTTATGTCAAGACCAAGGTAGGTGGGAAAATGGACGGAAATGATAGGGCTTAGATGGATGTCAATGTCATGAGGAAGGCATGGGAAATGAGACGACTTGCCCCCAAGTGTAATAGTCCACATAGACGATTTATTTTACACATGATGCCTGTTTGCTAGGTTTTCATCATGGTACTTATCCAGGGTGCCTGTTTGCCAGAGTTTTCACCATTGGATGAAATTTTTCTCTTTACTATTTTCTTGACTTTTTGATTTTTTTGGTGTCACCAAGATCATTTGCCAGTTTTCATCAGGTTGACGATTTTTTACATTATTCAATTTTTTTTTGTATTTCTAATTTTGTGGATAGCCTGGATGCTTTAAATAACCACTGACTGTTCTGAATCCACTGACGGTGCCGATGTAGAGACTGGTGCCATGATATGCCAATAATGACCTTGCTGAAGGAGTTGTCTTGTCAGGATTGTAGCACTTGTATACAACTGATCAATGTCATTGTGATCCTTTTTGATATTAGCGTTGGCCTTATCAAAATACGCACATCGCACTAGAGTGCCATGAGAGTCCTTGCGGTAAAGAGTTGCTGCCATGACATGACGGATTTGTGACGTGGGATTGTTGGACTTTAGACGAGATGTAGGATTATGATAGATGATGGTAGATGTGGAGAGGTTGTTTGGACATTTGGATGAACGAATTTTTATTTTCCAAACTTTGGATGGTGGATGACAGATTTTGGAGGGATGGTGTTTGGAACCAACACTTTTATATGCCTTGATTGATGACCATTTTGAAGGAGGCAGACATATGTTATATGTGGGAGTCCTCTTGTATTGTGGCTCCACATTATGATTGACTTTTGTACTTGACTTAGTGTCTTTGTTTGATCCATCTTTCTTTGGGATCCATTTTAATTTCATTTGTCCACTTGTCCTTTTGTTTGATTCAATGGCCTTTGAAATTTGATTTTGATCTTTTGACTTGTAAGACTTTTGTTTTTGTTGGTTCCAAAGGGAAGGTTTATTCATGATAGAATGATGATTCATGGTGTGGGTGGAGGGGGTGTTGGCAACAATCTTATGACAAGGATTTCTCATGGACTCCATTTTGACATTTGTATCTGACAAAGTTTCCCCCAGTATCGAGGAGGTACCACTGACATCGTTTGATTTGTTGTCTGAGGAATAACCAAGACCTTGATGTCTATAATTTCCTTGAAGCTGTATTGGTTCAAGAATGCCTTGCTCGTGTATGCCTAGTCCTTTGCCTTGATATTGCATGCTTTGACAAATTCTATTTGCAATGGGGTATTTATTGTTTTGAAAGCAAGATGCTAACCCATCATGATGTCTATGGAAACTGTCACTTGTAATATTTTCATTTGCAAGAAATCCTGCTCTGACAAAGATAGATGACCCTAGTTGATAAAGTGTCTTAGCTTCATTTTCATGTTGGACATATTCCTGACTGATAACTTTGGTCTGATCATGTGACATGTCAGGTTTAGACGATTCTATTGGTGCTTCCAAGTCAATGTCGAAGCCATCATTATGTTTAGTGTCATAGAGTCCCATGATTTTAGCTATAACTTGATCATATGCAAGCATGTCCCTAGTGGAAGATTCTTTTTCTGGAGAAATATCATCTATGTGTCCCATGGAGGCAAGTGTCTCAATTTGGAAAGGGTCAATAGTTGAGGCTTGTATAGGGTCGTCAAGTGTTTGATCATGAATGGCGTAAAGGTCAAGGAGTGGATCGTTTTGGACTTCTTTGTCAATGGTAGGGTCTTGGTCGAAGATGGGGTTGTCATGGATTTGGACTTCTTGGTCAAAGATGGGGTTGTCATGGATGATACAATTGGAAATAAGGTCATGGGATGGACTACCTTGTTCTTGACATGAGGGTGACATTATAAGGTCATGCTTTGGGCTTTCATTTTGACATGTATCCTCAAGTTTATTAAATGGGATTTGACTTTGGACTATAATAGAATTTTCATGACTAGATGTGGCTTGTGAGGGGGTGACTTGAAAAGGATTAATGACCAAAGGACTAGGATAGGATGTGGGAACTTGGACTGGACTAGTATATGAAAGACTAGGATATGACATGGGGACTTGCATTGGACCTGTATGTGAAGGACTAGGGTATGACGTAGGGACTTGGACTGGACTAGCATGTGAGGGACAAAGATAGGACATGGAGTCTTGGACTGGAGTAGGATGTGATGGCATATGATGTGACATGGGGACTTCGACTATATTAGTTGGTAATGATATAGGGACTTGGACTAGATTGGAGTGAGGTTGACTAAAATGGGACGTGGAGACTTGGGCCGAATCGATATGGTATGATGTGGCGACATGACATGTGTTGGTAGATGATTGATAAGGGATGCAGACTTGGACGGGATTAATAGGTGAAGGAATAGCATATGATATGGAGACATGGAATGGACTAGTGGACAATTGACTTCCCTTGTCAAGGTTAGGATAAGGGTGATAAGTGGACGTTTGTTGTGAATTATTGGTAGGATTCATGTCAAGTGACTGTTGATGGTGAGGGTAGACGAATGGTGGCAAAGTATTTATGTCAAAGCCTTGTGGTAACTTAGCCTCTTCATCCAAAAGCATGGCTAGATGCCTATGAGGGTCACGTAAGAGTGTTTTTTTACAAAGGAGATTATATCAGGATTTTGCTTGGCAGCTTCTATGTCTTTGAAATATACTCGTCCATTTTGGTCTCTTTGTATGAATGGTTCAAAAATGTTTTTTGATGAAGATGGCATGTTCATGGGAGGTTGCATGTTCATGTTGTGAAATGGGTCGGAAAAGGTCCAATGTTGGTTTGTGTCATAAGTATTATTATTGATGTTGGGATTGAAATCTTGTCCAAAGTTTGCCATTTGTCGTTGTTGTCTTTGAAGCCTAGTCTCAATCATAAAAGGGATTTTCTCAAATGAGGATGATGAGAATGACAAGTAAATGCAAGGATGACACTAGCCTATGTTTTTGGATTTTTCGGGTAAAGTATGCAATGTGGATGCAATGTGAAATGAGGCTATCTAAGCACTTCTAGGCTTGAACTTTGTTTTCGATTTGGACTGCTAGAGGACTTTGTTGTTAATGACAAGTTGACAAGATGACTAATGAGTCTTCCTAACTAGACTTTTGAGTTGGAAGAAATCTCACAAAAGAGGACAATGACTAAAAGGATGTTTGATAACTTGGTCCAAAAGGGTCTAATTTCGAAAACAATGATTTTGCCAAGGGGTGCTTAAGATTTGTCTACTCCTAAGTATGCAAGATATGAGCCTAGGAACAACGTAATGTTGAATGTATGATACTAAATGGGGTGAGGTATGAAACCTAAGGTGATCAATGCAAGCTAAGGGACAAAACTTTGAGCAATTTCAAATTGGGTTGCTGGCAGAATCCTTCTAATGACAGAGTTTGACAGATGGTTGACAGTTTGGAGGTCTCTGGTTTCGACTGTGCAGTTTAAAAATTTTGACAGGCAGATGCGTCTCAGTTTGGCAATTGCGTCTCGGTTTAGCAATTGCGGTTCAGTTTTTCACTTGCGGCTTTCTGACTGTCAGATGCGACTCGGTTTAACAGATGCGACTTTCGGGTTAACAGATGCGTCGCGACGCATACAGATGCGTTGTTATAAGTTTCAGATGCGGTTTATCAGAGCAGTTGCGTTACAGAATGTCAGTTGCGGTTCGACAGATATGACAGTTTTGTTTCAAAGTGATTTTCGTGGTATGTTGATGGAAGTTTTTGATCTGTTTGATGACTGTTTTGTTTGGACTGTGACAAAACCAGAATGCACTTGACAAACACAGCGTTTTAAGGGATAACCAAACACACATGAGATAAGCACAATCCTAGAAAGGCCACTAGGCCTTGGGTTTGTATACTTGATATAGCCCACCAGTTATACCCCGGATTGGTGATGAACACCTTTCCTTCTCGAGAGCGGATAGCTTAGAATTTGGTGGCATTGGCTCCCCTCCACGGCTCATTAACGTCATTCGAGCACACCAAATTCGGATTCATTGGGTAGTGACATCCCAAGAATTGCTATCTCTACTCAAGGGGATCAGTAGTGAGTAATCTTCGGGCATGATACTGTACCCTGCACTATATCAAGCAACGGCCAATAGAACGGTTGGACACTAAGACAAGAGGTGTTTAATTCGGGCATTCCATTCGTGGGGCGTGATCCATGTGGCGAGAGTCCCCTTTCGGATCCATCTCGTCGGAACCACGCTCGTGATTCTTGGGCTTTCCCCAAGAACCCACTTTTCTATACCGGCTGGAAGTCCCTCGGTGTCAGGGTGCTACCGGTCTGAGTCGTCCTGGGGTGAGTACTTTTTCCCACCAGAACAGGCCCAAGTTCTAGAGTCGGTAACCGTTTCTCTTACACCCAGGATCGCACGAATGCGCAAGGGGAGAGGATACTCCGATATACCGAATCGTGAAGGGTAAAATAACAATAAAGGAATGGGTCTGGTTTTCTGATCACAAGGTTTTCACCAAGTGAGAGCATACTCACCTACCACTCCACAAGCACACTCAAGCATGAAAGACATGATTCGTTTTAAAAGCACCAAATTCAAAGTTTGCTAATCTAGGAATAAACAAGCACACTGTTTGTTTTCTCCTTCTTTGACATGCGAATCTGCAAACATTGAGTTAGTAGTCTTGTATGTGATGGTCTTGGACACACGAAAAAGGATCGCCACACGCTACAAGAAACTATTAGTAACACAAAATATCTAATCTGGTTAACATGCAGGAATAACCAACACAGAAAAAGACAGAAAAACAGAAAACCAGAAAATAGAAACAACCCAAAATTCGGCAATTAAAATCTAAAAACTGACAGAAAAAGTTTACCAGGCAAATGCGGCGCGGTATTACCAGACAGATGCGGCTCGGTTTATCAGATGCGTCGTTATGTTCTGCGAATGCGGCTCAGAATGTCAGTTGCGTCTTTGTAATTGGCAATTGCGGCTTGTCAGAACAGTTGCGTCATTTTTGTCAGCAGATGCGTTGCGACGTTTACGGCGATCCGTACCAGTTGCCTGCAAAACAACAGAACACAACAAAAAAACCCTACCAAAACAGAAAGCCACTACCAGAAAGGATTAGTGACAGAAGATCTAATCTTATTGAATCATGCAGGATTAAAAACCGAATGCAGAAAAACATACGATTAAACAACCCGAAATCCGAAAATAAAAAACCCCAAACTGGAAAGAAAAATGTTATACCAGACGGATGCGGCGTGAGTTGCGAATGCAGCTTTCGGGGTTTCGGATGCGGCTCAGGAATAACGGATGTGTCGTTCTGTGCATCAGTTGCGTTGCGACAGGTCAATTGCGGCTCTACTGTTGTCGTGTGCGTCACGACGCATATGATGCGTCACACTGTTTTTAACAAAGTTGCGGCGATCTGTACCTGTACCTGCAAAACAACAGAAAACAACAAAAAAAACGTACGAAAAGCCGAAATAACAATGTCGGGTTCACCAATGTAATCAAGGGAAAATCCTAAAATTATTATTAAGTGGGGTTAGCACAATAACAATAAAATTCCTATGAAGTAACAAAGTACAAAGGAAGTAATGTGAAGACAAAAGGGATGAAGTTACCCTAAGTCTTCACCTTCCATGATTAACCTTTGTTACACCTCCTAGCTTGCAGATAAATAAAAATGCCCTCAGATTTATGTGAGCAACTATGACTAAAGACTAAGCCCTATGCAAGTGTTGAAAGATTTGCAGAAAATAAAATGTTCCTACAATGGACTAAAATGCCTATGACTGTAAGTGACTATGACTGTAAGACTAGTAGCATAAATTGAAATCTAAACATGAGAGACTAAGAGTGCAAGAAGTCAAGAGAGTTGAGAGAGAGAGGGAGGGAGACCGAGAGAGGCAAATGAGAACAAAATTGCCCTTTTATGAGAACTGCAATTTTGAATGTGTGGCCAGGATGAAAAGATGACAAGAAACCCTAGAATCAAAGATCAAGATTGAATGTTGCTGTGTGCATTAGGGTTAGGTCAAAATTAGGGCAATGATAAGGATGAAGGGCCAATATTGAATTATAAGATAATTCAATCAAGGGTCGAAATTAAATGAGATGTCAAAAGATAAGATTAAATTTAGAAGATAAGATTGGCACGGACAAAGAGGTTGCTGGAGAAATTAAATGATAAAATTTATTTACTCCAGGTGACCAGTAAATAGTTAAATAATAAAGATATTATTTAATTATGGAGGAATGTGACAAAAGGAATCATTTTGAATTAAATAATGATTTAATTCAAAACTCAAGAGAATTGACTAAATTAAATAAATCAAATTTATTTATTTTAATGAGAGAAAAGGCTAATGAATAATTAAATAATTAAAATAATTATTTAATTATAGTGGAAAGTGGATAAAAATTAAATAAATAAGAATTTATTTAATTTTGGAAAGAAAGGGAACCTAATTAGTGACATCATTAAATAAATAAAATTTATTTATTTAATAATCAAGAAGAAATAAAGATAAAAATGAATTAATTAAATAATTAAAATTATTTAATTAATAGAAGAATTATGACTTTAGAAAATAATTAAATAATTAAAAATTATTTAATTATTAAGGATGAAAGGGGCAATGTTGAATAATCAAGAGTTGCAAGCCTAGGACAATTTTATGTGTCTACAGATACTTTTGAAGGGCCGTCAAATTTTTTTGTTGACATAACCACTTTTTATTTTCCCTTTCAGAGTTTTTGTTTATGATCTTGTATTCTCCCATGAATGTTGGTTCAAAATTCAATGATCCCAAATCATGTAGTGATATCATTGTGAAGGGTTTAGGACATCTAGTTTTTTGTTGTTCTTGCATGGGTTCTACTTTTGTTGTTGGTGTTAATGTTTTCAAAGGATTTTCCTTGTTTATCTCAATGTTCAAACAACTGTTTGGGTTAGGGTCAGCCTAGAGTGTGTACACTATTTTGTTGTAGACATACTTCATTATACGATGAAGTGTAGAAGGCACCCCATTCATTGCATGAATCCATGGTCTACCTAAAAGGAGATTGTATGAAAGATCATGAGGCATAACATGGACTGGTGTTTCTAATGTGGCCTTTCCAATTGTAATAGGCAAAGTGATCACACCAAGCAGCTATTTTCCTACATCCCTTAATAGATAAAGAATCAAGTTGATATTTTTACTTATCCATACCAAGCCTATCCAAAAGGGTCAGAATAAACACATTTAGGTCCAAGCCATTGTCAACAAGGGTTCTCTTTATGCCTGTCCTTTTATATCAAGATATTATTATGAAAGCTTCATTTTTTTTGCACTTCCGAATGGGGGAGTTCACTTTTGTGGAAAACAATGTCATCTTTTATTCCTTGAATCTAGGCTGCTATGTCATTCAATTGCGCATTAGAAGGGATAGGAACTTGTTGTAAGTAATTTTGAATCATGTTATGATAGTGAGGGGAGGCTTTCAAATAAGGTCCCATAATGATATCTTAGTGGGAGTATTCTTAAGTTGTTCAACAAGATCATACTCCTTTCCAATTTGTGTGGGAAAATGAGGGGGACTAGGCAAGATAGGATTAGGCAATGCAAGGGATGTTAAAGGTGTTTGTCTTGGTTGCATATTATTTCTAGTGTTATATGTATGAGCAACGGTATTATGACTCGATTGCTATGACACATTATTCTAAGGTGGGTAGAGGATAAGTTTAGGTTTGTTTTGAGTTTGAGGTTTGTGTGAAGGTGGGTAAAGGATTATAGAATTCTTAGGATTCCCCATAGGATATGTAGGAGGTCCATTAATCAAGGGGGATCTAACGGACACTTGCACATTCATAACCTCAGCGGTCTTGGTTTGATGTATTTCTAGTAAAGGGTAGTCTAGTATCATCTTTTTATTGACATCTAAGGAAGAAAAAAGTTGTCATTTTCTTCCACCATGACATTCTCCCTAGGAGGATATTTTTTAGGAAAACTACAAACTAAATGTTCATGAGATTAAAAGATTGGTTCTTCTAAAATAACTTCATTGAAAGTAGGGGAATTATCAATTGTTGTATTTTCTTGCTTATCAATGATGGTGTTTCCTTGTTCAATAATGTTTTCCCTAGGGGAAGAGAGGAAATAAAGATTCCCATAACTTTCGTCGGTTAGATATTCTAACATCAAAGTGTCATCTTCACAACTAGGAGAGATACTAGGAGAAGAACCGACGTGATTGTTAAGATTGTCCAAATTTTCACTCCTTTGTCTCATAATGTCTTCCAACGTAAGATAGGTAGGGGAAGAAACATAAAGAGGGTTGCCATAGATCTTAAAGGTTTGATCATTCAACACCAACATATCCTCCTCAAATTCAATCTCATCTTCTAAAACATTATCACAAGATGGGAAAGTGTTGAAAGGTGAATGTATACTAGTTGAAGTGTTATGTAGGTAGGTTTCAATGGTCTCTTGTTGTGTTATGTTATCATCATGATTACCTATGGTTGTTTCTTCTTGTTCATCAATGTCTTGCCTAATAAGAGAGGTAGAAGGAGAGAAAAAACTAGGATTCTCAAAACTCTCATTGTTTGGTTCTTCTAATATCAAAATATATTCTTTTCCAATAGGAGAGATATTAGGAGAAGAACGAATATGATCGTTAGGATTGTCCAAGGTTGTATTATCTTTCACTAAAATAGTCTCATAGGGAGGCCCGGACATGAACTTTTTATTAGCATAACTAGATAGGTAAGACACTAAAATTGTTTGACCTAGAATGAAAAGTACTTCTAACCATCTCATGCAATGTTTCAAGAATGTAAACAATGTATATCTAAAGACGAAAAAGTACTTTTATCCAATGTATATCCAAAAATGAAAAGCACTTTTATCAAACTCATGCAAAGTTTTATGAATGTAAAAATTGTATATGCATAAGTGAAAAGTATTTTTATCCATATGATGCAAAGTTTCAAAAATGTGAACATTTTCAGATCTAATGATTTTTGCTGTTGAAATGATTTAAAAAATGACTACCCTAAATTGATGTTTTTGACCTAGATACATAAAACAAATATTCCTGAAACTTTCCAGACTTATAGTATATGTTACCAACAAGCTTAGGAAGCACAAAAATGAGGTTTTTAATGCTATAAAAGGTAGTTTAAAATTTAGGCTAGGACAAAATTGCCCAAAGGGGCGTATGAGTCCCAATTAGGAGATTTTTCACTATTTTTAGAAAATTTTAAGTGATTTTTATGCTTTTTAGTTTGTATGATCTATAGACTAAATGAAAATGTAGATTTTTTTATGATTTTCAATTATTTGAGATTAAAAAATGCAACCTATATGCACTTTCACTAATACAAGATTTAGAAACCCTAGAATGCCAATTAACTAGTGCAAACCCTAGTGCAAAGTTAATGCAAGCTAGATCTAGAATGATGATGAGATCCAAATCAGAAAATAAATGTTCTAAATGCTGGTTCACCAAAATGAAACAATAGAAATAGGTGTTCCACCTCTTGGGAGGTGGAACACAAACTAGGTGTTTATGGATCTAGACCTATTTCCCCCAAGTTTCATTCAAGAATACCCTAGAGATCCCACTCCCAAGATGGAATGAAAGGAGATCTTGCAATAGGTCTATCCTAGGATATGTTTAAAGATTAATTGAGGATAAATGAGGGGTTCACCACCAAGCTAGGGCTTGGAAAAATGTATGAAATGCAAGATCTAATGATTGAACTTAATGATGCATAAAACCTCACCAAATGAACTATAAATGTAAATAAATCAAAACAATAAAATGGAAAAGTATAAAGGAGCACCTAAAAACATGAGAGAGTTGGAATGGAGGTTTAAAATGCTGAATAACCTAAATTGAGGCCTACTTGGACTCATACACCAGTCTAGCCATATCAGTCCCAGATTTGGGTTTCTATGCAGGAATTGGTTTCTAGAAAAAGGGTACCTGAAACTACTAAAATCTAAAAAATGACCTAAACTGGGACTCATATTCCAAGACTAGTGTATGTGTCCAATTAGGGTTTTCTATAACTTCAAAGTCTAAATTTGGTCTTCAATGTCTCCTTTGTCCTTCCCAATTGATTTTTACATCTAAAACTCTAATTTCAAGGCTATAGGTGACATTTTAGTGAAGACTACAACCTTGCAAATGAGGAGACAATTACAACAACTTTCTCCAAGCTTGAAACCTAATATTCAAAGGTCCTTAATGTTCCAAGTCACCTAGATCTAAAATCACAAATTAAAGAGAAGAAATACTTGTTGATTATCAGAGGATAGGGGTTTGCCTAAGTCAAATCCCTTTTAGGTAATTAAACCAAATGATAAGATAATGAAATAATGACATGAAACATGAAATAATGGAGCATGAAACATGAACAATGATACCTTTAATGATGTCGTGTACATCTACAATCTAACATGAAATGGCTATGGAGGATGTAGATCTAGATCTTTAGATAAGTGTAGAACAATTCTTGACCTTGGATCTTGGATGCAACATCACAACACTATCTCAATAACATGCTTGATGCTTGATATCCTTGAAATGATGATGGATCTTGAATTTTTGCAACAAATGATGAAGAATTATGCCCTTGAATGCCTTAGAAATTACACTGAATGCTCTCTTGATGATCTTGTAAAGTCTTGGAATGCTTAACTCTTGAGTGCTTGACTTGATATCAAGTAGGCTTCATGAAATAATGACTTGATACCTCATTTATATAGGAAATCCATCTAATATCTCATTAATTGGATCCCACAGGCCAAAATTCATGAAATTTGAACTTAAAACCTAAATTTTTGTCTCAATACCTTAAAACTAGGAAAAATGGAACTCATATGCCATTTGTGGCATATGGGTCCCACCTAGATGGGACTCATATGCCCAAGGTGGTGTATGGGTCCCATAGGGCCTTTTTGGAGAGAGAAAGTGTCAAAGAGTGAAGAAATCAAGTTTATTTATTGATATTATTAGGATTTTGATTGAAATATTCCTTGGGATGCACAGTATAGGGTCTTAGGCATTAATGATTATATCAAGGTCATAAATGAAAGATGGCTTAAAAGTCAATGTGAAAGTGTAAATAAATACATTTTACAACATCAAATTAAGGTAAAATCAAGTCAATTTAGCTTAGAAGGGCCCAAAATCCCATGTGAATGTGTAAAACACATTACAACACTAGATTAGGTCCATTCAGTTTACAAACCTCCTAATTTTAATGTGAAGGTGTAAACAAATACACTTTACAACACTAAATTAAGGAAACATTAGGTTTATTTAGCTTTAAAAGGGCCCAAAACCTCATGTGGATATGTAGAACACATCACAACACTAGATCAAGGTGATATTAAGCCTAATTTATCACTAATTATTCCAAAATTAAGTAAGGAAAAGGCATTATTTTTCCATTTCCACAAATTCCAATGGCTATTTTATTGCAAAAATGTTATGTGTTGACCATGCCTTACTATTCATGAGGAGATAGCTCGCTGATGGAGACAACATGGAGGAGAATTGTGATACTATAGATTGCATTTAGAAAAGGAAAAAATCTTTTGAGTAGCACATAAAATCATACATTTTCAGGATGCCCCCAAGCCACATCCAACTTATTGAGAGGCCAAATATGGAGGGCACATTAATTAGGCAATTTGGCGAAGGTGTGGGCATGCAGAGCTTTGAAGACCATGTTGTAATTTTTTGTTTGTCAATTTACCAAGCACTAGGAAAAAATTCAATTATACGTGAAACATAGAGAAATAGAGGTTTATCAAAATGAATTGATGAACAATGTATCTACTTCTCTATTTTTCTTTCAATATGTAATTAATAATGTGTAAATGAGTAACAAGAATTAAACCTAATTGATATAGTAGTCAAAAGAAAAGTCTTAGGAGGGTCAAATGTTGTGTACCTATTGCAAAAAGTGCTTTTTCAAACCTCACTAAGGACTCATTCACCCTATGGTGAATGGGTCTTGGCTAGGGCACTAGAAAATCAATTTTTGGGTTCTATTATTTTCAGTCTAGACTTCAAGATTCTATTCTTACTTGACATAAAAAATTGAATAAGTTATCTATATTATTTCAAAAACATGTAAGAATAGAAACTGTAGCAAATTGAATGTAGTCTCTAAACTACTAGGTTTATTTAAACAAAAAAAAACTATTTGGTGAAAATTTGAAATTTCAATGTAGTAGTACTTAAATTTCAGGGGAGAAATAAGAAGTAGGTGTCTGTCTGACCACCCTAACCACAATAAAATGATAAATTTTTTTACTAATATTTTAGATATAAGTAGAGAACTCATTTTTTGATGTGATGCATATTTTTTTCTAATTTTTTTCCAAGTAAATAATTAATTATGAATTTTTTATTAAACCTTTTAAAAAATATAAAAACTCGTATGTCTGACCACCTTAACTTGGTCAAAACTTCATGAAATTCCTTTTTTTTTTTAATCCTATAATATGTGAAGCATAGAATGTGACACATATTTTGGATTCAAAAAATGTGATACCATTTAAAAGCTATAAATGTTTTTCAATCAGCCTATCAATTAAGACTTTAGTCGTAATTCAGATAGAAAATGAATAATAATAACTTATTAATTTCAAAGTAAAGCATAATTTATATTGGTGGAAAGCTGAGAATCTCCTTAAAAAACCCTTTTCATTTCATCCATTTTGGGTAAAAAAAAGTCGTCAGCCACATACCCTACACATACCCATCATATTGCCACTTTCTGGTCCATCATGATCCTACACATACCTATAAAATGATAATATTTTTTCATAAGATTTTAGATATAAGTAGAGGACTCATGTCCGATGTGATGCATATTTTTGTAATTTTTTCCAAGTAAATAATTAATTATGAATTTTTATTACAATTTTAAAAAATATAAAAACTCGTATGACCACCTTAACTTGGTCAAACTTCATGAAATTTAATTGATTTTTTTTAATCCTATAGAATGTGATGCATGTTTCAGATTCAAAAAATGTGATACCGTTTGAAAGCTATAGATGTTTTTCAATCAGCCTATCAATTAGGACTTTAGTCATAATTCAAATAGAAAATGAATAATAATTATTTATTAAATTCAAAGTAAAGCATAATTTATATTGGTAGAAATCTGAGAATCTCCTTTAAAAATCGTTTTTGTTTCATCAATTTTGGATAAAAAAAGTCGTCAGCCACATACCCTACACATACCCATCATATCACCACTTTTTGACCCATCATGATCCTGTACATACCCACACACCTTCTAAAATTAAGTGTTGTATAATATAATTTATGAATTTCAAGCTTTATCTCTTAGAATTAGTATTTAATTAGGCTTGGATTTGAATTAAAGGATAATTTTAAGGAAAATTAACCTCAATTAATTAATAAATCCCTAGATTAGTGTGAAATTGTAAGGAGACATTTTACAAAACCCTAAATAAGACATAATTAATTCTATTTACTTTAAAAAGGGCCCTAAACTTAGTGTGAATGTGTAAAACACATTACAACACTAAATCAAGGCAACATTAACTTTATTTTAATATTAATTATTCCCAAACTAAGGAAAATGGGATACTTTTTCCATTACTGCATTTTCCCCCCACTTTAGTGAGAGTGTGACCCCATGTCAAACTCACACTAAAGTATACATTCAAGACACTTGTGTATGAAACAATGATAAAGATACACAAATAATACAACATCAAAGACCAATATGATAAAGCTTAGATTGTCCAACGCGATGTGGAACACATCTAAGCTATCAGTTTGTGGTCACTCCAAGGTAGCAAAACTCTAGGCTATCTACTAGGTGAGTCTTCTAATAAAGTTTCTTAGTAAGAAAGTCATGCTTATGTGTCAGACCTCATCATAGTAACCATACCAAAGCTATCCCTCTAATAACTTCAATAAGGCACCACAAAGCGAAACAAAATAAAGGGGTGGCAAATGAGAAAATTAGATTAGGCTCCCATACCATATCAAAGCTATCCTCCCAACAAATTCAATAAGGCACCAAAATGCAAGGCAAGGCTCCATAGGCAAGCAAGGTGTGTTATGCTAGGTGGCCTTGAATTAGGGTTTTGAGATTCATAAGGTCAATAAGCTTTATTATGCTAAACACTTATCAACATTATGTATATGTTTTTGTTCAAGGGGATCTTGCTTCATTCATGTAAGGTCTTCTTAGGGATCATCATGCCTAATGTCTCCAAGAGAGGACAAGTCAAGAGTAAAACATTCACAACTTAGGGAATGTAGTGTGTCACATCACCACTAAGAGGAAATTCGTACACTAAGAAATATCGCACTCTTGGAGGACATCAAACCCAATGAAACCACCAAGAAAAGGATGAATCACAAGAAAAAAGAAAATTGCACCATGAAACATGGGAAATTTCAAAATATATTATTGATGTATGCCCCCACTTTAAAGTGGTTGCTAACACCATTGTTGTTAACAATTGCTTTAAAGTAGCCAATGTTTAATCCTAAGACATGAGAGCTTCCTTGGAAATCCCTAGGCCAAGTCATATGTTTTTGAATTAAAGCTACATCACAAAAAAGGAGGGAGGGGTTTCCCTCAAAAATACATAAGGGATTGATGGATTTGAGGTTAGTATGCATTTTCTATAATGTTGTTATAGAGCTTGAAAATGTTAAATCATTCCCCAAATACTCATAGAACTAGAAGACTTTGGCTTTGGAAACTTATCAGAATTTAGAGCACCCCATAGTTTCAAAATCATATTTATCTTGACTTAACTTTTCCATTATCATAGTCCTTTGTCATTTAGGTTGGCTCCTCATCTCACAAGGTTCTATTTTGAGACCACCTTTATCAACTTTTCATTTTATTCCTTACCATAAACGAGGTCTTAATAAATCATATTTTTAACCTTGGTTATCTTAGTTTGATCTTAGCAACCTTACCTTATATTTTCCACAGGGTGCTTAGTTGTCATACCCTTAGTCATCCTCTAAGGTCACATTACCATTCACACCCATCATCCTTTCACACTTGTATTTACCATAGGTCAAACATTAAGTCATTTCTTAGCTTGCATACACATTGCTCTAGGTTTTGGATTTGGAAACTTATCAAACTTTAGAGCACCCCATAGTTTCAAAATAAGATTTATCTTGACTTCACTTTTCCATTATCTTAGTCCTTTGTCATTTTGGTTGGCTCCTCAACTCACAAGGCTCTAGTTTGAGACCACCTTTGTCAACTTTTCATTTTAGTCCTCACCATCAGTGAGGTCTTGATAAATCATATTTTTAATCTTCGCTATCTTAGTTTGATCAAGAAACCTTATCTTATATTTTCCACAAGGTGCTTAGTTGTCATACCCTTAGTCATCCTCCTAGGTCACATTACCATTCACACCCATCATTCTTTCACACTTACATTACTATTGTCATTTTGACTATTGTCACTTTGATTCTTCATCTTGGTATTATCCTTAGACATTGTTTATACCTTGAAAAATCCAAAAAATAGTCATCTTGCATAGAAATTACCATAACTTGGAACCTCATTTTTCCTAAATTCCTTATCATCTATTTCCAATTGCATTTGTTCCATGGAATTATTAATTTCAAAAAGATTTTATTTCATTTGTTCAACTCCACTTAAATATCTCATCATCTCTCACTTTCTTTGCTTGCATGTAAATTCATGTATCCAATTTACAAAGCCTGGTGACTTTGAATTTTTTTTTTTCATTTCCTTAAATTGAATCTATTTCCAATTGTATTTAATCCATGGAATTCTTAAACTTTGAAGAATCTGTTATCTCATTTGAAAGTTCTACTCCACTTATAGCATCATTTCTCACTTTTTTTGCTTGCATGTAAACTCATATGCAATACACTTGTGTTCAACCTAGAGAAGATTTGAATTTTCCTAAATTCCTTATCATCTATTTCCAATTCACTTGTTCCATAGATTTCTTAAGTTCAAGAATTTTTAATTTCATTTGTTCTTGAATACAATTATAGCTCATCATCTCTCACTTTCTTTTCTTGCATGTAAATTCATGTATCCAATTTACAGAACCTAGTGACTTTGAAAATTCATTTTACTATTTCCTTTAATTGAAGATCTATTTCCAATTGTATTTGTTACATGGAGTTCCTAAGTTAAATAATATTTTATTTAATTTGATTCAATTTCTGCTCCACTTATAGCATCATCTCTCACTTTTTTGGATTGCACATGGGTATGTGCAGGATCATTAGGGAAACAATAGGCCCTTAGGTGGCAAAAAATTTAGAAAAAAATCAGAGTTAGGCAACTTGATGTAAAAATTTGAATAAGTTATCTATATTATTTTAAAAATATGTAAGAATAGAATCTATAGAAAATTGAATGTATTTTCTAAACTACTAGGTTTATTTTTTAAAAAATCTATTTGGTGAAAATTTTAAATTTCAATGCAGTAGTACTTAAATTTTAGGGTAAAATAAGAAGTAGGTGTCTTTCTGACCACCCTAACCACAATAAAATGATATTATCTTTTATAAAATTTTAGATATAAGTAGATGACTCATGTCCCAATGTGATGCATATTTTTTTGTAATTTTGTTCCAAGTAAATAATTAATTATGAATTTTTATTACAGCTTTTAAAAAATATAAAAACTCATATGTCTGACCACCTTAACTTGGTCAAAACTTCATGAAAATCATTTTTTTTAATCCTATAGTATGAAGCATAGAATGTGGCACATGTTTCAGATTCAAAAAATGTGATACCGTTTGAAAGCTATAGATGTTTTTCAATCAACCTATCAATTAGGACTTTAGTCCTAATTCAAATAGAAAATGAATGATAATTATTTATTAAATTCAAAGTAAAGAATAATTTATATTGGTGGAAAGCTGAGAATCTTCTTTAAAAATCATTTTTCGTTTCATCAATTTTGGGTAAAAAAAATTCATCAGCCACATACCCTACACATACCCATCATATCGCCACTTTTTGGCCCATCATGATCCTGCACATACCCACATGTAAACTCATATGTAATAATTGTTCTTGACCTAGTGAATTTTTAAACTCATTTCAAGCCTAAATTCCTTATCATCTAAATTTCCAATTGCATTTGTTCCATGGAATTCTTAAGTTAAAAAATATTTGATTTCATTTGATTTCATATGTTCAACTCCACTTATATAGCATGATCTCTCACTTTCTTTGCAATATTTTGTGACATGTAGAAAGGGGTCAATAGGCAGGAAATTCTCAAGCAGAAGTCGAGCCAAATTTAGATATTGGATCAAATGAGGTTGAAGAACACATGGTTGAAGATAGGGAGGAGGCCCAAGTTCAAATAATGCATGCTAGAGAGGGGTCAGGATCACTTCTATTGGTATGGATGAACATATAAATCTAGCTAAAAAGGTGAGGAAACAAATTTCTTATAGAAATTTAGATCATTTACATGAAATAGATATAGAGAAATTGAAATGTTATGCCAGCCAACCTAGAAATACTAGTAGGAGGTCAATGACTAAATTTGTAAAGGAAATAATCAATGGTCATTTCAATCATCTTGAAACAGTTGAAAAAACCTAACTATTATCACGTTTACTTCTTCATAATGAGCTAAAAGAGCCATTACAATTGTTCGGCGTACATTCAACATAAAAAAAGAGGAAACACCTAAGACTACACAAAGATATTGTTGAAAATGTTAAAAAAGGTTTAGATTCCATTGAGAAAGGATCTCAATCAGTGGATAAGGCCATTACAAGAAGGGTGATGTTGACATCTATTTTAAATCAAGATATATCAAGAAAAAGAAAAATGTCTACAATTTTGACTAAAATTGGTTATGGTAGAACCACACTAATAAAATATGAGAAAAAGAGAAAGGTTTTGGATGATAGATCAGAAGGAAATTGGGTGCATTTTTGGAAACTATGATGCATGCAACAACCAAGAACTTGGATATGTTAGTAGATGAAATTCGGTGCTACTAGTCGTTTAAGACACATACATAAAAAATAAAGACATTCCTTTGATTTCAATTGATTATGAACATATTTCAGGATTGCTTAGAAAAGGTACATGTGTAAGTTTTCAATAATTTATTATATAAATTTAATGATCTTTAAAGTCTAGTCATTCTATTTCTTTTACAAATTTTCCATGTGTAAATTTGGTGTACAAGATATTTTTTTGTAGTCATAGCAGAGCCTGGAAACATAGAAGGTGTTAGCTATTATTTACTGTGTTGCATAGAAGAGAGGAATAAGCTAATGCAACCTGAAACAAGTGATGAAATGTTGTTTCCCATAGGTGAGTTTGAATTTAAAATTATATATACATTGTGTACATGTACATTTCCAAGTAAAAACATTAAATATATTGTACAAACCTTGAGTGAAAATGTTGTACGTGCACATGTATTACCTCAGGTTCACGTTGTTTACCATCCAGGTTTTGTTGTAGTGAAAGGGATATATCTCAAAGAAGTCAAAATTGTTCAACATGGGATTCATTTTATTTACTATCAACCTGATAACAAGGCATATCAATATAGTCACCTAGTAATTGCTACCACCCTACATCTTCATGCAATTCCACATGCACATGAACGAAAAAAATGGAGACTAGATAGTGATGATAATCAGAAAATTTAACATGTTATTGAAGAGCAGGCTGAACCAAAATGTTTGAGTTAGATTATATCCATGCTTTTCAAGATCACTTGTACATGTATACATGGTCAAGTGAGAACTTATAGTAACTTGTTTGAACTTTGGATTATTTTAGTTGTAAAACTTATAATATATGTTGATGACAAGTATTTTAAATTTGGTTGGAAACAAATTAGTGGTTGAAACACATTAGTCCTTAAATTGAGTCTATTTCCAATTACATATTTGTTCCATGGAATTCTTACTTGTTCAAGGATTGGGTATGTGCAAGATCATCATGGAAAAAATAGGCCCTTAAGTGGCAAATTTTTGTAGAAAAATCAGAGTTAGGCAACTTGACATTAAAATTTGAATAAGTTATTTATATTATTTCAGAAATATGTAAGAATAGAATCTGTAGAAAATTTAATGTAGTTTCTAAAATACTAGGTTTATTTTAAAAAATAAATCTATTTGGTGAAAATTTGAAATTTCAATGCAGCAATACTTACATTTCAGGGAAAAAATAAGTAGGTGTCTGTCTGACCACCCTAACCATAATAAAATGATAATATTTTTTTATAAGATATTAGACATAAGTAGAGGACTCATGTCTAGATGTGATGCATCTTTTTTTGTAATTTTTTTCCAAGTAAATAATTAATTATGAATTTCTTATTACAAATTTTAAAAATTATAAAAACTTCTATGTCTGACCACCTTAACTTGGTCAAAACTTCATGAAATTCAATTTTTCTTTTTCTAATCTTATAGTATGCGAAGCATAGAATGTGATGCATGGTTTGGATTCCAAAAAATGTGATACCATTTGAAAGCTATAGATGTTTTCCAATCAGCCTATCAATCAAGACTTTAGTTGTAATTCAAATAGAAAATGAATAATAATTATTTATTAAATTCAAAGTAAAACATAATTTGTATTGGTGGAAAGCTGAGAATCTCCTTTAAAAACCCTTTTCATTTCATCCATTTTGGGTAAGAAAAAAGTTGTCAACCACATACCCTACAAATACCCATCATATCGCCACTTTTTGGCCCATCATGATCCTACACATACCTGATCTTTGATTTCATTTGAAAGTTGAACTCCACTTATAACATCATCTCTCACTTTTTTTTCTTGCATGTAAACTCATATGCAATACTTGTTCAATGTAGTGAAGTTTTTTAAACTCATTTTTCCTAAATTCCTTATCATCTATTTGTAATTTCATTTGTTGGACATGGAAACACAAAATAGTCACAATTGAAACACTTTGGTATGTATAAGTTATTTTTGATTTCTAGATATCTATGTTCTTAGGAGATTGATGTAAACTTAGAAACTTGAAGTGTGTGCATGAACCTAAATTCATGTTACATATTTAATTTCCTTGTGGATTTAGGTACATATATAGATATAAATTATTATAAATTGATTTGAATTCAATTCTTAATTTTATACATAACATGTGTACCAAAAAAATTGAAAATTTTGTAGCTATTTAATACAAACTTTGAAAATTCATTTTGCCATTTCCTTAAATTGAGTAGATATTTCCAATTTTACATATTTGTTCCATGGAATTCTTAAGTTCAAGAATATTTTATTTCATTTGAAAGTTCAACTACACTTATAGCATCATATCTCACTTTTTAAATTCCTTGCATGTAAACTCATATGCAATACATGTTTGAAACCTAGTGAAGTTTTTAAAAATCATTTTGCCTAAATTCCTTATCATCTATTTCCAATTGCATTTGTTCCATGGAAGTTCAACAATTAGTGATTGAAACACATTAGTACATAAGTTATTTAAATTGATTTGAATGATGCTTAAGTTTATATACATATATTGTGCGTGCTATGTCAACAATTGAAAAGTTTGTAGATCTATTTAATTTACAAAATTTGAAAGTTCATTTTTCCATTTCCTTAAATTGAGTCTATTTCCAATTATGCATATTTGTTCCATGAAATTCTTAAGTTCAAGAATCTTTCATTTCATTTGAAAGAACCATGTATAATTTTGAACCATAGATCTCATGCTTACATGAACTTAAATTGATGTTACATATTTAATTTCATTGTGGCTTTAAAGGAGCATTTATATATATATACAAAATTTATTATAAATTGATTTGAATTCAATGCTTAATTTTATGTTACACATAATGTGTAAGTTGCAACAATTGAAAAGTTTATATCTATTTAATATGACTATCTATTTAAAGGTGAAAATATGATTACTATCCTTTATAGAAATTAAATAGAACCTTTAGAATCTAGTTCTTTTACTTGTATTACTTTTGATGGGGTACATATTAGGGCTTGTAGTACTTTTGATGGGGTGCCTTTAGAATCTATTTTTGTGATTGTGATTCATATAAACTATAAATCACTTTTAAATCATTATTCATATTATTTTACCAAATAATTATTCTCTTGTATGATTAGGGCCTCATCTTACTAAAACTCTTATCTCATCCATGTCTTCTTATGTTTAGAGAATATTTTAACTTCAATATTCTAATGATATTCCACTTGGAAAGTACATTAAATAATTTGAATCCTTGGTGTAGATTTACCAAACATATAGGGAGTGTATTCCCATTTGTAACCATCATTGTAGGGTTTAAGTCTGATCTATTTGATTTATTTATTTAATTTCTAGGAATTATCCTTCCACCTAATGTGATTACTTTATTTGATCTCTTTGTCTTGTCCTTAACTATCTTATGCCTTATTTTACTTTGTTGTTTTTCTAATATTTCTATTCTACCATTATTTCTAGCTAATTGAATTATGAAGTATTCATGCCTAGTATTTTGTATTGCATGAAGTATGAATTATGTTGTTTTCCTAAAAAAATTGTACACTCTTAATATTTTCCCTCTTTCTATCCTAAGCAAGGATTCAATACTTAATTTATTCTTTTCAAACTAGATTATTCTTATGCTTAGATTATACAATAACTAGTTTCGTATATGCCTTTTATATTCAAATTTTATAACATTACATGTCTGTGTACATGTGTAGAACTACATATGTGTATGTATATTTAATGTATTCAATGTATATTTAACATGTTTAACATACAAACCATAAATACATGAGCATGAGTTCTCTAAATCTAGATTGAATTTGTACAAACACTATTGAGCGTAAACATGTACATGTAGATAGATGAACATAAACATAAACATTATATAAGAAAAGAGGTACATGTACATAGATTGAATGAAAATAAACATATAAATATACACAATTGAATATTTTTAAGCTCAAACACATGTATGTATATTATATAAGAAAATGTACTAGAGATCATCAAATGTATGTAATAATGTATCAACAACCTAACAAATGTACTAGAGATCATCAAATGTAGGTAATAATGTATCAACAATCTAACAAATGTACTATCTAGATCATCAAATGTAAGTAATAATGTATCAACAACCTAACAAACATGTACTAGAGATCATCAAATGTAGCCTAGGTCATGTATAATTCTCAACAACTCATAGATCCAATGCATCCTAATAGTCATGTTGATTCCTAGTCAAACGAACCTCTCAATGAGAATGCTACTTTGATGGATGTGATGAGCCCTAGAGATAAAATTGTATGTACAATGTGTTAAATACATATACTATATATAACAAAAGTTATTTAAGAATGTACATGTATTTTTAAATATCTATCTAGATCTATACATGTATGTGCACATATATGTATATAAAAATTTAAAACTCACATTTCTACTAGCAATAGTATCATCAATAGAATCACGCCAATGTACACAATCTGAACCTAGGCTAACAATAACATAAGGTATGTCCATCTAAAATATCCATATATTATGAATATAGTTAAAACTAAAATTTAAATATTTAAAAAAAAAAATTGAATTGAACATGCACATCATGTGGTATCGGATGATATGAGCCCTCTGTAATGGTCACCTCCACCAAATCAACCAAATGAGCTATCTACTCAGTCAACGCGTCAAGATCTACATCTATTTGAGCCATTGCACGTCATGCCAGAAATGATGAGTGAATGGGACTAACTAGATTAGATGGCATCAATGATGACAAACCTAGACCGATCAACATATCCAAAAAACCCATAGAAGTTTGCACCCTCTCTAGGTCAACTACAGGATCAATAGCTGGTGCAGTAGTCGAATGATCCATTGGTGGATCCTGATGTGCACTAGTGTTGGGTTGAGAGTGATGAGAATGATGGTATTCTAGATGTGAATGAACTCCTACACCCAAATGACCTCTAACCTGGTCTATAGATATCCCATAGTCTAATGCGATGAAGGAAAATGCATCCAAGAGGTCCTCAGCTAAATAGTGCAAAGTATTGTGTGCCATCTCTCCTATAAGTCCATCCAGCCATGTGGGTGTAGGGATGCCTGCCACTATAAAAGGATCAATGCTACTGTGTTGTGCTATAAATGGTGTGTATCATGAACATCTAGACATCAAATACTGACCTGCATGATCAATAGATATCATAGTGGTCACAGTTACAATATCACCTAGACTATCAATTACTTCCTTTTGGGAAGTAATGACAACTTGATCTGCTAAGGGGGCTAGAGTTGGGGTGAGAGAAAGAGACTTGTCACCAACCAATACCCTAAACATCAAGGTTGGTTGACCTGATTGATGATAGGTGTCCCTATCGACAATCCTTCCATGCCCTTGATCAACATATGGTGGAATGTCCAGGTAGTTGACTTTGAGGCCCAAATGAACCTCAACATACAACTACTAAACAAAATATAATGGAAGTTGTTCTTGTTTGGATATTGACCATGCACTGCAAGAAATCATGAGTAGATCAAAGCAACCATAGCAGCATCCACACATTTGGTGACTTGGTATGCCCTCACCTTAGGTTTATTTTCATAGAATGGAAAACATTGGTTTTTAATCATATATTTGGTCACAACATCTTTTATTTGAGAAAAGGGAACCTAATCACGTACTTCTTTCCACATGTGGGAAAGAATAACAACTACTCTCTCAGGGGAAAATGCACTAGTATCCCCAAGTTTATCTCTAATATGTTCTAGGCTATGTAATATGGATATGCAAGTGTCCACATATATGCCTATTTTTGTACCATCAGTTAATGAATCTCTCAATCTCTTAATCTCACTATTAGTACTTGCAAATAGTGCAGGAATAGGTGGAACAAGTGCATTTTCCATGATGTGTACCTAAAGGAGCAATGAGACATTCTTGCTTTAATATATCTATATCTAGAGAATAGAAATAATGTACAACAAATACATACATGTTCAATTGATCTAAATTTAAAACAACTATTTACAAGCATGATATAGAATGTAAATTGAACTCTAGATCTAGATAATAGTTCTTGTGCATGTGTGCAATAAATTTAATGTAACTTCTAGAAATGTTTAAACTATTTACAAGTGAAACAAGTAAATTAAAATTTGAAATATTAATAAATCTAATGTAATTCAAAGTACTTGAACATGTGTTCACTCATTTCACGAAAATGTAGAAACTTCTAGTTCTATACATTTAAATATATATATATAAAATGATCAAGATAAATATATGATCCATGAGTAAATCACAAGGGCCAACAAGTTCTTTTAGAAAGATTTGAAAGCATCTCTCTAGAGATAATGATAAAGTATACATGGGTTAAGAAAGATAATGGTTATATTCTCTCTTATAAAGGGGAAAGATCAATAACAATTAAATTCTAAAATATAATTGAAAAGCACCAGTTTTTTTTGTAATAGTTTTAAGGGAAATATAAAAATAAAACAAGTTATATAGATAATAATAATAATAATATTCCATTAGAGTAGGAGTGACTCAATGAAAACCTCTTACAAAGGGTGTAATGCATGTGTTCAAATTTTGATGAGAATTCATGTGATTCTTGAGTTGATTCTTAGTAGATGTCATAGGTTCCCTATTTGAAATATCAACCATAGGAATGCTAGTGACAATATGTGCCCCTCCAATTGGTTACTACAAAGTATCCAAATATAATTGGAGGTGAGGAAAAATTATGCATGATGAAAAATATGAAAGAACATAATTAGTGGACCATCATGTGTGAGAAGAAATTAATGGATAATAAATATATTCTTAAAGAATACAATGTATATAATAGTATAATAATATATGCTATATATATCAATGATTATCAAGAAAAGGTTTGCTCCAAGTGTAAAATAATCATAAAAATATGGCCCTAAATTCTATATAAATATCCTATACATATACATATTAAACTAGTTATTGTGCCAAGTAACATTATAATTGTGCCATTAAGGAGGTTTGGTGCAATGGAAAGGAATGAAACCTAAAGATACTAGGGGGGATATCTCCAACATTCCATCCAATTTTACACATCAAGCTTTGAGGATAAATATTTTTTATGGAGGAAGCAATTGTAAGAACCCTCATTATAATATATGTAATTTATGATAGTACAATTATTATTGACTTGGGAACGTATGTCTTGAAATCCAAGTGCTCAATCTGCTAAATTAGACTAGAAGTATTTATCTCATATGTATGGGTACCTAGTAGTAGTTGACTTTACTTGGACTCTATATGTTATAATGATCTCTACTTGTAAGTGTAAATAATCTTGAATACATTGTATTTGGATTTTTTATTCTATTGGATCTGATTCCCCCCTCAAAGTAGTGCCAAAACATAATTAATACATTCTAATTTTATCTTTATAGGTGTGCATGTATTTTCCTTTTTAATTGATATCTAAATTATAACATATTATACTCTATAGGGTCTTATTTATACTGCACATGTTCCTTGTAGGTATATAATTAATTCTAGTTATGATGGTTGATTTTGTTACATGAATGCACACACGTGTAGATATATATACACATATATGTATACATACATACATACAATGCCGAAAGGGAACTAGTGATTTTAGTTACTCATAATATGATTAAATATTATGCCTTACTTGTTCTTATTCATCATCATAGGTGAAATTAGAAGTGATAATCATCAAGGGGGTAATGTCAACTTAAGCATCTTAATTTTGATATACTAATTTTTTTAATGTGGATCATAAATAGATAAGGAAGGACCTAGTTAATAGCTTTAAAATCAATGCATTGATGTTTAAGGTATAAGTCATGGATCTTATGCATAAGGGGATTGTTTTTTTTAGTATTGATGTAGATTCCTATAATGATAGTCAAAATGGGACTCATTTGGAATCACTCATTTTAGGTAATTTATTAAGTGTTCTAAAACTACCAAATATAAAAGAGAACATATTCTTGTTGGATTGCAACTAGAACTTCTTAATCATTGATTCTCTTACACTATTTACTATGTAAGAGGTATCACCAAGTTATAAGACAATAAATAATTTCAATATGAGTACAAGTGTTTGTATTCCCTTAACATGATAAGTTAAGAAAAGAGAGATGAATATAGGTCACAAATAAAAAGGGTATAAAAAAATCCTTTTCTATTTGTATGAAAAGGTAAGGAATTTAAACTAATTTAATTACTCATAATATTATTGAATATTATGCCTTGTTCTTATTCATTATCGTAGTTGAAATTAGAATTGATAATCATGAAGGGTGTAATGTCAACTTAAGCACCTTATTTTTTATATACTAATTTTTTTAATGTGGATCATAAATAGATAAGGAAGAACCTAGTTAATAGATTTAAAATCAATGCATTGATGTTTAAGGTATAAGTGGTGGATCTTATGCATATGGGGATTGGCTGTTTTAGTATTGACATAGATTCCTATAATGATAGTAAAAATGGGACTCATTTGGAATCACTCTTTTTAGGTAATTTATTAAGTGTTCTAAAACTACCAAATATAAAAGAGAACATATTCTTGTTGGGTTGCAACTAGAACTCCTTAATCATTGATTTGCTTACACTATTTACTAGGTAAGAGGAATCGCCAAGTTATAAGACAATAAATACTTTCAATATGAGTACAAGTGTGTGTATTCCCTTAACATGATAAGTTAAGAAAAGAGACATGAATATAGGTCACAAATAAAAAGGCTATAGAAAAAATCCTTTTCTATTTGAATGAAAAGGTAAGGAATATAAACTAATTTGGAAAGAAACTATTGATCTTTAAGGATATAAATCTATTTGATTTATAAATTTAACTAAGGTAGATGAATGATTGATTCATTTGAACTCCAAAGAATTATTATCTATCAAAATAGATGTGATATGGTATATATTTCCTTCCATGTGTTCTCATTTGCTATTAGAAAATGTTATCAAGAACATTGGTTTTTGTTTAATAGGTTCAATGAATTGAACAATAATAAGAATGTATGTATTGAAGCATATAAACTTAAAAATTATATATTTTGATAGAGACCAATACAATAGCTTTTTATGTTGGTTAAATTTTTTTACATACCTTAGGTGCTTACATGCACATCCTTATTACTCTTCTCTAGGGTGTTACTAAAAAAATTATTTCAATTATTTAATGGTCATTATAAAGAAATGTTTATGGATTGAAACATAAGGTTGTTATGGAGAATTATATGAACTATAAGGATATCACCAATTCACTATGATTTTGTATTTCAACGACAACACACAATAAACCATAATGATTAGTTTTTAGGATCAATTCATACATGAAAATATGATCAATGGACTAGAAGGAGAAAATGAAGTTGCTCTAAATTATATCTTACACACAAAAGTATCTCTATGTGCATGTACATACGAGAATTGAAACATATAAAAATAATTTATGGCATGAACCAAAGGTCATACTTCCAAGCCTACATTCCACTAAATAGTTCCTCTATCCTATTTGGATTTGCACATTTTGTATAATTTTTTACTAGAGCATTTCCAACTAAAACATCAAAAAAATATCACTATAATTCGGGTGTTAATGGGCATCCACACTCTACCAAAAAATTTATTCATGATCTAACCTATGAGATTCTGACAAAGGTTGTGGCATTTTAGTATCACATCTATAGATTGCATTTGGAAGACAAATTTCTATAATTTTATCAAAATAATTCTTCTTACATTAGGGTGTTCCAAGAGATCCTATTTTTGGTGGCATTTTTTCAAACGCCTCTTGAATGATGACAACACAAGGTTACATTCTAGCATGACAAGGGAAAATATTAGTCAAGGCCATGAGAGTTTAAGATACAAATGTTGTGCTAGAGTGAGGGTTGCAATGCATTCTTCAGTGTTTATTTTGTGTGTCCTTTATCAAATATCACACTCCTTTCATAAATGTTTATGTTGGAACCATTCCTTATAGTTCTAAGTTTTTTTTGACATTATAAAAGATGGGAAAATATACTGTGAATGCCACGATTGAAAGATATGAACAAAATGGATTTTTGAAAATGGTTTAGAAAATTTCAAGCAAATGCAATTCATTTTGAGACATGTATGTGAAACATGGAAGCATTAACCAACCTGGAAGTCATTGGTCACACTAGAGGGTGATGCTCGTCGCTTGGGGTGGTGAGTTTCTCACCTTGCAAAGCCAAATTTTGCCCAGGAGGTTCAAGGGTTCGGGGGTTCATTTGTCACTGCAACACAGTTCTCATGAAAATGACAATCAAAAGTTCGAAAGTGAAATGTTTTATTAAAAAAAAACCTAATTGGGGGGTTTGAGCGAACCCCCATTCGCTCAAACCCATTTTTTATTAAAACATGTTTTATGGTTTGAGTGAACTAGGGGGTTCGAGTGAACACTAAAAGATGTTCGCTCAAACCACCTAAAATTGTTCAAATATCAAAAATGTCTTTTTCCTTCCTCAACGGAATTGTAAACCATTTTTGTGGGTTTACCCTTTGTATTCAATTTTAGGAACCCAAAAAAATCATTATTTGGATGCAAAAGGAATTTTATGATACATTTTTCAAACAATTCACTATGACATCCACTATGGATATAGGTCCTCAATTTCCTTGGCTGAGTTTACACATTCAAATTGGGGTGATTATTTATATGATACGGAATCTACTCATGCTTATATGCTTTTAACTTGGATGAGGCCCTAAAACATAAAGTAGGAAAAAAAAACATCATTTTTTTTGTATGAAGCAAAATATAGAGTAGCAAAGGAAGTAGTTTGGATTAAACATAATTTATATGAGCTTGGATTTGCACAATGTTCTACTACTAATTTCTATTGTGACAATCAAAGTACCACATGGTTTGTAAAAAAATCAATTTTCTATACTAAAACAAAGCATATTGAGATTGATGTTCATTATTGTAGCACAGGGAAAATTCTGGATTAGCAAATAAACAACATGCATAAACTAAACCCTAGCTAACAATGAAGCACAAAGGAGTAAAAAACATAAACCAAAGAACAATCTCACCAAAAAGTCTTCATGCACTCCATGATTAACCTTCATTGCACTTCTCCATTTTGTTGTATAATAAATACCCTTAGATTTTTCTTAAGCATACAAATATGGCCTAATGACAATGTCTAAGCAAAATATTGAAGATTTCAAATAACTAGAACACACTAAGCTCTAAAAATTTCCAAGAAGTCTAAAATTTCCAAGCTTTCTAAGATGAAGAAATGACAATGATAGATCCCTTTTATAGGAAAGCTGATTTTGAATGAAAGGCTAAGATCGAGACAATTAATTAGTGGTCAAGATTAAAAGATAAGGCATGGAATAGGGTTCGGGCTAAATTAGAAAAGATGAATGGTCAAGATTCAATTAAAAATAATTTAATCAATGATGGAGATTAGTCAAGACATGTAGGGATAAGGATTGGATGTAGAAGATAAGATTGACATAGAAAAAGCAATGAGTTAGAAAGAAAATGAAATCTTTTCTCATCTTAATGACCAATAGCTAATTAGATAACAAAGATATTTTCTAATTATAGAGGAATATGTTAAGGAGAAATAATTTTGAATTAAATATTAATAATTCAATTCAAAATTCGGGATATTGGACCAAATTAAATAAATAAAGATTTATTTAATTAAAGAGAAAAAAGATTAACGAATAATTAAATAATTAAAGTAATTATTTAATTATAGTAGAAAGTTTCATAGAAATTAAATAAATTAGCATTTATTTAATTTTAGAAAGAAGATAGACTTAATTAGTAGTGTAATTAAATAAATAACACTTATTTAATTAATCAAGAGGGAATAAAGATAGTAATGCATTAATTAAATAATTGAAATTATTTAATTAATAGAGGATATATGGTCATAGGAAATAATTAACATTATTTAATTATGAAGAATGAAAGGGAAAAGGATGGAATAATTATGAAGAAAATTAGAGTCATAGGCCTAGGACAATTTTTAGTGTCTACATTTTGCCCCTCTTTGATACAATGCAGTTTATCGTGTTGTGTCAAAGAAAATTATGTTAGAGTAAATTATATTTACCTTAGGATTAAGTTTTAACTTAGGCATAATAGTTTGTAATTAATCTTTTAGGTAGTTTTTCCCGTGCTGGGAAGTTTCTCACCCGCCATATACTTTATGCCTTTAAAAGGTTATAATATTATGTAAATTCATCAGATCTCATATTTCATTTTCTCTCTGGTGAAGTAGCATAGTGCTCCTTTCTATCTCGTGAAGGTTATTCTGCAATTGATTTTCCTGGGTTCTTTGCTCTAACATGGTATCAGAGCCACCCATCTGTGAATCCTTCCTAAGAGCTTTCGCTAGAGTGTGTGAGATCGTTGATTTTTCCAACATTTGAAATTTTGTAAATTTCAAAATTACCCTATTTATTTCCAATTATTTTCGATTTCTCCTATTTTTTGTTGGCGAATTTCCTCAAAGGCATGTGAGTGATTTATGTGGCATGTTGAAATATTCTATCAAAATCTTCCATTGGAGGTGTGTATTTTCCTTTGAAGTGGCGATTCACTTTTTTTGTCGTATCTTACTAGGGCTACACGTTGGCACTAACAGGAGGTGTTTCAAACTGATAAAAATGTGTTTTCTTTCATTTGGAGAGTCTCGTGATTTTGTTGGTCGTGAATTTGTCTTGAAGGCCTACAAATTGAAAGAAGAGGTTTTAAAGGTCTAGTTGCGATTTTTTTTTTGGAGAAGTGCTTTGATTTCCTTGAAGGCCCGATTTTATTTTGGTAGGTAGCGATCCTCTATTTTGTTCGCCATGATTATCTCTGCTTTGTGTGGAGGATTTTTTACTAGAGACATTCTTTTCCTTTGTGGTTGTGTCAAAAACCATCTAGTGTGGTCATCCTATGTTGCATTGAGGAGGAAAGGCATTCTTTTTTTGCAATTTAAATTTTGAAGGCTTTCAAACCCCGTGCACCTTGCAAACAATTTTTTGAGGCTATAGTTTTAGTTTGGAAAGGCCCATTTTTTGCAAAAGAAATTCATTAATAGGGACATTTTTGTGGCTGTGAATTTCTGTGGCTAGCGCGATCTTGGTGTCATCGATTTGGAGATCCATTCCTTTCCTACTAGAGGCAGCATTATTTTTCCTTATTTCTATGTTTTCTAGATGCTCTTGTTGTTGGGCACGATTTCACTGTTTGGGGGCATAATTTTTTTCGAATATATTCTTGTATGCAAACTTTAATATCTCTAAAGTTTTGTCAAATATTTCTTTCTAGGGTTCGGAGGTGGGCCTGTACATTGTGATTAGGAAATTTCTTTTGGACATTTATCCCACATTCATTCCATGGAGATATTCTTTGTACTTTATAGTCACCAACACTTGCATTGTGTTGTGAAGTTCTTGTAATAGCTCGTGGGCTTGTGGAGTTTTTTCTTGTAATGCTTGTTTGGTGAAATGATTTGGAGATTGGTGGAGAATTCTTGGTGTTTGGCAAGGCTTGTTCAAATTTTTTATCCCCTATGCATTTTATGGTCATATGGTGTGATCAAGAGCTCCAGAAGATTCTGAAAGTGCCTCTATAGGCCTTTTTTTCATTTTTGCATATCTTTTGCAAACGAAGTCCGATTTTCACAAACCACATATCAACAAAAAGGTATTTTCATCACCTTTGTAGTGGTTGAGGAATTTATCTCATATTTTACTATTTGTTAGTGATTTTAATCTGTTGAAGTTCAATATTGGTGTTGTTGTCCTCTTTGGAGTTTCTTGTTTCTTAGCCCTTTATTTTTTTGCTTCTTGAAGTATTTTGGGAAGCCTTCATTTGCAATTTTTGGGAGTTTCTAATTGTTGTTGAAGGTTATTGTCTTTGTATTTTTTTGGAGATTTGTTATAATTGATTATAGGGTTTTCATTGCATCTTGTTGTGATTATGCTGGAAAGGGGGAACTATACACAATGGAGAGATGGTATTTTGAAGCACTTGAGATAGCTTCATCTTTTTCCATACCTATATAATCTTGTTCCCATTCCTAGTACTAATAGTAAGAAATTTGCAATTGCAAAAGG
Organism: Sequoia sempervirens; assembly: GCA_007258455.2. NCBI lineage: Eukaryota > Viridiplantae > Streptophyta > Pinopsida > Cupressales > Cupressaceae > Sequoia > Sequoia sempervirens. The sequence continues at coordinate 145,701,134 of VDFB02353493.1, read as the reverse complement.
GATCATGTCCTAGGAGTTATTACAATGCATATTGATGATGCCACTTTGGATGCTATTGATTATTTTGAGTGTCCTCATACTCTTTGGATTAAAATTTGGGAGATACATGGAGATCTTGATACCTCACCATTCCTAGATGATCCTGTTTCAGATTTTCTTGTGCCTCTTCATTTTTTAGATAGGATACGCTATGATCATGCTACTATGTAGGAGTTTGAAGTATTGGAATACTTTGAATCTTAAGATGAGGATGATGAGGATTATTCAGATGCTCCTTCTTCTCCATCAAGGATAGTTGATATACCTTCACTTTTAGTGATTCATTGTGTAGAGTCATTGAGTGAGGCTCCTATCATTCCTATTCTATAGGAACATTCATTTTGTGTTTAAAATTCATTACGCACATCCAGTGATTCATCACAACCTGTATCTCATTGTCTTATTGATTGGGATTCTTATTTTTTGGACATTGGTTCATTGTTCATAGAATCTCATATTTCTGACTTGGAGGACACATTTGAGGGGTTATCTCTCCTATTTGATGATATCTGTGGTAGAACTATTGTCACCCCATCTCAGTCTCTCAAGAGTGTTCAACATCAGTTTCCAGTGGTACCTTGTTTTTCTCCTTCTGTTATGATTGGGCATGTTCCTGATTGGTCTGTGGCATCAGTTTTCAAGGTCTTGGTGACACATGAGCAGATTTCAGAGACACCATCATACATTTTCATGCTTCTTTCTTTCAATTCCTATCTAGAATGGGAACCATAATTGCATTTATATTTGGTTTTGTTTCTTCCAAAAGGGAGACAAGTTGTTTGTCGGCACTAGATCATGTTTTTTCTTCAGACACTTACCATTTTTGTAGGTGATTACACATTGTGGGGGGGCTATATAGTCTCTCTCTTTCCCTCTTATGGGGATATATTCATTGTATATACATGATGTATGTAGTCCCTGGGGGGTGTGATTGAGTCCTCCATACATGCATCATTTTTGTTTTCTTTTCTCTCTTTTAGCGGGGGGTTTTTTCCCACAAGGTTTTTCTCCTTTTCTCCAGTTGTGAGAGATTTCTTTTTTGTATTGTAAATGGGTACCTAACATGATTGTGTAGCTAAGACCCATATTGCATCTTATTTTTTGCATAATAATTCTCCCTAAGTTGCACTTAAGGGGGGGTGTTAGAGTAAATTATATTTACCTTAGGCTTAAGTTTTAACTTAGGCATAATAGTTTGTAATTAATCTTTTAGGTAGTTTTTCCCATGCTGGGAAGTTTCTCACCTATCATATGCTTTATTCCTTTAAAAGAATGTAACATTGTGTAAATTAATCCTATCTCATATTTAATTTTCACTTTGGTGAAGTAGCATAGTCCTCCTCTCTATCTCAAGAAGGTTATTCTGCAATTGATTTTCCTAGGTGCTTTGCTCTAACAAATTATATGCCCCAATGAAATTAGGATGAGGACAGATGACGAGAAGGTAGTGGTATGCCCCCTCGAGAGGACATGCAGGTTCAAAGAACATGAGTGTGCTCTCAAAATGGAAGAGAGGACTAGAACATGAAGGATGAAAGGATAGAGGAAAATAGATAAGGATGATGAAGATGTAGAATAGAAGAAATGCTATAGCGGAAAAGATGAATGTTAACATAGAAGAAATGGATGTTAGCATGGAAGACATGGATGTTAGTATATTAGAATGACTTTAATATTTTTCCAAAAAAATATAATTGGCCTTGCATTAATCATCATTGAGCATTATAATGATACAAATGGAGAGCAACACCTTGATATGAGATAGACCAAAGTGTGCAAGGTCATCCATTTGAAAAATAAATAGTCACAAAGAAGGAATGTCTTGGCTCATACTAAAGGAAATGTTTCCCTAGTCTTTTTGACAAGGAAATCCACAAACATCAATCAAAGAAAAAAGTTCTGAAACATCATTGCTCCTCTAAACCCTTCATGGGACATCCTTAAGGAAACTAGTAACCTGACTCAAAGACTAAGCCAAAAGAAAAAAGATAAGACAAATAAGCCATAATGTCAATAGCCAGTAAGAGTGTTTGACAAAATTTGATTTGTTTGATGTTTAATTGTCTAGGGGAATGAGGGATTGATTGCTTGATGAATCCTAGTTTCAAGAAAGACACATATCATATGAGACGTCGAATCCAATTTCAATCATCTAACCACCTATATAAGGCAAATGAAAATGTTTGACTAAATGACAGTTTCTGATTTCAGGAAGGAAACATTTCGTATAAGACATAGGTTGATTGTTTTGATGATTTGAATGTTTTGACAATTTGTTTGGTTTGACTTGGTGACCTTGTTGGCTTATTTGTCTTGTTGATGTGTGACTTTGCTTGATGTTTTGACAGTTGTTTGTGTGTTTGATGACAATGTTTGATTTATTTGACTGACGCGACAAACCCTAAAGGACTAACCTAGGGGGCCTTGGGGGCTCATCAATAGATGGCCTTGCCTATGTAGCAATGCGCATAGACCTTGTAGTTCGACATGACCATTGACTTTGTTTTATTGACAAAGCACTAAGTCATGATTTTATTTTGATAAACCTAAAAGGATTGACCTAATTCCTCGGAGGTGCATCGATAGATGGCCTTGTCTACATCCAATCTTAGAGGCAATGTAATTTAACATGACATGGACTAACTGACACGACTGACTCTGACTTTGTTTTTGGGATTTTGAAAAAATTATTTGGATGTTTTTGGGTTTTCTAACATTTTTTAATTTTTTTTTTCTTTTTGAGGTTTTATGATGTTTTTGATTTTTCAAGACATTTTGTGATGTTTTGGATTTTTTTCAGGACTTTTTTTTGGATTTTTTTGGGATATTTTCTAATTTTATGGGTTTTTTCAAGACATTTTTTTATTTTTATGGATTTTAACAAGACATTTTCTGATGTTCATGGATTTTTGATGGTTTTACGTCCTTAGAATAGTAAGTGTAAGATCCAAATGACATAAGTCAATTTTTTTCCCCCAGTCAAGTATAAGACCAATTTATTAGGAATAGGATGGAATGGGGATGCAAAGTGTGCTTGATGTCAATTGTTCGTAGTTATGGAAAGGACAACCATTTATATGAGTGATATGAAGGGAATAAATGATAAGTCATGTGGATGAGAAAGATAGGTGATATGAAAGAGGAGTCAGATTGAAATGATGGTAGACAAAGGAGCAAAGTCAACTACACATGGTGCCTATTTGCCAGGTTTTCACCATGGTACTTATCCAAAATGCCACCAAACTCATTTTCACTATTGGAAAAATTATTTCTCTTTACTATTTTCTTGATTTTTTCGTGTTACCAAGATGCCTATTTGTCAGGTTTTCCTCTAGGTAACGATTTTTTTTATTTTTCCATTTTTTTGTATTTTTCATTTTCATATATATTTTTTGTATTTTCAAGACTTTTTTCCTAGCTCTTTGAAGCTAGGTATATAATTGATAAATGTCAAATCCATAGACTGCCTTGATGATGCCCCAATCCTATGTGGATGACCGTGTTGGATGAAAGGACCCGATTGAGATGAGGAGTACGAGTGGAAAATATGAAGGGCAATAGATGTGGTGGATGAAAGAGGCTATGGTATGATCCCTAATGTGCATACTATGTGGGGCACCATGCTTTAGAAAAAAAAGGCATTTGGGTGACCAATGAGCTAGAGTACATTAAGGGGTCATTGCCAAAGGCACATTGAAAGACATTGCCAATGAAGGTGGAATGATATGACAAACAGATGAATGTGGATGGATTGAATGGAATGTATGGAAGGAGTGAAAGTGATGGAATGAAGACCTTGGATCAACAAGCTCTTTGTTTGACCCTTTGCGTTGATAGATTCCCCCAATGATTTTTGACGGAGGAGCATTCTTGGAGACTGATGCTTTTTTATTTTCCCTTTTGATTTTTAATTTTGATTCATCCAATAGCTTTTTATGTTGGGCTAGCTAGAGGAATTTTCTTGACATTCTTGCTCATTCTTGACTTGTATTTTTGATTAGTCCAATAGCTTTTTACGGTGACTAGAGGAGTTTTCTTTATTTTCTCTTCTTTTATCATATCTTTTGATAATTGGTTTCCTTTTAAAGGTATTTTGATTTTTGACTCCTAAGCTTTGACTTTTTCCTTTTCCTTAGATATGACTTGTTGATCCATGTCTATGATGTGAATGGATGTGAGTGATAGGTGAAATAGATGGAGTGACAAGAATGTTTGGTGAATGGTCATGAATGGCGATATCATCAATGGAACCTTTGGGACTATCCTTTTCAGTACTATTCATGGCAAAGGACGCTTGCACATCCTTAACGACTTGGAAAGATGACTTAGTAAAGGAAAGAGTAGGGGGGACATACCCTAACCCAAGGAAAGTGGTAGGATAGGATGATGTTTAGATATCCTTAGTGGGGTCAACATCAAAGAGTGGATTATCATATATATCTTGGTCAAACATGGGGTTGTCATGGACATGAATAGTTTGTGTAGAAGTGGATATGGTGAAGGAAGATGTCATATCAGGATCCCAAGAGGTGTCAATCTAAGCATGGTAATCTATTTCATTATCTTTTGAAACTATCTTGACATCATTGTTGGAAATTGAAGTCTTCATAGCAGCATTAGCATTGCCATTTATTTGCAACTTATCCATATGATATTCTCCACATCCCATTCATGGACTTGGACCTTGAGGTTTAATGGTATGGTAGATGGAGTGGATGCTTTAGTTAATGAGGGTGGATCAATGTAATGTGACGAAATGGAAGACACGACCTCATTATTGACAAGCACTTGGAAATGTGTGGTCCCTCTTAGATTACTACAATATTGGAAGGGATCAAGATCGCCAGCTATCATGATTTCAATGCCATTTTATGGGAATTTAAGGCATTGATGGTAGGTGGATGGGACAACCTTCATGGAATGTATCCATGGTCTACCTAGTAGAAGGTTATATGGGAGCTCGAGATCCAAGACTTGGAAAGTTGTATCCATAAGTGCAGGACCAATTCTGACAAGAAGTATTATGACTCCTTTAGATGGCCTTTCTTTATCATCATATGCTTTAATGAAAATGCTCCTGGTAGTGTCTATGCATTCTTCTGAGAAGCCTGATGCCTTAATCAGTTTCAAGGTGCAAATTTTCAACCCTGCTCCTCCGTCTACCAAGACTCGTCTAACTTTTGCTTTATGAATGAGAACTTCGAGGTGCAACAGGTCATTATGGTCTGTCTTATTGGTTGATTAATCTTGTTCAGAGAAAGTAGCTTGATGGGATTTGGTTATGTAGCCTACCATCTCTTCAAAATGATTGACATCAAGGTCAGTGGGGATGGTCATGCTTTGCAAAGCTTTGTCTAAAATAGCTCAATGATTGGGTGATATACGCAATAGTTCCAAGATAGAAATTTATGTTGGGGTCTTCCCCAACAGGTCCAGTAAATTGTATTGATGCTTGGAGGACTGTTGTTGTCTTGGCAGATGACCTTGAATGGTTACCTTAGTTTGGAAAGTGTTAAAAACACATTCAGGAGGTTTCTTTATGGTAATGGTGTTAATATGTTCATTGGTAGCTCAAATGCAGTTTATGATGGTACTGTGGTTATAGTCATATTTGACATTAGCATAATTAGCCAAACTATTATTAGTCTTATTTCTCAAAATAGAGGCTTTTCATTTCCCATGGTCATTTAGTGGATCATAAAAGACTTTGTGATTGTTGTTTGAGGATGGTTGCTTCAATCCATTAACTTCAATAGTTTCATTTTCCATGAGATCCCATATAATGTTTTTCAACTATCGACACTATGATAGATTATGCCCCTTAGTTCGGTGGAAATCAAAAAAAGCATTTTCATCGCACCAAGAGGGTTTAAATTATCCAAGATCATATTTTTTTGGCTCAACAAGTTGTATTAGGTTGTGTTGCATCAATTTTTTAAAGACTGATTCAATTGGTTCCCCTAGTAGAGTGTATTCACGTTTTGGGAACTTCCTTTATGTTCTTGGTTGTTGTGTGTTTTGGACAACATTAGTAGTTTGATCAACATTTATGGGATTTTTGTTAGAAGGGTTGTGTCCTCTAAGTGTAATGAGTGGTCCTGTATGTATAGTTTTAGTGTTGAAAATGCCATCATTGGTTACATTCTTGTTTTGGGACCAATACTTATTCTTGTCATTAGGGGAATTTTGGAGATTTGGATTTTTATTTGGCATTTTTATTTCACCTTTTTCGATGAGATTCTTTTCAAGTATGATACCCTTTTCCACTAGCTCAACAAAGGAGGTGCAACAATGTACTCTTAGGTCACTTCTCAATTTTGGATTAAGGTTTTCTAGGAATATGGTGACCTTTTCCTTTTCATGTATTTCAACTGGAATTCAATTGGCTAGGCTTCTCCATCTCTGGAAGAAGGTAATAAAGTTCTCTCCTTTGTCTTGTGTAGTGTGACATAAGGTCTCTATTGTGATTTTATTGTCAATGTTAAAGAAAAAATGTTCAACAAATTTTTCAGCAAGTTCACTCCATGATTTTATGCCATATGGAAGTTGAGAAAACCATTCAAGTGTTATTCCAATAAGGCTTCATGGAAAAAGTCTCATGAGGTATGTGGGGTCATATGCAACATCTATACACATTGTGGAAAATTACCTTATGTGCTCAATAGGATTATGCCTCCCATTATACTTAGGCAAGTTTGGTATGACATATCCATGTGGGAAGGGTGGCATGTATAAACTTTTTTCAAAGGGAAATGGACATAAGTATTTTGTTGAAAAATTCTTTTTGTTAGACATTGTCATATTGTCCATTTGTTGTTGAATGGCTTGCATTTGTGTTTGTAAAACATCCACTTGTGTCAATGATGTGTTGGTTGTATTGTTGGGGTCTATGTAAGTTTTTTGGAATCCAATGTTAGGTGACGGATATTGGTTCAGTGCATGAGTGTAGGATGGATTTTGGTTTGGAATATGAGAGGATTGGTTTTGGTTTGATGTTGGTTGGTTGGGAATGTGGATGTTATGCAAAGGATTGAGTTGGTTCCCAAATTGTATGAGAGGTATATTTCCCATTTGTAAAAGCCCTATTTGTGGTATGGCACTAGTGGTGTTGATGTTTGTTGTAGCATTTGTCATACTTATGTTAACTTTGGGCCTTTTGCTTGTATTATTGATACCAAATGGATTTGATGAAGTTGCCCCTATGGTAAATTTAAGGCCTTGTGTCATGTTTGATGTACCAAAGGGTGATGTGTGGACTATTGTTGAATCTTGGGTAGATCCACCAAATGGTATGTTTTTGTTTACTTTAGGGATAGAGCCACTAGAGACCGTTGTGTTGTTTCCTTGGGTAGATGAAGTTTGCAATTTATGGATATAAAATCAAGGAGGCAATGTGGCACCTTCTGCTATTAATTTTTCTAAATATCATTGGGGGTCTTGTGCCAAGTATTCATCTACAAAAGAGGAAAATTTTGGGTCTTGAGTAGCAGCCTCTAAGCCTTCAACTACAATACATCCTTTGTGGTCTCTAGTGACAAATTTTTCCAATAAGGATTTGTGAGGTCTTGATATCCCTTGTGAGGGGTTTGAAAATGGATTGATAAAGTCTTGTGGGTCAGCCATATTGTCTCTTTGTTTCCTTTTTGACCTGGTTTCAACCATATAAGATATGCTCAAAATGCAAATGATATGGAACTAAGTTTATGAATGGAAATGATATGAACTTAGCCTATGTTTTTTGTATTTTTTAGATATGAGGAATGAATGCTAATGCAACTATGTTTTTGGTCTTTTTGGAGAATAAGGAATGTCCTAATTTAATGTGCCAATAATGTCTAAAGGGTTTGTTGGATGTCTAATGTAAAATGGTAGTGATGCAAAGTGATAATAAGTCCAAGGGGAATGTATAATGCAAAGTGATAAGTGATGTCTAAGAGGAATGTTTAATGTAAGGTGACAAGTGATGGTGTCATAAAATGGCAATGTCTAGGTATGCAAAGTGTAGGCAAGCTCTAAAAGGTGATCAACTTTGGGAGATTTGAGAAGAGATTACTAACCATCCAAATTTTATCCAATTCTTCAATTTAATTTTCCAAAGGACCTTTTGTGAGACCAAGACCAAGAGACAAAGTGAGTTCCCAAACTGGACTGACGAGCTGGAAAAGAATCACCCAAAATGACAAAAGAAAACAAGTGTGACAAGTGACTTGGTCCAATGACAATTTCCCTTGAAGCAAAGGTTTATACAAAGTATGGAAAGTTGGCCTATTCTAAAATTTGCAAAGGTAATTTTCCTAAGAGTTTGATTAATCCGAAGGAAATGAGGAATCCCAAAATGCAATTAAAAGTTTGCAAAGGTTATGTCTATGACTAAGAGATAACTAAAAGATGCAATGGTGGGAATTTTGAGCAAATATTTCTAGTTTTTTGTGCAGAGATTAGTGTAAACAGGTAATCAAAAATAGGCTTTCAATGTTTGACCTTGGATTGTAGCAATGAAATTGATTTTTCAGAGTGACGGGCAATTGTGGTTCAAAGCAATCAGATGTGTTGTTTATCAACAGTTGTGGTTCAAATTTGGTAGATGCGGTTCATAGTGGATGAAGTTTGGTTTTTCTGCAATTTTTTTTGACAAGGTTTTGAGAATTTGTTTCAGTTTGATGGTGATTTTCTAATTTTAAGAGGTTTATTTGTTCATTAATTCAAAAAACACTTTGGAAAACACTCTATCTTATCTTGGGTTGTTTGATACAAATGTTTTGAAAACAAGCACAAGTCCTAGTAGGAAAGTTGTGTATACTTGGTATAGCTCACTAAAATACCCTAGATCAGTGTGGAACACTTCTCCTTCTCGAGAGCATATAGCTTAGAAGTTTGGTGGAACAGGCTCCCCCTTATAGTGCACTCACTTCTTGGGCTCACCAACTTTGAATTGTCAAGTAGTCACTTCTTGGGAATTTGATATCTCTATCCAAGGGAGTCAGTAGTGAGTAATCTTTGAGCATGATACGATACCCTACACTATACTAAGCAATAGCCAAAAGTCTAGGCTTCTACAAACAAGAGGTGTTTAGTAAGGGATTATGGTTTAGGGGGTACTATGATAAACTCCCTTAGGAGGTCTTCTATCCCTTAGAACAAGGGTTTACGTATCATAAAGATACTGGGGGAGAGCTATCACATACAACGTCTCGTTGATTGTGAACTTTCCTCACAATCACAAATTTTTATAGCTATTCGAAAGGACTTGGCTTTAGACCATTACTGCTGGGGTCATTCCCTTGGGGTGAGTACTTTTTCCCACCAAGGCAAGCCCTCTAGAGTTAATAACAATTTCTCTTGCACCCAGGATAACACAAATGCGCAAGGGGAGATGATACTTTTGTTATTTAATAAGGATCTAATCTAAACATAAGTGTGAAAAAGCACCAAGCACAACAAGCAATTATTCATTTTAGGCACCAAATGAAATGTGTTCTAAGCTAAATAGACAATTAGTTTTAAATTCAAGCCTTCGACAAGCATCTTGCATCAAATTTCATTAGTAATTTTAGATTTAAGTCTTCGACAAATGAGAGTTTTATATTTTTTTGTTTCTAATTCTCTTGCATGCAAACCTACAAAAAAAACCAACTTAACTAAGTTAGCCTTAAAATTAAAATGAAACTAAAACATAAAAAGAAATTAATCTAAAAGTTAATAAGAAAATTAAAATCTAATCCTAAATTAATTAAAATCTAAATTAAATCTAAAACATCAAATCTAGATTAAAAAGCTAACTTTAAGCTAAAAAGTCTAAATTTAAATCTAAATTAAGGTTAAAATCTAAATCAAATCTAATTTAAATATAATTAAATCAAAATAAAACTAAAATTAAATCTAATCTAATTTAAGTCCAATTAAATTAAATCTAATCTTTAAATTTAAATTAAATCTTAGAATCTAATTTTATTTAAACTAAATCTAATCTAATCTAAATTAAATTAAATCTAATCTAATTTAAATCTAATTAAATTAAATCTAATCCAATTTAAATCAAATCTAAATTAAAACTAAGTTAAATCTAATTAAAATCTATTGAAATCTACATTAAATCTAATGAATGCACTCTGTCCCGACACTTTGATGAGAAGATGATAGTGCTTTATGACGATGACTATAAAATTTAGCTTGTTGATGCCAAGATGTTTAGAGAAGCCGCTAAACATGAAGAGCAACAAAGTCGTCAAAAGCTGGGAGTATCACGCCAACTTGTCTTAGCTGATGAGGTTCGTCAAGCAGTGTCATAATGAATGAATGCACTCTATTGGATGCTAGCGGCTAGATTTTAGGTTGGAGTGATGACCATGATGTGCCTAAACCTCTTTTCCCTCTCCTCACGCTTATCCATGTGACTACAACTTAATCTGGAAGCAGTGACTGTGAATTAATGAAGGATGCCCAACCACTGGCAATTAGGGTTCACATCCAAATAAGAAGTGATAGATGATTGAGAGAGTGGTAGTGACAAAGCTAGGAGGTGGCGACTGTTGGTGCGAAGGCTACATGCGGTAGTGATAGTGGCGTTAGGAGGTTTTAAGGAACTGTGAGGTGGATAGTGACCATAGACTTAGAATGGCAATGAGAATCTTGACAGGGGTCGGCAGCAAGTGAATAACATCAAAAAAATTGAAACCCTTCCTAAACTGGCAAATACCAAGCCTACAACAGAACAAGGGTTAGAAACACACAAATTTTTACAACAAAAACCTTATTATTTATCAAATCAAGAGATGTTGGGTTCACCAATGTAGCATAGGAAAACTTTCAAATTAGCAAATAAACAACATGCATAAACTAAACCCTAGCAAACAATGAAGCACAAAGGAGTAAAAAGCATAAACCAAAGAACAATCTCACCAAAAAGTCTTCATGCACTCCATGACTAACCTTCATTGCACTTCTCCATTTTTCTATATTTAATAAATGCCCTCATATTTTTCTTAAGCATGCAAATATGGCCTAATGACAATGTCTAAGAAAAATATTGAAGATTTAAAATAACTAGAATGCACTAAGCTCTCAAGATTTCCAAGAAGTCTAAAATGTACAATATTTCTAAGGTGAAGAAATTACAATGATAGAACCCTTATATAGGCAAGCCAATTTTTGAAAGGCTAAGATCGAGAGACAATTAATCGATGGTCAAGATTAAAAGACAAGGCATGGAATAGGGTTAGGGCTAAATTAGAAAAGATGAATGGTTGAGATTAAATTAAAAATAATTTAATCAACGATGGAGATTAGTTGAGACACAAAGGGATAAGGATTGGATGTAGAAGATAAGATCGACACAGAAAAAGCAATGAGTTAGAGAGAAAATAAATTTTTTTCTCATCTTAATGACCAATACCTAATTAGATAACAAAAATATTATCTAATTATAGAGGAATATGATAAGGAGAAATTATTTTGAATTAAATAATAATAATTCAATTCAAAATTCAGGATATTGGACCAAATTAAATAAATAAAGATTTATTTAATTAAAGAAAAAAAAGATTAATGAATAATTAAATAATTAAAGCAATTATTTAATTATAGTAGAAAGTGTCATAGAAATTAAATAAATTAGCATTTACATAATTTTAGAAAGAAGATACACTTAATTAGCGACATAATTAAATAAATAGCATAGTAATGAATTAATTAAATAATTGAAATTATTTAATTAATAGAGGATATATGGTAATAGGAAATAATTAAATAATTAACCTTATTTAATTATGAAGAATGAAAGGGAATATAATAATTAATCAATTATAGAGGACATAATAATTAATCAAAAGGGAATAAAGATTGTAATGAATTAGCTAAATAATTGAAATTATTTAATTAATATATGATATATGGTCATAGGAAATAATTAAATAATTAAAATTACTTAATTATGAAGAATGAGAGGGAAAAGGATGGAAAAATTATGAAGAAAATTAGAGTCGCAGGTCTAGGACAATTTTTAGTGTCTACAATTACACTTGAGATCATGTTCAAGCAAACATTGTCTATCTCTATTTTTACTCTAATGAAGAACAAACAATTGATATATTTACGCAGAATATGACAAAATCCAAAATTTTAAAATAATTAAGATGATAGAGGTGAACAATAAGAGAGATGTAACTAGTATAATGTTCACCCTAGTCACCCTTTTTTATACTTCATATATATTGATCTAGGTAATTTTAAGAGTCGAAGGGGGCAAGGTTGTAGATGAGGTCAAGGAAAAATAAGCTTATCTAGAATCTTTCAAAGATTAAATAGAAAACATGATAAGATAACTTTAAAAAATGTATTATTAAATTTCTAGCGATTTACTTTATTTTATACGTCCTTTCTGTAATTCTATTTTATTTCTTTGCTACCCTGTCCTCAGTCTTTTTTTCTTAAACAATTATCCTATTTTAATGGCTCACTTTCAACTGACGGTCAGCATGCTTCACTCCGCGGATCAGAAGTATGACTGATTCTCACGTGCAAGCGTTTTAACCACGCAATGAATCACTGAAATTTTTGTTTTGGTAAACAAACTGTGACGGCGAAAATGCCTTCCTTAAGCGCTAAACTAGTGATCTCATATTCGTATCCACTGTATGTAAACTGGCAAACCCAATATCCTCCCACAACTTTTATCCAACTGCACGTAAAATCAGTGAACAAACACTACGTAAACATACTGTTTTGATATTTATATTTAAAAAACATATAGAAGCTTTGAGATAGCATTTCGACGATAAAGCCTAGCCAAGCACAAACGTCGGTTACAACTTGAGAAAAATAAAGTTTTCTCAATTGTAGGAAACGCCCAGTTATTTACTTTCGCTGGATTATGCGTGAAGATCTGAAATTCCAATATCCAAGTTGCTCAAGTGTCTCAAATTGCTAATTATAAACGATTATTACGACTCATTTTTCTTTGCGATTCCGGGTCAAGCTATGCATGAAAGGCACAAATATAAGCATTCTGAAAGAGCACGACCGACTTTTTTGCCCATACTTGGTTTCCCCTGCCTTCATTTGCACGCGACTGATGTAAATGTGCAGAAAAGTCTCATTATGGATCGGCAAGCTACGTGAAATAACGACCGAGTCCTTCGTTTCTTGGTCTTAAAACAATCTTAGAAGGATAATCCCTAGATAACGTAGCATTTAACAGTTATCACGGCTTTGCAATTCAAAACAAAATGGAATACACTACGTACTTTGAATTCGATAATGACACGTTTTTTCTTTTAATCTTATCATTGTTGTAACATGGTCACGCCGCCTTAAAATGGCTACCCAGCTATATAAAGGTCTGTATGAGGCTCACAATTGCAAACAATCTAATGGAGTCTCTAAATTTAGTCATGTCTAGTTCGCGCGCATCACGTGCAAATTTGTTGCAACCAGGGTGCAACTTTGCACGAGCTTGTAGATCGAATAGGACATCAGCCACACGAAGAAATAATGTGGTTTGGTGTAAAGGAGGGGAGAGACTATGGCTTGACCGGAGGGATCTATTGTTGGCCTCCACGTCTGCCATTGCTGTGGGCGTTGCAGAGAAAGCAGCGTCTAAGCCGATGCCTCCACCTGACCTCGAAAAGTGCCATAAGCCCGACACTCCGACGTCTGCCGACAATATCAATTGCTGCCCGCCGTTTTCGGAAAAGGCCGTGGATTTCGAGCTCCCAACCAATCTGCCCATGCGAGTTCGTCCTTCTGCGCACGATGTCGGGGACAAATATGTGGAAACATACGCCAGAGCAGTACAGCTGATGCGCGAGCTTCCGGAGGATGATCCGCGGAGCTTCATGCAGCAAGCCAACGTTCACTGCGCCTACTGCGATGGAGCGTATTATGAAGGGTCGCTCCCGGTGGAGCTTCAGATCCACAACTCCTGGCTTTTCCTGCCGTGGCATCGCTGGTATCTCTATTTCCACGAGCGCATTCTCGCCAAACTGGTGGGCGATGACAGTTTCGCTCTGCCCTTTTGGAACTGGGATGCGCCTGCCGGCATGACCTTTCCGCCTATCTACTCCCACCCGGGCTCTCCTCTTTATGACGAGCTAAGAAATCCTGCCCACATGCCGCCGGCTAAAGTCGATCTCAACTTCAACCCAGATAAGAGCACAAACAGATTGAGCGGCACAAGGCTTCTTGCCTCCAACACCAATCTCATGTACAGGCAAGTCGTATCAGGCGCAAAAACACCTAGGCTCTTCCAGGGACAACCTTACCGGTACGGCGGCGAACCCGACCCGGGCGCCGGAACGCTGGAGAATGCTCCTCACGGGCCCGTGCACGTCTGGACCGGTTCGCCCGCCCAGCCTAACCTTGAAGATATGGGAAATTTCTATTCTGCAGCTCGCGATCCGATTTTCTTTGCTCATCATGCAAACATCGACCGGATGTGGACCATCTGGAAGTCACTTGTAGGCAAAAGGCGCGTAGATTTCGACGACCCCGATTACTTACAAGCTCAGTTTCTTTTCTACGACGAGAATGCGCGTTTGGTGCGGGTAAATGTGGCGGACGCTCTCGACCCCAACAATCTCATGTTTTCCTACCAGAAAGTAGACATCCCCTGGATAAATGCGCGGCCAAAGAAGAGCAGTGCTAAGTTAGAAGTGGCCTCCGTCGGCACACCCGCGGCCTTTGCGGCAGGCGACATTGCTGAGTTTGGGTCAAAGGCCCGAAAGCTGGTTGTTCCCATTACAGCTCTTGTTAAGAAGCCGAAGAAGAAGCGCAGCCAAAAGGAGATCGACGATGAGACAGAGGAGGTGCTTGTGATCGGGGGAATTGAGGTGAAGAGAGGCGTGGCTGCAAAATTTGACGTGTTCATAAATTTGGCGGAGGCCGATTCCAACACTTCTATTGCGTGCGCGGAGTACGCAGGGACATTCTCAAATGTTCCCCACCATCATCACCACAGCGGCAAGAACAAGCGAAACGGTACCCCGAAAAGCCCATACAGAAAGTCTTCATTTAAGGTTGGAATTACAGAGATACTGGAAGATTTAGGTGCTACTGAGGACGACAATATCGTGGTTACTCTCGTCCCGAAAGGAGATTACAAGACCGACCCCATAATAATCTCCTCCATAAAAATCGAGTATGATTGATACTCTTCTACTTCCTACAGATGATTCCCTTACAATTTTTATCCGCTGAATGTAGTATCATGCAGACTTGAATAAATAAATAATTGGTTAAGGTTTATGAAGGGTTGAGACCGTTTTCCAATTAATTATCATTCACTTCAAGACAACTAATTTCGAAAACCGGTTAGATCGGTGACTGATAAATCTTTGGGACAAGCCCCGGCATATAATGCCCATCATCAAATTATTAAGAATACATATTTTCGTAGTTTAAGAATAATATGTTTTTCAAAATTTTGAATGATTCACAATTCGATTTCTAAATACTGAAATTAAAACCAAGCAAATAATTCTATTTTATATTCATATTAATGAAAGACTTGTTCCTACATAAAAAATTGTATGAATTAGTAAATTTTTAAATTTTATTTTAAGGATTATCGTTATCAAAATTAATGGATGATGAATTTTAAGACATTTCAAAGTTATATATATTATATTTTATATAATATTTTCAAAAATATTTTAAAAAATTAAAACTTGTTTAAAAAGTAATAATGATTTAAAATAAATTTCAGATTAATTAAATAATTATTTAGATAATTAATTGACATAAATGATAAAATAAAAAATAATATATATTAAATTAATTTTATAAAAATTGAATGAATTAAAAGTGATATTAATTAGAAATTCAATTTTCAAAATATCTTATGAAATGATAGAATGTAAAATATGATTCTTGATTTGATTTTATATAATTTAAAAAATAAAAAATAAAAAATAATTAAAAAATTTGTATTCATTTAAATTTATATTTTAAAAATTAATAAATAGTTAAAAAACATGCTTAAAATTAAAATAGTTACATTTTTAAATATTAAATATTCTTATCTATAAGCTCTATTAATTTCATCAAAAATACATAAAATGTAAAATCATCAATCATATGGAGAAATCAGGAATATGAACAATCTGTATTATGTATAATTTATAACAATATTGATTGTTCAAATGAGAATAAATATCCATTCACCCTAAATTAGATATCTATTTCCATGAATTCTTATTATCAAACTATGGAGGTTGTCGAGATTGAAGTGGTTTGATTATGTATTGAATATTATACTATGTTTTCCATCATATTATCTTTTATTTCTATTTTTCTACTTACATACATTTCTTTAATAAGATTATTGTACATGAGTACATGGTCAAGTCTAGTTGTTCAAACAAATTTTGATGTGTAATTTTTTTTAACATTCTTTAAATTACATTTAAGTAGAGTTTTTTAATAATCTACTCACAATTTTAGTTAATATTAGTTAAATAGTTAAGTTTATTTTTTAGTATTTATAAAAAAATAAAATTATGTTTCTCAAGCAATCCAATAATGATGAAGATAAATATGGAAATGTTAATTTTATTCTATAATAAATCTTACATATTTTATCATGAGAGTGTGTTGACCATTGCAATATCAATCTAGTTCTTAAATATTTATAACTATTTTTTCCCTATTATTTGAATAATTAAATTTCTATTCTTTATTTGATTTTTTTAATGTCTTCATATGACAACTAATTTTTTTTTATTTTTTTTTATCTTTGATTAGAAAATCAAAATTAATGATATCATCACAAGCTATGCTACATTCTATACACATTTAAAAAAGGGAAGTTAGTTTTTAATTATTTTTTTGTTAGTTAGTCCTAGCTATACTCAATAATTTTTTTCATAATTTATTCACTTCAATAATATATAATTTTGAATAAAAAATTGAGCATTTAAAATCTTACATTATCCCATATAAATATATTTTCTTATTTAGTTTATAATTATAGTAATTTCTTGTATAAATCTAATTCTTATTCTAAACATGTTAAATTATTTCACTTTAAAAATGACAAAAGAACTCATTCTTCCTCCTTTTCAATGATGTAAGTTTTACTTTGATCCTCAAAAGAATAATTAAAACAATTAGAAGGCTCTCACCATTAAAAAGTCTATAATATTGATACTTCATATGTGAGCAATGGAACTAGGAGTTTTCTGGTGGAGAACAATGCCATTTCTCTAATCAATCTTATTTGAAAATGCAACCTCATCTCAAAATAATACTTGATAATCCTATTATTAATAATAAACTAAAACGAAATAATTAATTTAATATTAATGATTATTTTATTAGTAATTATTAAAAATGTGATTACCCCCTACCCTATCATGCCCTCCTACACATCATATCCCAAGGACAACTCCCGTCCATACTTGAAAAAAAAAATTAAACCTATTTACAATTGGTATTGAAAGAATGTCTATAGTAAAGTCAAAGCATACACAAACAATGATAGGTGTCATTCTAGTTAGAAAATATAATTTGAAGTGCATATTTTATGTTACTCATGATCTAAATTTACTTATAAATTATGATAATGACAATTACTTAGATGCTATTTGCTACATTCTTAAATATTATGTCTTAATAAATTGTTACATAAAAGAAAAGAAAAAAATCAATCATAAGACTTGAAGTTGTAAATATACTTTTAATAATTATTTTTCCAATTTAACACATTATTTCATTCTTCATTACTTTTAATTATCATCCAAATCAATAAATAAAAATAATTTTTTTTATCAATATATATAAAACAATTATTTACTATTTTTAATAAGAATAAATATAAAACTACCATTGAAACCATTTTATATAAATTGAACTTCATTTCCACAAATTTAAAAAGTCCATTTTTAAATAGAGACAATGATGGTGAGGACATCACAATATTCCACATATTGTATTGTACAGTACAAAAGAACTGTAAACAACAGCCTGAAATTTTATGTTTTGTAAGTTCGCTGAAAGTGGTTGGAAGTGTTCCATCACGTGAGTAGTGAGCTTTGAAATTTTAATTTTGCTTTGCTAAGAAAGTCCTCGCTCTCAAAACGTGTTACCATGTGGATTTATAATACGACTGAAATTTACGTGAAGCATTTTCATCACGCAATTGCAGACCTTTGAAGATTTTGTTTTGTTTTAAAAGGCAAACTTGAGAGTCAAAATACCTTACGACATCCACATGTGTCTAAAATTTGAAAATGAATAATTTTATTATATTTAGTGTTGTATTGCATGTGATAGGCTTATTATTGTTGTCTTCTATGCCGAAAGATTAGTCTTTTTAGGTATTTCAGCTATTATTTCGTTTTTATTGGCACCAGTCTTACATTTAGTTTTATATATATATATTATTTATAAATAATATATATAAAAATATCAAGAGATATCCTTCTCGAGGCATCTATTTTTATCAATTATTAGTCACATAAAAGTGCAATAGATACCTCGAAAAGGATATCTCTCGGCGTTTTTATATATATTATTTATAAATAATATATATATGCTAGTAGCATTCTCAATGCGGCATGGAAGACAAAATTATTAGGGTTAGGGTTCCAGTTAGGGTTAGCATAAGAGTTACGATTAGCGTTAGTGTTATCATTATAAATAGGGTTATAGTTAGTGTTAGTAGTAAGATTAGGGTTAGGGTTAGGGTTAGGGTTATGATTATGACTAGATTTATAATTAAAATTTGGGTTGGGGTTAGGGTTAGGGTTAGGATTATGATTAGGGTAAGGGTCAGGGTTAGGTTAAGGTTAGATAAAGAATTAGGGTTAGGATTAGGGCTAGGTTTAGTGTTAAGGTTAGGTATAGAATTAGAGTAAGAGTTGGAGTTAGGGTTAGGTTAGAATTAGGATTAGGATCATGATTACGTAATAATTAGGTTAGGTTTGGGGTTAGATTTGTGGTTAAGGTTAAGGTTAGCATTAAGATTAAGGTTAATGTTAGGGTTAGAGATAGAATTATGGTTAGAGTCAGAGTTACAATTATAGATAGAATTAGGTTTAGGATTAAGGTTTGCGTTAAAATTAGAGTTAGGGTTGGGGATAGGGTTAGGGTTAAGGTGAGGATTAGGGTTTGGAATAGGGCTAGAGATGGAATTAGGGTTAGAGTTAGGTTTAGGATTAGGGTTTGTGGTAGGATTAGTATTAGGGTTATGGTAAAAAATAAAATTAAGGTTAGGGTCAGGGTTAGGGTTAGGTTTAACATTTGAGTTAGGGTTGGGTTAGGGTTATAGTTAGAGTTAGGGTTAGAATTAGTGTTAACGTTATGGTTCAAATTAGAGTTAGGCTTTGAGATAGGGTTATGGTTAGTGATACAAGTAGTGTTAGGGTTAGTATTAGAGTTAGCCTTTGAGATAGGGTTAGGGTTAAGGTTAGGTTTAGGATTATGGTAAGTGTTACAATTATGATTAGGGATAATATTGGGGTTATGGTTAGATATATCATTGAAGGGTTAGGGTTAGGGTTAGATATAGTATTAGGGTTAGGTTTAGGATAAGGGTTTAGGTTAGGGTTAGGGTTAGTTTTACGGTTAGGATTACAATAAAGGTTAAGGTTATGGTTAGGGCTAGGGTTAGGATAAGGGTTTAGGTTAAAATTATGGTTAGGGATAGGGCTAGAAATATATTAGAACCCTTATCATAACCCTAATCTTAACTTTTACTCAATTTTTATTTTAGAACCCTTACCCTAGCCTTAACACTAACTGTAATTGAACCCCAACACTAACACCAACCAAAAGGTTTATTCTAGAACTATAATTTAAACCCTAACCCTAATTGAACCCTAACCCTTATTAAACCCTAAGCTTAACCCCAACCTTAACTAACCCTTAACCATAACCCAAACCTTAATAATAACCTTAACCTTGATTGAACCCTAACCCTAATCATAACTCTAATTGAACACTAATCCTAACCCTAATCAATCCCTAATTGCAATTACAACCCTAACCATAACCCCAATCATAATCGTAATTGAATGGACTAACCCTAACCATAACCATAACAATAACTCTAATTAAAATGTAATGCTAACCCTTACCCTAATTGATGTCTCAACCTAACCTTAACTAAACCCTCACATTGACCCTAATTGAAACCTAATCTCAACCTTAACCCTATAGAACCCTTATCATAACCCTAATCCTAACTTTTACTCAATTTTCATCTTAGAACCCTTACCCTAGCCCTAACACTAACTGTAATTGAACCCCAACACTAACACCGACCAAAAGGTTTATTCTAGAACTATAATTTTAACCATAACCCTAATTGAACCCTAACCCTAACTCCAACCCTTATTAAACCCTAAGCTTAACCCCAACCTTAACTAACCCTTAACCATAACCCAAACCTTAATAATAACCTTAACCTTGATTGAACCATAACTCTAATCATAACTCTAATGAATACTAATCCTAACCCTAATCAATCCCTAATTAAAATTGCAACCCTAACCATAACCCTGATCATGATTGTAATTGAACAAGCTAACCCTAACCATAACCATAACAATAACCCTAATTGGAATGTAATGCTAACCCTTACCCTAATTGATCCCTCAACCTAACCTTAATTAAAATCTCACACTGGCCCTAATTGAAACCTAATCTCAACTCTAACCCTAACCCTAATCGTAATCATAATCATAACTCTAAACCTTACCCTAACCCCAACCCTAATTGAAGCCTAATCCTAATCGTAACTCTAACCGTAATTGAACTCTAATCCTAACCTTAATTCTAATTGATTCCTAACACTAATTAAATGTCAACGCTTAATCTAACCTTAATTATACCTTAACCCTAATTGAATCCTAGTAACCTTAACCCTAATTGAACCCTAAGAATAACCTCAACCCTTATTAAACCCTAACACAAATTAAACCCTGATTGTAACCGTAACCCTAATTATAATGCAAATTATAATTCTATCCCAAACCATGACCTTTATCCTAACCCTAATTCTAATGCAAATTATAATTCTATCCCAAACCATGACCTTTATCCTAACCCTAATGCTAATCCTAATCATAACACAAATCTTTAACCTAAAACCCTAAACGAAACCCTAAGCTATATCTTAGAACACTAATTGATCCTAACCCTAATCATAACCCTAACCCTAACCCTAATTATAAATCTAAACTTAACTCTATTTAAACTCTAACCCCAACCCCAACCTTGTTTGAACCCTAACCCTAATCTTAAGCCAAGAATTATCTTATAAGCCTAACCATAACCCTAGCCCTAATTGAATCCTAAACCTAACTCTATTTAAATCCCAACCTTGACACTAACCTAAATTGAACCCTAACACTTACCCTAAATGAATACTTAGGTTAATTAAACTCTAACCCTAATTAATTGTAACTCTAATTGCTACTAAGCTTGGCCAGGGTAGAAGATCGGGCAAATGGCAGAGAGAGCATGAAAGCTTCCAAGATATAGCAGATGGTGTTCAAAAGACCATTCTGGAGATTCTCCAATCTCCTGGTAAGATATGAAGATTATGTCCTGGAATATTAGAGGGCTCAATAGCCTTCACAAGAGGGATATTTTGCAAAATTTTGTTAGGGATCATAAACCTGATATTCTCCTCATCCAAGAAACTAAAATATCCAAAGAAATGGTGGAGAATATCAAAATGTATCAGAATTTTGGGATTTAAGGAAATAGTTCAGATGATGCATCAGGAGGCATTGCTACCTTTTGGAACCAAAACATCATTAAAGGGGAGCCTTTGTTAGAAAGAAACAATCATGTGGCTACTAAATTTACACACATCAGAGATAACTTTAGCTAGATTCAGTCAAACATCTATGCTCCCAATGGGAAAGGAGCTAGAAAATATTTATGGAATGAGCTTTCTGCTTTCCATAGGATTTTTGATAATGACCATTGGATAGTCATGGGCAACTTTAAGACTTCCCTTCTGAATGAGGAGAGAATTTAGAGGTTCTTAGGTGAACCAGGAGAGTAAGTCTAATCTTTTTGACTTCATCAACAATAAGGAGCTGATTGATATGGACTTTCAAGGGGCTCAGTATACTTGGTCGAATAGAAGAACTGGTAAGGAACTAATTCAAGTTAGGTTAGATAGAACTTTAATTTCTCATAAGTGGCTTTTAAGCTATTTTTTCTCTCTAAAATCTCTTTCTAGAGTTGGGTCGGATCACTTTCCCATAAGCTTTGTGGAAGAACCTATAAAGGTGAAGAAAAATGCACCCTTTAGATTTAAAAGAATGTGGCTGTCCCATCCCCTTATCTTTGATGAAATAAGGGAATGGTGGAATATTAATGTTTTGGGTACTACTATGTTCAAAATTGCTAAAAAACTGAGAGAAGTCAAACACAATTTGAGAAGATGGAAAAAATAATCTTTTGGAAAAAAATTTGGCATGAAATCTAAACTTTAATTGAAGCTTGCAGAGATCTAGGAAAAAATCCAGAAGGAAGGATACATTGAAGATAATAAGGAAAGAGAAAATGAGTTATTGGTGAAACTGCATGATATAATAGCAAAATAGGAGGAGTTCTAGAGGCAAAGATCGAGGGTTTTGTGGCTCTTTGCTGGAGACAAAAATACTAGGTACTTCCATTTATCTGCTTCTAAATACAAGGCTGCCAATAGAATCGCTTCCATAGAAGTTAATGGTACTATATTTGAGGAAGAGGAAGACATCAAAAAGCAAGTTGTCCTCTTCTATAATAACCTTCTTCCAGTGAATGGGGAAATCAATCAAAATGATCAAGAATTTTTATTAGAGGCCATCCCCAAGGTTTTTGGAAAGGAGGACAATGAAAAGCTTGCGGCCATTCCCTCTATGGGAGAAATCAGGAAATTTGTCTTTTCTTTTGAAGGAAACAAGGCCCCTGGGCCTAACGGATTTCCTATGTTTTTTTCTCAATGGTTTTGGGATATTGTGGAAAATGATGTTGTGAATGTTGTCAAGGAATTCTTTAGTTCCGGAAGGCTCCTTAAGGAACTAAATGCTACTTTTTTAGTCCTTATTCCTAAGAAACTAGGGGCTATGGAGTTTGAGGCGTTTAGACCTATTATTCTTTGCAATTCTCTCTATAAAATAATATCTAAGGTGTTGACTTCAGGGATCCTTTCTATCCTTCCTTTGTTGATTTCCCCTCAGTAGAATGGTTTTGTTCCTGGAAGGAAAATATTAGACTCTATAGTCACAGTCCATGAGAAGATTCACTCACTTGTGGAATATAAAACTGAAGGGTTTCTTCTTAAGTTGGACATTTCCAAAGCATATGACTGTGTTGATTGGGAGTTCTTATTCAAAATTCTAAGGGGGTTTGGTTTCAATAGTAGAGTCATTCAGCTATTGAACCAGTTGGTTACCATAGTTTCCACATCTATCATTGTGAATGGATCTCCCTCTACATTCTTCCAAAATTCAAGACGTTTAAGACAGGGGGACCCTATTTCACCTATTCTTTTTACTATAATGGTTGAAAGTCTGGGAAGGAATCTTAAGAGATTGATCGAACAAAGGGCCCTTGTTGGTCTCAGTCCTTCTTCTATGAATTTGATTTGTTCTCACCAATAGTTTGTTGATGACACTATGCTTATGGGAAGATATTTTGTGAATGAGGCTAATATTTTTAAAAAAACTTTGGTTGTGTATGAGCAGGCAACTGGGCAGAAGGTTAATAGACAGAAGAGTTCCATCTTTTTCTTCAATACCCCTGAGCATAAACAAGTCAAGATTTCTAGAATCCTTGATTGCAGGGTGGAATCCTTACCTTCTTCTTATCTTGGACTTACTTTATGCCTTAAACCCTCAGATTCCTTTTGGTGCTCTTTGGTTGACAGGTTGGAAAGGAGCTCTCTTGAGACAAGCTGGAAAAATTCAGCTTCTTAAAGCTTTTCTTCAGAACCTCCCAATTCATGATTTAAGCCTCTTCAAAATCCCTGCTAAATATGTTGATGCCATTGAAAAGATCCAGAA
This sequence comes from Sequoia sempervirens, assembly GCA_007258455.2. Classification (NCBI taxonomy): domain Eukaryota; kingdom Viridiplantae; phylum Streptophyta; class Pinopsida; order Cupressales; family Cupressaceae; genus Sequoia; species Sequoia sempervirens. Next base: position 145,677,093 of record VDFB02353493.1, on the reverse strand, counting down.
AAGATTCCTTTGGTCTGGAGTGGAGGAGAGAAAGAGAATGCCTCTTATAGGGTGGGATTTGGTTTGCAGACCAAAAACCTTGGGGGGTTTAGGTCTAAGAAAAATAAGAACTATTAATAAGACTCTTCTAGCCAAACAAATATGGAGATCTTTCTCATCTAGCGAGAGTGGAAAGACAGTTTAAGAAGTAAATATATGGCTAACCGAATGTTCCTCAAAGCTCTATCGGATTCTCCTATCCTCCCATGTGGTTCAGCTTGCTGGAATGACATGATTGCTGGTAGAAGAATTTTGGAATCAGGGATAGGATGGCACATGAAAAATGGTAATCAAGCTAGATTTTGGGAGGATAAATGGCTCTTTAAGGAATCCCTTATTAAAATTGAAAGATTCAATAAATGGGTAGAGAAATGTAAAGTTGCTTTTGGGGAACTTATCAAAGACTACTGGTATGAATGAGATTGGGTGAACTTATGTGTGATAAGTCACGATTTGGCTTAGCTTCAATCTTCCTTAAAGGCTATCAACTTGGGATAGATTCAATAAGATGACACTCTTGTTTGGATGGATAACCCTTTGGGTAACTACTCTGTCTCTTCAGTTTTCTCTTTGTTGTCCCTCTCTAAAGGCCCCCTCCCTTCTGGTCTAAAGCCTGGATTAAACACTTGACTCCAAAATTCAATATCTTCTTTTGGATAATGCTTCAAAATAAGGTTCTCATGGTGGAAAATCTTTGTAAACGGGGATTTCAAATCCCCAACAGATGCTACCTCTACAAGAGTGAGGCAGAGTCAGCCAACCGCTTGTTTCTCCACTACCTATTTGTTTCTTTAATCTAGGGAAAATTATTAGCAATCCAGAATATTTCTTGGGTGTTCCCCCAAACCATTGAAGAGTTCTTTTTACAATGGAAAGCCCCTACTAAAAATCCCTACATTCGTAGGTTATGGGATTTCTTATTCCCTTTTGTTGCTTGGCGAGTGTGGAAAGAACATAACAATAGATTTTTTAGGGACAAGGAGATGTCAGAGAATAATGTTTTTGAGAAAAAATTTAGGCTTATAAAGGAAAATTTTAATGTGACTCCTCAAAAAGCTCTTAACCTGGAAGTTGTGGTGTGCACTCCCTATGATTTAAGGATAGAAAAAGATTGGAACATTAAAGTGGATATTTCATCTGCCCAAAAGTCTGCTAAGAAAAGTAGGGAGGGTGTTTGCTGGACTTTTCCCCCAAACGGTTGGCATAAAGCCAACTTTGATGGAGCAGTGAAGGGCAACCCGGATATGGCAGGAAGTGGAGGCATGCTAAGGGATCCAAATGGTAACTTTATGGTGGTTGTGGATATATCCATAGGTCACCAAACCAACCATGTGGCAAAGGCTATAGGAGCTTTTCATGTTTTAAAGTTAGCTCATAATTTGAATATAAAAAACTTATGGCTTGAAGGAGATTCTAAAAATATTATTGATTGTCTTTTAGGAAGGACCCCACCCTCTTGGACAATAAATAATTGGATAGATGAAGCTAAGTCTATTCTAGACAAATTTGAAAAATTAAAAGTTTCACACATCTACAGGGAAGCTAATAGCGTGGCAGATTATTTTGTGAATAAATGGGTTAGGAAGCAAGGATTGAACATGTGGCAGAATTGTAGGGACTTGAGAACTGAAGTCAGGTCCTTACTAGATTATGATGTTACGCATGGGAAAGAGGCAACTATATTTAATGATTAAAGAGAAAGGGGACAGGTACATCGAAATCAAGAGATTTTATGGGGTTGTGTCATGTTACTTAGAAGGGAAGGAAAAGCGGCACGCTTTGTGGGTTCCTTGGAACAGTTGCATAATTCAACAATAGGTTCTCGGCACTGGTAGAGTTGGTAGTAAGGAGCAAACGAATATGGGGCGACAGGAAAAGAGTTGAGCCTAAAAGTTATGAGGTGCACACTAGGAATGAGAAGGTTTGGGAGTGGATTGTAAGAGGTGGCCTGGTTCCATATCTAGAAAAACTTCATGGGCCTGACTCTATGGCTATACACTACTTCGAGAAGAACTGGAACAACAGCGAAATCATTCTCTTTGGAAGGAAGGTGAAGCTGGATGAACAAATTATACGGGAGATTATTGGTATGTCCACTGAGGGTGTGAAGTTTTATCATGACAAAAGGTTTTCTAATGAGGCGGTCATCAGATTTCCTAAGAAGGACAAGGAGAAATTGAAATTGGTTAAAATCTCTAACAGTTATTTCAAAATTGACACTATCAAGGCATTGTGGAGAAAGGTACTTCGTGTTATGTGGAGTATATCACATTGGACGAGAGATTTACCAGAGTGTATGGGAATCATTTTTCCATTCTTAACCACTTTCGACATAAGGTAAAGATTTCTATGCCTCACTACCTACTATGTTCATTGACTAATAGCCTTGAGGACCATAGGAAAAATCCCAGGAGATACCCTATTCTCCATCCTGGTCTTATTAGGTTAATATTTGAACACTTTCAAAGCATGTTAGCTTTATCTAACCCTGTTGCCTATGTGAAGTCTGAGGACAATGATACTGATAGTGGGGGTTTGGAGATTCAGCCTAACCAAGAGAGAATTTTTGAAACCCACCCATCCTCTGAGATGTCTAGTAAGAAAACCCAGTCTAAAAATCCCCAGCTTTCCAAAGATAACCCTAAGACCTTCCCCGACTGTTCTACCCCCTTTAAGAATCTTGTTCTTAAGGGCTCCCCTGCCAACAAGTTGGTCTCCTACTCTGCAAACTCCTTGGAAGATAAAGCCGAGAACCCTGAAGCTTGTAGAAATTTTGTGTCCTCCCCTCCTGCCTCTTTAAGATTTGAAGGTACTAGATTTACTATCTCCCCCAACTCGGGTAATGTTAACCTCATTTTAGACCGAGTTCAGTCTGGTGACATTTTGGCCTCTACTAGAAACGACATCAGTGACATTTTCAGGGTCTTGAAATGGGCCTACCAAGAAATTAATGAGCTTAATCAAAGAAACAAGACTCTATATAGCAAATCCAAGGAGTTGGAGTTGAAGTTGGTCGCTCTCAGCAATGAAGAAGGGAAATAAAATAAGAACAGTATTGGTAAGAAATGAGGTGACATTGAGTAAAAGTACAAGTCTTTGGAAGAGGAAATGGTTAAAATTAAAAATAACTTGAAAAAATTTGTGGAACAAAACCATAAAATGGCTAGGCACAATGCCATTATTATCAACGCTATGTCTGAAAAGCTGGAAAAAATGCAACAGGGTTCGCTGGTTGTTGACTTGGAAGTGAAAAAGGAAAGAAAGAATGAGGACCAAGGTATTTCTAAAAGGACTCGGTCCAACCTCAAAAGGAAAGAGCCTCCCACTACACAGATGGTCCAGATCTTAAAGAGGGGGGTTCAGGATATGAATGAGCTGGAAGCTGACAGAACAAATCTTTTAAAGACACAAATTTAGCTGTTGCTGGCTTTTTGGCTAGTTTTTTGGTTCTATGGCCTTCGTTGGCCATTTTGATGGTTGTGATCATTTATTGTTGTTGTTTTACAGTCTTTCTGTCTGTGTTTTCTTTACTAACTTTCTCTTTATTTTGTAAACTTTGTGGTTTTGGGTCCCTCTAAAACCCATTTTTTACTCTTTCAAAAACATTAATTAAAACCTAACCTTAATTAAACCCTAACCTTGATTGAATCTCAACCCTAATTAAAACCTAACATAAACCTTGACCCTAATCCTATTAAACCCTGAATTTAATTAAAACCTAGACATAATTGAGCCCTAACTCTAATTGAACCCTAACCCTAATTGATTGTAACTATAATTAAACCATAAATGAACCTTAACCTTAACCATGATCCTAATTAATTGTAACTCTAATGAAACCCTAACCCTAATTGAATCTCAATCCTAATTAAACCCTAACACAAATGTTGAACCTAATCATGTTTAACCCTAACCCCAAGCTTTATTAAAGAACTATAACCCTAACCCTAATTGCACACTTACCTTTATTGTACTCTAACCTTAACCATAATTAAACTCTAATGCTAATTGAATGATAATATTAAATTTAACCCTAACCCTAATTAACACTTACCCTTATTGTACTCTAAATCTAACCCTAACTAAATCTTGACCCTAATTAAAGCCTAACCCTAATTGAATCCTAACCCTTATTGAACCCAAAACTTGACCCTAATTGAACTCTAACCCTAACCCTAATTAAACTCTAACCATAGGTAAACCTTAATTCTTATCTAAATTTAATCTTAATCCTAATTGAACTATAACCCTAATTTTAAATCCTAATTAAATCCTAACACTAATCCTAACCCTTACCCTAATTGAACTGTAACTCTAACCCTAACCCTAATTCAATCATAATTGAATCCTAACCGTAACTAATTCCTAATCATAACCCTAATTAAACTAACCCTAAATTTCAAGGTTTATTTTATAACCCTAATCCTAAACTAAATTAAACCTTAACCCTAAGTGAATACTTTAATTGAATTGAAACCATAGTATTAATCAAACCCTAACTGTGACCCTAATTTAACCCTAACTCTAACCCTAATTTAACCTTAACCTTAATTGGGTCCATACCCTAACCTTAACCCTTACCCTAATTGAACCCTAGCCCAAACACTAATTGTACCTTAACATTAATCCTAGTTGAACTATATACATAACCCTAATTGAACCCTAACCATAATCCTAATTGAACCCTAACCCTAAAATAATCCCACCCTAATAAAACTTTAACCCTAATGGAACCCTAACCATAATTGAACCTTAGCCCTAATTGTAATGCCAACGCTATATGTAACCATAATTGTATCCTTGATCATAATTAGTGTTAATTTACAATAAGCCCTAACCCTAAAATAATGTTGCCCCATAAAACTCTAACCCTAATTGAACCTTAGTGACAATTGGACCTTAGCCCTAATTGTAATGCCAACCCTATCCTTAACCATAATTGTATCCTTGATCATAATTAGTGTTAATTTACAATTATGTTAGTATTAGAATTTTATATAGATCCATGTGGTTCGGTTAGGGTTGGAGTTAGAGTTAGAATTGGCATTAAGTGTTATCATTAGTGTTAGTGATATATATCTATAAGAAAGTTAACTTAAGGTTATATATGTTAGAGTTAGAATTAGTGTTTGGGTTGGAGTTAGGATTAGAGTTAGGGGTAGGGTGAGAATCAGTGTTGTTAGAATTTTCAAAATACTGTTTAAAAGATATATATGCTATAGAATTAGTGTTTATTTTAGGGTTAGGGTAAGGGTTAAAGTTACAATTAGAGTTAGGGTAAGGGTTAGAATTAGTGTTAGAGTTAGGATTAGACTTACTTTAAGTGTGAAAATAACTGTTGCTATTAGAATTTTATATACAATTATTTTAGGGTTAGGGTAAGGGTTAGAGTTATAATTAGAGTTAGGGTAAGGGTTAGAATTAGTGTTAGAGTTAGGATTAGAATTATTTTAAGTGTGAAAATAAGTGTTGCTATTAGAATTTTATATAGAATTAGTGTTATTTTTAGAGTTAGGGTTAGGGTTAGGGATTGAGTTTGAATTAGACTTATAGTTAGGGTTAGGGTTAGGGTTAGGGTTAGGGTTAGGGTTAGGGATTGAGTTTGGATCAAACTTATAGTTAGGGTTAGGGATTGAGTTTGAATCGAACTCATAGTCAGGGTTAGGTTTACAATTAGTTTTAGTGTTAAGGTTAGGCTTATAATAAGAATTAAAATAAGTAGTATTATGTATATATATATATTAATAAAGTTAGCCTAAGGTTATATATGCTAGGGTAAGAGATAGAGTTAGTGTTAGTGTTAGAATTAGTGTTAATGTTAGAAATAGTAATAGTGTTAAAATAAGTGTTAGTGTTAAAATTAGGATTTGTGTTAGTGTTAGAACTAGTGCTAGAGTTAGAAATAGTGTTAGTGCTAGAAATAGTGCTACTGTTAGAATTAGAACAAGATTTAGGATATATATATTAAATAATATATATAATAAAGGTAACATAAGATTATAATTAATATTGTTAGAATTGGTTTTATTCTTAGAAATAATAATGTTTTGTGTAATGTACATAAACCATATTAATAATATTTCACATAATTTACTATAATATAATATATTGTTAATTTACAATTTTATAATATATAGATTTACTATGTATATAATCTAATTATAATATTAAATATATATAATTTTATAATTTACTATATGATATAATTTAATATTATTTTATAATTTTATATATATCTTTTATTTTAATGTTATATAATTTATTTTTTTAATTTGAAATTAATTTATGTAATTAAATACTTATTATCAAATATTATTTTATATTATATAATAAATCATATAAAATTAATATTTAATATATAATATATAATGCATAATATAATATATAATCTAAATGCCTAAATTAAGCATGTGGTACAATAAATTATTTCTTTTCAACTATAAGAACTAGACAAAAAACTAAAACTTATAACCCTCTTCAATCTATCATTCACATTTCTTCAATAAGATTATTGTACATGGGTACATGGTCAAGTCTAGTTTTTCAACCAAATTTTGATGTGTTTTTTTCTTAACATTCTCTAAATTGCATTTAAGTAGATTTTTTTTATAATCTACTCACAATTTTAGTTATTGTTACTTAAATAGTTACATTATTTTTTTAGTATTTATAAAAAATAAAAATTATGTTTCTCATGCAATCTAATAATGATGAAGATAAAGATGGAAATGTTAATTTTATTCTATTATAAATCTTACATATTTTATCATGAGAGTGTGTTGACCATTGCAATATAAATCTAGTTCTTAAATATTTATAACTATTTTTTCCCTATTATTTTAATAATTAAATTTCTATTCTTCATTTGATTTTTTCAATGTCTTCATATAACAACTAAAAGTGTATTTAATTATTGTCTTTGATTAGAAACTAAAAATTAATGATATCATCACAAGCTATGCTTCATTCTATACACATTTAAAAAAGGGAAGTTAGTTTTTAATTATTTTTTTGTTAGTTAGTCCTAGCTATACTCAATGATTTTTTTCATAATATATTCACTTCAATAATATATAATTTTGAATAAAAAATTGAACATTTAAGATCTTACATTATCCCATATAAATATATTTGCTTATTTAGTTTATAATTATAGTAATTTCTTGTATAAATCTAATTCTTATTCTAAACATGTTAAATTATTTTACTTTAGAATTGACAAAAGAACTCATTCTTCCTCCTTTTCAATGATGTAAATTTTACTTTGATCCTCAAAAGAACAATTAGAAGGCTCTCACCATTAAAAAAGGTCTATAATATTGATACTTCATATGTGAGCAATGGAACTAGGAATTTTCTGGTGGAGAACAATGTCATTTCTTTAATCAATCTTATTTGAAAATGCAACCTCATCTCAAAATAATACTTAATAATCCTATTATTAATAATAAGCTGAAATGAAATAATTAATTTAATATTAATGAGTATTTTATTAGTAATTATTAAAAAATGTGATTACCCCCTACCCTATCATGCACTCCTACACACCACATCCCAAGGACAACTCCCATCCGTACTTGGAAAAAAAAATTAAACCTATTTACAATTGGTATTGAAAGAATGTCTATAGTAAAATCAAAGCATACACAAACAATGATATGTGTCATTCTAGTTAGAAAATCTAATTTCAAGTGCATATTTTATGTTACTCATGATCTAAATTTACTTATAAATTATGATAATGACAATTACTTAGATGCTATTTGCTACATTCTTAAATATTATGTCTTAATAAATTGTTACATAAAAGAAAAAAAAATCAATCATAAGACTTGAAGTTGTAAATATACTTTTAATAATTATTCTGCCAATTTAACACATTATTTCATTCTTCATTACTTTTAAATATCATCCAAATCAATCAATAAAAATATTTTTTTTATCAATATATATAAAACAATTATTTACTATTTTTAATAAGAATAAATATAAAACTACCATTGAAACCATTTTATAGAAATTGAACTTCATTTCCACAAATTTTAAAAGTCCATTTTTAAAGAAAGACAATGATGGTGAGGACATCACAATGTTCCACATATTGTATTGTACAGTACAAAAGAACTGTAAATAACAGCCTGAAATTTTATGTTTTGTAAGTTAGCTGGAAGTGGTTGGAAGTGTTCTATCACGTGAGTAGTGAGCTTTGAAATTTTAATTTTGCTTTGCTAAGAAAGTCCTCGCTCTCAAAACGTGTTAGCATGTGGATTTATAATACGACTGAAATTTACGTGAAGCATTTTCATCACGCAATTCCAGACCTTTGAAGATTTTGTTTTGTTTTCAAAGGAAAACTCTCATAGTCAAAATACCTTACGACATCCACATGTGTCTAAAATTTGAAAATGAATAATTTTATTATATTTAGTGTTGTATTGCATGTGATAGGCTTATTATTGTTATCTTCTGTGTCGAAAGATTAGTCTTTTTAGGTATTTCAGCGATTATTTCGTTTTTATTGGTACCAGTCTTACATTTAGTTTAGCATATATATATTATATATATAAAAATGCCGAGAGATATCCTTCTCGAGGTGTCTATTTTTATCAATTATTAGTCACATAAAAGTGCAATAGATGCCTCGAAAAGGATATCTCTTGGCATTTTTATATATATTATTTATAAATAATATATATATGCTAGTAGTATTCTCAATGTGACATGGAAGACAAAATTATTAGGGTTAGGGTTAGAGTTAGGGTTAGCATAAGAGTTATGATTAGGGTTAGTGTTATCATTATAAATAGGGTTATAGTTAGTGTTAGTAGTAAGATTAGGGTTAGGGTTAGGGTTATGATTATGATTAGATTTATAATTAAAATTTGGGTTGGGGTTAGGGTTAGGGTTATGATTATAATTCGGGTAAGGGTCAGGGTTAGGTTAAGGCTAGATAAAGAATTAGGTTTAGGATTAGGGCTAGGGTTAGTGTTAAGGTTAGATATAGAATTAGAGTTAGAGTTGGGGTTAGGGTTAGGTTAGAATTAGGATTAGGATCATGATTAGGTAAGAATTAGGTTAGGTTTATGGTTAGATTTGTGGTTAAGGTTAGGGTTAGCATTAAGATTAAGGTTAATGTTAGGGTTAGAGATAGAATTATGGTTAGAGTTAGAGTTATAATTACAGAGAGAATTAGGTTTAGGATTAAGGTTTGGGTTAAAATTAGAGTTAGGGTTAGGGATAGGGTTAGGGTTAAGGTGAGGATTAGGGTTTGGAATAGGGCTAGAGATGGAATTAGGGTTAGAGTTAGGTTTAGGATTAGGGTTTGTGGTAGGATTAGTATTAGGGTTATGGTAAAAAATAAAATTAAGGTTAGGGTTAGGGTTAGGGTTAGTTTTAACATTTGAGTTAGGGTTGGGTTACGGTTATAGTTAGAGTTAGGGTTAGAATTAGTGTTAGCATTATGGTTCGAATTAGAGTTAGGATTTGAGATAGGGTTATGGTTAGTGATACAAGTAGTGTTAGGTTTAGTATTAGAGTTAGCCTTTGAGATAGGGTTAGGGTTAAGGTTAGGTTTAGGATTATGGTAAGTGTTCCAATTATGATTTGGGATAATATTGGGGTTATGGTTAGATATAGCATTAAAGGGTTAGGGTAAGGGTTAGATATATTATTAGGGTAAGGTTTAGGATAAGGGTTTAGGTAAGGGTTAGGGTTAGTTTTAGGGTTAGGATTACAATAAAGGTTAAGGTTATGGTTAGGGCTAGGGTTAGGATAAGGGTTTAGGTTAAAATTATGGTTAGGGCTAGGGATAGAAATATATTACAACCCTTATCATAACCCTAACCCCAACTTTTACTCAATTTTTAGTTTAGAACCCTTACCCTAGCCTTAACACTAACTGTAATTGAACCCCAACACTAACACCAACTAAAAGGTTTATTTTAGAACTGTAATTTAAACCCTAACCCTAATTGAACCCTAACCCTAACTCCAACCCTTATTAAACCCTAAGCTTAACCCCAACCTTAACTAACCCTTAACCATAACCCAAACCTTAATAATAACCTTAATCTTGATTAAACCCTAACCCTAATCATAACTCTAATTGAACACAAATCCTAACCCTAATCAATCCCTAATTGCAATTGCAACCATAACCATAACCCCAATCATAATCGTAATTGAATAGACTAACCCTAACCATAACCATAACAATAACTGTAATTAAAACATAATTCTAACCCTTACCCTAATTGATACCTCAGCCTAACCTTAATTAAACCCTCACATTGACCCTAATTGAAACCTAATCTTAACCTTAACCCTATAGAACCCTTATCATAACCCTAATCCTAACTTTTACTCAATTTTCATCTTAGAATCCTTACCCTAGCCCTAACACTAACTGTAATTGAACCCCAACAATAACACCAACCAAAAGGTTTATTCTAGAATTATAATTTTAACCATAACCCTAATTGAACCCTAACCCTAACTCCAACCCTTATTAAACTCTAAGCTTAACCCCAACTTTAACTAACCCTTAACCATAACCAAAACCTTAATAGTAACCTTAACCTTGATTGAACCCTAACCCTAATCATAATTCTAATGTATAATAATCCTAACCCTAATCAATCCCTAATTACAATTGCAACCCTAACCATAACCCTGATCATGATTGTAATTGAACAGGCTAACCTTAACCATAACCATAACAATAACCCTAATTGGAATGTAATGCTAACCCTTACCCTAATTGATCCCTCAACCTAACCTTAATTAAAACCTCACACTGACCCAAATTGAAACCTAATCTCAACTCTAACCCTAACCCTAATCATAATCATAATCATAACTGTAAACCTAACCCTAACCATAATTATAATTTTACCCTAACCCCAACCCTTATTGAACCCTAATCCTAATCTTAACTCTAACCGTAATTGAACTCTAATCCTAACCTTAATTCTAATTGGTTCCTAACACTAATTAAATGTCAACGCTCAATCTAACCTTAATTATACATTAACCCTAATTGAATCCTAGTAACCCTAACCCTAATTGAACCCTAAGAATAACCTCAACCCTTATTAAACCCTAACACAAATTAAACCCTGATTGTAACCCTAACCCTAATTATAATGCAAATTATAATTCTATCCCAAACCATGACCTTTATCCTAACCCTAATTCTAATGCAAATTATAATTCTATCCCAAACCATGACCTTTATCCTAACCCTAATGCTAATCCTAATCATAACACAAATCTTTAACCTAAAACCCTAAACCAAACCGTAAGCTATATCTTAGAACACTAATTGATCCTAACCCTAATCATAACCCTAACCCTATCCCTAATTATAAATCTAAACTTAACTCTATTTAAACCCTAACCCCAACCCCAACCTTTTTTCAACCCTAACCCTAATCTTGAGCCAAGAATTATCTTATAAGCCTAACAATAACCCTAGCCCTAATTGAATCCTAAACCTAACTCTATTTAAACCCCAACCTTGACACTAACCTAAATTGAACCCTAACACTAACCCTAAATTAATACTTAGGTTAATTAAACTCTAACCCTAATTAATTGTAACTCTAATTGCTACTAAGCTTGGCTGGGGCAGAAGATCAGGCAAATGGCAGAGAGAGCATGAAAGCTTCCATGAAATAGCGGATGGTGTTCAAAAGGCCATTCTGGATATTCTCCAATCTCCTGGTAAGATATGAAGATTATGAAGATTATGTACTAGAATATTAGAGGCCTCAATAGCCTTCACAAGAGGGATTTTTTGCAAAAAATATTTAGGGATCATAAACCTGATATTCTCCTCATCCAAGAAACTAAAATATCCAAAGAAAAGGTGGAGAAGATCAAAATCTATCAGAATTGTGGGATTTAAGGAAATAGTTCAAATGGTGCATCAAGAGGCACTGCTACCTTTTGGAACCAGAACATCATTAAAGGGGAGCCTTTGTTGGAAAGCAACAATCATGTGGCTACTAAATTTACACACATCAGATATAACTTTAGCTAGATTCAGTCAAACATTTATGCTACAAATGTGAAAGGACCTAGAAAATCTTTGTGGAATGAGCTTTTTGCTTTCCGTAGGATTTTTGATAATGACCATTGGATAGTCATGGGCGACTTTAATACTCCCCTTCTAAATGAGGAGAGAATTTGGAGGTTCTTAGGTGAACCAGGAGAGTAAGTCTGATCTTTTTGACTTCATCAACAATAAGGAGCTTATTGATATGGAATTGCAAGGGGCTCAGTATACTTGGTTGAATAGAAGAACTGGTAAGGAACTAATTCAAGTTAGGTTAGATAGAACTTTAATTTCTCAGAAGTGGTTTTAAGATATTTTTTCTCTTTAAAAGCTCTTTCTAGAGTTGGGTCGGATCACTTTCCCATAAGCTTTGTGGCATACCCTATAGAGGTGAAGAAAAATGCACCCTTTAGATTTGAAAGAATGTGGTTGTCCCATCCCCTTATCTTTGATGAAATAAGGGAATGGTGGAATATTAATGTTCTAGGTACTGCTATGTTCAAAATTGCTAAAAAACTTAGAGAAGTCAAACACAATTTGAGAAGATGGGAAAAATAATCTTTTGGAAACATTTTTGGCATGAAATCTAAACTTCAATTGAAGCTTGCAGAGATCTAGGAAAAAATCCATAAGGAAGGAGACATTGAAGATAATAAGGAAAGAGAAAATGAGTTGCTGGTGAAATTGCATGATATAATAACAAAAGAGGAGGAGTTCTAGAGGCAGAGATCGAGGGTTTTGTGGCTCTTTGCTGTAGAAAAAAATACTAGGTACTTCCATTTATCTACTTCTAAATACAAGGCTGCCAATAGAATCACTTCCATATAAGTTAATGGTACTAGATTTGAGGAAGAGGAAGACATCAAAAAGCAAGTTGTCCTCTTCTATAATAACCTTCTTTCGGTGAATGGGGAAATCAATCAAAATGATCAAGAATTTTTATTAGAGGCCATCCCCAAGGTTGCTGGAAGGGAGGACAATGAAAAGCTTGTGGCCATTCCCTCTATGGGGGAAATCAGGAAAGTTGTCTTTTCTTTTGAAGGAAACAAGGCTCCTAGGCCTAACGGATTTCCTATGTTCTTTTCTCAATGGTTTTGGGATATTGTGGAAAATGATGTTGTGAATGTTGCCAAGGAATTCTTTGGTTCCAGAAGGCTCCTTAAGGAAATAAATACTAATTTTGTGGTCCTTATTCCTAAGAAACCAGGGGCTATGGAGTTTGAGGCATTTAGACCCATTAGTCCTTGTAATTCTCTCTATAAAATAATATCTAAGGTGCTGACTTCAAGGATCCTTTCTATCATTCCTTCATTCATTTCCCCTCAATAGAATGGTTTTGTTCCTGGAAGGAAAATCTTAGACTCTATAGTCACAGTTCATGAGAATATTCACTCACTTGTGGAATCTAAAACTGAAGGGTTTCTTCTTAAGTTGGACATTTCCAAAGTGTATGACCTTGTTGACTAGGAGTTCTTATTCAAAATTCTAAGGGGGTTTGGTTTCAATAACAGAGTCATTCAGCTGCTAAACTAGTTGGTTACCATAGTTTCCACATCTATCATTGTGAATGGATCTCCCTCTAAATTCTTCCAAAATTCAAGAGGTTTAAGATAGGGGGACCCTATTTCACCTATTCTTTTTACTATAATGGTTGAAAGTCTGGGAAGGAATCTTAAGAGATTGATCAAACAAAGGGCCCTTGTTGGTCTCAGTCCTTCTTATAAGAAACTAATTTGTTCTCACCAATATATTTTTGATGACACTATTCTTATGGGAAGATCTTCTGTGAATGAGGCTAAGATTTTGAAAAAAAAATTGGTTGTGTATGAGCAAGCAACTGGGCAGAAGGTCAATAGACAGAAGAGTTCCATCTTTTTCTTCAATACCCCTAAGCATAAACAAGTCAAGATTTCTAGAATCCTTGATTGCAGGGTGGAATCCTTACCTTCTTATTTTGGACTTCCTTTATGCCTTAAACCCTCAGATTCCTTTTGGTGCTCTTTGGTTGACAGGTTCATAAAGAAATTGGCAGGTTGGAAACGAGCTCTCTTGAGCCAAGCTGGAAAAATTTAGCTTCTTAAATATTTTCTTCAAAACCTCCCAATTTATGCTTTAAGCCTCTTCAAAATCCTTGCTAAATATGTTGATGCCATTGAAAAGATCCAAAAAAGATTCCTTTGGTTTGGAGTGGAGGAGAGAAAGAGAATGCCTCTTATAGGGTGGGATTTGGTTTGTAGACCAAAAACCTTGGGGGGTTTAGGTCTAAGAAAAATAAGAACCATTAATAAGACTCTTCTAGCCAAACAAATATGGAGATCTTTCTCATCTAGCAAAGAGTGGAAAGACATTTTAAGAAGTAAATATATGGCTGACCGAATGTCCCTCAAAGCTCTATCGAATTCTCCTATCCTCCCATGTGGTTCAGCTTGCTGGAATGACATGATTGCTAGTAGAAAAATTTTGGAATCAAGGATAGGATGGCACATCAAAAATGGTAATCAAGCTAGATTTTGGGAGGATAAATGTCTCTTTAAGGAATCCTTTATTAAAATTGAAAGATTCAATAGATGGGTAGAGCAATGTAAAGCTACTTTTGGGGAACTTGTCAAAGACTACTGGTATGAAGGAGATTGGATGAACTTATGTGTGATCAGTCAGGATTTGGCTTAGCTTCAATCTTCCTTAAAGGTTGTCAACTTGGGACAAATTCAATAGGATGACACTCTTGTTTGGATGGATAACCCTTCGGGTAACTACTTTGTCTCTTCGACTGTCTCTTTGTTGTCCCTCTCTCAAGCCCCCCCTCCCTTCTGGTCTAAAGCCTGGATTAAACACTTGACTCCAAAAGTCAATATTTTCTTTTGGATAATGCTTCAGAATAAGGTTCTCATGGTGGAAAATCTTTGTAAATGGGGATTTCAAATCCCCAATAGATGCTACCTCTGCAAGAGTGAGGCAGAGTCAGCCAACTGCTTGTTTCTCCACTGTCCATTTGTTTCTTTAATCTAGAGGAAATTATTAGCAATCTGGAATATTTCTTGGGTGTTCCCCCAGACCATTGAAGAGTTCTTTTTACAATGGAAAGCCCCTACTAAAAATCCCTATATTCATAGGTTATGGGATTTATTTTTCCCTTTTGTTGCTTTGGGAGTGTGGAAAGAACGTAACAATAGACTTTTTAGGGACAAGGAGATGTCGAAGAATAATGTTTTTGAGAAAAAATTTAGGCTTATAAAGGAAAATTTGAATGTGACTCCTCAAAAATCTCTTAACCTCGAAGCTATGGTGTGCACTCCCTATGATTTAAGGATAGAAAAAGATTGGAACATTAAAGTGGATATTTCATTTGTCCCAAAGCCTGCTAAGAAAAGTAGGGAGGGTGTTTGCTGGACCTTTCCCCCAAACGGCTGGCATAAAGCCAACTTTGATGGAGCAACGAAGGGAAACCCAGGTATGGCAGGAAGTGGAGGCGTGCTAAGGGATCCAAATGGTAACTTTATGGCAGTTGTGGATATATACCTAGGTCACCAAACCAACCATGTGGTAGAGGCTATAGGAGCTTTTCATGTTTTAAAGTTAGCTCATAATCTAAATATAAAAAACTTATGGCTTGAAGGAGATTCTAAAAATATTATTGATTTTCTTTTAGGAAGGACCCCACCCTCTTGGACGATAAAGAATTGGATAGATGAAGCTAAGTCTATTCTAGACAAATTTGAAAAATTTAAAGTTTCACATGTCTACAGGGAAGCTAACAATGTGGCAGATTATTTTGTGAATGAAGGGGTTAGGAAGCAAGGATTGAACACGTGGCAGAATTGTAGGGACTTGAGAACTGAAGTAGGGTCCTTACTAGATTATGATGTTACGCATGGGAAAGAGGAAACTATATTTAATGATTAAGGAGAAAGTGTAACATCCATCCACTTAATACTCAAGTAATCTCAAGAATTTAATAGAAGGTAAATAAACTTAGTAAAGATGAGAGAGAATTGTTTTTTAAATTAAAACATTTGCATAAGCACAAGAATAAAGTACAACTTTTCCAGATAAATTCAAACTTGAATTCACATGAAGTCATAACTAGGATCAAGATAATTCCTTACATTTATATCACATAAGATACACTTAGCATGAAGAATATTTTTACCTCATAGCTGGAATGTCATAAACCATAACATGGAGTTCACTGCATCTAAAATGTTGATGACAATCTTCACAAGTCTTGGTGAGTCTTCTACTATAGAGGGAGAGCATCATCCTAGTGCTTTTCCTCCAACCGCGGACTCAAGTGGTCCCCCGCACACTTCCTAACTGGAAGTGCCCCGGCCCTTCACGAACGGTATAGATATAAGGAACTGTCAAGTTTCACCATCTGAGTCCTAGTGATGTGTCCTACCAAACTCAATCAACCATACAACTCTAGATCCCTTCTAGCAAAGTAATGATCTTTCTGATTGGTCGTTCCATCTAGACACACACCTCTGACTCGTCTTAGAAAACTATCTCATCCTATAGTTTTTCTTACTTTATTTGGTATTCTAGACACAACTAGTCTATATGAAAAATCCATTCTAGTCAATCCGACTTAGAAATAATCCATAACTCATTATAAACATGTAATGTAAAGATTTAGATATTTCAAACCTTTTAAAAGTCCCTTATTGCATTCTTGCAATATCTAGGGTTTATGACGTCCTGTCATTTACTTCTCAAGATTCAATACCCAACATCTTGATGTGTTAAATCAA
Source organism: Sequoia sempervirens (assembly GCA_007258455.2). NCBI lineage: Eukaryota > Viridiplantae > Streptophyta > Pinopsida > Cupressales > Cupressaceae > Sequoia > Sequoia sempervirens. The sequence continues at coordinate 145,660,245 of VDFB02353493.1, read as the reverse complement.
GTTTCGACATTATCGTAGAATCTCTTAAGGTATTATAAAGACTTCCTGTCTCGTTCTATGGTTTTCTCAACCTTTCATTGTCAATCAATATATATGTGTACAATGTCATATCCGACATAAGAGTTATAGACTCCCTACATCCTCCTTGTTTCAATACTAGGGTTTAGCTTCTTTAACCCAACACATGGAAATATCAACATCCTTGATTTTCTAAGGGTAATAACATAAGTGTAACAAATCATAAGATCCAAATGCTTTTAGTCTTTCCTAGACCACTTGGCATTGTTTTAGTTCACACTATATGTACATGAACAAAATTACTTTTCAAGGTTTACCCTCACCAATATAATATCAAGAGAATACTAATATTTCATATCAATGATCTTGATCTAAATTAATCTTTCAAGCCTTAAAAAGATTTGACTTATAAAAAAATAATGATCTATTTTCGACCCCTTGGTCTATTTGAGTCTACTGACTTTCTACATAGGTTAAGTTATGAACTCATATATAACTTCCTTTATTACCTAAACATTTATCAATCACTATAGTTTACCACCATCATATTGAATTAAGTTATGAATCTCTCCTTTTGTCTCACCTTGAGGTAAAGCATTCCAGTGATACCCAATCTTGGGCTATCTTCGTCTTTTGCACACTTAGCACTAACATAAGTTCCATTGAACAAGAACTATGAGATTTTCATCCTTGCATTGCCTAGTTTACTCCCTCTCCCAAGATAACACAACATTTAAGCGATAGTCGTTAATTGAAAGGCTATTTAAATGTGCACACCCTTGGCTTGCCTATTCTCTTGGTTTAATTTACAAAAGACATGCAAGACTCAATTTCACATAAGGAACATATCAAGAAGATAACACTCCTCTACTTCATTATAAGACAAGCTTTCTCAAGCTTGGTTAAATGTCCAAACTCGACTATGCCAAGGAGGGTTTGAGGTATCATACTAGAACTACCTTAAAACATCTAAATCATTCCCAGGCAATCAAGAATTAAACTTTCTCATCATGGAGATTTAAAGAAATCTAACAATGATTCATGATTGAGTTGGGTTAAGGCATAACTATCACATTACTGGTTTTAATAAACCATTATCTACACAGCGTATATATGCATACGTACAAGGAAAAGACTATTCCCATACTAAAGAGAAGAAAGACTACGTAAATTTATGATGGCTATTTGGATATATAGCTTACATGGCTAGATCTTTGCCAACTGCCTGAAGAATATTTGCCATTTTCTGAACTAGCTGTTCTTATCCTCATAGTCTCCCTCCAAGAAAAATCACCTCATAGAACGAGCGCCATAGCAAGATTTCAATGGGTCAAATCATTTAAGATGTATTTATTGCTTCTGGATTTGATATTTACTATCACGATACTAACTTCATAAAGACCAGCAACGGCCACTCAAGGCTTCGAATGGCTCCAAATAATATTTAGAGCATAGGGATTTACTCCTCTTCACCGCTTCACACCCCAAACCACCGGTTTCAGACGTTAACTCACGTATTGCATTGCAGACATGGACGCCATGCCTTCAGCATTTGTTGTGCCTCTTATCTCTTCGTCTAGCTCCTGCTCTATATGATTGATACCTCCTAAAATGATGCCCTTAAATTACTACGCACCTGGCATTCCCAACCCTCATTAACGAACTTCTAACCTCAATATCTTCGCTCCCTTCATAGCGGTTTTATTTTTTTTTAATCCCCAAAGATTCAACTTCCTCCTCTCATGTCTTTTGTTTTTCTACATATATCATACTCTTAGAAAAGGTCAATATCAACCACCGTGACCACGCTCCTCACATTCCCGAAAAGTGGACGGGCTTCCTCAAACTTACAAATTTGTATCACAACCAACGACCAATGGAACACTCTTGAAATGCAACTCAACTCGGGTCCAATACATAATAGCATGGCACTGTGCATGTATTCAAAATGATCAAAAATGTTTTTCCTTCTCCCTATTCACTAGTTTCAACCGCCTGATTTTCACACGGAGATGGATAGACTCCCTTCAATCTGTTCTTCAGTGAAGTTCCAAGAGGTTCCAAAAGCTCTGGAAATTCCGTTCCCGCAAGAGCATTAAGGATGTCTTCTGCCTTCATTCCTTGTTTCTTCGACCCTTTGCATATATCCCTTTGCTATTGTAGAGAGGTAATGAGTAAAAAAAGGCGAGTGCTCTTCAGGAAGACAGTCGCTGAATGCCCCCCGTTCTTCTGGAGGAATCCTCCCTCTTTCTGCCCCATTCTTGCTCGACAAGAAACCGTTATAGCAACTGTTGCCAAGGTAGTTCCTAATGCGGTTCCAGACTTAGGCCACTTCCCCATGTTTCCAAATAGCCTCCCCCATCTATCCGTTAGCGACGGATTTCATAACACTTTATATTCTCCCATTTAGCATCCGATAATGCTTGGTACTACTAGCCACGACCTGACCCAGGCAAGAAACAGTTATAGAAACCGTTTAAGAGGTAATTTGAAAGCATTCGTTTGTTCACCCGAAGTCGTTAACCCACGACATGATTCTTATCCTCTCAAATATCATCAACTGACTTAGGAATATAAATTTTGTTAATAAAAATAATAATTACCATGCTAATTGACGTGATGAGAGATGGGGTTAGAAAGTGGAGAATTGAGTTGCTATCCAATAAGGTTTATGCTGCCTTGAAAAATTGTGCACACAACCCTTCATGGCAACTATTATCGTTGATAACCCTTCTAAAAATAAAAGTTGGGTACTATCGTTTAACTCTTGGTTTATGTAGCCATTGCTAGTTTTCAACATATATTCTAGCATAATAATACATTAATAAATACTAACATCATGGGAAAGGTTGACGACATAGGTCGTTATATCATCCATCCGGCATATTCGTCAAAATGAACGAATTCAATGATGATCATAAATGATCAACATCCAAATGTAATATCATAATGAGAGTCATAAGTAAAAATGTTAAAGATTGAACATATGTAAATGTCAATCATTCAAGAATGAGGAGTTGGTAACGCAATCCTACATGATCGACGACATTGATCTTCTGTCATCTCTCGGTCGTATTCACCCCATAAAACAAACTCAAATATGATCATCATAATGACTTCCTTTTGCAAGGACTCGGGCTATCATATTAGTTTCCTGACTTATTAAGCCAATTTAAACTATTATCAAGAATATAGACATTAATTAACACCCAATTACGCAAATGAGCACAACATAAACTCGTTATGACATGAGAAGTCACATATTCGACATAAAGTTGTCTCAAATGCAAAGCAACTAAAGTTCAACCTTGACGATGTCACTATCCCCAAAACGACTAGGTTGACGTTAGGCAACTATAATTAGACTTAAGACGGCAACAACCTGTTCTATTCCTTGTATCTATTCCCTTCTCTCTGATGATGCTCTCCCTCCCTTTCTCATAGGGCAGAAACCCGTTTCCTAAATGCAACTTGCAATCAACAACACAAGATTAGTGTTTCAGTAATCATTTTCTTAATCCTCATGAGATCATCACTCCCTGACAACTTTTAAACACATGTCAAATTTTAGTCAAATAAACATGACTCATGGAAACATTGATTTTTCTAGCCATTTTAACTAAACGTCAAATCATTGAAACATGCATAATCATCTACTAATTACTTCAAAGTAAAAAGTAAAGCATAGTTAAAGTTAGGGGTGTAACAGAAAGGGGCCAGGTACATTGAAATCAAGAGATTTTATGGGGCTGTGTCATGTTACTTAGAAGGGAAGGAAAAGTTGCACGCTTTGTGGGTGCCTTGGAACAATTGCATAATTTTGTAATAGGTTCTCGACGTTGGTAGAGTCAGCAGTAAGGAGCAAACGAATATGGGGGGGACAGGATAAGAGTTGAGCCTGAAAGCTATGAGGTGCACACTAGAAATGAGAAGGTTTGGGAGTAGATTGTAAGAGGTGGCCTGGTTCCATATCTAGAAAAACTTCATGGGCCCGACTCTATGGCCATAGACTACTTTGAGAAGAACTGGAACAATGACGAAATCATTCTCTTTGGAAGGAAGGTGAAGCTAGATGAAAAAAATATAGGGGATATTATTGGTATGTCCACTAAGGGTGTGAATTTTTATCGTGACAAAAGGTTTTCTGATGAGGTGGTCATCAGATTTCCTAAGAAGGACAAGGAGAAATTGAAATTGGTTAAAATCTCTAATAGCTATTTCAAAATTGACACTATCAAGGCATTGTGGAGAAAGGTACTTCGTGTTATAATGGAGTATATCACACTGGACGGGAGGTTTACCAGAGTGTATGGGCACCATTTTTCCATTCTTAACCACTTCTGACATAAGGTACAGATTTCTATGCCTCGCTACCTACTATGTTCGTTGACTAATAGCCTTGGGGACCATAAGAAAAATCCCAGGAGATACCCTATTCTCCATCCTGGTCAAGTATTAGGTTAATATTTGAACACTTTCAAAGCATGTCGGCTTTATCTAACCCTGTTGCCTCTATGGAGTCTAAGGACAATGATACTGATAGTGGGGGTTTGGAGATTTAGCCTAACCAAGAGAGAATTGTTGAAACCCACCCGTCCTCTGAGATGTTTGGTAGGAAAACCCAGTCTAAATAACCCCAGCTTGCCAAAGATAACCCTGAGACCTTCCCTAACTGTTCTGTCCCCTTTAAGAATCATGTTCTTAAGGGCTCCCCTGCCAACAAGTTGGTCTCCTACTCCGCAAACTCCTTGGAAGATAAAGCCAAGAACCCTGAAGCTAGTAGAAATTGTGTGCCCTCCCCTCCTGCCTCTTTCAAATTTGAAGGTACTAGATTTACTACCTCCCCCAACTCGAGTGATGTTAACCTCATTTTAGACCGGGTTCAGTCTGGTGAAATTTTGGCCTCTGCTAGAAACGACATCAGTGACATTTTCAGTGTCTTGAAATGGGCCTACCAAGAAATTAATGAGCTTAATCAAAGAAACAAGGTTCTGTATAGCAAATTAGAGGAGTTGGAGTTGAAGCTAGTTGCTCTCAGTAATGAAGAAGGGAAACAGACTAAGAACAGTATTGGTAAGAAAGGAGGTGACATTAAGGAAAAGTACAAGTCTTTAGAAGAGGAAACATTTGGTTAAAATTAAAAATAACTTGAAAACAGTTATGGAACAAAACCGTAAAATGGCTAGGAACAATGCCATTATTATCAACGCTATGTCCGAAAAGCTGGAAAAAACACAATAGGGTTCGCTGGTTGTTGACTTGGAAGTGAAAAAGGAAAGCAAGAATGAGGACCAAGGTATTTCTAAAAGGACTCGGTCCAACCTCAAAAGGAAAGAATCTCCCACTACACAAATGGTCTAGATCTTAAAGAGGGGGTTCAGGATATGAATGAGCTGGAAGCTGACACAACAGATCTTTTAAAGACACAAATTTAGTTGTTGCTTGCTTTTTGGCTGGTTTTTTGGTTTTGTGGCCTTCGCTAGCCTTTTTGATGGATGTGGTCATGTACTGTTGTTGTTTTAAAACATTTATGTCTGCATTGTCTTTACTAACTTTCTCCTTATTTTGTAAACTTTGTGGTTTTGGGTCCCTATAAAACCCATTTTTTCCTCTTTCAAAAAAATTAATTAAAACCTAACCTTAACCCCAACCTTAATTAAACCCTAACCCTGATTGAATCTCAACCCTAATTAAAACCTAACATAAACCTTGACCCTAATCCTATTTAAACCCTGAATTTAATTAAAACCTAGACATAATTGAGCCCTAACTCTAATTGAACCCTAACCCTAATTGATTGTAACTATAATTAAACCGTAACTAAACCTTAACCTTAACCGTGATCCTAATTAATTGTAACTTTAATGAAACCCTAACCCTAATTGAATCTCAATCCTAATTAAACCCTAACACAAATTTTGAACCTAATCATGTTTAACCCTAACCCCAAGCTTTATCAAAGAACTATAACCCTAACCCTAATTGTGAACTTATCTTTATTGTACTCTAACCTTAACCAAAATTAAACTCTAATGCTAATTGAATGATAATCTTAAATTTAACCCTAATCCCAAGCTAAACCAAAGAACCCTAACCCTAATTAACACTTACCCTTATTGTACTCTAAATCTAACCCTAACTAAATCTTGACCCTAATTAAAGCCTAACCCTAATTGAATCCTAACCCTTATTGAATCTAAAACTTGACCCTAATTGAACTCTACCCCTAACCCTAATTAAACTCTAACCACAGGTAAACCTTAATCCTTATCCAAATTTAATCTTAATCCTAATTGAACTATAACCCTAATTTTAAATCCTAATTAAATCCTAACACTAATCCTAACCCTAACCCTAATTAAATCATAATTGAATCCTAACCGTAACTGATTCCTAATCATAACCCTAATTAAACTAACCCTAAATTTCAAGGTTTATTTTATAACCTTAATCCTAAACTAAATTGAACCTTAACCCTATGTGAACATTTTAATTAAATTGAAACCATAGTATTAATCAAACCCTAATTAAACCCTAACTCTGACCCTAACTTAACCCTAACTCTAACCCTAATTTAACCTTAACCTTAATTGGGTTCATACCCTAACCTTAACCCTTACCCTAATTGAACCCTAACCCAAACACTAATTGTACCTTAACATTAGTCCTAGTTGAACTATATACATAACCCTAATTGAACCCTAAACATAATCCTAATTGAACCCTAACCCTAAAATAATCCCACCCTAATAAAACTTTAACCCTAATGGAACCCTAACCATAATTGAACCTTAGCCCTAATTGTAACACCAACCCTATCTGTAACCATAATTGTATCCTTGATCATAATTAGTGTTAATTTACAATGAACCCTAACCCTAAAATAATGTTGCCCCATAAAACTCTAACCCTAATTGAACCCTAGTGACAATTGGACCTTAGCCCTAATTGTAATGCCAACCCTATCCTTAACCATAATTGTATCCTTAATCATAATTAGTGTTAATTTGCAATTATGTTAGTATTAGAATTTTATATAGATCCATGTGGTTCGGTTAGGGTTGGAGTTAGAGTTAGAATTGGCGTTAAGTGTTATCATTAGTGTTAGTGATATATATCTATAAGAAAGTTAACTTAAAGTTATATATGCTAGAGTTAGAATTAGTGTTTGGGTTGGAGTTAGGATTAGAGTTAGGGGTAGGGTGAGAATCAAGTGTTGTTAGAATTTTCAAAATATTTTTAAAAGATATATATGCTATAGAATTAGTGTTTATTTTAGGGTTAGGGTAAGGGTTAGAGTTACAATTAGAGTTAGGGTAAGGGTCAAAATTAGTGTTAGAGTTAGGATTAGAATTACTTTAAGTGTGAAAATAAGTGTTGTTATTAGAATTTTATATACAATTATTTTAGGGTTAGGGTAAGGGTTAGAGTTATAATTAGAGTTAGGGTAAGGGTTAGAATTAGTGTTAGAGTTAGTATTAGAATTACTTTAAGTGTGAAAATAAATGTTGCTATTAGAATTTTATATAGAATTAGTGTTATTTTTAGAGTTAGGGTTAGGGTTAGGGATTGAGTTTGAATTAGACTTATAGTTAGGGTTAGGGATTGAGTTTGGATCAAACTTATAGTTAGGGTTAGGGATTGAGTTTGAATCGAACTTATAGTTAGGGTTAGGTTTACAATTAGTTTTAGTGTTAAGGTTAGGCTTAGAATAAGAATTAAAATAAGTAGTATTATATATATATATTAATAAAGTTAACCTAAGGTTATATATGCTAGAGTTAGAGATAGAGTTAGTGTTAGTGTTAGAATTGTTGTCAAAATAAGTGTTAGTAATAAAATTAGGATTAGTGTTGTTGGAATTGAGATTAATGTTAGTGTTAGAATTAGTGTTAATGTTAGAAATAGTAAGTCTTAAAATAAGTGTTAGTGTTAAAATTAGAATTTTTGTTAGTGTTAGAACTAGTGCTAGAGTTATAAATAGTGTTAGTACTAGAAATAGTGCTACTGTTAGTATTAGAACAAGAGTTAGGATATATATATTAAATAATATATATAATAAAGTTAACATAAGATTATAATTAATATTGTTAGAATTGGTTTTATTCTTAGAAATAATAATGTTTTGTGTAATTTACCTAAACCATATTAATAATGTTTCACATAATTTACTATAATATAATATATTGTTAATTTACAATTTTATAATATAATTATAATATTATATATATATATAATTTTATAATTTACTATATGATATAATTTTATATTATTTTATAATTTTATATATATCTTTTATTTTAATGTTATATAATTTATTTTTTTAATTTGAAATTAATTTATATAATTAAATAGTTATTATCAAATATTGTTTTATATTATATAATAAATCATATAAAATTAATATAATATATAATATATAATGCATAATATAATATATAATCTAAATGCCTAAATTAATCATGTGATACAATAAATTATTTCTTTTCAACTATAACAACTGGACAAAAACCTAAAACTTATAACCCTCTTCAATCTATCATTCACATTTCTTCAATAACATTATTGTACATGGGTACATGGTCAAGTCTAGTTGTTCAACCAAATTTTGATGTGTTTTTTTTCTTAACATTCTCTAAATTACATTTAAGTAGATTTTTTTAATAATCTACTCACAATTTTAGTTAATGTTACTTAAATAGTTACGTTATTTTTTTAGTATTTATAAAAAAATAAAATTATGTTTCTCAAGCAATCCACTAATGATGAAGATAAATATGGAAATGTTAATTTTATTCTATAATAAATTTTACATATTTTATCATGAGAGTGTGTTGACCATTGCAATATAAATCTAGTTCTGAAATATTTATAACTATTTTTTCCCTATTATTTGAATAATTAAATTTCTATTCTTTATTTGAGTTTTTTAATGTCTTCATATGACAACTAAAAGTGTATTTAATTTTTATCTTTGATTAGAAACTAAAAATTAATGATATCATCACAATCTATGCTTCATTCTGTACACATTTAAAAAAGGGAAGTTAGTTTTTAATTATTCTTTTGTTAGTTAGTCCTAGCTATACTCAATGATTTTTTTCATAATTCATTCACTCCAATAATATATAATTTTGAATACAAAATTGAACATTTAAGATCTTACATTATCCCATATAAATATATTTGCTTATTTAGTTTATAATTATAGTAATTTCTTGTATCAATCTAATTCTTATTCTAAACATGTTAAATTATTTCACTTTAAAAATGACAAAAGAACTCATTCTTCCTCCTTTTCACTAATGTAAATTTTACTTTGATCATCAAAAGAATAATTAGAACAATTAGAAGGCTCTCACCATTAAAAAGGTCTATAATATTGATACTTCTTATGTGAGCAATGGAACTAGGAATTTTCTGTAGTTAGAGGTGGAGAACAATGTCATTTATTTAATCAATCTTATTTGAAAATGTAACCTTGTCTCAAAATAATACTTAATAATCCTATTATTAATGATAAGCTGAAATGAAACAATTAATTTAATATTAATGAGTATTTTATTAAAAATGTGATTACCCCCTACCCTTTCATGCACTCCTACACACCATATCCCAAGGACAACTCCCATCCGTACTTGGAAAAAAAAAAAAAACCTATTTACAATTGGTATTGAAAGAATGTCTATAGTAAAGCCAAAGCATACACAAACAATGATAGGTGTCATTCTGGTTAGAAAATCTAATTTCAAGTGCGTATTTTATGCTACTCATGATCTAAATTTACTTATAAATTATGATAATGACAATTACTTAGATGTTATTTGCTACATTCTTAAATATTATGTCTTAATAAATTGTTGCATAAAAGAAAAAAAAAATCAATCATAAGACTTGAAGTTGTAAATATACTTTTAATAATTATTCTGCCAATTTAACACATTCTTTCATTCTTCATTACTTTTAAATATCATCCAAATCAATAAATAAAAATATTTTTTTTATCAATATATATAAAACAATTGTTTACTATTTTTAATAAGAATAAATATAAAACTACCATTGAAACCATTTTATAGAAATTGAACTTCATTTCCACAAATTTTAAAAGTCCATTTTTAAAGAAAGACAATGATGGTGAGGACATCACAATGTTCCACACATTGTATTGTACAGTACAAAAGAACTGTAAATAACAGCCTGAAATTTTATGTTTTGTAAGTTAGCTGGAAGTGGTTGGAAGTGTTCTATCACGTGAGTAGTGAGCTTTGAAATTTTAATTTTTCTTTGCTAAGAAAGTCCTCGCTCTCAAAACGCGTTACCATGTGGATTTATTATACGAGTGAAATTTACGTGAAGCATTTTCATCACGCAATTGCAGACCTTCGAAGATTTTGTTTTGTTTTCAAAGGCAAACTCTGATAGTGAAAATACCTTACGACATCCACATGTGTGTAAAATTTGAAAATGAATACTTTTATTATATTTAGTGTTGTATTGCACGTGATAGGCTTATTATTGTTATCTTCTGTGCCGAAAGATTAGTCTTTTTAGGTATTTCAGCTATTATTTCATTTTTATTGGCACCAGTCTTACGTTTAGTTTAATTTCTTCCTTTCTACTTAATAGAATATAGGAAATGTATGAATTTTATGTTGTTTTGACATTTAAAAAACTTCAAACCATTCATATCAAAAAATAATTGTTATCTTAAATATAACCTTGGTCATTATGCCTTTTTTACTAAATGAGGATCGTAAGATCATCAAAACTAATGTATGAGAAAGTATGGTTTATTTCTCATCGCAAATACAAGTAAAATATAAGTTTGAAGAAAGAAAGTGATGCACTTTCATCATAGTAAGAAAATTTGTATTGTTTAATTAAATTGTACATTATACATTTCAAATATAAGTTCACACATTCACTAGGATATGAACTGACAAATAAATCTAAGGATCATCTGGTAAGAGGGATAGAGAGATATGCTAACCAAATGAAACACCCAACTCACTTGAGAATAGTCATCTTAACATTAAGCATGACTCCCAATACTACAATTTTTGTAACTCACAAGCATCTTAATATCGCCTAAATTTAGTAATTGGACAAGTAAGGAACTCACAAGAAAGAACTAAATTTGGGAACTACAATATAACTATCCAACTACACACATGGGTACCCACATATGACAAGAATAATAAATAAACCATGAATATATGACCACCACATAGTATACCATTTGTTACCATATATTATAACACACCAATTACATCAACTATGTATAGAATACATTACATCTACATTAGTTTTATTTTTCATTCTACATGAATATGAAACTAGGTTTTATAATCATGTTTCTATCACATAGCTTAATATGAGAAAAATGATAGAAAATTTTATACATGTTCAACATCAACATGTAGACATGTAAAAATTAAAGATAAATCTCTCACCATTTACATGGGTGGATAACATTACAAATCAAATTAATTTAAAATAATAATTACAATTTTAAAATTGAGGAATCCAACACCATAAATAATATATTTTCTTCAAACTACATCAAAACTAAATGATGCAAAACTAAAGAATGAAAATTCTTATTGCATTCACTTCATAGTTTTTTCCTAAAAGGATTGTGTGTCTCCTAATGGAGATTCAATTCCACGCAACCTTGTGTAATCCTTATGAATACCCATATGAACTAGGAGACAACATCTTGGGTAATCAAAAAGCACTCATGTGAAAAAAAAGTGGTTGAACTTACACATAATTATCACATCCTGAACACATAGAATTTACAAGAAAATCATACATGATGGATACAAAATAATGAATCAATGCATAAACATGCCAATCACATCAATACATGGAACACCAAGTAAGTATGCATGACTATTATACCGACACCATCAATGCACATGCATGGGATCAATACATGAAAATTCCAAGTAAGTATACTTGATGGTTCTACCAAAAAAAAAATTATACATACTCATGGAATATAAAACATGTTAGACAAAAATAAAAATACATAGAAGACTCGAGATAAGAAACTAATAAATCAAATACTATGGGATCACATACATGCACAATATTTGCAATCCAATATAAAATGGAGGAGATGATTAACATATGATTTATTAATAGAGTGTCCCCATGGTTTCAAGAAACACATAAAAGTTATGGAGAATATCTCCATCTAATAAGGATCCTAAAAAATAATCACAATGGAATGTAATATTATTGTATTATCCTTCATAGTCCTTCCATGTATCCTATTGGACATATGAAATATTCTCATGGATGAGTATAGTTAATTTCTAGTTGTGTAATTCTCCTCCTTTTTTATTAATGATTTATCTTAACCTCTCATTGCCTCATCCTAGCTTACCATATAAGAATATGGGAATTATATTTCATTCCATCATGACATAGAACCCTCACTTCCTAAGGCCACAAAGTAAAATACGTAAAAAATTGTATGGCATAGAAACTGAGGTCAATACATGGCACAAAAAATGCATTTAAAAAATGAATGGCCAGAGTAAATTTTTATTTTTCAAAACAATCAAGTATTTTTTCAAAAACTCAAAATTTTAATGGAATTTTTTTTTGGAAGCATGAATTCCTTAAATAAAACCACTGCCTACTTCATTCCTTGTGTGCGCCCCTTCATTACTATTAATCCCTCCCTCTCTACTTACATTCCTTCTTATCACTATGCATTCAACAACTATCTCATTTTTATTAACCACCTACATGTAAATGATCTAACAAAAACTAGTTGATTTGTTTTTGCATTCCCCCACATCAAATTATTAGAGAGAGATTAACATAGGATCTATTAGACGAACAAAGTTTAATTATTTTAATTCTTTTAAAACCATTGAGGCTAAAAATATTTAGTGTTAGTGGAAGAACCTTCTCAATAAATAGATCTCTTCTAGGATTATTAGGACAATGGAATTTTGTTAGGGTCTCCTCATTCAATCTCACCATCTACACCCAAAAAACCAAAAGAAGCAACGGTGGCATCTACAAAATCGTCAATAGAATCTCCTCAAACATATAATTTCACAACTTCTAAATCTACAAATGATACTAGTGATACATCTACTTTTGATGATAACAATTATGAAAAAACCACCTTCCTCAAAAGAAATGAAATCTATTTATGGAAGAGGATTTAAAATATTTTCTCAATTTTGGTATAAATCAAATGGTTGTGGTATAAAGGAAAAAGGTATCGAGGTCACTATAGAATTGAACACACAAGGTTCAAGATTTGGGCATGCTTACTAAACCATAGATTTTTGGGTCTATGTACTTCTCTTGCACTCTTAGGGTTTTTAACCTAAAAGGAGAGAGATAGGCCAAAAACCTAGGTGGTTCACTCAAACTAATGCAAGTATAATGGAAATATCAATGAAATGTGCCCAAATGAGATGGTATTAAATGCAAATAACTAATTAGGAATATTGATTATAAATACAAAACTTAAGAAATGCAATTTGGTGGAAAACACATTGTGATATGCAAAAACACCTAGAAAGATGAATAGAAATGCAAGTAAACCAAAATAGAAAGTTGTAAAACTAAATGTGTGCACTTGAGAACTTTCTAGAGACTAGAAATGACTTATGAAATGCTATTTATGTTGGAAATTTTTCCTATAGGGACTCATTCACCAATCTGGATGAATTAGTCCTAGTTTTGAGAAACTATCTCAGAACCTATTTCGGATAAATGGGTATCCAAAACTGCAGAAAACCCTTTTTAGGCCTGGAAATGGGAATAATTCACCACTAATGGTGAATGACTCCACTTTTGAATTTCTAAAGATTCAAAAGTGGAAAGAGGATCCTTCCGTCTACACTTCAGTTCCCGATAAGTGTCTGCTTCCGAAGGTATGATTTTTGGCACTATAGGTGACTTTTAATGGATATTTTGACTTGGTCAACAATGAGATGTCCCCAAAAACTTTGCAATACAATATTCAATGATTTATAAGCCCCCAAGATTCCTAAATCTACAAACACACAAGAAGAGAAGGAGAAATGTTGGATGTTAGGGCATGGGGGTTTTCCTTGGTCAAACCCCTTTTAGGTAATTAAACCAAATGAAGAAATAATATGAAGGATGAACATGAAATGAAGGGATTAATACCTTTTCATGATGATTGATCTTGGATTGCTGCAACAATATAAAGAATCTTCCCTTAAATGTCTGAAAAATGCTATCTCGGTGACCTAAGATGATAAAACCCTAACTTGCTTGACTTGAGATAGAAGAAAGATGGATGAATAATGAAGGATGGTTATGATTTAGAGTTTAGAGGCTTATATTTATAGTAAATCCACCTTATTTTCCCATTAATTGGATCCCCAAGGCCGACATGGAGAAAAATAAAACTTAAAATCCAACTTTTTCCTGCTCAAAACTCAAAAATGACCCAAATGGGACTAATTCGCCACCTAGGGTGAATCACTCCCATATGGAAAGGACTCATTCACCTTAGATGGAAAATTATTCCCAGAGGGTCCCATTTTCCAACTTGGTTGTTGGGGAATGAGCAATTCCAATTCTTATATTGATTTCATCAGGTATTTCATCAAATTATGCCTCAGGATGCATAATATGGGGTCATAGGGGCCTATTAATGATGATGTAAAGGTCAATTAGGGATTGGGATACAAAATTAAATATGAAAGTGTGATTAAGTACACTTCACAACACTAAAATAAGGTCCACTTAGCCTAGAAAGGCACAACATCTAATGTGAATGTGTAAGACACATTACAACACTAAATTAGAATTATGTTTAATTTACAAGCCTTCTAGATTGATGTGATAATGAAATTAAATACATTTTATAATGTTGAATTAAAGGAAAATGGGTTCATTAAGTCTAGAGAGGTGTGAAAGTCTTTTACAACACCTTTACAAGACATCAATAAATGTATTTTATTCAATTTGCAAGGGTCCAAGACCTAGTGTGGATGTGTAAAACACCCCACAACACTAAATAAAGGCCTCATTAAGTCCAATTTATCATCAACTATTCCCATGTCAAGCAAGAAATACTTTTTTTTTACGGTACATTAGCCCCCACTTTAGTGAGAGGATGAACTTGCTTCAAATTCACACTAAAGTAGACATTCAAGAGAGGTCCAATCATACCAATGTAGATGGTCTAAGATAACAAAGATTGAGAAGGTGGTCAAGCCCCCAGGATATAAGATCCTAAGTCAAACCATCATGAGTGCAAAAAGACACACATAAGGTCAATAATGTGCAACCAAACAAGATACACAATCATGCAATGCAAGAACTTAGGAAGAAGAGAAATGGGAAAATAAAAAGGTGGATCAAGCTTCAATCATTTGTCCAACATGTTATGGATCAAATCTAGGTTGTTTGTCCAAAAATGCATACTCAATTTGAGGTGATGAAACTCTTGGTTGTCCGTCGGGTGAGAAATCAAGTAAGTATACTCACTCTAGGGCCACAAAATTTTTGGTTATCCGTGGGGTGAGAAATCCACAAGGTGGCTATGGGGAAAATTCATGCCTCTGAATGGGATTTCTAGCTCAACCATACCAAAGTTATACCTCTTGATAACTTTAATAAGGTGCCACAAAGAAAAATGATTTTCAAGCTCGATGAGGTAAGAAAAGCTTCATATGCTTGACACTCATAGACATTGTAAATGCAACATGGTGTAAGGTTTGTTCAAAGGGATGTTTGTTTTGTTCATGCATGGTATCATCTTAAGGAACATCATGCTTAATGCTTCCAAGAGAGGAAAAATGCAAATGGTCTCATCTTGTTTCCAAGAGAGGACAAGTGCAAGGTCTCATCCTGGGGAACATTATGCCTGATGTGTCCAAGAGAGGGAATCGCAAGAAAAAGAAAATTACACAATGAAATGTGAGTGGTGATGTATTCCCCCAATTTAAAGTGGTTTTGAACACTAGTACTGTGAGAAATTTATTTAAATTAGAAGAAGAAAAAGACATGAGAGCTTACTCAGAAAGCCTTATGCCAAGTCATATGTTTCCAATAAGTTGCATCATGAAAAGGGGTAGTATGTCACATGCGAGCCAACTTAAGGCATGTCGTCCAAATCCCAAGCTTTCTCTTATATGATCATGAAAGGTCAATGACTAACCAAAAGAGGCAATGACAAGTGACATATGAGGACAAGGCTAGCGAACCCTTTGTCCTCACTTAGTTTAGGACAAAGGTGAGCCAAAATGTTTAATGAAATGCATGCTAGAGTGAAAATCGGTATCAATTAGAGGAATTAGGTGCCCACACAAAAGGAAGAATACCAAGCTCTTGAAAATTTTGGATTTTATGACTCAAAGCCTTACATTCATTAGTGGAATGACCATGAACTCTATGGTATGCACAAAATGAATTCTTGTAGTAACATTTCTTTTTGAGTTCTTGGATGAAGAGATATCAAGTGATCTTTGAGGAGTCTCGATAAGATACCCTCTTGATTAATGGTAGAAGGTGGTCTTGTAGTTTTCTTGAAAGATACATCTTTCTTAGTATTAGTTGTCATACCTACGCAAGACTCTGCAGATTGCGAGATTTTGTTTTCTCCTTTATAGGAGGGTGTAAAATCTAACAAATGCAAATCATTAGTGTTTTGTGAGATGACATTGACATTAAGCAATGTTTTATTTGTTTGTGTGATTGCTTGCAAAGGAGAATGATCAACACCACTAATGTCGATTAGTTCAGGATGTTTATGGTTAAAGTTGAATTAGAAGAATGTTGTGTGAGAGTGTTGGCATTGATTGAAGGCCTGTCAATTTCTATCAAAGGACAATAACCAATAACATGAGTGGTTTGTTGTGTGATAGGGTCTATAGGGTTGCAGATACCTTATTCATTAGCACCACATCATTTTCCACTATAGCCAAGTAAGCTCATACCCTTTTCCATAAAGCTTTTTCATTTCTTTTTGATTGGGTGGCACTGGTTGGTGATAATCATTGCCAAAGGTTGTTGTGCAATTTGTGTCATTGTCTAAAGTGGTTGAGGTGGATTCTTTTGAAGGGTCGTCTACTTTTTCATTTCCCCTATGTGAATATTTGTGTATGATTTTGTACTCGCCCATGAATTCATGTTTGAAATCCAAGGAACTTGAATCATCTTCTAATAGCTTCGTGACTTGTTCAATATGTTGTTCTTTGTTGTTCTGTTGCACAGGTTCCACTGGTGTAGTTGATGTGGATGTGCTTAAGTAATTTTCTTTGTTTTTCTCAAGTTGTAAGACATTATTAGGTTCATGATTAGCATCAAGGGTGTAGACTGTGTTGTTGTAGATGTATTTCATTTTACAATGAAGAGTAGAGGGCACCCCATTCATTTCCTAGATCCATGGTCTACCTAAGATAAAATTACATGAAAGTGTATAAGGAATAACATGGATTGGTGTGTTCAATGTGGCCACTCCAACTTGAAGAGGTATAATGAACACCCTGAGTAGTTTCTTTTCGACATTGTCAAATCCCTTAATAGATAAAGAATCAAGTTGAATGTTCGATTGATCAATGCCAAGCCTATCCAGAAGGCTCACACTACACACATTAAGGGTAGAACCAATATCTACAAGAGTTCTCTTTATCCCTTTTTGTTTGTATTGCGCTATGATCATGAAAGGATCATTTTATTTTTGCACGTCCAAAGAGGGGAGTTCACTTTGGTGGAAAAAAATTTCATTGTTTATTCCTTGAATGATGGCTGCTATGTCATTTGGTTGCACATTAGAAGATACAGGAACAAGGG
Organism: Sequoia sempervirens; assembly: GCA_007258455.2. NCBI lineage: Eukaryota > Viridiplantae > Streptophyta > Pinopsida > Cupressales > Cupressaceae > Sequoia > Sequoia sempervirens. The sequence continues at coordinate 145,642,416 of VDFB02353493.1, read as the reverse complement.
AAACTTTAGTGGTGAATCTTTTCCAATTGGCGAATTCTAGAAATCAGCAAGTCAAAATTGGTGAATTATTTGCACCCAACAAGGTGTCCAAATTGCCCAGATTTTATGAACTATCAGTCCAATTCCATGTCCATTTGCCAACAATTTTTTTTATGAGGCATATTTAAGCAACAAATTCGCCATAACAAACTACACATTTCAAATGGACCAACTAATATTTTTTTCTTGGAATCCTGAAAGCATGTAATAAAACACCTACATATTCACCAATACTATTAAAACAACATTGTATCAAGACCCATTTTTCCACTTAAAATTTACAAAAAATTGCTTGTGAAGACCCATTTCATCAATTAAAATTTATAAATAGTTGCTTATGAGGACCTATTTTGTCAATAACATTAAAAAAATTACATTTGAGGACACATTTCACCTTGAAAATTACAACGTATCATTGTATAATCACACGAGATTCACCAAATTTTTAATATACCATTTAAAAATCCCATGAAATTCGCCAAATATGGATTGATATAAATACAATCGAAACTATCATTTATTCTTACACATTTTATTCAGTTCTGATGTTCTACTTCTCGATTTAGAAGTCAGCAAAAGTCAAAAACGTAGACTTAAAGGTGAGTGATCATTTCTTCATAGTGTTATTAGTTATAATAATAAGTTTTCTTTATCTCTTTTCCATTCTTGCTTTAGTCTTAAAGATAATATTGAGTAGGGAATGGGATCTATATTATCTGTCCTTAAAAAAAAGACAATTCTTTCCATTTTTTATTCGAAGTGAGAGATCAATCTGTCGAGCGACTCGAGTAGCAAGGGTAAGGCTCCTGCCGCTCCTCAAGGTGGTGAAGAGAATCCTACTTCTCCTCAGGGTGGTAAGAATCCTACCGCTCCTCAGGGTGGTGAAGAGATTCCTTCCACTCCTCAAGGTGGTGAAGAGACTGGGAGGCCATCAAAATGCCCAAAACTTAGACGTACCATACAATCTTACTTTGGAATTTCCAAAGCTTCTAATTCATTAGGTCAAGATGGAGCTACATCATCAACTCTTCCACCAAATATTGGTAGCATTCACAATACCTTACCGCCATCGAAAGGTCAAGTTGAGATTGTCATTGAGTTAAATCAAAATGTATCAAATGAGGATGGAAATACCATAGAAGATGTTCCAAGGGATACCCAGGGTGTGGTTATCTAGAATGAAATAATTGACTTGGATGAGGATGATGATGTTGGTAGCAAGAAAAGAAGAAGCAAATAAAAAATGGGGCACAAGTGGGAAATGAATAGGAATTTTCAACTTGGTTGGTTGTCAAAGTACCCATTCATTGTACTAGTGGAGATTGACAATGCAAACGATATTGAAAAGGAAACATTGGCCAAATGTACAATTTGTAGTTGGAAATGTGGAAGAGCCAAGATGTTGCAACTAAATATTGACACTATAGAAAAGCATATCGGTAAATTTTATGAAAAAAAAATCATAGGAAGAATGGAACAATCCATCATACGATAGAAATCAAAGGAAGAATGTCTTCATGTTAGGTATGTTGCGGATTATGAAGAGCATGAAAAAGGAAGTTCGAACATTACTGCATGTAAAGGTACACTTGAGGCTCAATTTGGAAAAGCAATGGAAGCAACAAATATGTCAAAAACTATTCAGATGAGTATTGTTTTTCATATTTTTTTCTAGAGGGCATCTTATGAAAAACTACCTAGAATATTCTGGTTTATTATCTTTTTTGAACGTTCCTCACTATCCCTTCTCACATTGGTTAGTAAACACTGGATGGGAATGGGAAAACTATCTTCCTGCAGTTGACAAGAAAGATTTATAGGAGAAATTAAAAGAGTCAAATTTCATTATATTATCTTTAGATGAAGTTATTGCGGTAGACAATACTTCTTGGGTCTGTATTTATTTGTATACTATAGAACAACATGTTTTCCAAGCTCATCTTCTTTGTGTTCATAAAATGAAGGACAATTCAACATCGCAAAATCTATTTGAACTAGTCAAGAAATCTTTGAATGAAATTTCAGTTATGGATGAGTTGACAATTTCCAAAAATTTGGTGTTTGTAAGAGTTGATGGAGCTACAGTGATGGGTGTTGCCACAATAGTGGTTTACACTTTTTGGGAGATCCTATTTTTTGCTGAAATCATATATTTTTAGAAAATATAATGATTTAAGCCTTGAAAATTTCTATTTAAAGGATTCCAATTGAAGAGGATTTGATCAAACCACCTTAAACCAAGCCCCCTTGAATAAAACCCCGCTAGTTTTAAACCATACCTATAATAGAGTCTCCTTTACACCTATCAAAATGCTAATAAAAAGCCACTTTTGATTTACCTTTTGGGGGATCAAATGAACTCATTTAAAATTTATTTTTTGTAAGTATGTATTCCTTATTATAAGCTTCCAAAAAAGTATAATTTTAATTAAATTAAATTTGATTATTATATTTATTTTTTATTTCTTGTGAACGTAGGTTTTTCACCGAAAAGCAAACTCTTTGTTCTACACATGTGAAAAAATAGCATATCATAAAAAAAAATTTGAAAATATGAGTGCACCAGGTATTGAATTCTTTGATCCAACAAAAAAAAAATGAATTTTGATACATACAAAAAGTGTTATGCATTATACAATCACGCTATGTCTAAATTGTAATTGGTTTGAATTCGAAACTTGATTAAAGAAAAAATATTCAATAAAAAACTATATAACCAAGTGGAAGCACTCGATATCAGAGTTACAAATCTAAATTTGAAAGAATTAGAATTTTATCCTTCATGGAAAAAAAGTTATGTGTTATACAATGAGCGTCACTTTTTAAAAATGTTGTTTTCTGAAAAAAACTAGTTTTCGAGGGAGATGGAAAAAGAAGTGTAATCTGATTAAAAAATTGAAAAAATATATTTAGAATCTACAGAAAAAATGTCATGAAACTCTAGTTTGCATCATCTTCAAATTCCTCACAGTTTAGCCGCTATAGGTGCAAGTGAAAATTTAGTTTTAAAAATTATTTTAGTGTCTAGTTTGGCCAAAAATTGTAAACCACTATTATGGGATCACCCTATGCAAGGTCAAAGGACCGGTGTTTGCACAAAGTTACAAACTACTTGTGCACCATACATGCTTGGCATTCACTGCATGGCCCACATAATGAATTTAGCATTCAAAATTGTAAGCAAGTTCCTATAGTATCAAAAGTTGAAAATCTAGTCTACGAGATCCATGTATACTTCTTCCGAAGTCTCAAATGTTTCACAAAATTTAAATTTTTTTTGAGGGAATAACACTAGGAAACAAGCTTCTCAAGGATGTTGATACTAGATGGATCTCCCTACATGGACCAATACAATGATTTCTTTTAGAATATCAATCCTTGATTGGAGTGATATACGAGTATTGCAGCATAGTAGACAAAGCTCTTGACCTCTTACATAGGTTAAGTGATATAGAGACACTCTTGACTTTAGCTAGTCTTCACCCCATGCTGGATGTGATGAACAATCTTATGAAGAAATCCCAAGACAAAACTATGTATATTAATGAATATGCCAATCTATGTAAACATACATGCTTGGCCCTCGATAATCTATATCTATATCTAACACAAGATGGCCCAAATTATTTCATGTGGCAAAAAATTACTGATTTGAATAATCCTGATAATTATTTACAGTTTAATGCAAGTGGGAACTTATGTATCTATGTACATGGATATGAGATACCAATGTACCATTGTAAGACAGCGAGGTTCTCTAGCAAAGAAGTAGTTGTTAAGGAGGAATATTTTAATGACATCATTAAATCTGTTAGTGATAATTTGAAGGAAATTGCAAAATCTCTTTCCTCTGAGATTCGTGAAAGATTCCCTCGACATAAAATACTTGAATCCATGGGTATTGTGTATCCTCAATTTTGGCAAAACTGAGAGAAACCAAAATATTTTCATGATCAAGTATAAAATATTGATCGAACAATTTTCAAAAAGTGTAACATATGATGAGCAAAAAATAGAAGGAATTTTAAATGAAGCTAAGCTTAGAAAGCAATCTAGGAGTTTTGCAACAACTATGAGGGACTATATAAATCCATGGGCATGGAGAAGGCCTTTGAACCGAGATCAATAAAAAAAGGTTTGGAAAAACTTAGGTCAGAGTGAAATATTATGTGTTTCGATATCAAAATATTTCAAACTTGCTGATTTATATCAAACAATGATATTGGGGTTGGTGGAAGATGAGAGAGTTTTCAGTACATTGTGGTTTTTGAAATCAAATTTAAGAAACAAATTAGATAAGAATTTGGAAAATTGTTTGAGGTTGAAAGGAACTTCGTATAATATCTTTAATTTTCCTTTTGAAAGGGAACTCACAATCTAGAGGTCCACATGTGAAAGAAGAAGGACCAGGTTGTGCAACACTCCAATTCCAAACGATAGTACTGGTGGGAGTGGCAGTGGGACTAGGAAATATGACATTGACACAAATCATAAAATGTAGAACAGACTCAAAATCAAATTCAAGATGACTATTTTACTTTATCTCAAGATGAATGTCAGTTTGATGACCCTAACTCCGTTTGGGAAATGGAAGAGAATTAGAAGCTTTTAGGTATTTATATTGCACCTAATGGATCAGTTTCCATTGTTCCATACTATAGTTGATATTTTATATTGTATTCAATGAAATTGTGAATCATTACACTTCATGAATCATATTTCAAACTATAGTTGATGATATTTTATGTTGTATCCCATGAAATTGTGATATTTTATACTTTATATTATATTCCATGGTATTGAACTTGATATGTGATTCTGCATCATTTTTAAAGAACAACACTTATCACACTACTTATAAATTTCTATTGTATTTCCATTCACACAATCTTTGATAAATAACTGAAAGGAATATTATTAATCCATTCCTTGAACAAAAGCTAACAGTTCAACATCCATAACTTATAAGTTATAAGCTAACAGAAGCTAACAATTCAACATAAATAACTATTAGAAAATTTGATAGAGACAAACAGAAGCTGCAAATAATTTTACACAGAATAATACGTGCTTCCTCCTCATCTTCTTCAAACAAATAAAGGTTACATATTTATAGGATTTCTATATCCTATTATTGAGGAAACTCTTGAACAACAACTCTATTAAATATATTGAATTGTTTTAACAACTCAATGCAAACACATACATACTGCTAATCTATTACCTATATAACAAAACATGTGACTAATATTAATATTAAGTTGTTTCTCAAAAACTTAATATTAATATGACACTTATTTACAACTCATATATCAACACCCCCGTAAACATTTTATGCTTAATTATTTATGCATCCTATGATGCAATATTACTACCTATGTGAACACTAATTCCTGACACCCCCCCTTAGTGTGAACATGGGATGAAAGTATACCACAATACTTGATGACTACACATAGTAGCTCACCAAACAGTATAAGATAAGAGTAGGGACAAACACATCTACTCATGTCAAGCAATAGTGGAACTAGCCTCACTACATTTAGAACTTTCATCCAAGGATAGGGACAAACACACCTACCCATGGAACCAAGGATAGGGACTAGCACATCTATCCAAGGTCTTACATCAATTTTGGATAGGGAAAAACACATCTATCCAACATTAGTTATGAATAGGGACATACACATCTGCTCACAACAATTATGATTGGGGACAAACACATCAAATCATAATTGCCAACTCTTGTGATTGGGGACAAACACTTCCAATCACTTACATCAACTTATGTGACTGGGGACAAACATTTCCAATCACTTACACCATCTTGTGAATGAGGACAAACACATCCATTTACATACAACCAATAAATGTGATTGGGGACATACACATCCAACCACATAAAAATTTTGAACACTAAGCCCTCATTATCGTGTATGCAATCACCACTATAGATCATTGCCACTTTGATCACAAATGATATTAGACAGTTGTTGCTGCCACATGGAAATTGATCTTGGCTTTAGTCATTTTGGTACAAATAGTTTTGTCACTAATGCATTATTGCAGCCTCGTTACTAGTGACTGACAAGAGGTTGTTAAATATCCTCCAACCTTCGATGCCTCCATCCTCCAGTAGATTTGTTACTTAGCAAATTTGACTTTGAAGCTCAATTTTAGAATGCCCCCCATAAAATAGATATCACGTACAAGAGAGAATACATCCAATTACAATTGAAATAATGACACCTGAAATGAACCCTATTCTAAATAAATTAATACAACTTAACTTTGACACAAAATATATTTTGAGATATTAAATTAACTATAACTAAATAAAAACCTACCAACCTTCTCCTCCCCAATAGTAAAAATGAATCTTCACAAGAAATTATAGACTAGCACTTTGAAGTAGTTAATTAGATCCTATAGCATTGAAGTTCATGGCACCACCTCTAGGTTAAGGGCGGGTATATCTATTTTGCACGTAATGGATTGGCTTTTCATAGATCAATGTTCAACTTCAATCAGCTTGCTCCTTTTAAATTAATTCTCAGGAATCTTTAACTTCTCCATGACCAACAAACATGCTTGATAGTAAATTTTCAAGCTTGAGTGCTACCATTCATGGCCTATGGAAGCCTAGATCAACATTTGCAAGGGGACCAATAGTTGTGTTTACAAAATGATTTTGACGGCATGTAAATATTGCATTAGAATTAGTTGGCAAATCTCAGATATTTCATAGAACTGCATCCACCATAGTATGATGCACCCACTTAGACCCAATGAGCTGCAAATGACCCACAATCTCAACAAATACTGAATGATTTCATAAGTATGAAACCCCTTACAATAAATATAATATCATTGATCTGATATTCATGCATAAATATGTTTAACATTGATAGCTGCACCAATTAGAGAATCCAATCGGCTTCAACTCACAACAATATTCAATGCAATTTTATCTCTCTGAAAAGACTCTGAAAAAGATAGATCCTCCCGCATGCACATCTATCACCCATTCTCGTTGCCTCTATGATATTTGTGGATAGCTCATCGTGGGCGTAGCAAGAAATCCAAGTATATGGGATTGACTTTGATCTAGATCTCTTCGTCGACAATCCTATTTAATTTTAATGGAAGAGACTTACTGCAACAAAGAACGCGACATGGAGTACAATAGACTTACTGCAAAGGGCCCCTGAGGCATTGAATTCAATGGAAGAAATCTTCTTCGCAGCCAATAATGAATGCAATGATCGCCTGCTAAAGAATTCACTATCATGGAGAAAAATCTTCAGCGCTAATTCATTTTTCCTGTAGAGGGTTCTACCTTACTCGCATGACTAGATATTGTCAACAAGAATTAAGCTTTGATAAATCAATATGCCACGATCACCCTCACAGAGGTCAAAACGCCATAGCAACACTTTAAAGAGACAAACACAGGCACTCGGGAATAATTACACTCTGATACCAAATTAGAAAATTTGATAGAGACAACCAGAAGCTGCAAATAATTTTACACAGAATAATATGTGCTTCCTCCTCATCTTCTTCAAACAAATAAAGGTTACATATTTATAGGATTTCTATATCCTATTATTTAGGAAACTCTCACAACAACTCTATTAAATATATTGAGTTGTTTTAACAACTCAATGCAAACACATACATCCTGCTAATCTATTACCTATATAACAAACCATGTGACTAAAATTAATATTAAGTTGTTCTCAACAACTTAATATTACTATGACACTTATTTACAATTCATATATCAACACCCCCCTAAACATTTTATGCTTAATTGTTTATGCATCCTATGATGCAATATTACTACCTATGTGAACACTAATTCCCAACAATAACTTATAAAGGCATCCACACATCTTAAACAATAAAAGCTTAAACTACCAAATCACCTAAATTTTATACCAATTCTCTACTTATTTTAAAAGGTGGCACCTACCTTTTATGATATGAAATGAATAGAAATTCAAGCTGCTTTTAACCAAAAAGAAAAGAAGGGTGTAGCTTTTAACCAGAGAGCTTTGAAAGGCATGCCAATATCAAACTATAAACTAAATCACAAATACTTGAATAACTTCAGAACTAATAAATTTCTTTAACTAAACTCAACCATTTCCATAAGCATTCATTCAAAGATAAACATCTAATAGCAATGCAATCTATTAAACATCCAGAACACCAACATAGATAACCATTGGCAAGATATTTAGAATAAATCAATACACCACAACACAAAGATTATGTCTACATGAACTTTACCATATGAGTTTCTATATTGAAAGATAAATGTAAAAAAAACTTGAATGCATAAACCAATTGTCTATGGTAATGGTTTCCTGAAGACAACCGCACCCAAAAATTAAAATAGTCTTCAACTTAAAAGAACTAAAATTAAATAAAGTATCATGAAATGCTAAAAATAACTATGCATCACTTTTCTACCTCATCTTCAGATTCATCTTCCAGAACTTCAACCGCTTCATGTCCCACTACCTTTTCCTATGCCCTCATCCTGGACTTGTAATATCGATATCTAGTGACAATTGCAAATATGTCCTTGTTCCCGGGCATTGTAGTAATCTGTAACCTGGTTCTCCATTTTCCCAAAGCAATTTTATACTCAACCAACATCTTAGATTTTTTCTCTTCTCCAAATTTATAAGACTTTAGGTGGATCTGCATTGCACTGAGTTTCGAGGACTCCCATGTCACTATAATAGGATAACCTATTTTTTATTGAATATCTCTCTAAACTTCAGAGAGATCTCTTTTATATCTAGAATACTTTCATCAAACTCATCAATAATTTCCACTCCTAGAATACAACAATCTTCTTTAATTTCCCCCAACATCTCAAAATATTGATCAAGTGTCATTAATTTCCTTCACCAAATTATCATATATATTCAATTTCCATTCCAATGAATCAAACCAGGAAGGGTCTAGCTCCTTAGGATTATTCACAATTTGCTCACCAATTAATATCTTCCAATCCATAGACATCAATTCTTTCATTTCCTGAGAGAGCACATAGAGACTAGTTTGATCTTTTCTGACCTATTGAAGTTTTGTTACTAACTCCTTCCTCTTGTTAACAACTCAAGTGTAAAAGAGCACAAATTTATTTAGAAAGAAGACAGCCTCTTGAGATATTTTATTGATCCCCTCACAAGTAGCTTTGGAATAGCTCAAATTATTTTTAATTTGCTATATGTTGAGCACATCGATGCCCTTTGTTATGAAATAACTTGCACAATAGAAGAATATGATATGAAATATGCTAAAAATACTTGATAATAATTGAGAATAACAAGCCACTTCGAGGGGAAAACCTCCAAATATCTCTAATGAGAACACACTTCACAACTTGATGATGAAATAAGACTCACAACCTCCTATATATACTTATTTATGCCTAGGATATCACCTAGGCCAACTTAGACACACTTATATAATTCTTAGGTCGACCTAAACAACTAAATAACAATATGCTAATGATAATATGACTTCATAGAGAGTTAAGATAGCCGCAAGCTGACTATTCATAACCTGATGTACACTAGTATTAAGGGCATAGCATGCCCCCCTTCTTCAAAGAAGCATTGTTCTCAATGCTAATCAAGTTTGGATTCTTTTGAATGAACTCCTCGTCCTCCCATGTGGCATCTTCAACTGGTAAATTCTTCCATTGGATGAGATACTCAGTGAGAGTTCTATTCCTTAGCTTCTTTGTGCATGTTTGACGAATGCACTCTGGTTCCAAAATGATTCTTCCTTCTTCATTGAGCTCTGGTAGTGTTGTTTGAGTGGGAATATTATGGCCAATGACCTTCTTCAAATAGGAAACATGAAAAACTAGATGTATCTTTGTTGTTGGTGGCAACTTTAGCTTGTAGATAGCACTATCGATCTTTTGCATGATTTGGTATGGACCATAATACCTTGGAGACAACTTATTATTCTTTTTTTGTTGCTTTAGTGAGATTTTCTTATAAGGCTACAGTCTTAGGAAGGCCCAATCCCCAACTTCAAGACTTCTTTCACTACAATGTTGGTCTACCTGTTGTTTCATTCAATTTTGTGCCATGGCTAAATTTTCCTTGAGTTCTGAAAGTACTTGTTGTTGATGAAGTAAGTGGTCTTCTATTGCTTTAACTCTTGGTGACACCCTTATTGATGATGTGATGGAAGGAGGATGATATCCATAAAGTGCCAAAAATGGAAACATTTTTTATGAGCTATGAAAAGAAGTGTTATACCACCATTCTGCAAGTGGTAGCCAATCTACCCATTGAGACTATTTCTCTGAAGTGAAACAATGTAGATATCCTTCCAAACACTTATTAACAACCTCAGTTTTCCCATCTGATTGAGGGTGGTATGAAGATTTATGAGCCAATTGAGTACCCAAACATGAGAATAAATCTTTCCAAAAGTGACTAGTGAAGATAGGATCACGATCACTAACAATAACCTTAGGTGTACCATGTAGCTTTTGGATATTCTCCAAAAAAAGATTTGTTCACTAAACTTGTTGTAAAAGGATGTGATAATGCAATGAAATGTGCATATTTAGTGAGGTGATCAGCTACCACCATGATGGCATTATGACCTTTACATTTGGGAATCCCTATGATGAAATCCATGGATACCTCTTCCCAACGCTGGCTAGGAATAGATAAGGGTTGCAAGATACCCGGTGTCTTAATTGTCTCCCCTTTATTCCTTTGACAAACCAAACATTCAGCCACAAATTTTTGATCACTTTTTAGCCCTTCCCAAAAAAAATATTGCTTGACTTAATGATGTCTTCAAAAATCTTGAATGACTACCCACTGGATGTAAGGAAAATTAGATGCGGAAACAATTCTCCTAACGTCAATACCTCAGGAAAGAATGTAGATGTACTTTTAAATTTTACAATTATAGTCAAGTTAAGATGCACTAAAAAATAGATTATAGAAACAGAGTTTTGACAATCACACATGAACACCAGATATACGTGGAAAAACCCTTACAGGAGAAAAAACCCACCACACCAAGAGAAATCACTTTGTATTACAGTAACAAAAAATTACATACAAATTCCAAACTTATCTTTCTAGTGTCAGTTTATAGCAGCATTCACCATGAACATTCTTGGAACATAAACTTTCAAGTTATAGCCTTTATAGATTTGACTACAGTCACTGATCAACAACCTATCGAATCAATCAATAATCCAATTGATAATCCAAACTTATCACAATCTGCAATCACAAAGTATATCCATGGCATTCCCTGTCTGTTGAACTTCCTCACAGAACCATCACAACTGATTGTCTTCCAACTGTTTAGTTTCGGCTTCTCCTATTGGTCCACGAGACTCCACATAGGACGGTCAAACGGTCAACAGAATTCGCTCTGTGTTGGCATCTCGATGAGACACTAATAGTGTCTCGCCAATGCCTAATAACCTTCATATCGATGTCGCCAAGAGTCACCGTAGTCGCCAAGATGTTCTATCGAGCTCCATGAGTTACACCGAGTCACCAAGCAGTCACCCAGACCTATCATATTCACCAAGAGATCATAGCGAGTCATCAAAGGTATACCAAAGACATAAGTCATATCGAGCTCCAAAAGATAGTCAGCAAGACATACCCCGAAGGCTCTTCATCATTGGCAAGACTCATCAAAGTCGCTGGGACTTCTTATCGAGACCTCTGTGTTCCACCGATGATAAACATTCGCCAAGAGCTACACCGAAGACTTGAAAAGATGTTCCTATCGATGAGACCTTCAACGTTCACTGAGATGTCTTCCTAGGATCCTTGAGTTACCCCGATAGCCATCAGCTATCGGCAAGACAACCTTTAGTCACTAAGATGTTTCTCCGACCACTTTGAGTCACTCCGAAGAATGTATGAATGTTTCCTTGTTGGTGTGACCTCCATTCATTGGGACTTCTTAGCGAGAACCCTTAGCTATCCCGAAGCCCATGGTCGCCAAGAGTCTCCCCGAAATACGATTGAATGGCCTGTCGGCCAGAGGTCTCCCGAGCGCTATGAGGTCATAATGAATACACTATGTCACAATGATAGACTCCACAATGCAACCTTTCGGCAAGACATTTGCAAGGTCACAACAACCTGTACAAACCAGAATGAATCAAGCTGCTAGTCGGCCAGACAATGAAGATGTCACACCGACTAGTCTCTAATGGAGGTTTTAGCCTATATAGTTTGAGGCACATATTTCCAACAATCTCCCACTTGATGAAGATCATACAGGAACCTCTAGAGCACAACATAACTTACTGAAAATCATGGGCACTAAGGCCCATTAAACTGGCACACCATCTGAACTTGTCTGTGCTCACTAGCTTCGTTAATGAATCTACAACATTCTCCATAGTATCAACCTTTTCCAAACTAACCTTCCAATCCTCAACCATATCTCGTACAAAGTGGTACTGTACATCAATATGTTTCATCCTGGCATGGAAAGTAGGGTTCTTTGCCAAACAAATTGCACTCTAATTGTCACATAAAATAGTTATTTCACCTACATCAAAACCAATGTTAGAACACAAACGATTCAACCAAACTGCTTCTTTACAAGCATGAGTAGCTGCCATGTATTCAGCCTCTATAGTGGACAAAGCAACTACAGCCTGCCACATGCTCATCTAACTCACTGCACCACCATTCATCATGAATATGTATCCACTGGTGGATCTCCTACTATCAATGTCCCCTGCCCAATCAAAATCTACATAACCTCGAATGCTGAGAGTCCTCTATGATTCAACCGAATTCCCATGGTAACACAAAGCCAAAATTGAAGTACCCTTCAAATATCTAAACACTCTCTTCACAGCATCCCAATGCGTTCTTCCTGGATTAGCCATAAATAGACTAAGAACTCCTACTGCTTGGGCAATGTCTGGCCTTGTACAGACCATTGCATACATAAGACTACCTACTACACTAGCATAGGGTACACTGGTCATGTCCTCCATCTCAGTAGGAGATTTTGGACAGTTCTCAACAAATAGCTCCGTTCCCTACATGACTGGAACCACTAGGTGTTTGCAATCATTCATACAAAATCTCCCAAGAACAGTCCTGACATACTTACTCTGACTGAGCCAAAGCTTTCTATTCTTCCTATCCCTAGTTATCTCCATCCCCATAATATACCTTGTTGCATCAAGATCCTTCACTTCAAACTTAGCAGACAACTGAGACTTAATATCAGAAATCATTAGCTTGCTATTACCTATGAACAACATATCATCAACATAGAGAGCAATAACTAATATTTGATCACTTTCAGTTTTATAATATACACAATGATTAGATTTTGATCTCACAAATCCCAAAGATAATATGAATGTATCAAATTTCTAGTACCACATTCTAGGTGATTTCTTTAACCCATACAGAGACTTCTTTAATTTGCATACCATTTTTTCTTTACCTTTTTCAACAAAGTGCTCAAGCTGGGACATATAGATTTCTTCTTCAAGATCACCATGAAGAAATGTTGTGTTCACATCCATCTGTTCAACCTCTAAGTCATATGCTGCTACAAGTGACAAAAGAAATCTAATGGATGTCAACTTTGCTACAGGAGAAAATATTTTCCCATAGTCAATTCCCTCGACCTGGGAATAACCCTTTGTAACCAATCTTGCCTTGTACTTTTCTACACTGCCATCTAGACCAATCTTTTTCTTAAATACCCATTTGCAGCCCACAACTTTTCTGCCTTTAGGCAAGGGCACCAAACTCTAGGTTTCATTTTTCTCTAATGATGCCATCTCTTCATTCATGGCTTCCAACCAAGAGTCTGAATCAGACATTTTTATTGCCTCTTTTATAGTCCTAGGCTCATCAATGCTAGAAATCAAAGCATAGGCACAAGTAGAATCTATCAAAGAGAACCCATACCTATCTAGTTGTTTTCTTTCATGGGTTGACCTCCTCACTTGCTGAGGCTGAGGTTCTTCTCCTTCAGAACTTCGAAACTACTTGAGCTCTCCTCAGTTTCAGGTACATTTTGAATTTCCAATTCCTCTTTCTCTAGTGTAGGAGGAATTAATGCTACATCCTTATTTTTATCTGACTTTGTCTGACTGCAGATCTAAAGTGGAAGGTTTTAGCTCATGAAAGATTACACTTCTGTTGTATACAACCTTCTCTGTATCAGGATTCCAAAGCTTGTATCCTTTTATGATAGCCTTGTTCTCCAGTTTAGATCTTTTTACATTCGGCACATGAGCATATGCCTCATAGCCAAAAACATGAACATGTCTAAGTGAGGGCTTCTTACTAGACCACGCTTCCAAAGGTGTTTTCTCAAAAGAGCAGAATTTGGAGAATGATTAATTAGATAACATGCAGTAGATACATCCTCAACCCAGAACTTCTCCTCCAAGCCAGCACTACTGAGCATACTTCGTGCTCTCTCCATCACTATCCTATTGAACCTTTCTGTAACTCCATTCTACTATGGAGTATAAGGTGTAGTCTTGTGTCTTTTGATTCCATGGTCTTTGCAATATCTTTCAAATTCATCAGAATAGAATTCACCATCATTATTAGTCCTTAAGCATTTTATTTTTCTACCAGTCTGATTTTCAACAAGGTTCTTAAATTCCTTAAATCGACTGAACACTTCTGATTTACTTTTTTTAAAAATAAACGAATGCTCTTCTTGAATAATCATCAATGAACGACACATAGTATCTTGACTTAGACAAAGAAGGAACATCCACTAGACCAAACACATCCAAATGAATATAATCTAGCAAACCAGAAGATTTATGAGCACTGGAAGAAAATGAAACATGGTGCTGCTTTCCATATATATAGTACTTTTGATTTACTTTTCAAAAAATAAACGAATGCTCTTCTTGAATAATCATCAATGAACGACACATAGTATCTTGACTTAGACAAAGAAGGAACATCCACTAGACCAAACACATCCAAATGAATATAATCTAGCAAACCAGAAGATTTATGAGCACTGGAAGAAAATGAAACACGATGCTGATTTCCATATATACAGTGTTCACAGAATTTAAATTCAAGATTACAATCTTCAAGCCCCTCAACTAGATTGTTGTACTTCAAGGTTTTTAAACCTTTCTCTCTTATGTGGCCTAACCTATGATGCCAAAACATAGTCTTCTCTGTAGGAAGTTTTACTTCCATAGAGTTTACATAATTAGGGATATTTCCCTCTTTACCTTCATGAACAACTTTCAGTGACTTTCCAGAGACACTGTTGCATTGAACAGCCTGTGCATCCAGCTTGTACAGGGTACCAATTCAAGCACCTCTAGCCAGCACCATTTAACCTCTAGTCATCTTGCAGCCACTTCTAGAGAACGTAACTTGTACTCCAATATCGTTCAGCATACTTACAGATAATAGATTTTGAGCCAGACCTGGTATGTGCATAACATTATTAATTCCCTTTACTCTACCATCAGGGAATTGTATCATGACTCTTCCACGGCCAACAATCTCCAAAGTTGAATCACTCGCCAAGTACACCTTTCCACCATCGTATTCTTCATACTTTGTGAACCACTCTCTATGAGATGTCATGTGGAACGATACTCTAGAATCAATCAGTCAAACATCATCTAATGCCTGTGTAGCCAAGGCTACAATGAAGGTGTCACCATCACTATGAGAAGAACCATTATCAGAAGAGCCCTTCTTCTTCTTTTTCTCCTCTTTACAATCCCTTCGGACATGACCAGGTTGCCCATAGTTCCAACACTTCACCTTGGACTTTTTGCCAGGAGACTTTGATCTCCCTTCTGATTTTGATTTGTACTTCTTGTCCTTCTTCTTGCCTTTCTCCTTCGGCCTTCCTCCGATAGCAAGAGCTTACTTCATCATCTCAGAAGATTTCCTTCTCATCTCTTCTAACAGCAAAGATGCAACAACATCTTTCATCTTGAAACTGGATGTTGTACTCCCAATCACCATCACCAGATGATCCCATGAGTCTGGCAAAGAACACAATAGAAGCATACAATGATCCCCTTCTTTAGTCTTCACACCAATAGATCTCAATTGAGCAAGTAGAATGTTAAATGTGTTCAAATGATCAGCTACAGACCCTCCTTCCTACATTCTCAAAGAGTATAGTTTCTTCCTTAGGAATAGTTTATTCACCAAGGACTTCCCCTAATAAATAGATGCTAGTCTCTTCCACAAGGAAGATGCAGTCTTCTACTCATGCACATTCAGAAGCACTGAGTCTGCCAAACAGAGCCTTATCAGCCCCTTAGACTTCCTATCTACAAGGTCCCAATCTTCTTGCTTCATGCTTGTAGGTTTCACTCCAGCCACAACAATCCAAAGATCACGGTCAACAAGAAGATCCTCCATCTTGAGTTTCCACAACTCAAAGTTACTGCCATTGAATTTCTCTATTTCAAACTTTCTAGATGTACTAGCCATCTTAATCTGTAATTAGAAATTGACAAACTCTACAAGACTTCCACTGAACATAATTGATACAAAAAACCCAACGTACCCACAAGGATAACAAAATTGGCCAGGCTCTGATACCACTTGTAATGAAAATTAGATGCGGAAACAATTCTCCTAAATTCAATACCTCAGGAAAGAATGCAGATGTACTTTTAAATTTTACAATTACAGTCAAGTTAAGATGCACTAAGAAACAAATTACAGAAATAGAGTTTTGACAATCACACATGAACACCAGATATACGTGGGAAAACCCTTACAGGAGAAAAAAACCCACCACACCAAGAGAAATCACTTTGTATTACAGTAACAAAAAATTACATACAAATTATAGACTTATCTTTCTAGTGTCAGTTTATAGCAGTATTCACCATGAACATTCTTCGAACAGAAACTTTCAAGTTACAACCTTTACAGATTTAAATACAATCATTGATCAACAACTTATCGAATCAATCAATAATCCAATCGATAATCCAACCTTATCACAATCTGCAATCACAGAGTATATCCACAACATTCCTTGTCTGTCGAACTTCCTCACAGAACTATCACAACCGATTGTCTTCCAACTATTCAGCTTCAGCTTCTCCTATTGGTCCACGAGACTCCAGATAGGATGGTCAAACAGTCAACATAATTTGCTATGTGTTGGCATCTCGGTGAGACACTAACAGTGTCTCACCGATGCCTGATAACCTTCATATCGATGTCACCAAGAGTCACCGTAGTTGCCAAGATGTTCTATCGAGCTCCATGAGTTACACCGAGTCACCAAGTAGTCGCCCAGACCTATCGTATTCGCCAGGAGATCATAGCAAGTCATAAAAGGTATACCGAAGACACAAGCCATATCGAGCTCCAAAAGATAGTTGGCAAGACATACCCCAAAGGCTCTTCATCATCAGCAAGACTCATCAAAGTCGCCGGGTCTTCTTACTGAGACCTCTGTGTTCCACTGATGAGAAACATTTGCCAATAGCTATACCAAAGACTTCAAAAGATGTTCCTATCAGTGAGACCTTCAATGTTCGTTGAGATGTCTTCTCAGGATCCTTGAGTTACCCCGATAGCCATCAGCTATTGGCAAGACAACCTTTAGTCGCTAAGACATTTCTCCGACCACTTTTAGTTACTCCGAAGAACATATGAATGTTTCCCTATCGGTGTGACCTTCTCCATTCGTTGGGACTTCTTAGCGAGAACCCTTAGCTATCCCGAAGCCCATGGTCACCAAGAGTCTCTCTGAAATACGATTGAATGGCCTGTCGGCCAGAGGTCTCCCGAGCGCTATGAGGTCATAACGAATACACTATGTCACAATTATAGACTCCACAATGCAACCTTTCGGAAAGACATTTGCAAGGTCATAGCGACTTGTACAAACCAGAATGAATCAAGCTACTAGTCAGCCAGACAATGAAGATGTCACACCGACTTGTCTCTAATGGAGGTTTCAGCCTGTATAGTTTGAGGCACATATTTCCAACACTGGAGACTCATGCAACTCTGTGAGAATGTTGTGTTTAAGAGTGGAATTATTGCAAAGATACAAATTCTTTTTATACCAAAGAGTATCTCCCTTCCAACAAACTTATTTGAACTACTACGATCACTTTTTAATTGTTCGATGAAATTACTCATCGCAACATCATTTTGCCACTCTGCTTTGGCTTCCTCCACCCAATTTTCTTGTAATATTGAATGGGCACACAATAAGGTTTCATCTTTCTCATCCTTCCTTGAAAGTGCATCTACTACAATATTTTCTTTCCCTTTCTTATATACAATCTCAAAGGCATATCCTAACATCTTAGTGACCCATTTTTGTTGCTCTTTAGAAGATATTCTTTGTTCCAAAATATATTTTAGGCTATCATGATCTTTCTTAACCTTGAAGTGTCTACCCAATAGATAAGGCCTCCTTTGTTTAACTGCATGGAGGATTGCTAGCATTTCCTTCTCATAAATAGGTTTTAGTTGATTCTTACCCTTTAATTGATGACTCTCAAAAGCAATTGGTCGACCTTCTTGCATGAGCATTGCTCCTATCCCATTTCCAGAAGTATCACATTACACAATGAATTCCTTGGTGAAGTCAGGAGTGGCAAGCACTGGAGTTGTACACATAGCCTCCTTCAATCTCTCAAATGTTGTATTGGCAGACTCATTCCAATGAAAAGAATCCTTCAATAGTGTGGTGAGAGGTGTTGCTATACGACCATAATTTTTCACAAATCTTCTATAGTTTCTTGTCAATCCCAAGAAACTCCTTATTTTCTTAATGGTTTTTGGAATAGGCCATTCCATGATAGCCTTAATTTTGTTAGTGTCCACCTTTACTCCATGTGAAACTATGTGTCCCAAATACTCCACCTCTGTAAGACCAAAAGCACACTTGGATGGCTTGGAATAGAGTTTATTGTCTTCAAGTATTTGTAATGCTTGATCCACATGTTGCAAATGTTCTTCCCAAGTCTTTCTATAAATCAATATATCATCAAAGAATACTAACACAAACTTTCTCAAAACTTCTTAAAAATGGAATTTATCAAACTTTGGAATGTAGATGGTGCATTGGTAAGACCAAATGGCATCACCAAAAATGCATAATGAACCTCATGAGTTTGAAATGTGGTCTTACAAATATCTTCCTCCTTAATCTAAATTTGGTGATAACCAGATCTAAGATCTAACTTGGTAAAATACATAGCTCCATTCAATTCATCTAGCAAATCATATGATTGGAATAGGAAACTTATCTTTAATGGTGTACATGTTGAGCACTCTATAATATGCACACATGTTCCAAGTATCATCCTTCTTATGTACCATCACCATAGGCGAGGAGTAAGCACTTTGGCTATGCTTGATAATTCTTTCCTCTAGCATCTCCTCAACATTTTTTTCTATCTCACTCTTTTGTATGTGTGGATACCTATAAGGCTTAATGTTTGGTGGTTGGATCCCTGGGACTATCTGTATGGCATGATCATGATCCCTCTTAGGAGGAAGTCCTTTAGTCATATCTCCAAGAACAACTGAGTGACAATCAATTATAGTTTGCAAATCTGGATGAGTAGGAGCATTAGATTGAGAAACTTCTAATTAACATAGCTAGGCCACAAATCCATCCACTCCTTTCTTAAGAAAATTTTTCATTTGATGAGAGCTTACCATTTGTGGGGATTTTTCCTTCAACCCCCTTAGCTCTACTAGCCTTCCTTATGATTGAAATCTCATGAATAGTTCTTGGAAGTTCATCTCAATCGTTCCCAATGTAGTAAGCCATTGTACTCCCAAAACAATATATGTTGCACCCATGGATATCGCATACATTGGGGTATCAAGTTGATAATCTCCCATGGATAATTTAATGCTATGAAACTTCCCTGAACAACTAACTATACCACCATCTACAATCAAAACCTGAAACTCTAGAGCTGGATATATAAAACAATTTAGACGAGTAGCTAACTTTTTGTTGATGAAATTATGAGTACTACCTGAGTCGATCAACACTGTTACCTTCTACTTCTTTAAGAACCCCACCACCTTGAGATTTTGTGGAGCAATGAAACCTGAGAGTGCATGAAAAGAAATGATTGGTTGAGAATCATGTGATTCCTCATTTTTCTCCCTTTCATCCTCTAGTATGGGTTCCTCCTCTTCTTCCTCACTTGGACCTTCAATATAGAACAATTTCTTTTCATTGCATTTATGTCCTCGACTTTATTTGCTATCACAATTGAAACACAACCCTTTTGATCTTTTCTCCTCAATTTTCTATGGAGTCAACTTAGTAGGTTGTGTTGAATATCATTTCTCTCTTGTCACATTAGCCCCTTGCTTCTTAGGAATCAAATACTTCTCCTCTACCCTGCATACTAAGATAAAAGACTCATTTATGGAGCTAGGGATAAACATGCGTACCTCATGTTGAATGTGATCCTTGAGACCAACCAAGAATAAATCATTCAATTTTTCCTTTGTAATTGTATCCACTCTTAAGGATAGATTTTGGAATTGCTGAATATAATCCTTAACTGATCCTATTTGTTGAAGCTTAGCCAACTGGCTGAAGAAGTTGTCTATCACACTATTGCTATATTGTGCTTGGAGTTCCTCTGTAAAAATTAACCATGAGATGGTGAGCCCCTTTTTCCTTTGATGAGTACAAATTCAACAATACCAAATGAATTGATCTAGTTCTAGATATAGGGAAGCCATCGTGACCTTTTGTCCATTTCGGATTTGGTGTACTTCAAAAAAAATCTCCATTTGGTTTATCCATGTTAGAGGATCCTTGCCATTGAACTTGTACATATCCACCTTTGCAAATAAATTCCTAGATCCCATAGGAGTACTAAATCTTGTGTCAATGGTAGCTGACCTAGAATTTTCACCTTGGTTGCTTGAGAACTCCTTTCTTGGTTCAACCATGTAGGTTCTTAACATGTTTCGTATGTCTGATATATCTCCTCTTAGGTTACACATATCCATCTTAATTGAGGAAATGTCTTCCTTGACCTTATTTATGCTCCAATTATTTTGAAATCTAGACTGTAGCTTCTTTAATATGTTCTTCAAAAACCCTTTAAAACTTAGAAATTTTTTTTCCAAAATCTGAAAGATATGCTCTTCCCAAAATTGCCTCCAAAATTGAGAAAAACCTTGCCTCTATGGTGCCAAGATCATGCTCTGATACCACTTTTTATGAAATAACTTGCACAATAGAAGAATATGATATGAAATATGTTGAAAATACTTGATAATAAATGAGAATAACGAGCCACTTCGAGGGGGAAAACCTCCAAATATCTCGAATGAGAACACACTTCACAACTTGATGATGAAATAAGACTCACAACCTCCTATATATACCTATTTATGCCTAGGATATCACCTAGGTTAACTTAGACACATCTATATAAGTCTTAGGCCAACCTAAACAACTAAATAACAATATGCTAATTTGATAATATGACTTAATAGAGAGTTAAGATAGCCACAAGCTGACTATTCATAACCTAATGTACACTAATATTAAGGGCATAGCACCCTCTGGCTCTACCTAAGAACTTGAGGCTTCATCATATGTAGGAGTGGCCATGGAAGAAATAAAGTTACCCAACGAGAGAACTTGAGATTGCAATTTTATATTTTCTTCCCTCTGTTCTTTCTCTTTTAATCAAGACATTGATTGAATAATTGGCATGGTACACATCACCTTCCAGTGTTAGAGGCCCCATTTCAACATGTGTGACTTTGTAGTCCACCTTTGTTATTTCATCTTCATTTAAATCCTTCATAAGCTCAGTGATTTCTAACATTTGATTTCTAGAAGTAGCATCAGTCACCATCCTTGACATCCTCCTGGATTTCTTAGGTTTTGAAGAGCTTTGAAGTAACTTTGCAACTGTATTTACTCCAACTGTCATTATAGGAATATGCTTTCTCTTCTTCTCCACTTCTTTTTTAAGCCATCCTAGGGAGGCTACTACAAGACTTGAATCTTCATTTCCACTAATAGTTTCTTTAGGAGCTCTAGGAATGATAAGTGGATTATCAACTAGAGGCAAAGAAAAGGGCAATTCAGATAGATGAGGAAATATATTATCTTCAATGATCTATTTAAAGATAACTTCAGAATTTATAGGCACAAGTTTTTCTTGATTTGTCTTCTTCTTAGGGGTAAGAGAAAGCACACTATCTTTTTCACAGATGGTCTTCAACTTGACTATTTCTTTTGGCCTATCACCATCACCTCTTGACTAAGAATTTTCACTAAAGGACCTAATAGAGGGTTTCCCCAATGATACACTTGTACCAGAGGCTTACGTAGACCCCTATTCATTCTTTTGTGATGAATTAGGCTCCTCAACAGGACCAACAACTTGCCACCATTTCCCATCCAACCAGTCTTGGGTTCTTTTAAGCACTGGGATAGCACACACCCTCATATATGAGATTTCACTTTGGCTCCAATCAGCACTAGGGTGGGATTTATCAAGCAATTTTTTTTATCCAGGATCTATGATTGTTGAATCTCAGCTAAATTTTTAGGAATCTGAAATGGAAGACTAAAATCCTATAACTGATTTAGTGTTAGCCTCGTATAATCTCTTCTCAATACTTCATTCTCATTGACACAATCTTCCCAAAAAAATTCAATAGATGGTTGATGCTGATATAAGCTCCCTCCATAGAGATTATACTTCACAAAATCCTTACTGTCAAAATTAGCTCTCATAGACAAATACTAGAGGTTATATTCCTTGAGAACTCCTTCAGCTCCCTTGGCCACCTAGTTTGTTTTGTAGATAAAATAAGGGGTCTTCAATGGGAAGACATACCCTCTTTTCCCCATGCTCATATACTTAATATTAACCATGGCCATTTGTCGAAAAACTTCCAAAAATATTAGTAAATCTTCAAGATACCAAGGTAATTTCAATGGGGATTTCTCAAAACCCCCTATTCTCAGATAAGAAAATTTATCAAATTGAATATAAAAACTCCCAAAATTTGATACAGGAGAAATCAATTTAGGGGAACTACACATTTTTTGATTTCCATCTAGATTCCTCATGACCTCCATTAAAAATGCATCATTAACATGACAAAAATGTCCCATTCCAAATTGTTTAGTGAGTTAAGGAAAGCGTTTATACATAGGCATATCAGAAGTTGGGGTTCTTTGTGGCTCCAACCTAGGCCAAAAGGAACCCTGACTAGCTACAATGTGCGTTAGGTAAGAACACATACAAAACGTATCAATCTTATGGAAATTAATTAATTTCTCATTCAAATGGAAGAAAATAACTTCAGCCTAGTCATTGAAAATGTTCTCATCACAGATTATCAAAATAAACTAACACATCTAATCCTCAAATAACTCAACTCATGCATTCCCAACAATGCGGTGCAATAAAGCAATAGCATATGTAATTTCTTCCTTAAAATGCACTCTTTTGAGTTTATTTGGCAGTTGCGACTTACCTTTCCTTTCAAACTTCAACCAATTTTTGTCCATGGAGTTCTTACACCAATCTTCATTCGCTTTGAAAAGTTCACCTGCCACTACAACAAAAATTTCTTCTACAAGTTCCCTTTCTGGAATCCTTAGCATGCGGGAAACAACTTCAGGAGAAATTTCTACAATTACAGTCCCATCCATGACTTTAATTTACAATGTATCTAGAATGTACCTTCTCGCACATGCATTTATCAGGTCCACACTCAACACAACTTTTGGAAACCCTCCAGCATGAGCTAGCTCACTTTCTAATAGTTTTATATCCATATTAGACTTATTTTCACTCTCTAGGTATGCCCAAAACTCTTCTAACTTAAAAGGTCAGAGCTCCATATCCCTTACATTGGGCCAACAATTTCCAATTCCAGACTGCATGAACTCCCAATACATAAAGAAACACACAAACACCTGGAAGAGTAGATTGTAGAAGAAGGAAATGCAATTGAAAAACTTAGCAAATTTTTTGCCACCTCAATTTATGTCATCAACAAGACGTGTGTTTAATGCCAGACCAATTGTTCCCAATTCCACTCTACATGAGTGCAAATTAGCATAGATAGAATGTTTTCACTTGAGAATTATTGGCCTTGGCAAAGAATGAGAATGCAGACCTGCTAAATTTCTGAGTAAAACTTCTCCACCCACTTTTGTCGTCATTTTTTATAGGACGTGCATTAAATGTGGCATTGAATTTCATTCCTTGAAAAGATAGCCTTTAAACTTGCATGCTTTTTGAAATTCCTGAAAATACAACTCAAGGCTAGCCCGTACATAACATTCAATGAGATGCCAGATGACGATTCCTTTGAAAGGAAAGATAAGTCCATAATGTTGCGTGGTCACTAAAACTTGGAACCTTAGAACTAAAGTCCGAAGTTTCAAATTTTTTGAAACCTATAACTCATTGACTAGAAAGATGACCAAGAAAGACTTACAACTCAACAAAGTGAACCATCAACCAAGTCAGGGAATCAAGAAGTTCTGAAAATTTAGAACTCTACGACAAGGTTATAAAACTCTGAGGACTAGCAACAAAGGTTAGGAAAAGCACCAAAACTATGACTTTGAGTGATAGTAACCACAACAATGAAACTAACCAAAAATACATCATTCCAATTCCAATAATAGATAATCCACTAGAAAACTACTCAACAAAATTAGAATAAATCCACACACCATAACTCAAAGGTTACGTCTAAAATAATTGAAACTCAGTTACTCAACAAAGTGAACCAAGTTAGGGAATTGGGAAGTTATGAAAATTTAGAACTCCGCAACAAGGTTATAAAACTTGAAGGACTAGCAACTAAGCTTGTTTTTCTCCCTTATTTTGAGTCTATCATCTCTCCAACTGTAACATTTTACATGAATTATTAATGAAATCCTATCAATGATCTTTCATTAATCTTCTTTGTCATTATGCATTGATGCATGTTTTAATTATGGCTCTGGTTTAATGAACCAGTTAAAGTACCTTGATTAAAGCATGAATTCATATAAATGTTTAGTGGATCTACTAAGTAGTAATGGAGATTGAGTATTGATGTGTGAATTGTAATGCAATTTCACAAAGATTATGGATGCCTAGAATTAAAATCACCTTATAGTTCATATTTTAATTGTGTTAAAAGTAAAACTTGAACATGTACTCGACGATTCAATGCTTATTAGCTTAATAATATATTAAAAATAGTATTAGTAGCATATACAAAAATGAACATCAACAATCATTTAAAGTGTATCTAGTAGTTGAAACCACTACCAGACTTTTTCTTTAAATGATATAATAAATAATACAGATAATTAAACATCAACACATTACTGAAGTCTAAATTTGAGCTTTTAAATTGATTATCACATGAAGGAATACATAGAGGTGTTGGAAATGAAAAATATTTCTCAAAGACAACTCTACATAGAGTTGAATTGGAACTTGGAAACTCATATTATCAAAAATCAAATCACTACATCACCTTTTCTAGCAACTTCTACTCTTTAGGTGGTGGAATTGTCATTTGTTCTAGCTGATGTTATTTGACTTGAATATTTGTTACCAATTCATGATTCAAATTGGAAGGTCTGTCTTGGATTCTTCAACCTATTTTACATTCAAGGTTAGCAATGGTTTGATGGAATCCATATAGTTCACCAAATCTAGGTTATGAGGAAACTGGTCCAAATCAATCTTCCTTGCATCCTCCATCTTCTTTCTGAAATCATTCTTTCTAATGAATTGCTCATTTGTGTCAAAATCCTCTAGAAAACCAAGCTCTGTGAAGTTCCTTACCTTTTCATCCACCTTCTTCATCTTGTCTGCAGCCAAATGCAAATATTCCTTTGTTTCATGCATTCTCAAACACTTTTCAATGATAGATGACGTCATTGATGTAGCAAGTTGATTAGTAACCCCTTTTGATTTCAAAACATTGTCATTGGCTTTGTAGACTGTTTGTTGAATTTGATTTGTTGATTTCTCTAATGCCAACACATTTTTTTTGTCCATTAAATATTTGTTGAGCTTCTTATGATATTGTCTTATAGCATCAATCAATTGAAACATGTCACATAAATGATCAATCCTTTGCATTATTTCACCCCGGATCTTGTGTTTCATATGCCTCATTGTTTCTCTACAAAATGTAAATAGATTATTTTGACAAGACTTAATTTCTTTTTTTTCTTACATTAGCTCTACCTCCAATCTTTCATTTATTTTTCTCTCCAATTTTTTTCCCACTGTGCATTTCCATTTGCAATGCTTAGTCTTAATTTTTCTGAAGTGGATTTTCCCTCATCATATTTCTTGTTGCTCTCATCTAGTCTTTGGTTCAGTTCATTCACTATAGTCTCATTCTACTTATCCTCTTTGCTTGTTGATGTAGAGGCATATTATTTTATTCCTTTTTTCTAATTCATTGCTCTTGTTACCTGATGTTTTCCTCTTTGCTTTCTCCTTTGCGAGGTCTATGTATAACTTTTCGATTTGAGTCTACAACCTTTTTTTCTCTCTATCTTGCTTTAGCAATGATGTGTACACCAATTCATTGCTCTTCTTTGATACATTAATTTTTTCAGTATTTCTAAGTCCAAAAAAATCTAATTAAATATTGTTCAGCTAGAATTTAGATGGAGCCATCTAATTTGCTAGTTTGTTTTGAACTTTGGGAACAATAATTGTGTACTCCATGATTTCCTTATATGTGTCAAATGTGGGTAATACCATGGTTGTTGCAGGCTCTGAAGTTACAATAGACACACTCTCCATTAGTTGCTTCTTTTCTTTTTTATTCAATTATGATTTCTTTTTAAACTCTTCAATGTAATCAAAACCTAGGGACATAGGAACAATGGAATGCTTGAATGGCGAAGGAATAGGAGTACTTGCAGTTTCTAATGATGTCACAACCATAATAGCTAGAAATGGGGGAGTGCCTGGAAATAACTCCTTTGTGGTGGATCCACTGGTAGTGTGACTTGGACCTATCAAAATCCTTTGCCTCATCTATATGCCTTGATCACCTAGTGTTTTTGCGATATATTGTGTTGTTGTCCTCTTGTGTGTAATTTGTTGTTGTAGCACATGTTGACCACTACTAGTACTACTACCCATACCATCACCACCAGAGGAAGTGCTAATTGCACTTAGCTCTCCACCATGGGCATGTCCTAGTTGTGATAGTCTTTGACCATGAGGTTGAGGATTTGAAGCTCTAACAAATTGACCTATATGCCCTAGGTCTACTTTACATATCCAACCCCCAGGCTAGATTTATCAATTGGTTTTATATGCTCTAAATTTGTTACCATCCAAGGGTCTTGTCTTTAGGACCCCAAAGGACCACCTTCATAACCCATTCTTTCAACTATGGTTTCTCTTGTAGTATATGCTTCTTTTTTGGCCTCACTTAAGCCAAGTTTGAAATTGACATGGCTTTCTTCTTCCCTATCATCATTAGATTCAACATCACTTTCTTTATCTTCTCGTTCATCCGGATGCTCTCTATTCCACAATTTGTTAAACTCATGATCTTCCTTGTTATCTCCATACTCTGCAAGAGCTCTTCAATCACCTAGCTCCTTCATCATAGACCAAAAGGCAGTAATTTTTTATCGTGACCAATTATTTTTAGTAACTTCCTTCTCTAGAGAATCTGGCATTTTTACTCTAGTAGATGGTTTATGACTTTTTTCTTAAAAATTGTTGTACCTCCTAATTATCTTTCAAGGAAATGCCATAATTTCTGCTAACAATTGTTCAAATGAATACCATTCTCAACAACACTTTTCTCCATTGCTATTTTTACCTCATCCCAAGAATCCTTGTATCTCAAGTTTTCAAGCAAGGGTTTACTTTGATGTTGAATTCTACTTGCAACATTCTTATTGAGCACAATTATTGATTTAATGGTGTCACATGGATCATACTGCCAGTGATAGATAGCATCAAAATAAAAAAAATTCAAAAGATTATGTGCCACACTAAATGATTTTCTCTCGAATGTGATCCATCCACATGAAAAAGGTAAAGAAGGAAATAAGGTCTTCTTTTTCTAACTAGTAAAGTGCATTTCATCAGTATTTTGCATCTGCCTTACATATTCCAAAGCAAAAACCCTTTCTGTCACATGTATTGGAAGTTTGTATGGTTGTACTTCCGATCCATAAAATCTTAGCACAATATATTCTTCCATTAAGTACCAATCAACCAATTGTATTTCTTTTCCTAGTTGAATGCAATTTCTACATGACATAGGCAATCTAGGCATTGGATTATTTGTAATTTCTTGGTGCAATGGAGCCAAAAAATTAGTCTATAAAATGACTGTAGTTCCTTCAAGAATCATGCATCCTTATCATAGTGGTCCATTCATATAATAGAGCCATTTTATTTTCCTCAGCATTACTATAGGGCTAAATCTGATGCTTGTTGGTCTGAAACATTCCTCTAAATTTGAATAGAAAAAGATAGCACAAGTAGGTTGTGAACCTAAATGTCTTCGTGTCCACCTCCTTTAATCATTAAAAATTGTTTATGCAAGGATTCTACAATCTACCCAATAAAATTATATTTGACATGTGGAACACCATAATGAATATTATATACCATTTCAAGGAGGCTTGCACCCACTTCCAAATTGCTATCCAGTTCGAGGAAAAATGCTAGCATGGAAATAGTATCATGAACCCATGGTCTAAAAATATCCAAATCATAATGAGGCTTATGATCACCTTTCAATTTTTTTCTATCCTGAACTATTCTATTTAAGAAAGAATTTTTCTCCATTTCATCCACTACTTCATAATCACTAGCAAGCTTTTCTAGGTCAATGTGGGCATTTCCAAATTCTTTGGTTGTAAACCCCAAGGCCAACACTTTTCCATGTTCTTCTAAATTAATGGTTAACAATTCTTATTTGCTATCTTTATTAACAATTGCTCTTTTGTTATCATCATAATTTAGGGTAGAGACCATGATAAATTCTAGGCAAGGGAAAACCTCATGTAACATCATGCACCCTAATCCAGTTACCCATGGTGCACTGATACTATTAAATTTCATTTGATCTGCATCCTTATTTTGAGATGAAAATATAAGTTATGAGGTATTCATACCATAGGTTTTAGGATCATAAATATCATGGTATTCATCAGTGAAACATGGGGTTTTAAGCAATTTTGCATAATGTATTTTTTATCTGACATTGCTCTAGTGGTACTGGTGGTAGACATGCTAATACAATCAACAAAGTGAAATTTTTGAATTCCCTATTAGTCCTTAATTTTTCTTAATTCTTAAGCCTCTTAACCCTAAACCTAAACTTTAAAGTTTGACAAAATAATATTTTAAGAAATGTCAAACGATGAAACGTAGCTGCAAGAATTCTTTAACTTACCCAGATTTTGATTCTTGAAGTTGAAACTGGGTTACTAGAATAGCTTTGTTGGAAGTGGAATTGTGGAACCCAGAATAGGGTGGTGCACTACAATGAGCAAACTGAAGACTAAAATCTCCCTGTGTGCTGACCCTCTAGCTTCAAAATTGGTGTAGGAGTAGCTTATCCTCAAAATACATTCAAAAGAAAAAAATTGCAATATTTCAATTTTCCATTGTAAAACACTGTAAAAAGGCCATATGACATCATAAATGGTGTATTTGAAGTGTCAAATAGGTCACTAGAGGGTTGGTTAAGTCAAATTACAAGTAATGTTGTTTTATTACACAAATTGCAAAAGTTGCTAAATTTGTAAAAAAACAAAAAAATAGAAGTTGAAGAGTCTTTTGTGGGAAAAATGAAGAGATAGGTTGATGTAGGCAGCTATAAAGTTAGTTATGGTTAAAGAAACATCTATAAATCTTGTAGAAGGTGAGAAATACATCAATTTTTTTTATTCTTGAGTTACATTAATAAATAAAGTTTCTTGTTCCTATTTTTACAGTGATTTATTGTTGAATTCAGACCTTGTATGAGGTATATATTTGTTTGTTTACTTTGTGCAGGGTGTTAACAATCATTTAGTGGTGTTTTGAAGATTTTCCATCAGTTTTAGAAGCCAAATTTATTGATCTGCCTAAGAATCGAGCCAAGGGTTTGAGGGTCTTATAAACATTGAATTTCACTATCCCACCAATGTAGGTTTAGAATATTGGTGGGATGGAATGTTTACGGAGTTTTTTAGTATGTTGTAAGTGATTTGTGTGTGCATAGGAATAGGGGAGTCAAGATTATAAAGTTTGATGCTACTCTTAACAGAATTTCTGTGATTTTTTCCTTGAAATTAATGGTTACAAGTATGATAATGGAGATCCAACATGTATATAGGCTTGTTGTTAGTAAAATAAGATTGGGAAGACATTAAAAAACGTGTTTGAAGAGGTGGCAAGTGATTTTGAGGTTTGCAATATACATTTCTAGTAAACCCTCATTCATTTTGTGTTGAAAAGCCTATTATTAAGGGTTTTGTGGATCAGCATTAAATTGGTCTTTTTAGTCCCTAAAAATGGATGATTCTTAATTTTTGTGGCCTATTAAAAGACTATTTGTAGACATTTGATGTTTTGGTGAATATTAAAGACCACTTCATTTGTAAATTAGGGCTAATTGATGGGTTTTTGTAGCATACAATCAAGTTTTCAGTTGTCTGTTACAAAACAAGTTTATTTGATATTAAGATATGTGAAAAATTTTCAAAATGGGTCCCAAGGTGTGCTAATAGATTGTGATGGTTCAAAGTGGTTTTCATGATACACCTGCTTTTGTCATGGGGCAGTGCTACAAAGGTTATGGGTTTGTGATTGAAAAGAAGTGTAATATTGTGAATGCAAAGATCAAATGATTGTTTTTGTATTGTAAATAATCAATTAATGTTGGTAAAGTGTTTATAAGGTTTGGAAGAGGTCTGGGTGCATTATTTGTGGAAATAGTATGTTTGATCAAGGTTGAATTCTATGTGTTAAAGGTTGTCTGGACTGCAGAGTTAGAAGATCTGAAGGATCAGAATTTATGCAAGTATGTATGGATTTATTTCAATTGGAATTAGGTTGAATGCAATGTATTGAAGGTCTGATAATATGTTGGGGTAAGTTGGATAGATTGAATGTCTTATTTCTTTATTGAAATATAATTTGCAAAGAGATGTCATTTTGTGAATGATAAGGTCTATTGGTTCAGTATTCTTGTAAGGATGTATTGGTTTGTTTCAATCAAAGGATGATGATTATGAGGTTCTCGAAGCCTAATAATAGTTTGTAAGAAAGAATGTAAGTTTAGTTGATTTTTTTCCTTGAGAGGAGAGTTATAGTGAAGGGTGAAAGAATGGATAGTGAAAATGGTGAATGGTTATGTGCTTCTAATCAGGTTAATTGTTGATGGCTAAGCTATTTTGAGTCTGGTAATGGTTAAGAAACAAGTTTGTTGATCTGGTGTTTTGTGGTATTTGAGGAGATTTTGTTGAAAATTTAGTGAATCAAAGATGCTTGTTCAATTTGATCTTCTCCAATTGTGTTTGGGAAAAAAGTTCCCTAGATGTATGGCGATTTGGTAGATGCCCTTGCATCAAAAATAAAATCACTTAGCAATAGAAAGTGTTGTTTTTTTTAATATTAAAGTGAATGAAATTGAAACATCTATGTGTTACTTTCGGACTACACAATACACAATTAGTGCATGGCTAATAGAATTTTAAACAAGCCATTTATTATTTACTCCTGCATTGAAAAAAAATTATAAACCATTGATCTTTATTAATCTAATGGTTATAGGGTGATTCCAGAGGTTTAAGTTCACAATCCTAGCACTTTGTGCATTTCATTCTAGAATGTGACTACAACCATACATCAAATGTTCATCAAACGACTAAGTAATTTATGATATAAATAATAAACATGTGTTTTAAAGTTGCTTTAAAGTTTAACACGCTAGGATTGACATCAAGGCCAAGGGGCCAGTAACTTAACATTGCAAAGGCCTTAATAAAATGAATTACAATGGCACATTAATAGCACAACCATTTATTTTATTACAACTTAATTACAATGTCACATTATTACATAGTACAAATACAAATGTAAGCGCAAGTGCCAAGCTTATGCTAGACTGCTGGTGAAAACATAAATATAATACATGTTTCTCTAAAAATAAATGGGAATTTTAGGTCAACCATGCACTTTGAAAATAAGCACATGGGACTTGCCAGGTCATCCATGGGCTTTGAAAATAAATGAATGGGGAAAGGGGGGCTAATCAAATTAGGGAAATGGGAGATATGAAGATACAAAATGTACTTAGCCCCTTTTAGAACCAAACTCATGTAGAAGATGAGGGGTTGTAAAATTTCTCCCATGTAGAAGATGAGCTCTAAAAATAAATGCATGGGGCTTGCCTGGTAGGCCATGGTGTCTAAAAATAAATGCAAGGGGCTTTCCTGGCCAACCATGCTGGGGAAATGGGAGCTATGAAGATACAAAATGTACTTATCCCCTTTGAGAATCAGAATCATGTAGATGATGAGGGGTAGTAAAACTAATCCCATCTTCTACTTTCAGCTTCCATGCACTAGGATATCACTTATCTCCATTAGAGCTCCTCACCCTAGTTCAAAACTTGTCTGAGAAGTCAGGTGAATGAAATCAACTTCTTTCCAATTCCACCCATTCTGAACTTGAAGGAAATTGGTCTTTTACTTTGTAACTACATAACTGGAGGTAGGAGAATTTAGAGTATCCCCAATAATACCATATCATCTTCTTCATGAATCCTTATTAAGTTATTAACCCTACAAAATGAAAACTCTTATGACAATTCAACGAATGATTTCAGTTTTGCTCACTATCCTTATTTATGGGCCAAAAGTGTCGCCAATAGTGCCACTACCAGCCTGGTCCCTGTGTACACCTCACATGTGTCACATGCGAGGTTGGGTATAGTCATAATTGCAATTTTCACAAACCAAAAATCCAACTTAATCGGTTCGTGTAACTTAAGCCTAACATTTACAATTTAAATGTTTAATTTGATTAATGTTTGGACTCTAATAACTTGGCTACATGCAAATTATACCTCAAGCTGGCAAGCTGTCAATTGTCAAAATCACTAGTGCCACTCAAACGATATGAAATCATTAAAAATCTTGTTTCACTAAATCATTGGATTATTGACATCATCATCTATGATTCTACAGTACATCATGCAGTTTTCAATATAAAGAGATCCAATCAATCACTTTGGCTATTCATATGGCATTAATTTGTGTCGCCGCTTGCAGTATTGTAGCCAAACTTTCTTTAAACAGATTGAGAATTTCAATAGAATAAATGAAAGGTAGAGTACTTCGACACATTGAAAAGAGAGAATTAAATGTCTTGTTTTACCTTAATCATTATCAATTTCCACTAATAAGTCACAATAAATTTTGTTCACTTATGATCAGAACTATATGTTGATAATTACTATTAGTTTTAAAAGCCACATTTTTATATTGACCCAAGCAAAAATATTTACAATAATGAAGCCACGGAAAGTATTTTAATTTAACTAGCTATTGCTAAAGACTGAAGTACATAGTAGTTAGTACATAACTAGCATGGCCAAAAGGAAAAAAGCCACTAACTGTGACAAAAAACCAGTCACAAAGTACATATTACAAGAACTGTTACGCTATACAATAAATTATAGACATGTGACACATCAAATAATTAATTACTATTTTTTTTTTAACATTGGCTAAGGCCATCAACTAGGTGTTTGAGTAGAGCATGAATCAAATTTAACAAACTAACATCAAACAAGAAAAGAAAATCGCCCAAAACCTTCCTCCAAAACTCTAGACTCTTTAATGATTTAGTTTTCATAGCACATAGCAGACCCAAACTCATATTAACCAAGGCAAGATCCTACATTGCAGAAGCATGCAATTCCACTTTCTTGAAGATTCCACCAATAGGCGCTAACCCACTTTCAAAATTGTAATGCTTCAGCGCCAACTCCAACAAAGAAATAGAGTAAATGAAAGGATGCAAATAACATATTGCTAGCGTCTTCACCAAAACTTTATTGAACAAAGAAATGTCCATGCAATTGGAGAAGAAATTCAAAGCTACCTCAAAATATAGAGCACAAGGGTTATTCTGAAGTTATTCCCTACCCACAATTATTCTTATAGCATCCTCAACCTGCATACAAGGAATTGTAAAAACCATACCCAACTTTTGTCTGTCATATGCATTGACCCTTCTTTTCTCCCAAAAAAATTTGGGTAGCATGACATGCCATGAAAACTCCATAATATCTTAGTTAAATTGAGAATAAAGAAGAAATAAATCAAAGCCAAATATATTATAGATTATATGAAGAACATCAAGTTGGTGAAGTATATATAGAAGTTAGCATGAACACAATGAGTATGACATCACACTTATCAGCCCATTCTCATGATCACAAACAAGTCAAGACTAAGTTGACAGAATAGGACAAAACAAATTATTACCAGGATTCTGGGAGTTAATGAGACAAACTAAATTAAAATTCCAAAAAGACAAGACAAAATCAAATTCAATCAGCTTCAGGATTTTATACGGTATGCATCTATAGTTGTCCATTGAAAATTCATCGAATGGTCCCTCTTTTAAAACAAACTTTATGCACATGCATAATTCTTCCACTTAATTTCTTCTATTGCTCTTGAGTCATCACCAAAATATTTCAACCCATCGGGTTCATTACCGCAATGGGCGATGAGCCTTGATCTTGCCACGTGTATGCATCTAATGGTTCTAGTGTTATTTCAAAGGTTTCAATTCACAAGTCTATTGCTTTAGAGATTTACTTCCGAAATGCAACTACAGTCCTCCATCAAAAATTCATCGAATGGTCATGGTTATATTGATTTTTCCAATAATATTTTTTTTCTTATGCATTTGAAAATAGGTTTAATTTTCCAATGGATTTTAGTTTGAAAAAAAGTTTTAATTTCCAACAAAATTGTTTTTTCTATTTTGAAAACAGGTTTAATTCACCAATGGAAATATTTTATAGGTTTGAAAATAGATTTTAATCACTAATGAAAATATTATCGGTTAAAAAAATTTTGCAATTTGCTAGGATTTTCCATAGACTTCTATCGATTAGAAAAGATTCGCCAATTGAGATTTTTTTTTTCCTGAAAAACAAAAAAAATTGCCACTAAAATTAATATTTTTATTGGGAAGTATACAAGATTCACCAGGATTTTACACCTTCATTGAGGGGTGGGTTTCTTAAAGTTTTCCCTAGATAGGAACTTGTTGTAAGGTTGTTTGGATCATGTTGTGATAGTGAGGGGAGGTTTGAATAAGGTCCCACGATGATATCTTAGCAAGAGTATTCTTAAGTTGCTCGAAAATATCATACTCCTTTTGACCTAGAAAGAAAGGGTTAGGTAGGATAGGATTAGGCAATGGTAAGGGTGTCGTGGTTGGTTGTGGTGGTTGTGGATTTTTTCAAGTGTTATATGTATGAGCAATGGTATTATGACTTAGTTGCTGTGAAACATTATTCCTAGGAAGGTAAAGGACAAGTACAAGTGTATTTTGAGTTTTTTTTTTTGTGAATGTGGGTAGAGAATTAGAGGGTTATTAGGATGTCCCACAGGGTATGCATGAGTTCCATTGATCAAGGGGGATCTAATGGACACTTGCACATTCATAACCTCAGTGGTCTTGGTTTGATGTATCTCTAATAAAGGGCAATCAAGAATCACCTTCTTATCCAAGGAAGACACATTACTATGGTTTCCTTTTTCTAGCACCATGATTGTCTCCCTAGAAGAAGAGTTTCTAGGAGAACTACAAATCAAATGTTCTTGAAATTCATGGATTGGTTCTTCTAAAATGACTGCATCACAAGTAGGGGAATGATCAATGGTTGAATTTGTGTGTTTATCAATACTGGGGAAATGAGGGGAAAACTATATTTGATTGCCATGTGTCCCTAAGGTCTCATTCTCATGTTCCATATTATTGACCCTACTAGGAGAGCTTGTAATATGTTCATCCAAGGTTAGAGTTTGTAAAGTATCTTCATCACAAGTGGGGGAGGCATCAAGAGGACCACTATGGTTTTCAAATAGATTATCCCAAATGGTAGGAGTAGTAGGGAAGGGAGGATCAAGGGTTTCATGATTCTTAATAGGGATATCTTCTAACACCATCCTATCCTCTTTGCATGGAGGAGGGATATTAGGAGAAGGAAAATATTGATGGTCATGATTATGGAGACTAGGTAAGGTGATATGTAGAAATGTGTCAATGATCTCATTTTCTTGTTGTCTAACATCTTCCAAAGGGGAATGAGGAGATGGACAATCAAGACCCTCAATGCTTGTATCTTCCTTCACCAAGATACCTTCATCACTAATAGGAGAGGTATCGGGAGAAGAACAAGTATGATTGTTATGATTATCTACACTACCAGTCTCACCAATGGGCAATGTAATATTAAGGATTGTGTCAATGGTTTGATCTTGTTTCTTAAAAACCTCATTGTTGTAATCGAAGTTGAACTCATACTCGAGGGAATGTTGTATTTATGCAATCCATTTTGAACGAAATCAAAGCCACATATTTTGAAAGAAAACATGCTATGAAAAAGTAAATAAAGTGCAATGCAATTATTTATATGCAATTTTTAGATGTAAAACAAAATAAGTTGTTGATTACATTATGCAATAATTTGAAAAATGAAATGTTGGAGATGTAAATGTGAAATTAAACAATGCATGAAATGAGATAATTTAAGCTAGATTTAATGAAATTCATGTGTTACAAAAACTCAGCTAACTGATACAGGTAGGTAATGGCACCAAACAGAAGCTTAAAAACAAGGATTTTAGTTCTGTAAAGGGTAGTTTCAGGGGTGAAAAGGGACTAATTCTCCCAAGGTGGCGAATGAGTCCTAGTAGGGGTTTTTAATAGAATTTTTGGAAATTTTGAGTGATGATTTTTTCTATGCTCTATGATGCAGACCTAAGTTAAAAATGCATAATTTCAAAAAAATTAAATGATTTGAGATGCAAAAATGCAACCTATATGCACTTTCACTAATACCAAATTTGAGACCCTATAAT
This sequence comes from Sequoia sempervirens, assembly GCA_007258455.2. Lineage (NCBI taxonomy): Eukaryota > Viridiplantae > Streptophyta > Pinopsida > Cupressales > Cupressaceae > Sequoia > Sequoia sempervirens. The sequence continues at coordinate 145,605,195 of VDFB02353493.1, read as the reverse complement.
GCAACTTAACTAATGCAAAATGCAATGCAAGCTAATTCTAGGATGATGATATACTCCAAATCAAAAAATAAAGTATTCGAAAAGTGAGTTCACCAAAATGAACCATAGATTTTTGGCTCTATGTACTTCTCTTGCACTCTTAGGGTTTTTCACCTAATAGGAGAGAGATGGGCCAAAAACCTAGTTGGTTCACTCAAACTAATGCAAGTATAATGGAAATATGAATGAAATGTTCCTAGATGAGATGGTCTTAAAATGCAAAGAATTGATAAAGACTATTGATTATTAATACAAAACTTCAGAAATGCAATTTGTTGGAAAACACATTGTGATATGCAAAAACACTTAGAAAGATGAATAAAAATGCAAGTAAAACAAAACAGAAAATTGTAAAACTGAATATGTGGACTTGAGAACTTCCTGGAGACTAGAAATGAATTCTGAAATGTTGTTGATGCTAGAAACTTGGCCTATAGGGAATCATTCGCTATTCTGGGCAAATTAGTCCTAGTTCTAAGAAACTATCCTGAAACCCATTTCAGACAAATGGGTATCCAAAACTGTAGAAAACCCTTTTTAGGCCTGGCAATAGGACTCATTTGGCACTAATGGTGAATGAGTCCACTTTTAAATTTCTAAAGATTCAAAATTGCAAATAGGATCCCTCATTTTTCACTTTGGTTCTCGACAGGTGTCCACTTTCGAAGGTCTGATTTCTGGCACTGTAGGTGACTTTTAATGGATATTTTGACTTGTTCAACAATGAGATGTCTTAAAAAAAAAATCAATACAATATTTAATGATTTCTAAGCCCCCAAGATGCCTAAATTTGCAAATAGACAAGAAAAGAAGGAGAAATGTTGGATGTTAGGGCATGGGGGTTTACCTTGGTCAAACCCCTTTTAGGTAATTAAACCAAATGAAGAAATAATATGAAGAATGAACATGAAATGAAGGGATTAATACCTTTCCATGATGATTGATCTTGGATTACTACAACAATATGAAGAATCTGCCCTTGACTGTCTAAAAAATTCTATCTTGGTGACTGGAGATGATAAAACCCTAATTTGCTTGACTTAAGATAGAATAATGATGGATGAATAATGAAGAATGGCTATGATTTATGGTTTAGAGGATTATATTTTTCACCATAGAAAAATGGTCCCTTTTCATTTTCATGGTCTTTTAGGCCTTTCTTCATGATTCTTAGTCCATTTTTCTTTGGTTTAATGTTGCAATGTGGCTTCAACATTCACATTAGGTCCTTTAAAATTCAAATTATGGCATATTTTGAAGGTGTTGTGAAGTGTTGTAAAACATTTCTACACTTTTCTAGACTCTATTCATTACAATTCACCTAAAAATCATCTTTTCATCACTTATCAAGTCCTATTATGAAGTGTTGTAAAGTCTTGTAATAAGATTTCATGCTTTTCTAGGCATAATTTCACTATTTACACCTTTCTTATGCTTTATTTGACCCCTTTATGCCCTTATAAGGCTTAATTAAGTGTGTTTTTTAATGTAAACCTGACAAACAACATTAAATGTAACTTAATTCTTGACACCCACATTCAAGTCCAAGGTGGGACCCATTCGTCATGGGTGGCAAATGAGTCCCTCTTGGCTCAAAATTCAAAATATTTCAAATTTCCTTTTGGTTTTTTATTTAAAATCACCTTATGTCATCTTGTGATGAGGTATCATTGGGTTAGTAAGGAACAAGTGTGTAGAAATAAGTGTTTTTCCTCTCATTTTAACTCGCATTCATCAAGTTCACTTATTCACACATTTATTCAAGTATTCAAGCACTTTGCATCGTTTAATGAAGAATTGATCAAGTACTTTGGAACAACCATTGTTATATCTTCATATTTCTTCAATAAGGGTTTGGTATGTTGATAGCATTTGCATGTTATTTGTTTATCATTCTCTTCCATTCCATTTCTTCATTAAGGGTTTGATTACCAAAGTGGGATTTGACCAAGGACAATCCCTATAACCTAACCCTTAACCATTTTTCCCCTTTTGCATGTGTGTTTGCAGACTTGTGTACATAGATTTGAAAATTTATTAGGTGTTAAAAGGTGGGAAACAAGCCAACAACAACCTATTTCAAACTTGGAGCAGACATTTTGTCTAGCTTTTGCAGAATTAACTTCATCAACCCGACAGGCAGTCAACCTTAAATCTGGTGCTATAGGATTGGTCCCTGATTTCTCAAAATTTTGGGAGTGGATTGATTCGTCATCAGTGGAAAATGAGTCCCACCTTGAGGTTGGAAATCCATATTTTGTTAGATTTTGGATCCTGACACTCAGAAAACCAATTTCTGATAGTTTTCATCAGAAGTAGGACTAATTTGAGATCAATGGTGAATGAGTCCCACTAGTTATTTTTAGTGATCTCAATTGACATTCAAAATATTCCAGATTCCCCATTCTCTACCCAGGTGCACTTTTATTCAGCCTTCTTCTTTTTCATTTTGCATTGGTTCATACTTAGTTCATGTTTGTATCACATTATGTTTTCCATCATTGCATAATTCTTAGGTTTTTCACTCATAATATCTCAATTTATAACATCATACATTGCATAATTTGAGTGAACCTAGCATAGATCTCTTTAGTAGGGTTTATCTCTCTCCTTTTAGGTGAAACATCCTAAGAGTGCAAGAGTAGCCTATAAGCCCTACCCTAAAAATGTATGGTTCATTTTGGTGAACCTACATTTTGAGCACTTTACATTTCTAATTTCCATTTCATCTTGCATCCTAGACTTCCTTTGCATCAACATTCAATTAGGGTATTGTCTTATTTTTGCATCTTAGGGTTTCTCAAATTGCATTAGTGAAAGACTCATTTAGATTTCATTTTTGCATTGCATATCATTGAAAAAACTAAAAATCTACATTTGCATCATTCATTGGCATCTAAAAAGCATTAGAATCACTTTAAATTTTCTGAAAAACATAAAAAAATCTCATAACTAGACTCATTCGCCACCCTGGGTGAATCATTCCACCTACACATTTTGCATAGCACAACATTTTTAGGCATTTTCTGGGTATTTCCTACATTACAATTATCTATAGTTTCTTTCTATTTTAATTTCCAGAATATTTGTTTTCAACTATTTCTTGCATCTTAGTTTACTTGCATTCATTGTTATCATGGCATTTTCTTTTAATAAGTTTTGGAATTCATTAAAATCCTTGGTAGACATGTCCAATTGTGCCTTTGGATATAATCCTAATGACCTTGAGCTTCCTCATGCTCATTCAACTCATGATTTTCCTCCCTATGATGTAGGCATCATTGGAGAAGATGATGATAGCATGAACAAGTTCTTCAATGAATGCCTCGATAACCTAGAAGCCAATGCAAATTTTTACCCATCCATGAAGCCACAAGATCTTCCTACCATTGCACCTCCTGATCATTTTGCATATTTACATCCTGAAATCAATAAAGGACCTAAAGTTCCTCCATCAAGTGGACCTAGTTCCTCTCAACCAACACATCCTCACCCATTTTATGATCATAAAGTCACAAACACTCCCATAAATTGTGAAGAAACATATGGTAAATGCTTTACTATCCTCAGTAAACAAGGCTATGACACAACACATGCACATGACATTCACCAACTTCTTGAACAAAAACCAATAGAAGAAAACACCATAGGATTAGGATATCAAGATCCTCCTCATCCTGATAGACCTCTTGAATATTGGAAACTTTGAGATGATGGTATAGTAATCTTTGATTCTCCTCCTAACTTAAACATTCTCCTTCCACATGAACAACCATTACCTTCTTCTAATAACAAGGATGATAGGCTCCCCATGGGTCATCTTCCTCCTTCAATCCATGAAAAAGGAGAGTCTAGCAAATGAAAACAACCTTACAAATTGAAGAAACTCAAGTTTCCTACACATTCTCCACTTGAATGTGAAAGGAGCCTTCAACTTCTTCCAAAAAAATGTCTTATACATTTTCCACCTATGAATGGCTTGGTCATTCGTCCCAAATATTCTAACATACCATTTTGTAAATATCATCATGTTCTTAGACATCAAACTGAAGAATTTCAGACATTGAAAGACATACTGGATAAGTATCACTTCATTGACACTGATTGTTTTCCTATTATCCCATAAACACTAAATCCCTTTATCATGCCATAGTTTTAGAAGTCCCTATTCTCACTAGTGCATGATCCTTTCACATTACCCACCTCGGCTCATCCTTTCCCTACACTTTGTGGGGGGCAAGACATTGTTAGCCTTGCCCTTGTAATGCACTTGTCTTTCTCTCTTAACTATGTTATTCCTTTTCTACTTAACTACTTAAGATTGAGAAACCAATAACTTAGTTAATGGTTGACTTAAATTTTCATTACTAAGCCCTTTTCACATTTTTCTTTTATGTGTGTATCGTGTGTTTGATGTTCTCTCTCTTTGTACACTTCTTCTATTCGTACCTCTATTCTTCTATCTATCGTACATTTTGCATTTTCTTTTTTTCTTTTGTTTTGTGTTTTCCTTTTGGGGATGACACAAAGCGTTGAGATAACCTATGTCTCTTCCATGTTGACCCAAAAGGTCCTTTTCATTTTTTTTCTTTTGTTTTGTATTCTCCTTTTGGGGATGATGCATAGCATTGAGACGCCCTATGTCTCTTCCATGTTGTCCCAAAAGGTCCTTTTTTCCTTTTGTGTTATCCTTTTGGGGATGACACAAAGTGTTGAGATGCCCTATGTCTCTTCCATGTTGACTGAAAAGGTCCTTTTTTTATTTTGTGTTTTCCTTTTGGGGATGATGCAAGGCATCGAGACAAAAATGTCTCTTTCATGTTGACCCAAAAGCTTTTCCTTTTCTTTCACCTTTTCATTTTCTTTTTGCTTTTGTTTTTATTTTTTGGATGATGCAAATCATTGAGACCACAATGTCTCTTCCATGTTGACCCAAAATGGACTTTGTTTTCCTTTTTTTTTTCTCTCTTTGTTTCATTCTTCTAGTTCTATGTGCTTTGGGGAATAATGGCAGTTCTAAGCTCTTTCATAAAAACATTGCAGCAACGAACATACTAACCCCAAATCCATAGATCCTTTATGTGTTTGGTGTGTTCCTTTCTGGGGGGCAACTCTCTTCTCTTTTGTTTTCTCTTTTGTTCACATGAAGCGGCCTAACTTAGAAACATATGACTTGGAATAGGGGCTTTATGAGTTGGCTCTCATGTCTTGTTTTCATTTTTACATTTTCTTTCCTTTTCTACTTTAAAGTAATTTCTCACAAAATGATGTGTAGAAATTCCTTTAAAGTGGGGGCCATACATTAGCATAATTCATTTGCACTTTTGGTTCTTAGTGCAGCCTTGTCATTTCATATGATGCATTTTCCACTTTGTGGATGACATTGGCTATGATGTCATTCATAAGTGTGATCTATCTTAGCATATTTGGTGCTGTCATAATAGTGGTTTACAATTCCTGAGAGGAATGAATTTTAGCTGAAATCACATATTTTTAGAAAATATAATGATTTAAGCCTTAAAAAGTTCCATTTTAAGGATTCCAATTGAAGAGGGTTTGATCAAATCACCTTAGATCAAACCCCCTTGGATAGAACCTCGCTATTTTAAACCATACCTATAAATGCGTCTCCTTTACACCTATCAAAATGTTGATAAAAAATCACTTTTGATTTAGATTTTTGGGGATCAAATGAATTCATTTAAAATTTATTTCAAATGATTATGGTATTCCTCAGAACAAGCTATCCAATGAATATAATTTTAATATGTTTTGGTTTTGTTATGTATTTGTTTTTAAGTTTTATTAAAAATAGGTTTTTCATCGAAAATGAATTTCTTTGTTCTTCACATGTGGAAAAATAGAAGATTATCAAAAAAAAAAATTTGAAAAATATGAGTGCACCAAATATTGAAGTGCTTGATCCAACAAATTAAATTAAATTTTGACATATACAAAAAAAGTTACGCGTTATACGGTGTATGTCTAAATTGTAATTCGTTTGACTTTGAAACTTGATTAAGGAAAAAATATTTAATAAAAACTATCTAACCAAGTGGAAGCACTAGATATCAAAGTTACAAATCTAAATTTGAAAGAATTAGAATTTTATCCTTCATGGAAAAAATTATGCGTTATCTGCAAGGCCACTTTTAAAAATGTTGTTTTCAAAAAATCTATTTTCGTGGGAGATGGAAAAAGAAGTGCAATTTGATTCCAAAAATTTTGAAAAAAATATTTTTAGAATCTACAGACAAAATTTGATGAGACTCTAGTTTGCACCATCTTCAAATTCCTCAGAGTTTAGCCGCTATAGGTGCCCGAATGTGAAGATTTAGTTAAAAATAATAATTTTAGTGTCCAGTTTGGCCAAAAATTGTAAACCACTATTATGGGATCACCCTATTACATTCCTCTTAGTGGAATTATGTGAAGTACTGCATCCCCTAAGTTTTGAATATTCTATTCTTTGATTGGTCCTCTCTTAGAAACATTAGACACAATGTTCCCTAAGTGACAGACCTTGCATGAACTTAACAAGACTCCTTTGAGTATCTTTTACATTTTTACACTTTACATTTTTACATTTTACATCTTTGCCACCTTGCATAATGAAACTTGCATGCCTATGGTACCTTGCTCTTTGTTCATGGGTTCTAAGGATACAAAGCTTTGCTTCTTTCATGAAGCACGAACTGACATTTTCCTTTGTGGCACCTTGTTAAAGTTATCAAGAGGTATAGCTTTAATATGGTTGAGCCACTAACTCTTTTGACTGCAAAATATGATGAAACTTTCTAACGAAAGACGTACAATTAGATGAATCGTTGGGTACATGTGTACTTAATGTGTACTTTTCAAAAAAATGAAAAATTTGTGCCTGAAATTCGTCGAAATTTTGATGATCCTAACTTTTAGTCGATATTTCAACAAAAAAAATTGTTCATCAAAATTCAGACGATCCTGATTTTTTGTCAATACTTTGACAAAAAACCATACAAAAAGCTCCCCCACTTCTCCTTTTCCTTACCATTATCCCAAGGTCTTGCAATATATAATTAAACAAAATACAATATATCATAAATGATATTATAAACCAAGTGAGCTAATGTGATGGCCCCAATAGTTAATCTGTAAAGGAGACCTCATGATATATGTGCAAGAGTTAAAAAACATCTTTCTAGAAGCTTCAAGACCTTTCTCATGAGCTTGGAAATCCAACTTCACTAAAGGATAAAAAAAACAACTAGAAGATAAAATAATAGCTACTAAGTCCAAAAAGGATAACCTGATTCTTAATCATCATAAAAAATGCTTTATTACACCTCTTAAAATGTCATTTATGCTTCTTACACATCATAATTATGGTCAAGATTTATAATTTACTGTGTAACTCTCTATAATCATACGCTTGCCTATGTCATAACCATTATATTTTTAATAGATGCTCTTACAAATAATTCATAAAATATATATTTTTTTTTTAATATTTGCATATGTAAATTGAAAATTAAAATATAAATTAAACATGGCATAATGACCAAGGCATAAAGTGGGTAAAATAATAATTAAATAATCTAGGCATTAGAACTTTCAAGGTTTATCATACCTAATCCCAACATTTTCTTTTCATATATACATTCCAAGAGCAAAAGAGAACACTAATAAATGGTGAACTAATGAGAGTATAACTATGTTGCACTAGCTCATATGTGCTCATAGGCTCAACCAAGCATCTACAACATCCATCAAGTGATAATCATCTCAACAACAATAATTTTATTTTCTATCATGCCCAAGCATGAAAGATAATAAAGCAAGCCAAGATCACATTCTAAATATTAGGCTTTGACCCAAACATCTATACCAAATTCCATCTCCTCCAAAACAAGATCAAGTATTTATCAAATACTCAAAAATGCTAAATAGTGAGAAAAACATATTAATAACACATTTAACTAGCCATACCTCAAAAATAGGGTACACATCATAGGTTGGCCATTTGTTATCAACATATTCAACCAAAAATCTAAAATTACAAGTCCCTATATATTCATTGTCTTGCACAAAGTATACTTCCAACAACAAGAGACACATAAACACACAAAAAAACTTACAGACCTATGTACCATAGTCTAATAACACATATACCTCCCTAGGAATCCCACTACATGGGAAATTTCTAGTTCAAGCAAGATCAAATAATCCAAAGAATCTACACTTAGCACTCACATAAAGGATGTGGCTAAATCCTCTATCACATAGTATTGAATAACATAAAATGATATACAAACGTATAATACAATTGCTACAAAAATATCTCCATTGATCACCATAGCTTTCCCAACTTCTTCAAATCACATAGAAAATAAAGATTAAAGAGACCCAATTATCCTTATTGTTACTAAAAAATAATGAAGAATGTTCATAACAAATGATAAAATCTACACAAATATCGACTCTAGCATGAAATGAACCAAATTTATAGGATACACAATAAACCATAGATATAACAATAGAAAATTCAACCATGTCCTTCTATCAACACCAACATGTGCTAAAGTTGTTATAAGTGAGATCTCCTCCAAAACTCTTAGAATTTTTTTTTTCAACATCTAGCTATCTAATCCAATGTTAAACACAATAACAATAAATGTAAGCCTCTCAAATTGAAGGAAGATCAAACAACCATTCCCACAAAAATGGAATACACCCAAAGCCACTAACCATTTCCTATACTCTTCAAACAAATTATCCTAAAAATTGACAACACAAATCAAGAACCAAATAAAAGTAGATAATAGAAACCATATCCATGTATCTACTCATCAAGCATGGCCTTAGAACTAACATTCATAGCTCAAGAACTAATTTGAAAACTAGGTGGGAAACCTATAGGATCATTTAGTACCAAGTGGAACAAGAGTGGAGTATGAGATTTCTTTTCCTCTAAGGAAAATATCCTTAACACCTCCATGTCGAACTAACATCTAGCTCTAAGTGTAGGCTCTTTAGCATTTCTCTTGAAACCCCATTAAGTTAGTTATTATTGTCCAACACATAATATCCCAAAGCAAGAGATCTAGCATCACCCAAATATAATATAGGTGTACAATCGTTTATCTCATGCCAATCAAACTCCAACTACCTCTAAATTCATTCTTTTATTTCACATCTCTTTCATACACTATATCTTCAACATATGCTTCTTTCATATCCATATTTTGTAGGATATGCACTATGCGATCCTTCCTCGAAAATATTATTTCTTTTCTAGGAATCAAATACTCCATTACAATCTACAAAATATTCTAGGTTCAACAAAACACTAAATGCATCAAAATTCTCCTTCATTTCTATAAAATCAAAGCTTACCCTTCACTTTATTCCTAGTAAGTTTACTTCTACATTTCTACACGTTCCCTTGACACTCACAGTGTCATCAACCATTATCACGAACATTGTAAGGTATCCTATGTAATGCCATCTTCTAAGGTTTCCCAAATCTTCCTAGACAGTATGCTAATATATGTGCCCAAATGTACCTATACTTTTTTCGTCCATCTCTCATGAATTCTCACTTATATAAAAATAAGGTGTTTGCACCACTTCTCAGAGATTTGGGTTTTTCTTCTGACTTTTTGTGTTGTACCAACCTATTTTCACTTGTTCTAGTATTTGGTTAACTATTTCAACTTTCCTAAGATGTTTTCTCCCTTAACCAAACTACTAAATTCTTTTAATATCAATGTTTCTTTTTCAAAAAAACATGCCTTGTTGCAGTCTTCTTTTCATTTTTATTCTTGAATAATTTATTTATATTTTTTACTATAAATTTATGACCTTTTGTAGGAAATTATTTCACACCATCTTCCTTTGAATCCTCTATGATCAATGTATTATTTGTGGTGTCTATTTATCCTTTTCTAATTACAACCACCTTATTTTTCTTCTTATATTATGTTATGGATTTCCTTCATAATAAATATTTTCTTTCCAAATAGTCCTCTAATTGTTGTTCTTCTATTAATAAATATACCCTGTCCTCCTCATCATTTCTTGCCTCTTCTTTCTAAAAAAACTATTAAAAATAATATTGAAATATACTATGTCAACAAGTTAGAAAATGAGGATGTACTCTTGCATTTTCTTCTCCCACTTTTGTGTCATCTTCTTTTCTCATAAAATAAAAAATGAATTATTTTATTTCTTCACATTCTTAGGAATTTCATGCAATTTACTAACATTACTCTTGAATATCAATCATTCATTCACCACCCTCTTTCAATGGTAGAAGTACACGTTTCACTTTATCTTTTGTAAATCTTTAAGTATTTTCCCTCCTATCATGTATATGTTTCCTATGAAACTTCCATGGTCCACCCAACAAAATATGACAAACATCTATTGTTATAATGTCACAAAAAACCTCATCTCCATATACTCCAATTTAAATTTCATGATATTGTTCACTAACCAAAATTATATGATCATTTTGTAACCAAGATACTCTATATGAATTAGGATGCTCTAGCATTTTCAAATTAATTTCTTCACCATTTTACTTGAAACTTGATTGTTAAAAAAATCACTATTAAATTTACCAAATTTACATAGAGTTCTAACTAAAAAATTATTTGTAATAGTTCTTTTAGATCTTTACAAGACTAGCAAATTTACTTTTAGCAAGAATGATTCTCCTTTTTCTAGCATACTTTTTCAAGTTATTAGAAGAAACTTCTTCATTAAGATGTGATGATCTTGTGGTTCTCTTAGATCCTCTTTAATATTCTCCTTGTGACTAATTACACAAATAATTTGTGACCTTTACCTCCACACTTAAAAAAAGTGGTTCCTCTAGATTACCTTCCACCACTTATTCCATATCTACCTCAACCTCTTTTACAGTTATATTTTTTATTGCACTAACTTTATATAATTTCTTTTGTTTTAGCATCATCATCACCATGAGCTCCTCATCCACTTCCATGGTTCCTACCTTTGGAAAATTTGTTTCATCTTCCCCTCTTATTCTCTTTATTTTTAAATCTAAAGTTTATGTTATCTTTATGATTTAGTGAAATTAATATGATTTATCAACATAATAGATAGTTAATATATTCAATTCTTCTTCGATTGAACCCCTTCAACTATTTAATATATATCTAGACACCTTCTCTTGGTTACCTTCTTGATGACCAACTCTAATAGATAACTTATAATGATCCTTGGTATAATGTTTCTATCTCACATTTTGTAACATGTTTAGTAGATCTATCTCATAATCACTATCATCTAATTTAGGGTTAATAATACCTCTTCTATCATGTCCAACCAAATATGGATATTCCTAATCATAGTGAAAAATTTCTCAATTAATTCTAAAACATAATTTTAGCCTCTATCCATCCTTCTAGGTGGCATCTTTAAATTTTGATATGAACTACATCAATATTTTTTAGTCTATCTACTATAATTTAAATTATGAGAATATTCTACACAAAATTATCTTAGTAGAAGACTTGTGGTGTCAATTTTTTAATACATCTTGATTTACTAACCTCACTATATTACTCCAATATCAACTAATATCAAACCTTGCTTTACCCTACTCTAATACCAACTAATCTAGTCAATGTAGCCTGGTCTAGTTAGGCATTATCCAACCATTCATCCAATAAAACTTTCATATATCAACCTTATTTAAACATGGTCAAAATCTATAGAAATCAATATGCAAGGAACAACATGATATCATTTATCGAATTTTCATAAGAGTTAAATTACATGTTTAGGCATCAATCTTTGGTTATAAAATAGATATTATGATTGATCACATTTTATTTTTATTTTTGGCCTAGCGCATGCAAGAGCACGACACAGCTCAATGTATAGAGACCCTAACTAGCAAAATAGGGCAAGAGGAAAGCTAGAGCTACAAGGTTGAGCGCACTTAGAAAGGGAAAATCGATGACCAAGGGACAATGAGTACTGCAAGTGATTTATATATTTTATATTGGCACCCCCATTCTCTTTAACCTACAATTTCCTTACCAATTGATGACCAAGGGAAAACATAATGAAGATAAGAATGCAAAGGAATAGGGATTATAAGAGGCTATTGGAAAGGAAATTAGGAATACAATCCTTCCACAAATATGTTCAATGTAGTAGCTTCAAAAACCCTATAGCATGAGAGAATAAATGAAAAAAATTGTATTGGGAGAAAAAATTTGATAGCTTTACATCATGCCCCAAGTCTAAATGACCATTTGAAATCATGTTAGGGAAACTTAGAGATTAGGGTTATATCTTTGTGTAAAATTTCAAATTCCCAACTTAACCCAAACACTAGTGTTCAGAGTGCATAAGTGTTGAGGACACAAGTGTTTGGAGGGCGTAGGTGTCTTTCTGGGTTTAGATCTAAAACTCTTGGGGTAGTTTTTATGGGTTTGGAAAGGCTTAGAAGTGATTTTAAATCAATCCAATCCATCTTTTAGAGGAGTACAAAGCTCAATTATGACAACTTCAGTGTTGGAACCAATCTCTTTTTAGTAGGGAAAAAATAAATCACAATTTTGTGGTGGGTCTATAATGCGTAATTTTCATTGAATTAGCATGACTTTGTAATGCCTAATTTTCATTATCAAATTGGCTTAGGTAAATCCCCATTGTTTCGCGTAGTGTTCTATTGTCTGCTAGGTATTAGATGATATAACCCTCTATTCTAAAAAAAATGATTGTGTTCTTAATCCTTGTAAGTCAATTAGTTACTTGTGCAATGTCTTCTTTAATTCCTCTCATTTTTATGTCAAATGTGAAGTCTAATCATGAGATGATTGTGTAGCACTTGATGATATTCTTGTCTAATTTTTTGATTGCACAATAGTTGTGGAAGATTAATTTTTTGCTTGTTATGCTCTATTGTAGTACACAGTTATGCTCTATTGTAGTATTGTGCTCTGTCCCAGTGGTGCAAGCAAAGCAAGTTGATCGAAGGTCAAACATTCCCCTCTTTCCTTCAAAATTCTAGCCCTCTTTGTTTCTTTGAATCGAAGAGCTACAACCTTCAATGTTGGTAGATCATAAACTCTTTTATCATTTGTTATAGTACCAACTAACTCAGCAAAATTGCCTTCCTGAAAAACAAAAAAAATGAGGTTATTCAACTATACTCAACATGTTTCCAATCCACTTCACCTATAAAGAGCTATAGAAAAATCAAAAAGTGTTCCATCAATGGCCACTTGAAGTCCCAATTGTACCCCAATAGTACATCTTACCTAAAATAATCTTTCTAATCTAGAGAAATGCACAAAATCCTTTTACAATTTTCCCTAGCATGAAAGAAATGTGTAGGATATTCTTTTATTATTGTTCGAACTAGGTATTCTAGATGCACTACATTGAAGAGAGATTAGAAAAAAAATTCCATGAAATGTTCTTGACCCTTGTAAGACACAAATGAGGTTTCAGACAACCAAGGGCATAAATTGGAATGGATTGTGCTAGGCATGAAATCATGAAATCTATCTTGGTCAATTTACAAGGATTTTGGAGATTAAAATGTAAAATAGATTTTTTTATTGCATCCTTTATATTTGTGAGCACAAAAGTTCGCAACTTCTAATAGATGTGTAGCTTCATTATATAGATTCCATCAAAACCCCAAAAATGACACCTTTTTGCAACAATCTGGAAGATTTTTTAGGTGTTTAATCTCTTCTATGCTGAAAGCCTTTTATTCATCTATCTAATTTTAGTTTCAAAAGAATCACCTTCTTATCATCTAAACTTGAAACTATCTATGATAAGTCAGTGCTTCACACAGATAGCAACAAACCTCTCTTACTTTGCAGGAAGTTGCACTCTAGCATTGAAACATATACCTTGTGATTATTTGTAAGCTTCCTTTCATCACATAGTTATTAATATATTATTCATATTGGTATGACAAAATAATCTTCCTCCCCTTACCTAATATTTCCACCTGTTAGCCTATTTTTCCCCATTCATTTCAAAATAGCCTTCAAGCAGCTCATTAGGTTATTTTCCAATTTTTAGGGGGTTTTGGGGTCATGATTGGTCTAAATTCATGGTTAATAGAGAAAACAAGATATTTGCAAAATATAACCTTGGAAATCCAAAAGAAAAGAATTAATGCTTTATACCATTTTAGAAGGAAAACACAAAATTGTCTTTTTTGAAATTCCTAAAAGGAGTATCCATGATGCATGAGTAAGTTTAGGGTTTTCGTTGAAAGAGTTGTTTAGGGTTTCACTCCTGTTGATAATCAATCCTCTCATTAATGAATTCAAGTGTTGTTGAGCTATCGGTGAGACTTTGACATTACTCCCACCGATATTGGAGTCTCTTTGATGCTTCTCTTGCCACTGCTTTACTCTTTTCATTTTTTTCAAGCTATCAGTGGGACTGGCTCCTCCATTCCACCGATAGGTGTTTCTTTAGCCAATGGATTTTTTCCTTTGCAATGTTGCACCATTTTAGGGTTTATGCCTGGTTTTGTAGTGATTTGTAGGAAATTCTTTAATATTCTTTCATGAATGGTCGAGTTTGAAGCTTTTCTGAGGAGAACCCCTTATCACATTCAGTGCAAGCCTTTTATTTATATGTAGATAGGGTATTACTCTTGTTGAGAGCAAGGCCACTGGTTTGCTTGTTTATTTTCCTCCTATTAATACTCCCTAGCCTTTCCAAGTCCATGAGTACATATAATCATTTTGTACCCAATCAATTTTTTCATCTACACACCATTATCCACTCATTCAGTGTTGTATCATATGAGCCAAAATGATTCATTTTAGCTAGTGATATATTGTCTGCATATATAAGGTGTGGTGGTTTTTGAAGATTATCAAGCCATGTCCTTATTCTATTGTTCTTACACTACTACATAGAAAGGGGATTTAAGACATTAATTTAAGACAAAATATTAATTTTGTCTTAAATATATATTTATGTTTAAATTATACTTTTAATTTTCTAATTGTCTTAATTTAAGACAATAAAAAATATATATTTTTAAAAATAAACTTTTTATTGCCCTCTCCTTATTCATTTTCCCTCCTTCGACATGTATTTTTCTTTTCCCTCCCTCCAAAAACTCAAAAAAGCTACTAACCAACATTTTCCTTTTCCCTCCCTCCAAAAACTCAAAGAAGCCACTAACCAGGTTTTCATGGAGGATTTTAATGAAGAATATGCAAAAGGCCTTCAAATGAGAGTTATATTATATTTTCTAGCGCAAAGTTGAAACCCTAACAGGAAGAACTCAAGGCAAAGGAAACAAAGATAGCACGGCAAGGTCTCGTCTTCCCTAGTTGTATAGATCCTTGGAAAAGAGGCTCCTCAAACCAGAGCAAGAAGCTATTTATCAATTCCTATAGTCAAATCTACAAACAAACATTAATTACAATCTTGCAAGACTACTTCAATAATACTGCAGAAGCCTTCGAGTTATGTAGCTTTGTCCTGAAAAATATTGAGCAGGGGAGAGCAAATGACCACAGCATGCAAGAAGTCATGGAAATAGCACAAAGTTCAAAAAATTTAAGTGAAGATCAATATAACTACACAAATCAACAATTTGAGTCATTTGTGGTACTTGATAATCCATTTAGGGTTTCTTCAATGTGACATTTTGAAGAGATTCAAGAAAGATACAAAGAGTTGTTGGGAAATTGGAGCATTGCAAAAAGGTTAGTTAAAAAAGGCTTGAATCTATTAACAAAACATATTTGCTAATTTTTATTTTTTCTTTAGTCATTTCTTTTGTTTAATTTTGGAAATGGAATTTTTTTACAGTAGAAATTGATTTAAAGCCTTGGTAGGTAATAGAGAGTCGTTTAAGGGTAAATTTGAGAGGTATCCAAGGGTAAATTTGATGAGTATCGTGCCCTTCCTGGAGCTGTCATATGTGAGGTCTGAACAAAGGAAATGGAAGCATATAAAATTTTGAAAATCCATTAACAAATCCATTCCATGCATATTCTGTAATTATCACTAGCCATGAAATGGCGTCTCGCTTGAGGAATTCTATCAAAGGGTTCATTACCTTGCCTATGAACCATAGTAAAATAGTTTTCATGCATTAGCTATGCCTCCACAAACTTCTAAGCTTGCATACATGTCTACCAGGGCAGTTGCAATTACAACATCTAACAAAATTCCTCTATCTTTTATTACTTTGATGGTTTTCCATACCCTGCTCCAATACTCCCATTCGATGCTCACCATTAAATGATGTCCATTATGAATCATTTTGGCGCACCATATTTAATATTGTACCTACTAGTTTGCATTTCCACGAGGGTTTCTAAAGCCTTTTCAACAAAACCATTTTGTGACATCTCTTTGAGTCATTTTTTTCAAATAGATCCCATGCATTGTCTTTGCTTCCATGTTTTGCATGCATACCTATAAGGAAATTGTGATTGCAACATCTGTAAATATTATTTATGTTATATGCTTTGAAAGATACCCATAACCTCTTTAAGTGCTCCATTTTGTGCATCTCCTATAATGATGACAACCATGAGATTCAAGCATTGTGTCAAACTGTCCATATGTCTTTCTCAAAGCCTCCATATTGACATGGGTATAAATTTGGCATAGGAGAAGTGGAAGTACATTTAATGCACAACCTCATTCATGAACTATGGGATTATATGTATCTTCCCAATGCAACTTATTCCCTTCCTAAATCTGGTGCATATCTCTATTCAATTTCCTCATGAAGTCTTTTTTAACTCATGCCATGTCAATTCTCCCATAGTTTCATGAATTTATTATAACAATGGCATCACATGAGATGCCATTTCTTTGAGGCATTCCATGAAAATAGTTCACAAGAATTGTCTTTGTTTGTAGGCCACATACAAGGTATTTGAAATTCCAACATCTGATAAAAAATTCACTTTTCATTATGCTTTGATGGACATTTATACCTGTTCCAAAGCTTCCAAATATGTAGATGTAGAGGTTGTAGGAATTTGATGTTACACCTATGAAATGTATTCACTTCAAAGTTTTTGAAACCATTTCAAAGCATGCATTTCTACCAAAGCATTTGCATACCATTTGAATTCCATGAGAAGTCATTACCTTGGATTATTTTGTTAGATAGTTCAACACCTTACCCATTCAAAATTTTACAAACTTGATCACCAAGGCAGTTGTAAATATAACCTCTACAAAAAAAAGTTGATGTAAGCCTATATTTTGTTCCATTTCTCCAATTTAGCGTATTCCTACAGGATGTATTTCCAAATTCTATAGGCCTTTCAACAAATTAATTTTGTTCATGTTTTTCAATCATAGTATTATAAGAAACCATATTTCTTGAGTTGTTATGTGAGGTGATCCACATGCCCTATCTATACTATGTATCTCTCCACGCCTTGTCTCTGCCTTCACATTTTCCATGTATTTTTACCAAGATAGTAGTAATTACAACATCTGCCAATATCCCATAGTTCTCATTTGTTTCACGACTTGCATGCCTACCTTTCAAAACATTTGTAACTGCAACATCTATCAAAATCCCTTCATTCTGCATGTATGGTGTGAGGCTTGATACCTGCCATTATATTTACTATTTAATTTATTTTTTTAAAACTCTTTAACAAATCCATGTATGTATGTCCTGGAGGCCATGAAGAAATCTCCATCATCCTACAATATGTGGTCATGTCATTATATTAACTACTTTTTGGTAATGTCATTATATTAATGAAATGATAGAATTTGACATAGACATAGATAATCCTACGCATGCAGCAATTAATGTGAACATATATTTTTTTACTCCAATTTTTATGAAAATAATTAGACTATATAATCATAAATCTATTGCTTGAGAATATTATGATTGATAAATTCTACTGTGTGGCATTAACTAGGAGTGAATTAGCTAGAAAGCTTGATTTGTAGCCGTAATAGCTAAAAAGTGTATCTATAATAGAGTAACTTTTCAAGATTCCAAGTTAATAGAAATGTTGATGAACTATGGTATGGAATAGTCATCATAGTTTTTATAGATCAATGGGGTAACTCAAGGGGGACCTGTTGAATCTTTCATTTTATAGCATCGTAGTAGAATGCCTATGTCAATATGATGGATCTTCTATGACAATCAAAATTAATTTATCATCTAGATATTTTATTAATAAAACTAAGTAATGATCTTATGTTATTTTCTTTTGATTTCAAACCAAGTCATTTTTTATTTAAATCCATACACTTTTTACTGATATTAAAAGAATATCAAAGTTTCCATCATCAAAATAAGGAAATAGGATATCACTCCAAGTATCCAAATAAAAATGGCTTGGTGAGCCAATGATGCATGCAAATGGAACTTTTCAGTTTCTAAGAAGAAAAATTAACATTAGGATATCCATATTTGCTTCCATCCATCATCAGCATTAGATAGTTTCAAACTACTTACATATATGAAGTAAATTATCTCTCACGGATTGACATTCACTTTCAATATGGAAACACAAAGGTATTGCTACGAAATTAATTCAGACTAGTACAAGGTGAGAAATGATTTAAATTATTCTCAACACCATGAAGAATTTTTAATTTAAAACCAGGTAGTGTGTGGTTAGAATTTGTAATTTAAACATTTTTAAACATCATGGATTAGGTGGGCAATTTAAAAAGTTCAATGCTCATTCTGCTGATTTGGGCCTAAGTCCAAAATGCATTCAAAGTTTATTATTGAAAATATTTTTCTTTTGCAAATAATTGAGTCTCCTCTCTTTTATTTGTTCATTATATTTTTTTTTGTGTTATTATCCTTTGTACTGCTACACTTTCAATCTTGCAATAAAATTCTTGAGACTAGAAAAGGATGTATAAAATGGGATATCATCTAGACTATTCTTTCTCACTCAGCCCAATGTTTCACAGGGAACAAGAGAGATTCTAAAATCTCTTTCATTAAATCAACCCTTATCCATTTTTATTTTTCCTTTTGTCATATCCAACCTTACATATCATTTCTATATTCTTGAATAGTCTGAGCTCTTGCATGAAATCTTAATGATCATTAGTAGCAAGAAATCATAGTTTGTAACATTGGGCTGAAATGAAAATGGCTTGGAAGCATGGGGTTGTAGACTTTGTGGTACCATTCAAATTGAGGAAATCAATTTTTGGTAAGCTTTTCTTACTTATAAATATCAGGAACAACTTTCCAAATTTTCTTGATATTGCAACTATGCAAAAATTGTTCCCACATTAAAATCAAAACAGATTAGCAGTTTTATTTTCAATAA
The DNA here is from genome assembly GCA_007258455.2 of Sequoia sempervirens. Classification (NCBI taxonomy): domain Eukaryota; kingdom Viridiplantae; phylum Streptophyta; class Pinopsida; order Cupressales; family Cupressaceae; genus Sequoia; species Sequoia sempervirens. The sequence goes on along the minus strand of VDFB02353493.1, from coordinate 145,585,849 downwards.
TCAAGAACAGTAGTATTCAATAATCAAAAATAGTAATAATGCAACATAAGTGAACTTTTGATATAGAAAGTGTAATAATCCTTCCCTATGTTAGGGACAGTAAAAATGAAAAATGATTGTCATATTCATTATTAATTCAGGATTGATAAAATATGTTCATTGATCCCTTAATATAATGTTGATTATGTCTAAATGTTTAGCTTGAATTGTATGCCTAGATTGATGACAACTTCCTTATGCTTACCTTATTTAAGTTCAGTAATTATTACAGAGTACAAGATCTTAGATTCTTACCTTTTTCTCTTTTATGTATGTTTCCTTACATTAATTTACCTGTTGATTGGTGGTACTTTACTGTTCTTTGGAGCCTTTCTTAGACACTCCCAATCATTTTTATGTATAACTAATCTGTGGAGTTTTAAATTGCATATGAAGGAGGTTGGTAAATTCCTCTCTCTAGTGCAGTTTCTCTTTGCAATCCTTTGAACATAGTCATTATAGATGAGTATTTTCATAAGGGTTTCAATAATGTCTATGATAAGGCCCTTGCTAGAGGGCTCTACATGATATTCAAAAAGTAGATACTTTTTAAATGTATTCAAGACTTTATTATTGTGCATTAAATTGTGCTTTCATCTCTCTTGCATGCTAGTGATCTCATTGCTCTTTTGCTACAATGGTAGGAATGAACACCTTTTTGAAGGAATAGTAGGCAAGTACAATTCACCCTTGGTAGCTAATGCAAGATCTGTGTGAGGTTTTGATGAAGGCTTAACAAGAGGTTTAACTTGCCACTTTTGAGTTTAAGACAAGATCATGTATGTTGAATGCAATATAGTTACTTATGACATCATTGTCAAATTCTAATGTATGATTTTAATCTTTTCATAGTATCCTTTGGGTACACATCAATGGATGACTACTATGTTGATTCTAGCAACTCTCTCTCTAGGAGACTTCTTTGCTATGCATACAGGTACTTATTTTTTCTGACATTTCACTAATGATGATGTTTTTAGAAACACAATACAATTAGTAGTTTCTACATCTAGTCTTGAGTATTTGAATATGAAATGCATGCCACTTATTATTAATATACCTTTGTTGCAAGCCGAAAATGATCAAATAGCTCCCTCTTGTGGGCTAACTCGAGAGGATATCGATGTATGTGATATGAATAGATTAGTAGTTTTCTATACTAAACTAATAATAAGTACTTTTCATTTCTTTAGATTATTGAAAACAATTTGGACTTCCTGTGTTCTCTCCTATTCCTAAAGGTATGTAGCATATTATTTTAGATGGAAAATTTGTTATATAAGTTTTTTTTATGTCATAATAAATGTCATATTTTTTGTTGTATACGAATGGCTTTGGAATAATTAAAGTAATGACCATGTATTGTTCATGTGTGGAATTACATATCAATTATATGCATAAATATACCAAAGTACATTTACACATTGGATATTTGATGTGATCAATTCAATACATTGTAGTGTCTCCACACTCACATATTTGTGTGTTCTCTTGTTTGCATTATGGATGTTCTTCAGCTTTAGTGTTTGTTTTAACATAGTATGAAATCTGACAATTTGATTCCAATGACCATATTGGAGAGCCATTCCCAAAATCCTTTTATTCCATTCTTTCCTTACATACTCATGACTGCTATCTTTTGGCAATTTAGCCTCAGATCTAGAGAAATGTCCATATTTGGCTTGAAGTTCCTCATGGTGAGTTGTCTCCTTGGTTCTCCAATGTTCATAGACAATGGCAAAGTATCATAAACATTTCTTGCAAATTGTTGATGACACTGTCATTCTTCTTCACTACCTTCAATATCATTGGCTCTATGGCGTAAGGAATCCCCTTTTAGTTGAGGGGATGTTCTTGCAAGTTTATGTGTTTAGGTAAGCCATCAAATTTCTTGAGACAATGAAACCAATTGTATTTTTTCTAGGAGATGAAGATGGAGGAGCACTTTACCTAGATGTGTTTTATTTATTATGAGATATGAAGGAAACATGACTACTGGGATAATTTATTTCAAATGTTGGGGCCTTTATTGTCCATTAAATAGATGAAAGGTGTGTATTTCTCTACCTTAAAAAACCTATTACTCTCTTACATTTGGTTCCTTAGGGAACCCCTTATTTTATCCCATTTCAGCCTTTGGTGGTATGAAGATACCATTAACTTTTGTGTGCAAATGGTGATAGAGCGATGAGGCAATTCTGTCTTCTTGAGCAACAACCATAACATCTCAAACCTCTTAGTCTCTCTCTTGACATAGATCACATATTCTTCATTTTCCACAACTCAAACAATAGGGGTGGAATGTGCATTATAATCCAAAAAGGTATGCCTTGAGAATCATTCACCAATTTAATGGTAGCCAAAATTTGCAGAATATTATGTAGGGTTCAATTTAAAATGATTGACATGCTTCAATCCTATGGGGTGCATTCTAATTTTTTCCTTTGAAGTACTCTATTGTTTATTATGTTATTTTTAGTTCCTTAAGTTTGTTGAGAAGACAACTCCAATAGTTGTCTACACTTTTGGGAAAGGATCATCAGCTGCTAGTTTAATAGCTTTTTTCATTCGTGACTCCAACATGGTAAATGAACATAGCCACAAGGCTCCAATCAACAAACTCACCCACACCAATAATAAAATTCGTTCAAATGTATGTAATAACATACATTTGAATGAATAATTAAAAAAAAAAATTACAAGTTTTGTCACAATTTCGACGAACCTAAACCGATGAAACAATAAAACCTCTGACGAAGTTGCTATACATGTGACGATAGTTTCGTTGCAATTTCGACACACCAATACTGACGAACTACTAAAACCTCTGATGATGTTGCTATACATGCAATGAACATTTGGTGATTGTTCATTGAATTGTGATGAAGTTTGTGTCAATTTTCCGACGAAGTTGTTATACATGCGATGAATGTTTGGTGATTTTTCGTCAAAATTGTGACAAAGTTCGTGTCAATTTTCTGATGAACACCAATTTTATTTTTTGTGGCGATGACTGACGATGCTGGGTCATAGTTTCAATGAATAAAATTTTGTCGTTAAAGCGACGAAATTCAAAACAATGTTTCATCATAATTTCGATAATGTTTTGTCAAAATTTCAACAAACATTTATTAGAATTTGTGGTCAAATTCAGTAGTGAGCAGGAAGCCCATTTAGCGACATGATTTTCCCCATAGCCACCTTTGTGTTTGTGAGTGAATACCAACTAGTGTATGTTTCTCACCTTTTTGGGTCTTCTCACCTAGCAGACCACCATGAGTTTTGTCGCCCTAGAGTGAGTATGCATTTTCTTTTTCAAAATGGCCTAGATCTAATCCACAACTAGTTAGGTAGACAATCGAAGCTCAATTCAATTTATCTTTCATATGTGTGTTCCTTTGTTCTTGTGTCTAGTTTTCCATGGGATCTTCATCCTAGGGGCTTGATCATCCCTCTTGATTATTGTCATTCCATCTTTCTAACGTAAGTGCATTGGGACCTCCTCAATATTCATGGCTACTTTAGTGTGAATTTGAAGCAAGTTCATCTTCTCACTATAGTGGGGGCTAAATGCACCATAGAAAAATGGTCCCTTGTCATTTTCATGGTCTTTTAGGCCTTTCTTTATGATGCTTGGTCTATTTTACTTTGATTTAATGTTGCAATGTGGCTTGAACATTCACATTAGGTCCTTTAAAATTCAAATTATGGTGTCTTGTGAAGGTATTATGAAGTGTTGTAAAACATTTCTACACTTTTCTAGACTCTATTCATTACAATTCACCTAAAAAACACCTTTTCATCACTTATCATGTCCTATTTTGAAGTGTTGTAAAGTCTTGTAACAAGATTTCATGCTTTTCTAGGCATAATTTCACTATTTACACCTTTCTTATGCTTTGTTTGACCCCTTTATGCCCTTATAAGGCTTAATTAAGTGTTTTTTTGAATGTAAACCCAAAAAACAACATTAATTGTGACTTAAATCCTAACACCCACGTTCAAGTCCAAGGTGGTACCCATTTTCCATGTGTGGTGAATGAGTCCCTCTTGGCTCAAAATTCAAAATATTTCAAATTTCCTTTTGGGTTTTTATTTAAAATCACCTTATGTCGACCTATGATGAGGTATCATTACGTTACTAAGGAACAAGTGTGTATAAATAAGTGTTTTTCCTCTCATTTTAACCCCCATTCATCAAGTTCACTTATTCACACATTCATTCAAGTATTCAAGCACTTTGCATCATTCAATCAAGCATTGATCGAGTACTTTGGAGCAACCACTGTTATATCTTCAAATTTCTTCAACAAGCATTTGGTAAGTTGAAGCATCTGCATGTTATTTGTTTATCATTCTCTTCCATTCCATTTCTTCATTAAGGGTTTGATTACCAAAGTGGGATTTGACCTAGTAAAATCCCTATAACCTAATCCTTAACCATTTTTCTCCTTTTGCATGTGTTTGTAGACTTGTGTACACATATTTGACAAGTTATTAGGTGTTGAAAAGTGGGAAACAAGTTAACAAAGTGTTTCAAGTCAACAACAACCTATTTCAAACTTGGAGTAGACATTATGTCCATTTTCTATAGAATTAACTTTGTCAACTCAACAGGCAGTCAACCTTAGATTTAGTGCTATAGGATTGGTCCCTTATTTCTCAAAAAAATTGGAGTGGACTAATTCACCATTAGTGGTGAATGAGTCCCACCTTAAGGCTGGAAATCTAGATTTTGTTAGATTCTGGATCCTGACACTCAGAAACCAGTTTCTAATAGTTTTCATCAAAAGAAAGACTGATTCGCCATCAGTGGCGAATGAGTCCCACTGGTGATTTTTAGTGATCTAAGTCAACATTTAGAATATTCCAGATTCTCCATTCTTTGCCCAGGTGCACTCTGATTCAACCTTCTTTTTTATTTTTCATTTTTTCATACTTAGTTCATGTTTGCATATCACATTATGTTTTTTGACATTGCATAATTCTTAGGTTTTGCACTCATAATCTCTTAATTTCATAGTTTAGTTGCACTTAGATCATTCCATTGAGTCTAAATAACATCATACATTGCATAATTTGAGTGAACCTAGTGTAGATATCTTTAGTAGGGTTTATCTCTCCCCTTTTAGGTGAAACATCCTAAGAGTGCAAGAGTAGCCTATAAGTCCTACCCAAAAATCTACGATTCATATTTATAGGAAATCCACCTTATTTTCCTATTAATTGGATCCCCAAGGTTGACATGGAGAATTTAATAAAACTTAAAATCCAACTTTTTCCCTCTTGAAACTCAAAAATGACCCAAATGGGACTAATTCACAACCTTGGGTGAATCAATCCCACCTAGTAGGGACTCATTCACCATAGATGGTGAATTAGTCCTAGAAGAGCCCTTGCCAGCTGGGTTGTTAGGGAATGAGGAATTCTAGTCCTTATGCTTATTTCATTGGGTATTTGATCAAATTATGCCTCGGGATGCACAATATGGGGTCATATGGGCCTATTAATGATGATGTAAAGGTCAATTAGGGCTTGGGACACAAAATTCTACGTGAAAGTGTGATTAAGTACACTTTACAATACTAAAATGAGGTCCACTTAGCCTAGAAAGGAACAACATCCAATGTGAATGTGTAAGATACATTGCAACACTAGATTATAATTATGTTTAATTTACAAGACTTCTAGATTGATGTGATAATGCAGTTAAATACATTTTATAATGTTGAATTAAGGGAAAATGGGTTCATTAGTTCTAGAGAGGTGTGAAAGTCTTTTACAACACTTTACAACACCTTTACAAGACATCAATAAATGTATTTTATTCAATTTGCAAGGGTCCAAGACCTAGTGTGGATGTGTAAAACACCTCACAACACTAAATCAAAGCCTCATTAAGTCCAATTTATCATCAACTATTCCCATATCAAGCAAGAAATACTATTTTCTATGGTATAGTTACCATCCTTCAAATCCCACCAAAGCTTCGCATACTTCTTCTCTTAATGTAAACATGATAACATAAGAATCTCCCAAGTTATCACTTAATTTAGTTTATCCTAAAATGATAGACTTAAAAGTTTTATAAAATATTTTTTGGAACATGCATATATATAAGGATCCCCTCTTAATGGAATATTAACCATATGTTAAAGTGGATATTCAAGTGGAGAATACATATGTGCATTCATTACCATTTATTATTCATAACATATCTTTAGAAATGATTGATATTCAAAGATAAGATTCTAAGACCCTATGTATATTGTAGCCATTTTATCATCCCCATATTTTAATGAGAATAATATCCAGGAAAGATTTTTTCTCAAATAATGGCTAGCAAAAGGATATGGTTGCGTTCTCTTATAGTTCAAGGCTTTTTTCAAATAGCTACATTCTTCTTTGTTTCTTTTGTAAGTTTGTTTCTTAGATTTTGTAGTGTAGAAAAAGGTATCCCCTTTTCATACTTAATTTAGGAGCCTAATGTCACCTTTATTTGGTGTTGTAATGTGTTTTACACATTCACATTAAGTCTAGGGCCCTTTTAAACTAAATGGACCTAATTGTGCATTATTTAGGGTGTTGTAAAGTGTATCTTAACACTTTCACACTAATCTAGGGCTTTATTAATTAATTGGGCTTATTTATGCCTTAATTGGTCCTATTTTACATCTAGAAGCCTTATTTAATGCATCTTTCTGAGGATAATCCTAACACTTATCAAATAACCAGCCATAATTTAATGTTTTGGGTCATGTGTTCCATATATGGTGATCTAGGACTCATGTGCCACCTTGGGTGTATGAGTTCCACCTAGGTCTTGGGACTTGATTTCTATTTGCACATTGAACAAGACACTCCTAGAAATCAGTGTCCTGGGTTTTAGCTACTAGGAATCATACACCACAACTAGTGTATGAGTCCTGCTTTAACCAGGACCTAATTTAAATCAAATTCTTGGTAGGATTCTATTATCCTAAATCTAATGGTGGCTTGTAGTGGTGTAATTTTGAGAAATTTGGCATAAACAAGTATAAATACAAGGTTATTTCACATAATTTCATCCTAGAATTTCATAAGCAATCAAGAGTACTTTCACAAGAGCATTATAGATCATTCAAGAGAATTTCACAGACATCCAAAGGTAGATTTGAAGAATAATATTGCAGTAATTCAAGATCCATTATCATGTCAAAGATTTGATGCATCATACATGTGGTTATGAGCTAATGTTGTGATGTATTGTTCAAGATCAATTCAAGTATTCAAAGGAATTATCTTTCATCAAGAATCATGATCAAGACCTACATCCATTGAGGCCCATTCATGTTTGTTTGAAGATCTACAAGGTTTCAAACAAGGTTCTATTGTTTCATCCTATTATGTTTCATGCTTCATTTCTCATTAAAGTTTGATTACCAAAATAGGGTTTGACCAAGGAAAACCCCTATTCCCTAACAAAACAACACTTTTTCTCTCTTTGTGTGATTACAAGTTTATAGGTTGAAGAAAAACTAGATTTGAAGCCTTCAAAAGTACCAAAATGATAAAGTTGCAAAAATTGTCATAAAAAGTTTTCAAGACTCACAAAAACTCGGATCTAAAGAAAAATATCCAACCTATCTACATGAAACTAGTGGGAAAGTGCTTATTTGATCCATCTTCAGAGGCTCACAAAGTTTTGCTTCAAAAAATTCTCCTAGGACACTTCACGACAAAATGGGACACTTTGGAATAGTTTAGCTGTATCAGTCCCAGTACTGCGTTTTTATGAGTTTTCAAAAAAAATTGATCAATCATTGAGAGATTCCAATTTTTTTCTAAAAACCCTAGTCTGGGACTAAATCGCCCAGTTTGGTGTATGAGTCCCAATGAACATCAAATAGTTGAATTTCAGGGTTTCATAGCTTGTTTTGACCACATCTTTCTTCCAAGTACCCATTTGTTCATTCTCAATTTATTGTCTTCATTTTCAGTTTCATTTCCCAGGTCATTTAGTTAGGTTTGCATAATACTTTCATCTCTTTCTTTCTAAGCATTAGCTTAGTTGTGAACCCCCTTTTGACTTTAATCACACCCCTAGGACACACAATTGTAGATCTCTTTTCCAAATTTCATCCCTAGATTGAGATCTCTAGGGTTTCCTTTAATGGAACATAAGTGAAATAGGTGGAGGATCCCTAATTCCCCCTTTAGTTCCATCTCCCAACAGGTGGAATACTATTTTCTTGTGTTCAGATTTAATAATACTCCATTTATTGTTGCATTCTTCTTGTTATATTTTTATAGAAGATATTTCACAAAAAAAAAGTTTATTTGATATATTTTCTTTGTGTATGGAAACTTGCAGCCATCTGATGACAATTTCCATATAGCCCAAAAGAGATAACAATGCAAATAATTTCTTAGAATCCACATGCAAGATAATAGACAACATACCCATCAAAGATGGTACAAGATATACCCTGGGAAAACCTTCAAGAGGGAAAAACCCAGCCTCCAAAAGTATCCATACTTCATCATATTAATCAACCATGAAGCAAATACAAGAGTTACAATGAACAACTCTAAAGCATCAAGTCCTCTAATGCATTCCCCTGTGTCCAAGCATGAATCCACACATCCCATGCCATGCTTCACAAATGCACTCTCAAGAAGACTCAATAATTACAACCAAACCACTCAGCCAACCTAAACCACTACACATGTGTTTGCTTTTATAGACACAAGCTCACACAAAATACAAATAGTGGTAAGGTGAAACCATGTACCAAAAAACCATGTGAATACAAAGCCACTAACCCCTTATTTAATATTGGGCACCTAGACATCACTTTATTTAATATTTCCCCAATATTAAATTATTATCACATGTCTCCCACACAAATAATAATAATACAATGTTACAATACAACATCAATTGGGTCCCCCAAATAATTACTTAGTGTGATGAACAACACCACCAATGTGTATCACAAGTAAATAATTATTTAGTTACATTATAATAAATCAATTTCTGCAATGGTGTACAACACCATATCCCAACATTCTCCCACTTATTTTATACATTGCATTGCATAAGGGATCAATGCATGATATACATCATCATAATCATTCATGAAATTACATGAATCTCCAACATGCTCTTGTGCTCCAACAAGATACCTGCAATAAGAACAAAGTGACCACCATCTCAAGCAAGAACTCCTCTCATCCTCCAATATGCCACCTATGGAAGAAAAGGAACATGTCAAGGTGAAAATGCACCAATCCACAAGCACAAGCATCAAATCCAAGTGATAACAAAGGCTCCAAACAAGTTGTCAACTAAAAAACCCACATGATCAAAAATAGAATCCACAACACATGCTAATACATCCTGTTGATGGTGTTTTTTGCACAACAACAACTCAGACAAGATACAAGTATCCTATCTCTCTTAAAAAAGTAAATCTCTATTAACAAGCCTCAAGAGATAACCCCAAGGTCTCTAATGTCAGGTCTTGACAATGCATAAACAACTCAGTGATAAATGTGAAAATGTTGGTAATCACAAGGGGCCTTACAAATGAACAATGTTGGAAGCGTACTTTCATCATATGCAACATATGGTGATGCTTTTAGTTCTAAAACTAACCCAGATTAGAAATAAACAACAAAAGAGATAAGGGATTTAGAGAGATTCAACTCTAAACTAACTCCTAAGATCAATCACAATAATGATGAATGTTGCAATTGACAGATCTCCAACAAAACCAATATCTGTTTGATCAAGGACAAGCCCACAACTCTGCAGAAATGGTGCAATCTTCTAAGGAAACTAAAGATTTTCAGACTATGAATATTCATCTACATACCCAATAACTCGTGCAATGTAAACAAGCATTCACAGTTGAACTTAGCACAAAATAAGGCCCAGACTAACTTTACACAAAAAATTACAATCAACAAATTGCTAAAAGTATGGACCGAAGATCGATCAACATCATTAACATTCTACCATTATTGCAAAAGAACTAAAATCTAACATCTAACATTGAAAATTGAGAACAAAAAACCATAAATTGTCAAAGTGTAACACAAAGCTTGCCAAATCAACAATCCAATTGCATTAACTTCTCCAGCATTACATAACAATTTCAAGTCTCTCCTCTCCTACAGCTATTGACTTCTCTAACTTAGCCAATTCTAGCTTTTATAGCCTCTAATAAGCTATTCTAACCCGTAAATCTAACTCCTTTTACAAATGAGAAGGCACTGACCTTTTATAGAAAATTGCATTTTGAATCAAAGACTAGCATTAAATCAATCCAATGGCATAAATTACATCTCTAGAAGCATCCAAAAGTTACATTTAATTTGGGAGCTCATGGTACATCATCATCCAATTGCATAAAAGTAGTTACATCATGGAACAATAAGAAAACAATATTATGCTAGCCTGTCATTAATGAAAATTTTGATTGGATGATCAAATCAGCTTCACATGTCCTCCAAAAACTCCTTCCAACTGTAGACAGTTTGGGCACTGATTCATATGCAAGCCCCACTTTTAAATTTTGAATTGAACTCTTCCATATTCCCCTTTTGGCACGAATCCATATGCAAGTTCCGTTTTTATTATTTATTTAATCTTGAAAAATAGATATCATCATTAGTAGCTCACATGTTAAAAATCCAATCCAAATTAAACTTGAATAAAATTTTGGCCTTTTTAAAAAACTTACATATTTTATATGGAAACTTTCCATTTTCATAAATTTTTTCATTTTGGGAAATTTTTATTTTCAAAATTTTCTTTCCATCTCAAGAATTTCATTTTTGGGAACATTTTAAAATTTCAAAAGATTTCAATTTTGGAAATAATTGCATTTCGGAGAAAATTCCCATTTTGGGAAAAAAATCATTTTCAAAAAAATTCCATTTGGAAAATTTGGGATTTTGAGGGGTAAGGGAATTTTCCAAAATGAAAATTTTAGAAAATTTCCATTTTGGCAATTTTCGAGATTTTGAGGGGTAAGGGAATTTTCCAAAAATGGAAATTATAGAAAATTTCCATTTTGGCAAATTCGGATTTTAGGGTGTAAGGAATTTTCCAAACATGGAAATTTTGGAAAATTTCTATTTTAACAAATTTCAGGTTTTGAGGGTGGTAAGGAATTTTCCAAAATGGAAAATTTGAAAAAATTTCATTTTGGCAAAGTTCAGATTTTGATGGGGTAAGGAAATTTTCCAAAAATGGAAATTTCAGAATTTTGAGGGGGTCATGGAAATTTCGGGATATTCCTTCAGGGACAAAAATTCCCAAATTCCCTACAGGGTCAAAATCCCCTAAACCTCATAACTTTTTAAAAAAAAAGAATTTTCAAAAATTTCAAAAAACAACCCTGCCTAATTTTTCGTCTTCTATCCATGGGTGCAAATTTTTTTTACATATAACATTGAAAATTCACTTCAAAATCTTCATTTTTTGAATTCCAAGATAGACGAATTTCCCCTAAAGCCTCAAAATATTATTCTCATCAAACCCAGTCTAGATTTAATCCCAAAATAACCTCCCAAGAAGAGCAAAACCAAAATTTGACCAAGCCAAGAGGGAGAGATGCAAAAGAAAAAAAAGGGTCCCTACCTCTGGTGGGGCATGTGTGCAAAAAATTGCACAACAAATGGCGACTCCTGCTAGGAAAATGCTCCAGAGCATTTTGATGATGAATAGGAATCATGAACCCAAAATCTCTGGTTTCGATCTCCCTATCAGACAAACAAATCAAAATGCAAGGTCAAAGAATCAAAACCAAAGGTAGATTGAACCTTCCATAAACTGAAAATCCAAGTGTGTTCAAGTGAGTTCATTTCCCTCTTTGAGCTACTACATAAACCAAGTTCAGTCAAGTTAGGCTATGTAAATGATTCTAACTCCAAAAGGAACCTGGATAGAGCCACGCTACTATTCAGGCATTCATAGCCCCGGTGAGATTATCATTGTGATTCTCCCGAACATAGCTCTACTGCTAGCCAGGCGTCCATAGCCTCGATAGAGATATTCAGATACTCCTGATAAGTTGAATTCATTCTTTTGATTTTCAACATTTTCTCTTTTTCTTCTTTTTGATATTTCTTTTCTTTTCACTTTTTTCATTTCAACCTATGAACAATGAAGTTCACTCTCAAGGTTGAGAACCATAGTGGCGCTAAAACAGAAATAAGATTTTTCACCTAACATGACCTCACAAAGATCCCACAACAACCTCAGAAATTTTAAGATGTACGAAAGATATAAGATTTCAAAATACTTCAGGTTCAAATCAAACCAATGACCCATCCTCTTTAAATCAAACATCCAGACTGCTTGACAATAACTAAAGACCTTGACCATCCATTCAAGACACATGATTAAAGACTGTCAATGAAATACTCAAAACAGTCCCAAATAATGAATAATTATTGTGCAGGAAAGACACTTCCCCAACCAGAAAATAGAAAAATCCAAGCCAGAGAAGCAAAGCAACAACCAAACTGAAACCCAAAGCAAACCTAAACTAACCAAAACATAAGAAAACCAAAAGCCATCTAAACTAAGCAAAGCAAACCAACCCTAAAGTAACATATCCTAAAGAAAACAAAAAGAAAACAAAAGAAAAAGAAAAGTAGAGTTCAAATCTAAATTATGTACAAAGAGACTCAAAGTGGCTCACGATCAGATGAGGTAGACTGAGACTCATCCCCATATGGTTAATCAATGCATGGACAAGCAACAAGGTGATGATAATAGTCCTCAAGAATGCAAATTCATCTTTATATTCAGAGAAATAAATCTCCATCTCGCAACATTCAAACTCAACCTCATAATTAGGAATAATCAATAGTTGAGGTAACTCATTAGGACCATGATTAACCCATATGCAAGTTGTCTTTCCTAAACCTCCATAATCAAATTGATAAGATTCAAAATTTTCAGCAAGGAAAGAAACAACCTGATATTGTACTGTTGTAGACTGGATGTGGTATTCATCATTCTTCAATTGTGAAGAGTTGATATCTATGTCGTCGGGAGGTCTCCACTGATGGTACAACAATCCCCTTATGTTGGAAACATGCAAAATAGAACTGGAGGCATCACTATGTAGTACAAAGTGAAATTTAGATTGAACAAATCCAAAATTATCAACATGGAACTTTTCACCTGTTGGAGTATTTCCATAAGGAATCAATGATGATAATGCAGAAACATTGTCTTGTACAACAAATTTCTCACCGGGAGGCATTGTAGACTGATCTTCAAGCACATTTTCACCTACAAGTATGTTGTCAAGTCCACAAATTATGACTGCATCATTACCTCTCTTAGCATTATTCTAATTTTCATGCACATCAATATGAACCACATTAGCTATCTCATCCTTAATGCATGAAACCTGCGAATTTTGAATGTTGAGTTCATCAATAGATAAAGGAAATACATAATTTGATAAATGAAAAGACTCCTTGAATTCTTCCTCTATTGGCATTGGTTCATGCTCTTGATCACAGCCATCAAGAATGTTGACCACTCCATTAAGTGCTTCCTCATGTTCTTTAATACATTCATCAGCAACTTGTTGAAATTCTTCCATTGGAGACTTGTTTGATGCATTTTTTTGTGCATCCCTCATATGTTGTGGTAGTTGTACTTGTTCCTCCACCTATTTTATGGCTTCCTGGCACTGGAAGCATGTGAATTATGAATGCTCTTCCCCATGTATCCTGCACCAAGCTGGTAACAACAAGTCCTCTAGATTGACTCTATAACTCAAGCTTGACCAATCTTTTATAATCCTGGCAACAAACTCTTCATATCTAGTCTGTATTAGATCCTTATTCTAAATGGGAGGAACTTGCATGGTAACTCCTTCTTGTAGGTCATCCTCCACTATATTTTCAGGAATCCAACTAACCTCTACAAGAACATCCTCCTTGATCTCCATAGGTAACTCTCCACTTAAATGTTCATCAGTTAACTTTGATGCCTCATATTGGCATTCATTATACTAAGTCCCTTCTAGAGCCACCTCCACATCAGTTGCAACATCATCTCTTGATCCAAAATTTGTTGGCTCCTCTATGATGTATTCCTTGTCTAACTTTTCTTTCCACTCTAGGTATCTTCCAACTTTAATGATGGCATCCACACATGAACGACAAGTGAACTCCAAATGGGTTGCATCATGAACTCTACACCATTTCTAGATGAGATGAAATCTTTTAAACACTTACCACCAACAAGCTAATCTTCAACTATCTACATAAATGCCTCAACTGTAGCATCAATAAACCCTAGATCTGTAGAGGCTAATGGTTTAGGCAAGTTCTGCATGAAAATACCCCTTTGCAAATCCTCTCGATTTGACCCAAAAAGTCTAAGCATTCCAACTCACTGTGCCTACTGGTCTTATGAATCCTACACTTGTCTGACAATGAATAGTGATGCAAACCCTTACTATTCCAAAGATCCAATCTCTTATTCAAAGACTCACAGAGTTGAGGAAAATTAATCTGAAGACCATTTCCATCATGAAAAACATAAGACTGCTCTTCCATCTTGACTCAAAACTTGTACTTTGAGATTTAAAGATCTATCATATCTCAGATTTTCAACACAAAGGCTTATTCAACTTCCAATAATGTCACCTTCATTCTGCCCTCCTTCTAGCGCCAATTTGTTGATGTTTTTTTCTGCACAACAACTTAGACAAGATACAAGTATCCTATCTCTCTTGAAAAGGTAAATCTCTATCAGCAAGCCTCAAGAGATAACCCCAAGGTCTCTAATGTTAGGTCTTCACAATGCATAAACAACTCAGTGATAAATGTGAAAATGTTGGTAATTACAAGAGGCCTTACAAATGAACAATATTGGAAGCGTACTTTCATCATATGCAACAATATGGTGATGCTTTTAGTCCTAAAACTAACCTAGATTAGAAATAAACAGCAAAAGAGATAAGGGTTTTAGAGAGATTCAACTCTAAATTAACTCCTAAGATCAATCACAATACTGATGAATGTTGCAAATGGACAGATCTCCAATAAAACCAATATCTATTTGATCAAGGACAAGCCCACAACTCTACATAAATGGTGCAATCTTCTAAGGAAATTGAAGATTTTCAGACAATGAATATTCATTCACATACCCAATAACTGGCGCAATGTAAACAAGCATCCATAGTTGAACTTAGCACAAAATAAGGCCCAGACTAACTTTACACAGCAAATTACAATCAACAAATTGCTAAAAGTATGGACCAAAGTTTGATCAACATCATTAACATTCTACCATTATTGCAAAAGAACTGAAATCTAACATCTAACATTGAGAATTGAGAACAAAAAACCATAAACTGTCAAGGTGTAACACAAAGCTTGCCAAATCAACAATCCAATTGCATTAACTTCTCCAGCATTACATAACAATTTCCAGTCTCTCCTATCTCCTACAGCTACTGACTTCTCTAACTTAGCCAATTCTGGCTTTTACAGCCTCTAATAAGCTATTTTAACCCCTAAATCTAACCCCTTTTACAAATGAGAAGGCACTGGCCTTTTATAGAAAATTACATTTTGAATCAAAGGCCAAGATTAAATCAATCCAATGGCATAAATTACACCTCTAGAAGCATCCAATAGTTACATTTAATTTGGGAGCTCATGGTACATCATCATCCAATTGCATAAAAACAGTTACATCATGGAACAATGAGTAAACAATATTATGCCATCTTGTCATTAATGAAAATTTTGATTAGATGATTGAATCAACTTCACATGTCTTCCAGAAACTCCTAGCTGTAGACAGTTTGGGTATGGATTCATATGCAAGCCCCACTTTTAAATTTTGATTTGAACTCTTCTATATTCCCTTTTTAATATTTATTTAATCCTGAAAAACAAATATCATCATTAGTAGCTCACATTTTAAAAATCCAATCCAAATTAAACCTAAATAAAATTTTGGCCTTTCTAAAAAACTTACATATTTTATATGGAAACTTTCCATTTTCATAAATTTTTCCATTTTGGGAAATTTTTACTTTCAAAATTTTCTTTCCATCTCAAGAATTTCATTTTTGGAACATTTTAAAATTTCAAGAAAAGATTTCCATTTTTGAAAAATTGCATTTGGGAAAATTCCCATTTTGGGAAAAAAAATCATTTTGGAAAAAAATTTCCATTTCTAGAAAATTTCGGGTTTTTGAGGGGGTAAGGAAATTTTCTAAAAATGGAAATTTCAGAATTTTGAGGGTGTCATGGAAATTTCGGGATATTCCTTCAGGGACAAAAATTCTTGAATTCCCTAGAGGGTCAAAATTCCCTTAACTTCATAACTTTTTTTTAGAAGGAATTTTCAAAAAGTTCAAAAAGCAACCCTGCCTAATTTTTCGTCCTCTATCCATGGGTGCAAAAAAGATTTACATATAACATTGAAAATTCACTTCAAAATCCCCATTTTTGAATTCCAAGACATGCAAATTTCCCCTAGAGCCTCAAAATATTGTCCTCATCAAACCCAGTCTAGAATTAATCCCAAAATAACCTCCCAAGAAGAGCAAAACCAAAATTTGACCAAGCCAAGAGGCAGAGATGCGAAAGAAAAAAGAGGGTCCCTGCCTCCGGTGGGGCGTGTGTGCGGAAAATTGAACAACACATCCAACCATCCATACCTCCAAGGTATCAATATATCAGTAAAATTATGCCAAGAACATATGCAACCTATAAACTGCAACCACAAGCTCCCTATATAAAACCTACCAATGAAGAGCATACATATCTAGGAACTCCCATTACATAGGTAATTTCAAAGCATATCAAGTCTACCAATCAACACTAAGTATCAATGTGTGATAAGTAAATCAAAGCATTAAGTACCAAGAATAATAACAATGATCCACACATACAATCCAAAGAGCTGCATAATCTCTCACAACATGTTGCCACCATCCTCCCAAAAGAACATGTACATGAACATCGAAAGAGAAACCTGTAAACCATAATTTCCTTCTACCAACATCTCAAAAAGTGCACTGTTGTTTCGAGTGTGATCTCCTAACAACCCCAAATGAAAAGCCTCAACAACATTCATAACACCCAATCTCATAGATCAAGTACAACATATGAATCAATGTAACACTGTCAACATAGATGTAAGCCTCTCTAATCAAGAAGATCACACTCATAGTAACCATCTCCAATACTAGAAATCAGCCCATAAACCATCCCCTAACACTCCTCATCAAAGAATGATATCATAAACACAAATGCAAAAGGAGATAACCATGCCATAACATCCACCTAAATGAATCCTCTAGAACTAACTATCCAAAGCTCAATATCCTTATCAATAAAAGATAAAGCATATAAACTTATGCTAAACCATCCTCAACTGACTATCCACAACCAATCACCATGAATCGGCTTAATCCCATGAGAAATAAAAACATGAAACATAACACATGAAAGATATAATGGGAAAATTGCTCTCAAATACCAAGCTACCACGTAGACCAAGAGTGGGGAATGAGAATGCTCCTCTAGGATAACCAATTCATCATGACTCACTCCAAGAACAATCTCCTCTATCAGTCCATCATGAAATCATGTCCATATCTAGGTGAAATCTCCTTGGTCTCCCTGTTGAAACCTCCAAAGAGTAACCATCTCAAGCAAATGTCTCTAATCACAAGAGAACTATAACCATCACCTAAGTCTCCAAGTATCCATGAGTACCTGTAACCAATCAATCCATTCCAAACTCCGAATACAACATAGCACCATCATGAATTAACCAATCAAAAGATCAATGTACCTAATATGAAGAGAACCATACATGATCAATGCCAAAGCTCTAATCATGAATCAGGAACATAAACATGACATTCATGATCTAACCATCTCCTCCTAGGAGATCACATGCACAAAAGATATATATACATCCTGGTCTCAAGAGAATATTTACCATGCCAAACTTTAAGTGCACATCAAGAGTAAACCATGACATAGTAGAAAACACTCTAAACCAAGAATACATATCCCAATCACATGAAGATAACCATACCAATGATGCATCCATGTCACTACCAACAACTCCCACTAACTCATGATATGAGCTACACATGGCATCATGACAACCATCCTCTCCGTGAAGATCATCCAAGTCTACTCACACTCAACTAAAATATTAGTAACATACAAGTGAAACCAAGATCTCCAAGCCAAGAAGAAACATACAACCACCAAACCATCATAAACATATCCATCACCACCAAACCATCACTGTCAAAAGCTCCCATTGAAATTGTATAACCAATGAATGTAACAATATATCATGACATCGTGATAACAATCTCCTAATGAAGATCAAACAAAGAGTTCCCTCACACAATCAAAGAACTCAAATGCAACATGAGCTCCTGAATAAGAAAGCAAAGTAAACTATACTGCTCATACCAAGAAGATACACTACCATAATCTGAATCAGAATCCAATCCAACACCACCAACTATGCACCTGCATAAACCATCATGACATGCCAAAGTATCTAAATCACAAGAAACATCCATGACACCATGATCACCACCAATTATACCAACAACTCAACCCAACAATGTCCACATATCTGCATATCATAGTCAACTACATAGGTCTCATATCATGACTGTACTTGATAATACCATCTCACCTCCTCAACATGACATCAAAACTAGAAAACCTAGTGACTAAACCAAGCCACCAAAACTAAAATACATCAAGACTAAAATATCTATGGTCATAGATAACCCACATCCAAGTCATAGGTTCAACAAGTAAGTATAGGCTACCTACAATGCTACACAACTTGTAGATACAAAAATGAAGCATACGAATCCAACCAAATATTGATAACCATATCAAAAAGAGAATCATCTGAGATGTACAACTAAGCATACAATGAATCCAACATCAAATATCCTAAATCTAACAATCCATAAGATCATAGTATCACCATAGTCAAAAAAACCCATAAACAGCCCAAGATAGAATATTAGCAAATAGATCATGTCAAAACAACTCCAAACCTAATCCAATGTGTATTTCTCTAAACAAGATTTCCTTTGATTATTCAAAGTCCAAAATCCAACTCTGTATGCACCCGATATGACCTCTCGAAGCTCAAATAAAACACCTAACTTCCAGCAAGGAAAACACTGTCAAAATGGAAAATGTCATAAAATCACTAGCACCACAAGTACAAGAAGGAAAAAAATAGAGCACCTGGGTGAAAGTTATGCCCCTTAGAAGAAAATGTATAGTTTGCACCCGAGGCAAAAAAAATTAGCCACCCTTGGTGGTTGGGCAGTGGCCCCACCCGGGCAGCGCCGCTCATGCTGGCAATGGACCCGAAACAAATATTAAATTTAATTTAATTTTCAAATATGAAATAAATTATGGCTCCTTTTAATAAATCATCAGTGGATTTAATAGGTGATATATATTAAAAAATTTAAAGGCATATTAAAAGATTTTAAGGGTGGTTTATTTCCCACCATGGCAGGGCTCGCCTCCCCACCTAGTGGTGGTTGTAGTTGGTGACTGATTGGTAGTTGACTGGGGTTGTCTACACCTATACTAGCTTTCAGCTAGTTCCGTAGTAATATTGCAGAGTTATGGCAGTATGGGTGGGGGGGGGAGCGACCCCACCAAAAGTTTTATAAATATATACTTTTTATAAATTTTGTAGGGAAATTTTTTATATGTGATGAGATTTCTTTTATTTCAGATTTTTTTTAAAAAAAATTAGAATAAAATAATGATGCTTGTACAATCCAAAGATGGAGTTTTTACAAAAAAAAATTATATTTTTTTCAACTTCTCCAAAATAGGTTGAGTTATATATCAAAATTCATCTATCAGCCAACCTGAATCCAACCATGAGGTCCATTTTATCCCAGGAGGTCATTTATAAAATTTCCCCCACAAAACCCCCATTTGAATGTACAACCAAGAAACCCTTTTTAACCAAAAATTTTCACACCCCAAATCTACAAACAACCCCTCATAATAGTAAACCCAAAACCCTTAGATCTACAATCAACAACCCGAAAAACCCTCATATCTTACCATTTCTTTCATTCTCTCATGCATTGCATAGATTCAAACTTAACCAAAATTTTCTCAACCTAGCATTATAATAAAAAATCTTCAACCATGAAAGCTTTGATACCACTTGTAAGGAAATTTGCAACCATCTAATGACAATTTCATATAATCCAAAAGAGATAACAATGCAAATAAGTGCTCAGAATCCACATGCAAGAGAATAGACAACATACCCATCAAAGATCACACAAGATATACCCTAAGAAAACCCTCAAGAGAGAAAAACTCATCCTCTAAAATCATCCATACTCCATCATATTAATCAGTCATGAAGCAAATACAAGAGTTAAAATGAACACCTCTGAAGCATCAAGTCCTCTAATGCATTCCCATGTGTCCAAGCATGAATCCACACATCCTATGCCATGATTCACAAATGCACTCTCAAGAAGACTCAATAATGATAGCCAAACGACTCAGCGAACCTAAACCACTACACATGTATTTTCTTTTATAGACACAAGCTCACACAAAATACAACTAGTGGTAAGGTGAAACCATGTACCACAAAACCATGTGAACACAAAACCACTAAATCCTTATTTAATATTGGGTACTAAGACATCACTTTATTTAGTATTTCCCCAATATTAAATTATTATCACATGTCTCCCACACAAATAATAATAATACAATGTTATAATACAACATCAAGTGGGTCCCCCAAATAATTACCTAGTGTGATTATCATCACCACCAAGGTGTATCACAACTAAATAATTATTTAATTACAACATTATAATAAATCAATTCATGCAATGGTGTACAACACCATATCCCAAAACTTTATTATCAACAAGGCTATCAACATACAACAAAAGGATGAGTCTAATTAGTATGCTTGCATCTTATCACTTCCTCTTTATTGGTTTTATATTTTTTGTGGCTACAAATTTAAAAATTTGAACAAAATGGTAATTGATAAATATTTATTTAAAATTATTATTAGTTATGATATGAAATAATAGGAGAAAAAAATAAAATGAAATTTATGACTATTTACCCTTACCATTTTGACATCACCCTAAAGAACTTCAATTGTTAGGCATTTATATCCATAAGATTAAATACAATTTTTTCAACTAAAGGTAAGATTTGCATTGCCTAATTGAATTTTACATATATACAACATATAAATAGCTCATATGATCTAATATGTACTAAACTTGACTACATACCATGGGTATGTGCAGGATCATCATGGAAAAAATAGGCCCTTAAGTGCCAAAAAATTTACAAAAATCAGAGTTAGGAAACTTGACGTAAAATTTTTAATAAGTTAACTATATTATTTCAAAAATATGTAAGAATAGAATCTGTAGCAAATTGAATGTAGTTTCTAAACTTCTAGGTTTGTTTAAAAAAAAAAAGCTATTTGGTGAAAATTTCAAATTTCAATGTAGTGGTACTTAAATTTCAACAAAAAAATAAGAAGTAGGTGTCTGTCTGACCACCCTAACCACAAAAAAATGATAATATATTTTTATAAGATTTTAGCTATAAGTAGAGGACTCATCCCCTGATGTGATGAATATTTTTTTGTAATTTTTTTCCAAGTAAATAATTAATTATGAAATTTTTTTACAACTTTTTAAAAAATATAAAAACTCGTATGTCTGACCACCTTAACTTGGTCAAAACTTCATGAAATTGAATTTTTATTTTCTTAATCCTATATTATGCAAAGCATAGAATGTGACACATGTTTTGGATTTAAAAAATGTGACACCATTTGAAAGCTAGAGATGTTTTTCAATCAACCTATCAATCAATACTTTAGTCATAATTTGAATAGAAAATGAACAATAATTACTTATTAAATTCAAAGTAAAGCATAATTTATATCTATAGAAAGTTGAGAATCTCCTTTAAAAACCCTTTTCATTTCATCAATTTGGAGTAAAAAAATAGTCGTTGGCCACATGCCCATCATATTGCCACTTTTTAGTCCATCATGATCCTGCACATACCCCCATATTTTATGTGAACACTTTCTTGAGAAACAAAGAAAAAAGCTTGGAAATTTTCACTTTGGATATTAGTTTTGATTATATGGGAAAAATAGGTTTTGAAGGGATCTAAAACCCTTTACAATTGAACATACAAAATGTTGCTTAAAGATAAAATATTAAACTATCAACAACAACCATCAACAAAAAAGTAGCAAAACAACATGAAACAAATTGAGACCAAGCAACAAGGAAAACAACAAAGAAAAACATAGAACTAGACACTATTTCATGCTCCTTAAGGTGTTAGCCACCTCAAGTTCTTGGTTCCTATGAAGGCCAATCATGTCCAACAGTTCTTTTTTGTCATCATCAAATGAATTCCTCAAGTTGCCCTTCCCTATAGTAGTAGGGAATTTAACATCATCCTTTCCAACCTTTTTTCCTTTTCCTTTTGTAGCTTGGTCCTTCTCCATTAGCTCAGAAAAATAAAGTTGGTCTTCTCTTAGCTCACTAATCTTGTGGAATAGGACCTCCAAGGAATCAACACTATTCTTAACAAAAATGTGGTAGGCTTGCAATAGTTTCTTGATGTCTACATTGGTGTCCAAAACCTTGGCCTCCAATTCTGAGAGACAATGCTCACATAGGGACTTGAAGTTAGATAAAGAGCACTCTATATCAATAGTTCTATCAATCAAAGTATTTGAGGCAGAGCCCTTCAAAATATTCTACACATTTTCTTTCAATCCCATGATTTTGATATTCACCTTATTGAATTCCTATCAAGTCTACTTCGCCAACTTGAAAGTGATTATGGCCCCTGGACACACCATGTCAAGGAGTTCGAACATTGAGGTGGTATCATCATTTAGGTACGAGAAATCCTCCAACAATGGGTTTACCTTAAGAGGTTCTGGCTTGCCAGATCTCAGATTAACTCCCTCCTACTTTTGCATTAATTTCTCACCAAAGTGTTCCACACTTGGTGTGTTTTGAACTGGGGAATCGTTAATTTCAACTATCTTCTCCTCTATACCTGTCTCCTTGTAATGCTTCATGGCATCCTTTAAAACATCTTTCGGCACCTGATATGTTAACTTGGCATTGATATGCTTGGAATACCTTCTAGGATTTTCCTTCGCCTCTATTACCACTACATTCTCCCGCAAAACATCCTCCTTACCTCCCACCATGCAACATCATCCTTCCCATTAAACACAACATTATCCTTAGGCCTAGAATCCCCAAAAATAGTATTTTTATAGTTGCTAGCAGACTGGGACTCCGACTCCTGAAGAACAATCCTCTTGGCAACTCGTTTTCCTTTAGGGTTTCCCTTCTTTCTCTTCTTAGAAGGGGAAATATTAGTTATGTATTACCTTACTTTAAATTTTATCTTATGACAAGTTTACTAGCAATTTATTTCACTACTTATGACATTGAAAAGAACAAAACCTTCATACTTTCTTATTATGTGAGTTTTAGATAATTTGTAGGTTATTGAAAAGATTGGATTATGCTATTGAAAAGTTAAATTAAACATATAAAATACTTCATATTATTTATTCTTTTCCAAATAGAGTATTAGTTTTAATTATTTAAAATAGAACTCATATGTAGTGTATGTCACAAATACAAATGAAAAACCTCACAATAGCCTTTGGATGTGATTTTCTTTGCATGATTGTAAGAGTTTTCATTTGTCTAATTTCATGTTTTTCCTTGCAACATCACAAATTTTGTAATACATCCTCAATTTTAATTAAAATTATACTTAGTAACTGTGGAAATGGAAAAATTATCCCCTTTCCTTATTTGATTTGGGAATTATTAATGAACTTAATGTCACCTTGATCTAGTGTTGTAATGTGTTTAACACATTCACATTAGGTCTTGCACCCTTTTTAAGCTAAATAAACCTAACTTTTTCCTTAATTTAGTGTTGTAAACTGTATTCATTTACACCTTCACATTAAATTTAGGAACCTTGTAAACTAAATGGATTTAATGTTACCTTGATCTAGTGTTGTAATATTTTTTACATGTTCACATTGGATTTAGGGCCCTTTTAAGTTAAATTGACCTAACTTTTCCTTAATTTAATGTTACAAAGTATATTTATTTACACTTTCACATTAAGTTTTGGGTCCTCTTGTATTTATGACCTTCATATCATCATTAATACACCCGTAAGACCCTAGATTATGCATCCCAAGGCATATTTTGATCGAAATCTCAACATAGACATCAAATATACTTAATTTTCCAACTTCCCAAGATTTTCTCTATCTAAAAAGGCCTGGTGGGATCCATTTACCACCTTCGCATATGAATCCCATCCAAATGGGACCTATATGCCACAAGTGGTGTATGAGTCCCATTTGGCCCCTTTTTAGGGTTTTCAATGGGAAATCAGGGTTTTAAGTTCAAATTTCATGAATGCCAACTTCTGGGATCTAATAAATGGGAAATTAGATGGATTTCCTATATAAACAAGGTCTCAAATCATTATTTCACTAAGCATTCATGATATCAACATAAGAAATCAGGAGTTAAGCATTCCAATACTTCATAAGAGTTTCAAAAGAGTTTACAAGATCATTTCTAAGGCACTCAAGCCCTTATAATTCTTCATCATTTGTTGCATCCATTCAAGATCCATGATCATGTTAAGATCATAAAGCATCAAGCATGTTGTTGAGCTAGTGTTGTAATGTAGCATTGAATATCCAGTTTCATGTCAAAGTTCATGATCAAGATCTACATTCTACCTAGCCACTTCATGTTAGATTGTTGATTTATATCTCAAGAAATCATTCAAGGTATCATTTTTCTTGTTTCATGTTTCATGTTCATATTTCATTGTTTCATCAAAAGGTTTAATTACCTAAATGAGGTTTGACCAAGGCAAACCCCTATTTCCTAAAAATCAACAAGTTTTTCTCTCTCTTCACATGTGTGATTATAGATCTAGGTGTCTTGAGACTTGAAGATCCTTTGAAGATTAGGCTGCAAGGTTGAATAAATTCATCAAGGTGTCATAAGGTTGTCATCTTCATGGAAAGTCGCCTACAGGTTGCAAATCAGGGTTTTAGACCTAGAAATAAAGTGTGGAAGGAAGATCAAGAATTGGAGATTAGATTCAGGTCTTAACCCTCTAAAAATGCAAAGTGGTACTGATATGCCACTTGTGGCATATGAGTACCAATATAGCATAATTTCTAGATTTTAGAAGATCTAGATCATACATTATGAGATTCTAGTTTTGGCACAAAAACCCTAGTCTAGAACTAAATCACCCAAACTGGCGTATGTGTCCCAGTGGGAATCAAACAACAAGTTTTCAGGGTTTCAGATATTTTTTTGACATCATCACTCTTCTAGGTGCACCTTTATTCATTTCCAATTTGATATTCTATATTTTAGTTTCATGTCCTTAGTCATCTAATTATGTTTTGCATAGTACTTTGCATGTTACATTCATTTCTTGTCTTTCCAAGCCCTAGCTTGGTGGTGAACCATCTTCTTGTATTAATCACACCCTAATAAAACCTTTAGTAGATCTCTTTCCTTCACTCCATCCTTGGATTGATATCTTTGAGGTTTCCTTGAATGAAACTTGAGGGAAATAGGTCTAGGTCCCTAAACATCTAGTTTGTGTTCCACCTTCCAAAAGGTGGAACACCTATTTCTATTGTTTCATTTTGGTGAACCTACATTTGGAACATCTTAATTATGATTTTTAGTACATCACAATCCTAGATATAGCTTGAATTAACATTGAATTAGGTTTCTCATTAGTTAATTGGCATCTAAGGTTTCTAATTCTTGAATTAGTGAAAGTGCATATAGGTTGCATTTTTGCATCTTGCATCATTAAATTCCATCTAAAATCTACATTTGCACTTAACATAGACATCATACAAACTAGAAAACATAACTTTCACTCAAAATTTTCTAAAATTTATGAAAAATCCCTAATCTGGGACTCATACACCCCTCTGGGTGATTTAGTCCCAATGTCGGTTGTTTTTCCTAGTTTTTGAATATTTTGTGGTGAGTGTTATTCACTATTTGAAACCCTAAAAAAACATGACTAGGACTCATATGCCCCTCTAGGCGAATTAGTCTTAGATCAGCGCTAAAACTGCCTTTTATAGCATTGAAACCTTGTTTCTACACTTCTATTTTCTATCATTAGTTATCTATTTTATTTGGTTGAGTTTGTATTACATGCATTTCACTATATCTAGCTTAATTTGATTCTGGAATGGTATTTCTTAATTTCAAATTTACATTTTCAACCTTTCATTTCTAGATTATTTCATAGTGTCATCAACAAATTACCTTGTTTCGAATCTGAAAATTTCATTTACACATTTCACTTTAGGTCATTGCATTGCATGTTACTTGAAGCATTGTAACTTTTTTATGATAGCATGTTTCCTTCTAATAGATGTGATTTTGATATGGTTAAAAATGGATTTCATAATTACAACATCCCCTCTTATGAGTTCAATTTATAGTACAACAATGAGGTCATTAAGAAACATGTTATTCATTCTTTTACTATCTTTCATAGTTATGAGAACATCTTAGAACAAGCAGATCAAACCATTGACACAATCCTTAATATTACATTGCCTATTTCAAACCCTACTCTCTCTCCCATTGGTAAGGATTATATGATAAAAGATACAAGCATAGAAAATCATGAAAACCATAATTGTTCTTCTCCTAGTACCTCTCCTACTAGTGACGAAGGTATCTTCGTGAAAGAAGATACAATCACTAAGAATAATAAAAATATTGATTGTCTCTCTCCTCCTCCCTCTTTGGAATATATTATGACACAAGAAGATGAGATCATAGAAACATTTCTAAACATCACCCTATGTAGTCTCCATTCATCCCTTGCTTGTGAGAATGTTTTTAGTGAAAGAGGATGAAATCCCTCATCGATGCAAAGAAGATAATTTGGTGTTAGAGGATACACCTATTGAGAGTCATGAGAATCATGTTCCTCCCTTCCCTAATGCTCCTACCATTTGGAAAGATCTATTTGGAAAGCATAAAAAATCATAGTTGTCCTTCTCTTAATACCTCCCCTATTTGTGAAGAAGCCACTTTACAAAATCTAACCATGGAATGCGATGAAAATCTTAAAAGATCCCCTACTAGGGTAGATAGTATGGCACAAGAGAATGAGACCTTAGAGAAAAAGAATGTAGTCATGAACAATCATAACAATAAAATATATCCTTCTCCTAGTATCCCCACTATTGATAAACAATAAAATCTAACCATTGATAATTCCCTCACTTGTGATGAAGTCATTTTAGAAGAACCAACCTTTGAATGTCATGAACATCTAGCTTGTAGTTCTCCTAGAATAATATCCTCCTATGGAGGATATCATGGTACACGAAAATGATAACATTGACAATAGTGGCATAGTTTCCTTAGATGAAGATGATGAAGTAACATTAGACTCTCCTTCACTAAGGGAAGTTAATATTATTTAACCTCAACTCATCCTTTACCAATCCTCACACAAACCTCAAATTCAAAACAAACATAAACTTATCCTTTACCCACCTAAGAATAATTTTTTGCAGCAGTTGAGTTATAATACCATTACTCATACATATAACACTAGAAACAATCCACAACCATGAAAAACACCTTCAACATCCCTCCCATTTCCTAACCCTATCTTGCCTAGTCCTCCTTGTTTTCCTTCACAAAGTGGAAAAAGTATGATCGTGTTGAACAACTTAATAACACTCCTGCTAAAATATCATCATGGGACCTTATTCAAGCATCCCCTCATTATTATAACATGATTAAAAGTTCCTTACAACAAGTTCCTACCCCTCCTAATGTGTAACCAAATGACATAGCAGCCATGATTGAGGAAATGAATGCTAACATTGTTTCCACCAAAATGAGCTCCCTCCTTTGGAAGTGCAAAAACAAAATGATGCTTTCATGATAACAACTAGATCTATAATAGGTTGAGAATAAAAAGAACCCTTGTTGACAATGGCTTCACCCTTAATGTGTGTAGTGTGACCTTTTGGATAGACTTGGCATGGTTGACTCTTTATCTATTAAGGGATTTGAAAATGTAGGAAAACAACCACTTGGAGTGATTACATTACCTATTATAGTTGGAAAGGCCACATTAAAAACTCCTATTCATGTTATGCCTCATGATTTTTCATACAATATCCTTTTAGGAAGATGATGGATTCATGAGATACATTTGGTGCCTTCTACCCTTCAATGTATCATGAAATATGTATACAACAAAAAAGTATATACAATCAAGGTCGACCTTGAACCAAACAATTGTTTAAAAATTGAGAAAGGCAAAGGGAATACTTTGGAAACATTAATAGGGTAAACCCACAAAACTGGTTTACAATTTCAGTGAGGAAGGAAAATTACAAAAATGCTCCTATGAATTTTTTTTTCCTTTTAGGGGTTTCCATGAACTAGGGTGTTTGAATGGACCCTGGTTCGAGAAAACCATATTAAATGATGGGGCTAGCTTTTTTTGCATTCTTCTATGAGAAAGACAATGAAAAATTGACTACAAGAGGGGGTTCGATCGAACCTAGGTTCGAATGAACCCGGGTTCAATCAAACTTGGGTTCGAATGAACCCAAGTTTGAGAAAACCTCCAAGGGGGGTTCGCTCAAACCTGGGTTCATTCGAGCCCCTATTTCCCCCCTTCTCCCCTTCTGGCACCAATTTTTTGTAGAACTTTTCCCTTCAAAGCTCGAGTTGAGGATGAAAATGGAGGAGACTTCACAAACATGACTAGATGATGGTAGTCCTTGGAATGAGCTATCCATTGAATATAATTTTAATATGTTTTGGTTTTATTATGTTTTTTTTTCTGGTTTGATTAAACATAGGTTTTTCACCCAAAATCAAGCTCTCTATTCTGCACATGTGGAAAAATAGTAGATTATCAAAATAAAATTCTGAAAAATATGTTCATGCTAGGTATTGATGTCCTTGATCCAATAATAAATAAATAAATTTGATACATAAAAAAAAATTATGTTGTATATGGTCCGCCTCTATCTGAATTGTAATTGGTTTGACTTTGAAACATGATTAAGGAAAAAATATTCAATAAAAAACTATGAAACCAAATGAACTAGTTAGATATCATTGTTAAAAATATAAATTCAAAAAAATTAGAATTTTATCCTTCATAGAAAAAAATATATGTTGTCTACAGTGAGCATCACTCCTTAAAAATGGTGTTTATTGATAAAAACTAGTTTTCTAAGGAGATGGAAAAAGAAGTGCAATCTGATTCCAAAATTTTGAAAAAAATATATTTAGAATCTACAAACAAAATGTCACAAATCACTAGTTTGCATCATCTTCAAATTCCTCACGGTTTAGCCACTATAGGTGCCCAAAAGTGAAGATTTAGTTAGAAAAAATTAGTTTAGTGTCCAGTTTGGCCAAAAATTGTAAACCAGTATTGTGGGACCACCCAACACTAACTACACAAGTGGAAACTGTGCAATAGAAAGACAAAGAAAAATATATTGGGGAATTCATGAAGTTATTAGAAGATGATTAGGGTCCCTTAGATTTCAAATCATTCATGGGAGAATACACAATCATAAACAATGACTCTGAAAAGGGAAAAGAAAAAATGGTAATTTCAACACAAAATTTAGAAGACCCTTCGAAAGCATCCACCTCAACCACTTTATAAAATGAAAAAAATTATACAACAAAATTTGATGAAGCCATTTATGAAAAACCACTGAATCCAAAAGAAATGAAAAATCATTATGGAAAAGGTTACAAACTTATGAAACAACTTGGTTATAATGAAAAAGGATGCGGTGCTAGAGAACAAGGTATATATGTCCCTATAGAGCCTCACACGCAAAAAAAACTATTGGTCTCGGTTATTGTCCCTTGAAGGAAACAAACAACCCTTCACTCAATATCAACACTCTTAAAAAATATTCTTCTAAGCTGACTTTAACGTTAGTGCATCCTAAATTGATAGACACTAGTGGTCTTGATTGTTGTCCTTTGAAAGAAATGGAAGAAATAGAGAAGGCTTCGCTTAATATCAATGTCATCATGCAAAACACTAATGATTCAAATTAGTTAGATTTTACACCTTCCTTTAAAGAAGAGTACAAAATCTCACAATCTAAAGAGTCTTTGTAGGTATGACATCTTGTACTAAGCAGGAGGCATCTTTGTTACAAAATAAAGGAATATCTTCTACTTTTGATCAAGAGGGTATCTTATTGAGACTCCTCCAAGATCGTTTGATATATCTCCCTCCAAGAACAAGAAAGAAATTTTACTACAAGAATTCATTTTGTCCATAACATCGAGTTCAAGGTCATTCTACTAATGAATGTAAGACTTTGTGTAACAAAATTCAACATCTTAAGGAGTGTAGTGTTCTTCCTTATGTTGAAGCACCTAATTCCTCTAATTGATATTGATTTTCACTTTAATTAGCATCAATCATTCCAGCTCATCCTTGTCTCTCACTAAGTGGGGGAAAGGGGTTAAGTAGCCTTGTCCTTGTATGTCACTTGTCATTGTCTCCTTTGGCTAGTTGATGACCTTTCATGTACATATAAGAGCAAGCTTGGGATGTGGATGACATGCCTTAAGTTGGATCACATGTGACGTAATGAGTTTTGGGGGCAACCCCTTATCCTTGACATAGCTTCATTTGGGAACATATGACTTGGCATAGGGCTTTCCAAGTAAGCTATCATGTCTTCTTCTACTTTAAAGCAATTTCTCACAATAATGGTGATAGAAAATGCTTTAAAGTGGGGGCATACATTGACACTCATATTTCCCTATGTGGTTTTCTTTATTCTTGTGATGCATCCTTTTCTTGGTGGTGCCATTGGGCTTGATATCCTCTAAGAGTGTGATATTTCTTTGAATTGTCCTCTCTTGGAGACATTAATCACAGTGTTCCCTAAGAAGAGACCTTACATGAACTAAATAAAATCCCTTTGAACTTACTTTTTGGTAATTACAATACCCATTATATGGTCACCTTGCATAACACACTTTTATTTCCTGTGAATCCATCTTGTTTGTTTATGAGTACCAAGAATACGAAGCATTTATTTCCTTATGGAGCTTGAAGTTCATTGTTTTATGGCACCTTGTCAAAGTTATCAGGAGGTATAGCTTTGGTATGGTTAGTGTATGATGAGAAGCCTAAATGTGGGCATGAATTTCTTATTATATGGTGAGAAGTCGATACAAAGGCAAGATTTTCTCACTAATCCACCCTTTAGATACTCACCTAGTAAACATCCCAATGTTTTGTTGCCTCAAAGTTAGTGTGCATTTTTTAGAAAAAAAAGATTAGATCTAACACACATCACGATGAACAAATGGTCGAAGCTTGATCCACCTATTTCAATTTTTTCTTTCTTTTGTTTTTCTTTTCTTTTATTGACATTACATGTTTGTGTATCCTAATGTTGCATATCATACACCTTGTATGTATCCTTTTTGTACTTATGTTAGTTTGACATAGGATCCTAGATCCTAGGGGATTGACCACCTCCTTTGATCTTTGTTATCCTAGACCATCTACATCAGTACACTTGAACCCCTCTTGATGTCTAGTTTAATGTGAGTTTGAAGCAAGTTCTTGCTCTCACTAAAGTGGGGGCTAAATGTGGTAATAGAAAAAGTATTCCTTTTCCTTATTTTATTTGTTAATGATTAATGAAGTTAATGTCACCTTGATCTAGTGTAGTAATGTGTTTAACACATTCATATTAGGGTTTGGGCCCTTTTAAGCTAAATAAACCTAATTTTTCCTTAATTTAGTGTTGTAAAGTGTATTCATTTAAACCTTTACATTAAATTTAGGACCCTTGTAAACTAAATGGACCTAATTTTGTTAGAAAATGAAAGAAACAATACTTCAATGGAAACCTGATTTAAATAAATTTCTACAATATTTTAAGTGTGCAATAACAATAGATATTGTAACATGAAATTGAAACTATGCTTCACAGAGATGCAAAATCAAAAAAATTAACACATAACACAATGACAGTGTCTATCATGGAGGATACCCATTTGGGTAAAATCCTCCACATAGGAAAGAGGCCCAATGTTTGTATTAATCTAAAAAATATTGTATAATACAATAACACCACCAATCTCTCCTTCAGTCTTCAATCTAACAACATTCCAAAAACACCTAAGTACCTAAAATTTGTATTGCAGCAACAAATACATGGAAAATACTTATAGAAAATGTTTCCTCATCATCCAAGGTGTCCACACTCTCTCTCCTCCAAGTGTGCCACATGCAAGCATCAAAATGGCACTAGCATGCAACTTCCAAGTGTCAAACTGTGACCCATTCAAAGTTGGGATGCATATCTAAGAATGGAATCTTACAACATCTTATGGCATGCCATAACCATCATATATACCTCCAAAATTCATCCTATCCAAGATAGGTGTTTGGGAATAAATATAGAAAATATACAACTAACATATCCATCATATGCATAATAGAATCTCAAAATATTATGACAGTTTGTAGCTATCACAGATTCACTTCCCGAACATTATGATAGTTTTCATACATTCCAAAAATAGTAGATTCCTCAAGGAAAAATGCCTACCCTCTTTTACTTTTATTTTTTACAATTTCCAATAGTAAATGTCACTCTGTAATTTCCTCCAGTGACTCTAAAATTACCCTTGTTAGTGAAACTAGAATATCTCCTCATGGATAATTACAAGTTACAAATAATAAATGGAATAAATATAATATTAGGATTTACAAGGTTAATGGAATCTTATCCCAACATTCTCCCACTTGAAATTATACATTGTAAATCAACCCATAGGAAATCAAATGAAAAATAATCAGGCACTAGAAACAAGGCCCATGGCCTCTCTACACGAAACAAACCTCTCTATGCTCACATGTTTGGCCAATGAATCTACAACATTATCTTGAGTGTCTATCTTCTTCAACTAAATGTCTCCATTTGCAACCAACTCTTGAAAAAAGTGATATTTAATATCAACATGCTTAGTTTGAGCATGATACATAGGATTATTGGGTAAATAGATAGCACTCTAGCTATCACAACCAATTTGAATGATCCTACAATCGAATCCAATCCCTATACATAGTATCCTCAACCAAACTACCTCCTTAGAGACATGAGTAGCAGCCATATACTCTGCTTCTGTGGTGGACAAAGAAACTATGGACTGCATCTTACTCATCCAACTCACTGCACCTCCAAACAGAGTAAAAACATAGCCACTAGTGGGCCTTTGACTATCCAAGTCACCTACCCAATTTTCATCAAAAAAACCCTATATGTTCAAAGATTTATCAACACTATTAGTACCAAAATAAGCCAAAAAATGATCAGGAGTGTACCTGAAAGATATTTAAACACCCTCTTCCCATTAATCCAATTTTGTCTACCAAGGTTAGACATAAATCTGCTTAAGACTCTCACTGCTTGGGCAATATTTGACCTAGTGCAAACCATTAGGTACATAAAACTCCCTACAACACTAGCATATGGAACATTAGTCATATCCTCAAGATCATCCTCAATCTTTGGACACATATCTAATGAAAGCTTAGTATCAGTAGGTAAAGGAACTCTAACTGGGTTACAGTCTTGCATAGTAAACCTCTACAAAATAGTATTCATATACTTTGTGATAACCAAAGATTTATGTTACCTCTATCCCTTTTGATCTCCATTCCCAGAATATACCTAGCAGCTCCAACATCCTTCATGTATTAAGTGCACCTAAAATTTGGGCTTTAATCTCATTGATCATATCTTTAGTATTGTTGAAAAATAACATGTCATCAACATACAAAGCAATAACCAACATAGAACCACCAACATAATAAATGTAAACATAATGATCCTCCCCGCTTCTAACAAAACCCAATTTCAAAACAAATGAATCAAACTTTTGATACCACATTTTGGAGAATTGTTTTAAACCATAAAGAGACCTATTTAACCTACAAACCCAATGTTCTTTTCCTTTTACCTCAAAACATGTAGGCTATTGCATATATATTTCTTCTTCAAGATGTTCATGCAAGAATGTAGTCTTAAAATTCATTTTCTCAATATCCCAATTATAAGCTATAGCAATGGATAAGAGAAATATAATAGAAGTCAATTTAGCAACATGAGAGAATATCTCACCAAAATCAACTCCCTCTCTTTGGGAGTAGCCCTTAGCTACCAATCTAGCCTTGTACTTCTCCAAACTTCTTCTTGAAGATCCACTTACATCCTATGGCCTTTCTTCCTTTGAGAAAATGAACAAGATCCCAAGTGTTACAAGAGTCTAAAGCCATAATCTCCTCTTGCATGGCTAATTGCCAAGACTCACTATCATCTGCAAAAATAGCTTCCCTGTAGGATCTAAGTTCATCATTAGTACTCAATAAAGCATATGCACAACAGAAATCTGGTGGGCTATACATGTCAACTGGATTTCATTGTCTTGTGGATTTCCTCAAGGGTGGAGTAAGAGACTCAACTAGTTCTTCTACATGATCATCTATACCAACTTCTTCTATAACAATAGAATCATCTTCATCAGAACTACTCAAATATTCTTCTTCTTCTTCACCCCCTCAATCCATCATTCTATTCTTCTTGAGGTGCATCTTGCTTCTCTAAATCAAAGTACACCTTCTTTACCTTTTCTTCTTCTTTTTTTGGCTACTCGGGTTCAGAAATAGCTCCAAGTTCCCTAAAAATAACATCTCTAGAAAAGATATTCTTGCAGGTTAGTGGATTCCAAAGCTTATAACCTTTCAAATTATCACCATATCCAATGAATGTACACTTTTCAGCTTTTGGATCCAACTTAGATTGCTTTTCCTTAAGCACATTAAGAAAAGCCTCATAGCCAAAAACCCTTAAATGTGAAACTAAAGGTTTCTTACCTATCCCAACTTCATAAGGTGTCGAATCAAGATCCTTACAAGGAGATCTATTTATAAAGTAGCAAGCAGTACACATAGCCTCTACCCAAAATAATTTATCCAATTGTGCATCACTCAACATACTCCTGGTCCAAGTTCCATAATTGTTCGGTTCATCCTTTTTGCAACACCATTCTGTTGTGGTGTATATGGAGTTGTCTTTTGTTTTGTTATACCTACATGCTTGCAAAACTCATCAAATTCCTTAAATAAATATTCCCTTCCATTGTTAGATCTTGATATTTTTATCTTTAAACTTGATTGGTTCTCTATTAAGACTTTGAATTCCTTAAACTTAGTGAAAAATTTTGATTTATGTTTCATAAAATAAATCCATGTATATTTGGATACATCATCAATGAAGGTGACAAAATAACGAGATTTTAAATAGATTCGATATCCACAGGCCCAAACACATCCATATGAATAATTTCTAACTTCTCTTTTTCTCTATTGCTTCCTGAAGAAAATGATTTTTTGTTTTGTTTACCAAACACACAATGCTCACATAAATCAAAGTGCTCATCAGAACAATAGAAACCATCCAACAAATTTTTATTCTTAATATTTTTTAATACATTATTGTTTATGTGGCCCAATCTACTTGCCACAACATACATGTATTTTTCAGTAGTGGCCTCGGATACATAGGAGTGTTGGAATCAAGGAACACTAAGAGGGGGGTGAATCAGTGTTCTGTAAAATTTAACTTTATTAACCTGATCTTTAAACCACTTATAGCATTGAACCAAAATAAAGATGCAAGAACACAAAACAATCAACCACAACACCATAACACAAGGATTTTTTTATGTGGAAACCCTATTGGGGGAAAAACCATGGTGGAGGTTAATCCATAGTATGAGTATACTCAAATATAAGTGTTTACAAAAGGAGAATGCACATGAATTTAGGTACACTGCCTTGAGCTCACTACTCAGATACAAAAGAAGACTCACTATCTTACTAAAGCATTTGGATTACATCCAGAAGATTGAAACTGAGAGAATAACATCTGCTAATGCCTAATTTCAGTTCCGGTTTAGCACATCAATCACATTCTTGACCTTCTATCTGATTTTTCTCTTCTACTCTATCTTCTTTAATTTGGATCACAAATCCTTTTCTACACAAGTGAAAATGTGCATAATCACTCTACAATCCTTCTAAATTTTGCAACACACATCAACACATTTTTTACATACCTCCAAATGATATAAATGATCGCTTATATATATCCACAAATAAAGATTTAATCAACCACATGTCAACTTCAATAAAAACATAAAATATTTACAAACCATTGGATCAATCTATAGATAATTTTCAATGTGCACCAACCAAATTCTACCACAACATAGTGAGGACCCCAAAAAAATGCTCGAACACAAAACACTTCAAACAATTACTCCTCGAAGATCCACAACATGCTATATTCACTTAGTCAGCCTTCTTGCATTGTTAGACAAAAAATCAATCAACCAAATCTTCTAACTTGCACACAAATCAATACGAGGCTCTAAGATTCAAGGATAACATAGATCATACATCAAAAAACCTTTCCTGAGATCCACAACTCAAAATGATAACAAAAAATTGCATATTCATAATAAAAAAATGTAACTTTGTTAGATGCTCTCTTCTGGCTTGACAATTAATCACAAAACTTCAATCTAACTTCTGGTATAAGCAACTACTGAAGTGTGGATGAAATCACTAACTAGGGTTACCATCAATGAAAACACTAGATGACATGTGCAGTGTCTCTTGCCAACAATCTCCCCCTTTTGCATTGATGGCAACACTTAGTGAAAAATGACTAAGTATCAAATCAGTACCAACATGAATACACTGCCAATCCCAAAACTTCAGAACACAACTCCCCTTGAGATGATTATGAAATTTTTCACTATCCCACTCTCCCCCTTTGACATCAATGGCAAAGGAAGGAATCCACATACCCAAAATTAAACAAAATTGCTATGAAAAAATTGCATATGTACAAACATGCTTCTACAACTTACATAAACTTGAATATATCTACAAAATTACTCTTCAACAGGCTCAAACTAGTGTCCCAACTCTTTTTGAGACTCTCCAAAATAGTCATGTGACCACATAATAAGTAAGATTGCATCTCTGCTAACTCAAGGTCTATCGGATCACTGATAGCCATAGAATCTTGTGCTTCCTTCAATGCACTAAGCATTTCCTCCATCTTAGGACTAATTAGTCCTCTAAGCTCACAAAACCTTTCAACAATTTTTCCTTCTTCATGCTTCAAAATTTTGATTTTTTCAAGTAGGGATATGACTTGACCTTCTTGCTTTCCAATAGAAATGGTTAGAGGATCAAATGTTTGATAGATATCTGCTAACTATTTCTCATATTCCTTCATTTTCTTTTTAGTGAACTTAGAAAAAGATAAAAATGACTTGTAAATGTTTCCACCTTTAGAAAAAGCACCTTGAATATTCTTTATGTAGGTAGCTAACAAGGATTTATCATTAGCAATCATCCCCTTCAATCTATTGAACCTTTTAGCATCAAATTCCTTTTGATCCTTATCCATAGCCGACTTTTCAAGTGACTCAAAGTGAGTACTTATAGAATTGACAAGTTTCTTTAGTTGACCAAATGGAGAATCAGATGAATCCTTGACATATGTAGGCATGATTTTCTCTAGTATACCAGATGCAAGACTTAGCAACTCACTATCTTCAATATGAGATTTCAGTATTTCCTCCTATTCCTTGGCCTGAGAAAATGATGCTATCTTCAACTTCTCAATAGGAGATTGAGTGGCCAAGTTGATAGGACCTGTAACTAGTTCAGGATCAAACTACTCTCGTTGTTCTTCCAAAAAATCCTTTATTGCCTTAGCAGTGTCTCTTGCTTCCACAATAATCTCTTTTACCTCATCCTTCTTCTCTTTAGCCATAGATTCTTCCTTAGCTTCAATAATCTCAATTTCGTCAACTGACACAACTTTAGGAGTTTCAGTCTCCATAGGTATTTCAGCATCTTGTATGTCTAGAGGATTCATACTATCCTCAAATGTATCTTCTTTTCCTTCTTCATTTACTAAATCAGATGGAGCATCTTCACTATGAGCTTCTTTAGAAACAACATTGTATCTATTCTTTAACAAAACTTCCTTAAGGATTTTCTCAATGTCTTTTGCAAATTTTTCAGTTTTCCCAATCATCAGCTTATTCACCCTTGTCTTGCTCTTAAAATCCCTTTTTGCATCATTTAGAATTTTCTTCATCTCTTCTATAGACATCACTAGACATATATTAACAAGTATTTGTTCTCTCATTTGTTCTTCTTCAGTTCTTGCATTAAATCTCCTCATTTCTAAGACTTCATACAAACCTTTAGGTAACTCAAACATTATTTCAATGAGAGTGATATTGAAATTATTCAAGTACTTTATTGTAGCTTCCTCAAGAATTATTTGACCAACACTATCAAAGGTGTCATACCATTCACAAAGTGGCCTAAGATTACCATCCTTAATCAAGGATTTTTCCACTTCCTCTACAGACATACCTGATTTATAATTTTTCATCTTTTTCTTTGACTTCTCTTCACTAGAGAGCTTGTCCTTAGAGACTTTAGATGCTTTTGATCCCTTATGCTTGATTTCTCTTACCTCTTCATCAAATTCAGTTTCTTCATCATCTGAAACAACAACATAGACTCTTGTTCTTTTATCCTTCTTCCTCTTTCCTTCTCTCCCAGATATCTTGGCTTGAGCTTTCACAGGGCTTGACTTCTTTGTAAGACTGAATGAGAGAGAATAGCTCCTTGTGGATCTAGATCTGGTAGAGGATGTTGTCAGACTAGTAGACTCAGTTCTAGCTAGCTCTCCTGCTTCAGCTTGTTCTCTTTTCCTTCAAGGCTTGACTCGGGTGCTCACCTTCCATGCTCTTTCTTTCTACTTAAGTTGATCACAAAGTTCCTTTCTCTTTTCCCTGGACTCATTGATTTTATCTTTCAATGATTGAATGAATTTCTCAGCATTCATGAGGCTTGCCTATAA
Organism: Sequoia sempervirens; assembly: GCA_007258455.2. Classification (NCBI taxonomy): domain Eukaryota; kingdom Viridiplantae; phylum Streptophyta; class Pinopsida; order Cupressales; family Cupressaceae; genus Sequoia; species Sequoia sempervirens. The sequence goes on along the minus strand of VDFB02353493.1, from coordinate 145,546,584 downwards.
TTCCCGGACTTCAGATTTGGACTAATCAAGATAATCTAGTGCCACCAAAAGTTGTTGTTGAAGACTGCTTGAATCCATTGAATCACATTCCTGGATCTTCCCAAAGCTTTTAATTTTATTTTGAGGAACTAGGCTCTAATACCAATTATTGGAATCAAGGAACATTGAGAGGGGGGTGAATCAATGTTCTACAAAATTTAACTTTATTAACCTAATATTTAAACCACTTATAGCATTGAACCAAAAGAAAGATGCAAGAACACAAAGCAATCAACCACAACACCATAACACAAGGAATTTTTACTTGGAAACCCTGTTAGGGGAAAAACCATGGTGGAGGTCAATCCACGATATGAGTATACTCAAATATAAGTGTTTACAAAGGGAGAATGCACATGCATTTAGGAACACTGGCTAGAGATCATTGCTTAGATACAAAAAGAAGACTCAATGTCTTACAAAAGCATTTGGATTACATCTAGAAGATTTGAACTAAGAGAATAGCATTTGCTAATGTGTAATTTCAGTTCTGGTTAAGCACATCAATCGCATTCTTGACCTTCTATTTGATTTTGTTCTTCTGCTCTGTCTGCTTTAATTCACATCATAAATCCTTTTTTGCACAAGTGAAACTATGTGTAATCGCTCTAAAATCCTTCTAACTTTTGTAACACACATCAAAAACATTTGTACATACCTCCAAATGATATAAATGATCGCTTATATATATCCACAACTAAAGATTTAATCAACCACTTGTCGACTTTAATAAAACATAAAATATTTACAAACTGTTAGCTCAATCTATAGATAATTTTCATTATGCACCAACCAAAGTTGGACACAACATAGTGAGGACCCAAAAAAACATGCTCAAACACAAAACACTTCAAGCAATTACTCCTTGAAGATCCACAACACATTATATTCACTTAGTCAACCTTCTTGCACTATTAGACAAAAAATAAATCAACTGAATCTTCTAACTTGCACACAAATCAATACGAGGATCTAAGATTCAAGGATAACATAGATCATACATTGAAAAACCTTCCCTAAGATCCAAAACAAAAAATGATAACAAAAAATTGCATATGAATCGAAAAACACAAATCTGTCAGATGCTCTATTCTGGCTTGATAGTTAATCACAAAACTTCAATCTAACTTCTAGTATAAGCAACTACTGAAGTGCGGATTGAATCACTGACTAGGGTTGCCATCAATGACAACACCATATGACATGTGTAGTGTCTCTTTCCAACAAGGAGGCATTACAAATTGTAGTGGCTTCAAGCTTGAACAAGTTTCCCAATCTCTCCCCCTTTGCTACCACCAAGTTGCCTCTCACTAATTTGCATCCATGCTTGTCAAAAGTCACATGCATTCCCAAATCATTCAAATTTGAAACATAAATCAAATTTCTAGATAATCCAAGAACATGATAAACTTTAGGGAGGGTTTTAATCCTCCCATCACTAAAACACAACAATACCTTTCCTTTCCCAACAATTAGATATGAAGAGTTGTATCCAAGGTATATATTACCTCCATCACATTTCTCATATGTGGAGAACCATTCCTTATGTGGGGTCATATGGAATGAGCATCTCGATTCAACCAACAAGTGATCATTAGAAACAACATTACAATTAGAAATTAAAACATATTCACCTACATTCAAGGACTTATCAAAAGCACTCTCCCACTATTTCTTTGGGTTTCTACACTCCTTATTTACATGTTCCATTTTACTACAATTCCAACACTTAACTTTGTTCTTCTTTCCAAGAGTCTTAGATTATCCCTTAGACTTGTCCTTAGCCCCTTTCTAATCTCCTTTTGGTCCCATTTCCTTAGACCTTCCCTTGATGCTGAAAGCATCCCCTAAACTATCCAAACTCTTCTTCCTTAGTTCTTGTGCTAGTAAAACTGCAACAAGGGAATTCAACTTCAGATCTGTGAGGTTAGTAGTGATTGCAAAGATAAAATTCTTCCAGGACTCAGGTAAAGAACAAAGAAGCAAGATACATTTATCTTCCTCATCTACTTCAACATCTATTGAAGCAAGCTAACTCATTAAAAAATTAAAATAATTTAAATGATTTGCAATTGACTCACCCTCTTTCATTTTCAAAGAAAACAACTTTCATTTTAAACAAATTTTATTTACCATACTCTTGGCTTGGTAGATCTCAGCCAACTGATTCCACAATTTATATGTAGTCTCTTCCTTTGTGACATTCAATAGGACAAAGTCTAAAAGACATAACCGGATGGTTCCCCATGCCTTCTTATCCAATCTATCCCACTCACCTTGAGAGAAATCATTAGGTTTATTCTCTTTTTGAACAGCCAACCATTGGTTTCTTTCTTCCAAAAAATCCTCCATTTTCAGCTTCCACAACTCATACCCCATACTGTTGAACTTTTCAATGTCCAAATAAGAGGTTGATGCAATAGTGGATGTAGCCATAATTTCAACACAAGATCTACAAAACAAATGCAACCAAATCTCCCACTGTAGCTACAGCTTCCACACTACAACCCAAGAGTCAAAGTTGGCCAAGCTCTAATACCAAATGTTAGAAAATGAAAGCAACATTGCTTCAATGGAAATCTGATTTAAAGAATTTTTTGTAATCTTTTAAGTGTGCAATAACAATGGAGATTGTAACATGAAATTGAAACTATGCTTCACAGAGATGCAAAATTAGAAAACTTAACACATAACACAATGACACAGTGTTTATCATGGAGAAAACCTTTTTAGGTAAAAAAATCCACATAGGAAAGAGGCCCAATGTTTGTATTAATCTACAAAATATTGCACAATGTAATAACACCACCAATCTCTCCTTCAGTATTCAATTTGACAACATTTCAGAAACACCTGAGTACCTAAAATCTATATTGCAGCAAAAAATACATGAAAAATACTTATAGAAAATGTTTCCTCATCACCTAAGGCATCCACACTCTCTCTCCTCCAGGTGTCCCATATGCAAGCATCAAAATGGTACTGACATGCAACTTCCAAGTGTCAAACTGTGACCCATCCAAAGTTGGGAACACATATCTAAGAATGACATATTACAACATCTTATGATGTGTCATAACCATCATAGATACCTCCAACATGCATCCTATCCATGATAGGCACTTGGAGATAAATATAACAAATATACAACTAACATATCCATTATATGCGTCATAGAATCTCAATATCTTATGACAAATTGTAGTTGTCATAGATTCACTTACCAAACATTATGACAATTTTCATACATGCCAAAAATAGTAGATTCCTCAAGGGAAAACACATACCCTCATTTACTTTAATTTTTTACAATTTCCAACAGTAAATGTCACTCTGTAATTACCTCTGATGACTTCAAAATTACCCTTGTCAATTAAACTAGTATATTTGCTCATGGATAATTACAAATTAGAAATAATAAATGGAATAAATACAATATTGGGATTGACAAGGTTAATGGCATCTTATCCCAACACTAATGTTTCCTTGATCTAGTGTTGTAATGTGTTTTACACATTCACATTGGATTTAGGTCCCTTTTAAGTTAAATTGACCTAATTTTTCCTTAATTTAATATTACAAAGTATATTTATTTACACTTTCTCATTAAGTAAATTGGGACCTCGTGCATTTATGACTTTCATATGATCATTAATAGGCCCCTAAGACCCTATATTATGCATCTCGAGGCATATTTCAATCAAAATCCTAGCATAGACATCAAATATACTTAATTTTCCAACTCCTCAATATTTTCTCTGTCTAAAAAGGCCTGGTGGGACCCATACGCCAACCTGGGCATATGAGTCCCATCTAGATGGAACCTATAGGCTACAAGTGGTGTATGAGTCCCATTTGGCCCCTTTTTGGGTTTTTGAGTGAGAAATCAAGGTTTTAAGTTCAAATTTCATGAATGTCAACTTTTGGTATCTAATGAATGTGAAGTTATATGGATTACCTATATAACCAAGGTATCAAATCATTGTTTCACTAAGCATTCATGATATCAACATAAGAAATCAAGAGTTAATCATTCCAAGACTTCACAAGAGTGTCAATAGAGTTTACAAGATCATTTCTAAGGCATTCAAGGGTATAATTTTGTTGGAAGAATGACTAACTATACAGTTTTGTGTTGTCATTGATGTCACCATGTTATACAAGTTGTGAATACAAGACTAAGTCAATATTTGATTTGGAATTTTGGTTTGGTATCTAAACCAGTATACAGTTTACACCCTTCGGTATTCTGGTCCACAATCCTCCACAATTGATAGTTGCTACTCACAGTTCTGGGAAATAGTCTATGGATATTGAAAGCATGCATGTTCAGAATCTCTCATGCTCTAGTGCTTGTATGGTGTATCAGTATTATTCTGTTAATTGTAATTTTTTCTGTTAAGCCCATCTCTGGTTGACTTCATGGATAATTGGTGATATGGTGAATTAATTTTTGTGTGGATTTATGTGTGACCTATCTTAGGTCTATGTCGACATGATAAAGTGTGCTACACATTTTGATTTATTATATGGAATTTTTTTGTGAATTATTAAAGCCGATAGTTGGTGTTTTTTGTAAACAAGGATTGTATCTAATTAGGGTGACATAATTAATTCTTGCAAATGGATCAAGGATATATGTTGGAAAGTTTTAAAGATTGAAGAGATGATGAAGAAAAAAAAAGGAGCGAGGAATGACACTAATGTGAATGTGAAGAAGTGCGAAAATGATGAAGTGTGTTAAGTCAGTCTATTGAGCATCATTGGAATTGTATCAACACTTTCTAGGTGCAATCTCATCAATTCATTTTTGTTGTGAAGCCAATTTTGTTTTATAATCCTTTTGTAGGCAGTGAGCCTCCTTGTATAAGTAGTGAGCTTTTGTGTCTAGATCTAGTGAGTCCTATTCTGGGCAGTGAACCCTCTAGCAATGAGCCTATATATTCGGTTTTGGAACTACTTTATATTGTGATTTAATCCTCACCGTGGTTTTTCCCTTATTGGGTTTTCCGCATAAAATATGGTGTTCATTTTGTTGATTTTACTTTATGTTATATGAATTTCATGTTCATACTTAATAACATAATAGTGTGGTTGTGAAGTTGATAAGTGTTAGGAGTTTTATGTTTGAATTTGGTGACAATTGATTCACCACTCTCAGTTGTCCTGCACCTTTTAACAATTGGTATTAGAGCTTTGGTTCCTTGGTGAAGGTCTTAACCGCTTGAGGAGGATCCTGAAGGTTGATCAAATGGATAATAAAGAAGAACTCCAGACTGCACTTGAAGATCTTGATAAGGCTGAAAATGAAAATAGAGACTTGAAAGAAAATCTAGATGAAGCAAATGAATGTATCTGGAAACTAAAAGAGAAATTGAAGAAATTCAAGGAAAGATATAGAGAAGTGAGTGAGTTATAGAAACAAGAGATCACCGGATTGAAAGTGCTTGTAGAAGAAAAGAAGAGAATTGAAGAATGTTTGAACAAAATGGTGCAGAACAAGTCTACTTAATGCACTAGACTTGAACAAGAGATAGTAAACTTGAAAGTAGAATTGGAGAAGGAAAAACTCTGTGAGAAAAATTTCAAGTCTAGCTCTGACAAGCTTGAAGAAATTCTTGTAGGACAAAAACAGAATAAAGACAAAGGTGGCTTGGGAAATGAATTAGGTGAAAGCTCAAAGGAAAATTAAAAGAATAAATACAAAGGGAAGTAGAATGGAAATTCAAGAAACTTTGCAAGGAAACCACCTGTGAGATATCCTAATGTAAATAGATATCCCTCTTTCAATGGTGTCTATTTTTCATGCAACAAATTTGGTCATAGGGTAATAGAATGTAGGAGTAAGATGAATCAATTTTTTGGATCCTTCTCTGGATAATTTTTTTCATGTAAGAAGTTTGGACATAAAGCCACTGAATATAGATCTCAAGTGAGAATGATTAGTCAAGTGATGATGAATAGATTTAATGGAGGTAGACCGAATCAATCCTTTAATGGCTACTACTATACTTGTAACAAATTTGGACACAAAGAAAATCAATGTAGATCAAGGATTAATGGAAGTTAGATTAATAAAAAAAGTGTTGTCTGCTATAATTGTAACAAAACTAGACATATCTCAAAAGTTTGTAGAAGTAAGAAGGGAAAGTAGTTTGCTCTAGTAGAGTAGAATGAACTGGTAAAGAAAATTGACAAAGAAGAGGTGAAGCAAGAGATGAATAAGATATGGAGGAAGAAAGAAGAAGAGACAAAGATGAAATATGTGTTTGTGAACTCATTTGGTACAGACAATTCCTCTGGGAATTAGATCTAGCATGGTCTTAGGGGGATCATTAATAGAAAATTGTACAAACCCCCTAGATAAATGGTGTGTCAAATGTTGGAACAAGGATATATTGCAAAGAATGAATAGGTAGAGGTTTTGGAAAAGAAACTAGAAGAAAACATTATGGAATGTTCTTTTGTGGATCGAATTAGGGTTTACAATTCTAAGAAATAAGGTTTTTATTAGCCTTTTGAATTTTGTCGCATTTAATGCGAATTAGGGAAAACTAATGATGTAGAAAGTAAAATTCATAAATCTCTTTGATCACTTGTGCACATGAAGAGTTTGAAAGGCATCTTGGAGCAATCTCGAAGCAATTTGAAGAAGTTTGAAGGAATTATTATGGACAATCAAGAATTATTTCTCTATTTACAAAAGGGAAAGAAGGGAAAAGGAAGAAGTTTGGATTGAATGATAATGAATTCAAGAGAGATATGTATGAGAATGGACAAAGGATCATGTGGAAAAATTCCAATGAAGTTGAAAGGTGTTGAATTGTAAGAGTTTGATCATAGGAAAATGAAGGAAATGGAACTAGGGCTAAAGAAAAATGAATTATAGAGTATGAAAACCCTAGGTATGGATTTATGGGGAGAATTTCCTTGGTTTGTAGATAAAGAATTCGTCTTGTTCTTGTTAATTCAATTCAGGAATGACACCATTATGTTAGGAAAACCCTACCTAATCATGAAGGAAGAAATCAAAGAGATTAATGGTTTATGCAGTGTTGGGGACCTCCCTAGGAAGAAAAATGTGAAATACAAAGATGTAGAGGAACTTACTAGCATTGAAAAAGACCCTCGAGCTCTATTGATAAACACTCTTGCAGATTTCACTGTAAGTTATGTTGCGTACAACATTTCCTATAAAATATATTTTAGAAATCGTGAAGGTTTGACTTTGGCTATTGTTGTATATCTTGCACACATGATGGTTAAGGAAAACAATCACTTTGGTTTGTGTAGCCTATTACTAGAAAACCTAATTGAGAATGCCCAAATTTCATTGGTTGAGGGCTATCCTTTCCAGTTTGGAACTTTGCTTGTATGTTTGACATTTTACTTTTTGAGCTCACTACCAGGAAGAGAGAATGTTGAGTAGGAATCTGGTATTCCTGCTGGAAAACAAGTTTATAGATATTTGGAATCGTTGGTGGATAATTTAAGTGTTTGCAAAACATATTTCGCATCCCTGAAGATGAATCTGTACTCTGGTATGTCAGTACCTAGTCAGTTTGAAGTGGTTTCATCCTCTAGTAAGAAAGAGTTGGAAGTTATCATTAGCGAGTCCCCTCTATAATATAAAAGAAGGAAAACTTTTGTGACAAATGTATCAGAAGAAAAGAAGAATGAGGAAGATTTTTTGTCGAGATCTAACTCATTTGATCTAGAGGATATACAGATTATGCTAGACAAGGGTGAAATGAAGAAGTTTGGTGAAATGTGGAATGCATGCTCTCTGATTGAGAGGCTTAAAATTGATGATGTACTAGTTGATTATTTGATCAATAGAGGTATCTCAGTTTCAGATGTGTCTGATTCTTTGCCAGATTATCTAGTAGAGATTATTGAAGAGAGAACATTGTTGGAAGGACCTAAAGGTCATAAGTTCAAAGCTATGCTTGAAAGAAGATTTACCAAAGCCAAACAAGTGTTATCTAAACATATGAATGAGACAAGAGAATGCATCAAAGAAATATCTGACATCTACATGTATTGTCTTTGGTGGCAAGTAGCTATTGAGAATTTCAGAAGCAAAATTGAAGCCATTGAATTTGAGATGAATAGTATTGGAATTTTTTTTGATTTATTTAAAGAAAAAGATGGAAAATAGAGAATAAGAGTTGGTGAATTGAAAGTGGAGTTGATGATTACTTAGAGGAAAAGAGACAATATAGTTAAAACCTTTTGGTTGGTTAAGGAACTTGTTGAAGTCCGGTTGGATCATCTCTTTGGAATACTCTCTGATGTAGAAGATTGTGAACGTGAATGTCTATATTCAGACCAGACATCCTCTTTTACATAGTTGTCTTTATTGGATGGTATGAATGAAAGAATGAATTTGGTTGTGCTTGCTTGGAAGAGGAATCTTCCGATTACAAGAGATAGGTACAAGAAAATATTTCATGTAAAAAGTGTCATTTTCACTTGAATGTTTGAAATGGGGAGTTGTAATCACCTTTGTATATACCATATACATACACATCATATTTTTGGTGGCCCTTTTCCATTGATGTCAAAGGGGGAGAGAAGAGTATCTTTAAAGGAGTAAAAGGAAAATGATGATAATGGGAAAGAATGTTGTTTTTGTAAAATTTTGGCACATGTTGCCATCAATGACAAAGGGGGAGATTATTGGAAGAAAGAAGAAGAATGGATAACTATACAATTTTGTTTTTTCATTGATGTCACCATGTTATACAAGTTGTGAATATAAGACTAAGTTAGTATTTGATCTGGTATTTTGGTCTGGTATCTGAACCGATGTACAGTTTACACCCTTTGGTATTCTAGTCCACAATCCTCCATAGTTGATAGTTGCTACTTGTGGTTTTGGGAAATAGTCTATGAAATTGAAGCATGCACGTTTATAATCTCTCATGCTCTAGTGCTTGTATGGTGTATTGGTATTATTCTATTAATTGAAATTTTTTCAGTTAAGCCTATCTCTTGCCAACTTCATGGATAATTGGTGATATAGTGAATTAATTTTTGTGTGGATTTATGTGTGACCTATCTTAGGTCTATGTCAACATGATAAAGTGTGTTACACATTTCTATTTATTATCTGGAAACATTTTGTGAATTCTTGAAGCTGACAATTGGTGTTTTTGGTAAACAAGGATTGCATCTAATTAGGCCGACCTAATTAATGCTTGCAGATGGATCAAGTATATATGGGTACTGCCACAATAGTGGTTTACACTTTCTGGGAGATCTTGATTTTTGCTAAAATCACATATTTATAGAAAATATAATGATTTAAGCCTTGAAAAGTTCCATTTAAAGGATTCCAATTGAAGAGGGTTTGATCAAACCACCTTAGACCAAGTCCCCTTGGATTGAATCCCACTAGTTTTAAACCATACCTATAACAACGTCTCCTTTACACCTATAAAAGGGTATGTGCAAGATTATCATGGAAAAAATAGGCCCTTAAGTGGTGAAAAATTCAAAAAAATTAGAGTTAGGCAACTTGACGTAAAAAAATGAATAAGTTATCTATATTATTTAAAAAATATGTAAGAATAGAATCTGTAGCAAATTGAATGCAGTTTCTAAACTACTAGGTTTATTTATATATAAAAAATATATCCATTTGGTGAAAAAATAAGTAGGTGTCTGTTTGACCACTCTAACCACAATAAAATGATAATATTTTTTTATAATATTTTAGATATAAGTAGAGGACTCATGTCCTGATGTGATGCATATTTTTTGTGATTTTTTTCCAAGTAAATAATTAATTATGATTTTTTTATTACAACTTTTAGATATAAGTTTGTTGGTTAGCAAAAGCCAGTGCAACATAGCATATGAAAAGAAAACAAACAAGAAGTAGTGCTACCCCTTTTGAGTATTTGCAATTGTCACCACCTAGGAGGGATGGAAGGACTATAAAATGAACTCCTATTTCATCCAAAAGAGTTTAGTCTATACCTCTAAGTTTTAAACTAGTAGTAACATCAAATCCTGTTGCATCCTTAGTTTTTGTCCCTATTATTCCAACTCACGTTAATCCACCTCAAGCTACCCAAATGGCTAGAAATTAGCCTTTTTTTCCTTTTAATGGAGGCAGTCCATTAAATCTTACACAACATGATGACATTCCAATGGCTACTTTGAAGAGTTTACCCTTTTTCACAAAAGAGGATCAAACAACCCCTATTGAGCATATCAGAGATGTGGCCTCTTTATGTGGATTTCACCATGTAACTTAGGAGAATGTGGCTATTAGACTACTAGCTGCTTCATTAAAAGGAAAAGCTTTACAATGGTTAAGGGATTTACAAGTTGGTTCTATTGCAACATGGGATGAATTGGGAGACAAGCTACATAGACAGTTTCAAGACAAGTCTGATCACTTGTCTCTAGTGGAACAACTTACAACAATCAAGAGGGATCCTCAGGAGAAAATGTTTGATTTTAACTTTCGTTTTCAAAAAACATGGTTCAAAATTCTTGAAACAGTAAGACCTCCTAAATATACATTTTTGTATTATTTGAGGGCTCTTAATAGTGACATATTTGTCATGATACAATCTATAGGGGGTGTCACTTTACCAGATGCTTATGAAATAGCAATTAGAGAAAAAAATAGTCTAATTCGAGTTGGAAATATAGCTCCTAGACCTCCAATGCCAATTTTCCTAGAAATTCAACCTTCTGTGCCTTTGCAAATACCACCCTTTTTTTCATTACCTGTTGTACTAGCATTACCAGCTATTATCAACTAGGAAGTTGTTGTCCCATGCCCTTCTCAGGAGTTACAAGAGATAAAAAATAGCCAACAAAAGATTGAAAACTTCAGACATTTATTAATGAGCTAGTTAGCCTTAAGAAGTAGCAGTTTCAAAATAGACAACCTTATCAACCACAAAACCAAGGGCAAAATAAAACTTATTAGGCTAATAGCCAGCCATTTCAAGGAAATCAACAAAGAGATAGACAAAATGTGAACCCAAGGCCTTTTTAGCCATGCAATCTAGCCTCAATTAGTGCAACTAGGGATCTTGTCCTTGTACATAACAACCTTGCAACAAACTATGAGTGGTGTTTTCTATGAAATCAACCCCACAATCAAGCCACATATTTGAATGGGGTTATTAATCAAGCTTTAATGGTGCAAAATGTCTCAAATGTGTAGAACATACCCAATGAGGAGCCACCACAACAAAAAAATCATCCTCCAGATGATACAACTCTCCTGAATTGGAAAGGAGAGGAATTTTGTTGTGTGAATGTGGATGACTCTCCAGTTGCAGCAAACACAAGAGCCAAAAAGAGGAATTTTGAGATTGAACAGTCAACAAACAAAGGTAAAGAGATTGTTGGTCCATCTACATCTCAAGTGCCATGCATATTACAAAGAAATCCACAAGTTGCTACCAAAGAACAGACTGTGAGCCACTCTCAATCAACTCATCTACAAGCTAATCCAACTATTGTGAGGACTCAATATAAGGTAAATATTGCTGCACCTTACAATATTGTTGAAAGTATGAAGGAAATGAATGCATCAATATCTATGTTGGATTCTTTATCCATCTTGGGCCAAAAGGATTTGTTATAGTCTACTTTAAATGTTTCAAATGATACACCAATAGGTCAATTTAAAGTTGTTTTCACAAATACACCTTAGGATAGCAATAAGCAATCAGCTAAAGATGTCAAACCCCCTCCATTTTATGTGACTTTGATAGTAGGGGATAAGCTATTCCATAATTGTATAGTAGATAGTGGGGCAAGTGGTTCTATGATGCCCAAACACATTGCTGACAAGTTAGAGCAGAAATGTAAACCCCTTGAGAAAGGAGTGGTCCAATTAGATGGGTCATCTATTAATACAATTGGTGTCATTAAGGAATTAAAACTTACACTTCACGCTTGTCCAAAATTTTCTATTCCCCAAGACATATTCGTCATTGACTTGCCAACCTATTTTGCATTATGCTTGTCAAGCTATTTTACTACCAAGATAGGGGTTATTTTTCCTCAGATTGCTCCCACATGGTTTTTAGGACTAGATATGGGAAAAAAGTGACAATAAAATCTAATTGAATTTCCAAGGATCACATTGAACCCTATATACCAAGTGTTGTTAATGCAAACTATGTTGTTCTTGAGAATAGATAGCTTGTTGTTGCTCAAGTATTGCAGGTTGAAAGTGTACTAGACATTATTTTAAATGAATGGGTAGCAAGAAATGTTGAGGATAATCCAAATGATTATATTTAGGAAGCTGGTTTACGGGTATGCATCTTACATGAACTTGAAATAGCGATGCCAAACCTTGAAAAGAAGGAAAAACAATAGCTAGGACAACAAGATGAAGTGTGGCATATTTTCTTTGGTGGCTCCAGAAGTAGAAATAGAGTTGGTGGGGGTGCAATGCTTGTGTCCCCACAAGGTGACAAGTATTACGTTGCTTTCAGATTTGATTTTTCTTGTTCTAGCAATACTACTAAATATGAATGTCTGATTTAGGGCTTAGATGGGCAAGGAAAAGGGGAATAAGCTTCCTACGAGTATTTGGAGATAGTGAATTGATTGTCAATTAGGTAAGAGGCTTGAATGTGACTAAAAATGATGCTTTGAAGTCTTACAATCATAGAGTATGGGATATGATAGAGGAATTCAATGCTTTTAATTTGGTTTCAATCCCTAGGAGTCAGAATAAGCATGCATATAGGTTAGCTACAATAAGTGCTCAATTTGATATTCCTAATGACATTAAAAAGGGAAAGTGCAACAATATGTTAAGGTTGTTATTAGGGCTTCTATTCTTAATAATAAAATTCATTGGAAAGTATTTGAGAGTGATGAATAGGTTTTGAGTTTTCTGCTTGAAGAAGATGAGTTTTTAGTGGCAAATTAGGAGAAACTTAAGCAACAATATGAAGATCAGATCATTCAGTTGAGAACCAACAAGCTACCCAAGGCTCTATTCACCTTAGAATCTATCTTCAACACTGATGATTATCTCAAAAAGAGAAAAACCAACATGCAGGTCAAGGAGGAGCATTATGAAGAACTTGAGATTTTCAGAGGTAAGCTCCTTAAAATTGGATAAATTTGTTCACAAGTAGATAGGCAAGCTTTTGTTGCACATTGTCAAGAATTTTAGGATGTTTTTGCATGGGAATACTCAAATTTGAAGGGGTTTGACCCCCAAATTGTCCAACATACCACAAAATTAGAGCCAAATACAAAGCCTATTAGGTAGAAATAGAAGCCTTTAAATCCCAAACTTGAGCCTCTCATGATAAAAGAACTGACCAAGCTGATTGAGGGAGATATTATTTTCCCAATCAAACATACCTCGTGGGTATCTAGCCTTGTATCAATTAGGAAGAAAAATGGAGAGATTAAGATCTATGTAGACTTTAGAGACCTTAATAGAGCCTCATTGATAGATCATTAGCCACTTCCCTCTATGGAGCAGATCCTTCAAATAGTTGTTAGTTTAGAGAGATTTTCCTTACTTGATGGTTATTTTGGTTATAACCAGGTATTGGTCAAAGAAGAGGACCAATACAAGATTGTTTTGACTACAAAGTGGGGCATAATGGCCTATAAAAGAATTCCATATGGTTTATCTAATGCTAGTGCCACCTTATAGAGGGCCATGGACATGACATTTTAGGGGTTGATTCATAAGTTAGTGCTTATATGTCTAGATGATATAACCATTTTTCCTAAAAATGTAGAGGAGCATTTTTCCCATCTAAGAAAAGTGTTTGAGAGGTGTAGGGAGTTTGGTATATCCCTCAATCCCAAAAAGTGTTTTGTTTGTTCATGAAGGAAAGCTTTTAGGACACATAGTGTCAAAACAGGAGATCACCATTGATCCTAAGAGAGTGAAAGCCATTTTAGAGTTTCCTTTACCCAATCATAAGAAAGGGATGCAAAGTTTCTTGGGCAGAATTGATTTTCTAATAAGGTTTATTCTAGATGTTACAAACCTTTTGAGACTATTAACTACTATGTTAAAGAAAAATGCAAGTTTCAATTGGACCAAGGAGGCTAAGCGCAGTTTTGAAGCCATTAAGGAGGCTTTGACAATCTCTCCTACTCTGGTAAATCCAAATTTTTCAAAGGGATTTATTCTATATGCTTTTGGTAGCATAGATTCTATTTATGCAATGTTGGTACATCAGAATAATGATGGCCTAAAACAACCCTTTTCATTTTAAAGTCAAGGTTTAGAATATTCTGAATAGAGGTATACCTTTGTGGAGAAAATTGTTCTAGCTGTTATTAGAAGTCTAAAAAAATTTAAGCCTTTGATTTCTAAAAATAAGATACATCTAATGGTTGCTCACCCTAGTGTGAAGGAGTTTTTGTTAAGTAGGGACCTAAATGAAAAGAGGGTTGGCTAGATCACGAAAGTTATGGAGTATGATATAGAAGTTCAGGTGAATAAGCTTGTAAGGGGAAAAGGGTTGTGTGAGCAGCTAGCTACAAGGTCTAAAAATAGGGAAAAAACAAAAGAAGAGACTGTTTTAGTCACTAATGATCAACCTCAGAATGTTGCACCTACATTGGGTACAAGTTGGGTACGTGACATGACTCATTTTTTGCAAACTGGTGAGTGTCCACTAGGTTTAGACAAGGCTAAGAGAAGATATTTTAGATTGCAGTCTATTCCTTATGTGATGAATGACAAATTTATTTTTATAAAGGACCTTAATGGTGTACTGTTAAGATGCATTGATTAGGATTAGGTCGATAAAGTGCTTCATGAGTTCCATGATGGAACTCCAGGGGGTCATTTTTCCCCAAGAACTACTACATGGAAGATAATGAGAGCTGGCTACTCTTTTCCAAGATTGTTTAAGGATGCCCATGCATGGGAAAGAAAATGTGTAAAATGTGCAATTTTTTTTGGAAAATAGAGGCTACCAGCTTTACCTTTGCAACCAATTCAGTTGGAACAACCCTTCATGAAATGGGGCATTGATTTTATAGGACCTATAAACCCACCTTCTAGTGTAGGTCATAGGTGGGTACTCACTACAACTAATTATTTCATGAGGTGGACTAAAGCGGTGGCTTTAAAAGAAGCCAATGAAAGTGTTGTTTTAAACTTCTATGATGATTTAGTAACTAGGTTTTGAATACCTGAATCAATTATTTCACATAATGCTTTAGCATTTTTTGGGCTTAGAGTGAGTGATTGGGCTATTAATAATGTCATTCATTTGAATACATCATCAAATTATTACCCACAAGGTAATGGTTTGGCTGAATCAACAAACAAGAACTTGATAAGAATAATCAAAAGGATCATGGAGGATAATCAGAGAACTTGGCACACCAAGTTGAAATCTTCCTTATGGGAAGATAGAATAACTACCAAGTGGTCCATTGGTAATTCTCCATATGTATTGGTTTATGGTAAGGAGGAAAGATTTCCTTTGTCTGTGGAGCTGCCAGCTCTTGATATTATGCATCAGCTAGAAATTTTTGAGGAGAAGGATCTAATGGCAGTTAGGTATGCTTAGCTCATGGAGCTAGAAGAGACAAGAAATAAAGCAATGAAGTCCTTGGAGTATCAACAACTCCAAACAAAGAGAGTCTTTGATAAGAAAGAAACTCCCAAAATATTTAGAGAGAGTGATGTTGTGCTCAAATGGGATGAGTTGAAAAGCATGCCAGGAAAGTACACTAAGTTTGATAACTTTTGGAGTGGCATGTTTGTTATTATAGAGTTCAAGGAGCACAATGCATTCTAGTTATCAAAGATGGATGGAGAAATTTTTCCTATCCCAGTAAATGGGATACACCTCAAACATTGTTTTGAGGTTTGATTTGCATTATGCATGCTATATTAGGAGTTTTTTTTTCAATAAGTGTTGTTGTACCATAGTTTAGATGCAAGTTTTAAATTTCCCTAAGTTTTTTTCAACATAGTTAAGTAGTTTGCATCGTGAAGTTTTAGTGTTTCAATAAGTTCTCAAGGTCTTTTGCACTAATTTGTTGAGTTACAGTATTGTTTTGAGGACTATTTCCAAGTTGTGTCAAGTTTCTGAGTGACTCTATACCAAATGGATAAGCCTAGGCAACTGGTCTGATGTTTAGCAGGCAAACATATGGCAGATGCCACCAAAAATTGTTACCTATTTTTGCTAATAACTCAATTAGGTAGAGTTGTGCTTTTCAAACAAAGAATAAGGTACATTTTATTTCTGCTATATTACATTTATGTGCATAAACAAAATCAAAAGATTACATCACCAAATCACATTCATGCAAATGCATATAACATAGGAGAATATTGCAAAATATTTTTAGGAAAATGTAATCTTTATTGATAGTATAAATGTATAAGGTCTCACACAAGCCATGAGCCTAACTCTTTTAATGCAAATGAAAAAAAAAACATTATACATTTATAGATATTAACAGAAAGGAATACACATATAGGGAAAAATGACCTATCATTACTTGAATGACTGGTCTCGGTTGAGTTACCCTGCATCTTTGTCATACTTTTGTTTGTACTACAACTAGCTTCAGCTTCCTTGTTGCTCCTAGTTTCTTGTATTTGAGAGAAGAAGTGTTGTTAGAGAAATGAGGGATCATTAATCAATATATGCACATACCTCTATAAACATACAATCTGATCCTCATGTGCATTATAATACTCAAGCATGATTAAAGATGTTAGAAAGCAGCAAGCATAATCAAACACATCCATCATATGCTCAGTTTTTATCTAACATGTTTTCTTCTTGTGCAGGTATAGGAAAAATAACGTTGTTTTGATTCATCTAATTATAGCATGTGGGATAAAATGTGGCCCCCACAAGGGTTGATCCCAGAATGATTCCCTCATATGTCTTGTGGGATTGAAGTTTTATTTATCTTAGTGCCTTATCTTAAATCATTTCTGTATATTTTTTTATAGGAATCAAGTTATAAAAATATTCATCTTATCGTAATCATATCCACCTCTCTAGTCCTAATACTCAGGTACTTGCATATGAATACCATTACTGAAGAAGTGAATATGCTTACACTAAAGACACATATCCTTATTTCTTGAGGGCTCTATCAAGATATGTCAGAAGTAAATCATGAAAAATGATCAAGAATAGAGGTTTCAATGGGATAGTCATATTGGAAAATTTTAAGACAATGGTCAATGATCAAATGTTTAAAGGTTCTATTTTATTGATTCACCCTTCATGGAAATGACATAACTCTCTAGACCTAATGGGAGGATATAATAAGACATGGAAAATAGGGCCCAACATGACAAACAGTCCTCTCCAAGAAACATGGAATTTAAAGCCTAGTACAACATATAGGATGAGGACAATGATGCAAAGGAAAACTACTATGTGATTATGTCACATCAAGTTTATCATGCATTCAATGCAGGGTATATCATACAATTTTCAAGTTTCTAAAGGACAGAGTTTTCAACAATCAATAGTGATAATTTGCATAGTGAGGATAGTCAACTATCAAATTAGAGTCCTATAAATCTTGAAAGTAGCAATCAAGTTAATTATACACAAAGTATAGCGAAGGAGTGGAAGCTCCAATGAAGTGATAAAGAGTAGCTATTTTGTCATAGGGGAGGGTATTTCACTATGGTTCCTAGGAGCCTGAAGGAAGGTAATGAAAAATCAAGAGCATAACAGTGTTTAAGATCATTTTCTGATACAACTCATAATTGACAATATAGGAAATTGATACAAAGTCAATAGTCATGTGGATACCCATGTCTTCTGAGTGTTGTGAGATTACATGCATGGGATTCATATAAACATAGTTGAGAAAACCAAAATAATCTAGCAAATACAAGAAGCCTTCCTTTGTACATTAGGGCTTTATCAAAAAAATGCAAGATTCAGAAACAAGTTTACGCAAGCAAGGGTTTCTGGAGGAAGGGGAAATATGTAGTCTTTGAGTTATAGCTACACTGGTAATGGCATCAAATCACCCTATAAATCATTTTTTTGGAACAATTGACTGGAAAAGCTCCTGGGAATTTACGACAATGTCTATATACAAAAGTCAAGAATGAAATCTAGATATTCAAAATAAGAGAGCCGAGCCTTTGAATAGAAATTCCCCATGATTTTTTTTAGAAAGAAATTCATCTTGTTGAAGTGAAAACCTCAAATTTTTATAGGGTTGTGTTAATGAGAACACAAGAAATAGAATGTGCAAATTTTTAATGAGCATTTTGTTCAAAAATCTTGTAAAAGATGAAACCCTCATTCTCTTGCAAACCCAAAAGCCCAGCCACGACCAGTATATATAAAGGATAAATAATGAAATGGAACTTTGGTTTTAGTAACCCAAAGTATTTTTTTCTACATATATCTAAACCCATTTGGGATTCCATAAGGATATGAAATACATAGAGGCTATTGAAATTTCTCCATAACAAACTCATGAAACAAAAAAATCTATACGTGGAGAACTAATCTTCTTCATAATACACAAACCCACTTGGGTTTTTCTTCATAAATTACAACTGTAGAAGAAGGAGAAGGGTTCGATCCCAATACAACCATGGCAACTTGAAATGCAAAAAATAAATGAAGATGGTTAGTAAAGAGAATGAGTACCCCGATGGTCAAATGGAAACCCTTATCCTGCAGAATATATGGAGATTGCCATAGGAGGGACTCGAGTCAACATTTTTTATAGATTTTGAAAGAAAGGCCAAGCCATGTGCTCAAATTTGAGGCCCTAGTTGCATGTAAAAATGGAGAAAATTGGCCATTAGTGAAAAAAGTGTCATTTATTGTTGGCAAAACAAGGACATACAATTGAGAGGGGGGGTGAATCAGTTGTGATAGAATATTAAAACTTTTCTAATCTCACTATACTTAATATCAGGTCTGATGAATGAATAATAAACCATGAAAAATCAACACATCAGAAACACAGAGAACACCAATATTTTGACGTGGAAACCCTGTTAGGGGAAAAACCACAGTGGATGTTAGTCCACAATATTATACCCTATTAAAAGTATAATGAGAAAATAAGGGGAATGCACATGCATTCAACCACACTGCCTAGAGCTCACTGTTCAAATACAAGAGGGATCACTACCCAACAATACAACAATATAGATTAGATCCACAAAGTATGAACTGAAAGAATAGCTTCTACACAAGCCTGATTACAGTTCTAATTAAGCACAAAAAAAACCTTCTTCACTCTCACTCAACCTTCTTCTCACTCTAATTTGCAATCGAATGATAGGAACACTATTCACACATCTACACTTTCTCTGGCATACATTTTCTCTAATGTACACACTAAATTTTCTCAAAAAATCCCTCTTTTATATCCGCAACATAAGATTACATCAACAACTTAGTCGGCTAGAAAATATAAAACATATTTTCAAAGTTGGCCAAATTACAAATAAATTTGCAATGTGAATCCACCAAGGTCAGCCACAACATAGTGGAGACCTAAAATAACAACTCCAACACAAAAATATTTCAATTAATTCCTCCTCAAAGATCCACAACAGGCTACTACCATCATGTCGACCAAGAACATAAAAAACCGAACATGCAGAGAAAAATATTCGACCACGAACACATCGATCAGTGTGGATGTACCAAAATGATAGAGCGTAATCTAGAAGCATCCAAAAACAACAAGAACTAATAGAGAAACATCCATAGCACCATAAACATACAAACTTCATTCAGGAACACTATCAGAACACACAAAAATATTGTCATAACACAACTATTCACTACACAATCAAATCTTCACGCGAACCTTTGAATATTTCAGTGGATGAAATAGATATACTCAACAGAAAACCCTTTAATCCACACCAACTAATCTTCAATGTATAGAATGAGACACCTTCATGACCTTCACAGTTCCACAGAGAACCTGGAACACTTCTTTTAACAATCTTCTCAATATCCTCGACATATACAGCTTCTGATACACCAAATGCTAATAGTGTTGACATCAATGACAACCACATATCAGAAACACAACCACAACATCCAATAATCTCCCTTTGGAATTGATGAAAACACATGATGTGAAAAACACCATCAACCCAACTCATAGTCAACACTCTTATGACTCTTCTTCCTTGGCCTCTTCTACATGAACTTCTCTAGATAAGAAATAATTTTCACATTACACGTCTCCCCCTTTGACATAAATAGAAAAGATAAGCATTATCTTCCCACATGCCAACTCTGAACCACATATCTGCACATCTGACTACTCCCCCTGAGTACCTGTAGGAGTTGATGGTGACTCCTCAACACCCCCAAGATCAGTTGTGACCAAAACCATTTCCACAAGAGAGAGAATGGCAAGAGAGCTTGCTTCACAATGCAAGATTGATTGATTGCTTGATTACAAATGTACATGAGATGCCTTGCTTATATGGGCAAGGTTGAGAGATAGGAATGAATATGATGTTGACAAATGTCATGATCCTATGACATGAGATAACCAACAACCTAATCACCTAGGAAATGATGCATCTTAGCTAGATAAGATAAGTTCTAGAAAAGCCAACTAATACTTCTAGAAAGAATCTTTTACCTAAGTAAACTTAACCATGTGAATATGTCCCCTAATTACCTAGTGAATGAATAAGCTAGGTACAAGACAATTATTCACACCAACACCTCCCCTTAAGTGCAACTTAGGGAGAAGATTATTATGCAAACTATGCAAAGACTATGACCATGGGTCTCAGCTACTGGGCCATGTTAGGTACCCATTTACAATGCAAATGATGCAATCTCTCACAAGTGGAGAAAAGGAGAAAACCCTGTGGGTCAAAATTCCTCTCCAAAAGAGAGAAAATAAAACAAAAGAAACATTATGTATGGAGGACTCAATGATACCCTCCAAGGACAACATGCATTATGTATATACAATCAAATACCCCCCATAAGAGGGTAGTAGAGAGATAAGATATTCCCCCCATGATGAAGAAGCTCCAATGCTGATGAAGAATGCCTGAAAACAAAAGATGACCCAATGTATGCAAGCAACACATCTTCCCTTAGGAAGAAACAAATCCATAAGCTCATGATGAAGCCACTCCATATCCAACTGAAAGGAGGAAGAAAAATTCTCATGTATGTGTCCAAGTCCCTTATGTACACCCTATCTGGAGTGAACTCAGCTGTTTTACCTTGACTCCCATGAGTAATTTGATAAATAGAAAGGAGATTAGTGGACAAGGAAGGAACACAAAGTACATCATTGAAAGTCCCTTCCCCCATATCAATAGAACCCTTCCCACTTACCTTCATATATGTATTGTTACCCATCAATATATGAGGTGAATACAAGGCTCAAAAGAAGAGAACATATCCATAAAAGATGCCATATGATGAGATGCACTGGAATCAAGAAGCCATCTATGAGATTCAAGACTTGTAGAGGCCAAGAGTGCTTGTCCTTTCATCTTGTGTAGCCCAGAAGTAGATCCTATGTCATGTGACTGAGATGATGATGAGGGAGTTGCCGATTGAGATGTTGAAGAAGAAGTAGCAGACACTGATGAGGGCAGCTTAATGTTATTCTTTTGAAGGTGTGTCAGTTCATCAATCTTCTTATTATAACATATATGCTCATCATGTCCTAACCTTTTACAATATGCACATTTTGACTTCTTTTTAGATGATTCCTCTTTAGAAGAGGATGTGGACTCAAGAGTGCTATGTGAAGGAGAATCTTTACCTTGCTCATTAGACTTGGGGGCCTTGTTTTGCTTCTTACCTTTGCCACTTGAATCCTTTGTCTCCTTTGCAACAAGAGCATGAGATCTAGAAGACTTCAATGTGCCCATGTGTACCAACTTTGCTTGTTCCCTTGTGAGTTGAGCTGCAAATTCATCAAGAGAAGGCATTTTGTATGCATTGCCAAGAGCATCCATTGTAGCATAGAAAGTAGAAACAAACACTGAATAATCAGGACCAAGCTTAGCAAGAATAGAAAGTATCAACTATTCATCCTCTTTAGTGACCCCACAATTAGATAACTGCAATCTAAGAGAATTGAGCTTAGAGAAAAGTCTTGGACATTATCAAAATCTGAAGGATTAAGACCCATTAGTTCATTCTCCAACTTAAATTTCCTCATCTTATCTGGCTTACCAAAGAGAATCTCTAAAGTATTCCAAGCTTCATTAGGATGAGTGCATGATGCAACATGATATCTAAGATTCAGAGAAATGGACAACTTCAAAGTACCAAGAGCTTCATCCCTTCTATCAAGCCACTTTCTTTTCTCTTTTGCTCCTGTAGGTTCTGGATCTTGACCAAATGTGATTCGTTGCAACTTTGATTTTAACAATAACAACTCCATTTGAGATTTCCACTCATGATAGTTATATGGAGTTAGAAGTACAACTTTTGTCAAATCCATGATATAATGAGATTTTACAAGAGGAGAAGAATAAATTTTCCTCACAATACAAGAAAGCAACCCTTTTGTCCCAATAGATTTACACTTTTTTTACAAATTTACAAGGAATCCCAAACTATCAAATCAGCTACAAACTAAAAATATGAAAATCTAGAAATGAATCTACAAAAAGTGCATTAGTAGATATGAAGTACTCCTGAATACCTTCCAAATGCCACAAATTTGGAGAAAATCGGAGATCAGAGCACAAAGATATGAGCTCGGAAGCAGAAAACGATGATCAGGCTTCAACCTAGAAAAAGAGGCACAAAACTGCAAAATCTCTGCAAAATATCTACACCACTAAAAAATTCAGATCTCCACCTTTCCAATGATATTTTGTTTGAAAAATTTCACCTCCGTATACGAAAGTTATGAAAAAATGAAAAAAAGGCCTATAAATAGGCACTTTGGGGGCAAAACAAATATACATCAAGTCCAAACAGGTGCAAATTTTTGGCACCCGGGGGCTACAATTCGGTTCTCCATGTGACCACACCACCAAGCAAAGTAAAAAATAAACAAAACCTGACTAGGGCTTAATACAACCGTCGGCCTTAGAATATATACACCCACGTTTTTATTAAACACCGACCGATGAATAAAACATTCGTCAGCCTTTTGAAGATATAAACAAAGTTTAATATATAACCAAATGCCAAATAAAAATGTGTAATCTGCTGGAGTAAATGTACTATGGATTTGATGCACAATACCTAGAAATAAAGGTCGATGGGACCGTCGTACCTCACTTTGACAACTAACCTCCAACAACCAATGCAGATGGAGATCACCGAAATAGAGATGAATGATTTGAATGTCGGAGGTATGACATCTACAGACAGATTTTCCAGCGATCAGTAACAATTAAAGGACCTTGTACAATGTTGAGGATGGGTCGACATGTTGTCGATGAAGATCTGAGAGCTTGGCCGATGGCAATGAATGCCAGAAATTAGAGGATCCCACTGATGTGATCCCTGCCTTCGGCATACAAAGATGAGACTGCCGCACAATGACCACCGATAGATCTGAAGTGGACCCTGGTATGATCCGCGGACAACTATGCAGAAAATATTTTCAATATGTCGTATGGAAATATTAAACCCACATAAATTTAAATATGGCCTGAATATTAAAAAAATATATGCCTCAAATATTTAAATACAATACGCATAAAATATTTTTCCAAAATATTTTTTTGCGAAAAAATGGAAAATTCGTACCGCTGGTAGGTTGTTCTAGCAAAAAAATTTTGCCTCAAAAACAACTTTACCCAATATAGACAAATTTACAGTCAAAATTCATTTGCGGAGCCTTCTGAATTCAACCGTGAGGTTATTGAAACCCCAATCTGCACCCAACAAAAATTTTCAAGCCAAAATATCACCCTCAGATCTAGGAAGGAATCCACAACACCTGGAGTGCTTTGATACCATGTAGGAGTTGATGGTGACTCCTCAACACCCCCAAGATCAGTTGTGACCAAAACCACTTCCATAAGAGAGAGAATGGCAAGAGAGCTTGCTTCACAATGCAATATTGATTGATTGCTTGATTACAAATGTACATGAGATGCCTTGCTTATATGGGCAAGGTTGAGAGATAGGAATGAATATGATGTTGACAAATGTCATGATCCTATGACATGAGATAACCAACAACCTAATCACCTAGGAAATGATGCATCCTAGCTAGATAAGATAAGTTCTAGAAAAGCCAACTAATACTTCTAGAAAGAATCTTTTACCTAAGTAAACTTAACCATGTGAATATGTCCCCTAATTACCTAGTGAATGAATAAGCTAGGTACAAGACAATTATTCACACCAACAGTACCAACCACATAAACATCAATCTGGATCATAATATGATCATGAAATGTATAGATTGATGCAAATTAATGCATCCTAGTTCATATTAGGAGGGGTAATTACCCCTAGCATCCCTCTAAGATAATCAAAAGTATCCTTTGGCAATGGCTTAGTGAAAATATTTGTAGCCTACTCTTTGTTCATAGCTTCCATCCAATGTTCATCATTACAGGCTTCATGTTCATCTTTTGGCTCAATCTTGGAAATCAAACAATACTCTTTTGCAATATTTCTTCTAGTTTGCACACCTTTATTCTTGTCTCCTATAATTTGATTTTCAAAATGATTTCACTTCACATACCTTGGAGTTTTAGGATTCTCTCAAACTTTTGATTCTTCTGCTCTTCCTTCTGCACTTGCACTTGTCTCTGCTTCCTGACTAACTTGATTTATTGGAACCACTAGAACACATGGAACATATGGCACAATTTGAAGTTGATTATGTATCTAAACATTCTTCCCTTGGTTTGTATTATTTTCATCTAAATCATATCCACATCTAGATGATTTAGTAGAATCTTCATCAACTCTGACATTTGCACTCTCAACCATTTTTCTTAGTCTTCTGTTATAGCACCAGTAGGCCTTGCTTCTAGTGGAGTAACCTAGAAAGATTCCTTCATCACTTCTTGCTTCAAAATTTCCTATATCATCATCTCTCTTGATGTAACATTTTCTTCCAAAGACCTTGAAGTATTTAACAATAGGCTTATAACGAAACCATAGCTCAAAAGGAATCTTACCAGTACTACCATTCACATTTTCTCAGTTCAAAGTGTACACAACAGTGCTTACAACTTCACTCCAATACATTTGAGACACATTTCCTTCAATCATCATTGTTCTAGCAACATCCAGAATTGTTTTGTTCTTCATTTCTACAACACCATTCTATTGAGGGGTTCGGGGAGCAAATAATTCTCTTTTGATTCCATGATCATCACAAAAAGAATTAAAATCCCTGGAGGTGAACTCACCACCTCTATCTAACCTTAAGCATTTTATTTTTAGACCTTTTTCATTCTATGCCATGGCTTTGAAACTTTTGAAATTTTCTAATGCTTCAAATTTTTCTCTTAAGAAAGAAACCCATATCATTCTAGAGTAATCATCAATAATCAACATAAAGTACCTTTCACCATGAAGACTTATGATTCTAGAGGGACCACATAGATCAGTATGCACAAGCTCCAAAAATCCATTTGAATTATGTTGTTTGCTATGAAAAGAAACTCTAGTACGTTTTCCCATCTAACACTCCTTGCAAATTGTGCTAGCAAGCTTTACCAACTTAGGTAGATCTCTTACTGCTTAAGAGGAGCTAATTTTGACAATGTTATCAAATTTCACATGACACAACCTTCTATGCCATAACCAACTTTCATCTACTTGAGAAATCAAACAACTTTCACTAGCAACACTCAAATGAAAAATATTACCTTTTGTCAGTTTACCGGAAGCAATTACATTTCCAGAGTTTCCAAATATCTTGCATCTTCTATCTTTGAACTGGAGATCATAACCCTTGCCCACCATCTGTCCAACACTTAACAAATTATGCTTCAAGCCTTAACATAAAGAACATCATCAATGTTATGCTTACCACCAAGACAAATAGATCCTCTACCACAAATCACACAAGCATTGTCATCACCAAATATCACAACTCCACCGTCATACTTCTCTAGACTTACAAATCTTCTTTTGTCACTGGTCAGTCATATGATGTGAGCATCCACTATCAATGACCCACTCATCCTTTTCTTCAATTCAGGCTACAAAAGCTTTCTCAATTTTAGCAGATTTATTAGCCTGAGGACTATTCTCCTTGATAGAAATGAAGACCCAACCATCCTCATTTCCATTATCTTTGTCAGACTCATCATCAGTAACTCCTTCTTCAACAAAATAACATTTCTTTTGAAATCTAGATTTGTAAGGCTTAGATCTAGGGACTCTCTCAAGACATCTTGATGCAAAATGACCAATTTTATTGCAAGGAAAACATTTGATAGGAAACTTTTGTTTATACTTACCTTGTCCTCTACCTTCTATCTTCACAATTAGTGCTTCCAATTCTTCTAGTTCTTTTTCTTCTTCTTCAAGCTATTTCATTTCTTCCCCATACTTGAATGTCTTTCTAGAACTCTCTCTCGGATCAAATATTTTCTTGTCTCTTCTGGATACAGTAGCTTTGAATACAGTTTCAGTCTTAGGAATAGAATCACCAAATTCGTTCAACTCAAAGGAAGCAAGTTTTCCAATCAGTGTATCTCTTGTCACATTCGTCAATGATCTGAATTATTCAATAGCATGAGCCTTTTCTTTGTAGGAGGTAGGAAATGATCTGAGCACTTTAGCCACAATTTCTTCCTCTTCCAAAGTTCCACCAGCACATCTAATACCCATCACTATTTCATTTACTTTCTGCATAAAAGAAGAAATATTTTCATCTTCACCCATCTTCAAATTTTCATACTTTCCTTTCAAACTCTGTAGCTTGGCCATCTTCACATGCACATCTCCTTCATACAAAATTTCTAGCTTCATCCACATCTCATGAGCTACCTTCAGACCTAACACATTTTTCATTTTTGAATCTATTAGAGCACTCAACAAAGCTTCCATAGCCTGAACATTATTCTCAGCCTCTTTAACTTCATCAGCAGTGGAAGGACCATTCTGAGGAATAACATATGCATTCTTTGTAATTTTCCAAAAAGGTTAACAAATACACTTCAAATGACACTCCATCCCATCTTTCCACAATGAGTAGTTTTTTCCATCAAATCTAGGACTATCCTTCTTGTATGATGCCATCTCGAATCACCTCAAGCTTTTAAAGTTCTTCATAGGAACCCGCTCTGATACCAATTGTTTGCAAAATAAGGACAAACAACTAAGAAGGGGGGGTGAATTAGTTGTCACAAAATATTAAAACTTTTCTAACCTTAATTTACTTAATCTCAAATCTAATGAATGAATAATAAACCATGAACAATCAACACATCAAAAACACAAAGAACACCAAGATTTTTATGTGGAAACCCTATTATGGGAAAAACCATGACGAATGTTAGTCCACAATATTATACCCTGTTAAAAGTATAATGAGAAAATAAGGGGAATGCACATGCATTCAACCACACTGCCTAGAGTTCACTGCTCAAATACAAGAGGGCTCATTGCCCAAAAATACAACACTATGGATTAGATCCACAAAGTATGAACTGAAAGAATAGCTTCTACACAAGCCTGATTACAGTTCTAATTAAGCACAAAAGAAACCTTCTTCACTCTCGCTCAACCTTCTTCTCACTCTACTCTACAATCAAATGATAGGAACACTATTCACACATCTACACTTTCTTTGGCATACATTTTCTCTAATGCACACACTAACTTCACTCAAAGAATCGCTCTTTTATATCCGCAACATGAGATTACATCAACAACTTAGTCAGCTAGAAAATATAAAACATATTTTCAAAGTCGACCAAATTACAAATAAATTTGCAATGTGAATCCACCAAGGTCAGCCACAACATAGTGGAGACCCAAAATAACAACTCCAACACAAAAATATTTCAATTAATTCCTCCTCGAAGATCCACAACATGCTACTACCATCATGTCAGCCAAGAACATGAAAAATAAAACATACAGAGAAAAATATTTGATGACAAACACACCGATCAATGTGGACGTACCACAAAGATAGAGCACAATCTAGAACCATCCAAAAACAACAAGAACTAATAGAGAAACATCCATAGCACTAGAAACATACAAACTTCATTCAAGAACACCGACATAACATGCATAAATACTGTCAAAACACAACTGTTCACTACATGATCAGATCTTCACATGGACCTCTGAAAATTCTGGTGGATGAACTAGATATACTCAGTAGAAAACCATTTAATCCACACCAACTGATCTTCAACATATATAACAAGAAACCTTCATGGCCTTCACTATTCCACAAAGAACCTGGAACACTTCTTTTAACAATTTTCTCAATATCCTCAACATATATAGCTTTTGATACACCAAATACTAATAGTGTTGACATCAATGAAAAACACATATCAGCAACACAACCACAACATCCAACATTTATACCTGCAATGAAGAACATGGAAACAATAGGGAAGGCATGGGGTTGCACCCATATAAGAGGAAAACATCATAATTTCTTCAACCAGAGCCCAAGCTTAAGGAAAGTATAGAGAAAGGAGATTTTTGTTAATCATTTCAACATACAGTAGGCTGAAAACAAGCATTGTTTCATAGAGGAAATGAAAGAGATCTACAAAAGGGATAAATTTTGAGCAAATTTTTACCTTCAAAAATGAAAGGAAAATGCACAAAGGAATCATAGAGCTTGAGTTCCAATTATAGAGCTCAAATTCGAGCCCTTTTCTCTACAGGAAATGGAAATACAATGATTGAATATGCATTTAAAAGATTACCTCAAGCTTTTTTGTTGTTTTTTTTCCAGAAATATGTTGATGAAGCCTCTGTACACATAGAAATCCACCATGAAAACCTTCTACATAGCTCATTGAAACCCTTGTCAGTAGCCTAGCTTCCTCCAGAAGCTTCAAAGGAAATGAAAAATGCATGTTTCATTTTTTCTTTCTTTTGTTTTAGGGTTTCTTACCCTAATTCTAGTTGGCATATGCCTTAGTGGAATTTGAACCAAATATTTTAGAGTGTTAGGAATGCTATGTCTCTTTTTCTCAATTAGGGTCTTTCACTTGATGGAAAGAGATAGATCCCACGCCTAAAATCTAAGTGGTTCACTCAATATAATGTGTGTATGATGAAATTATGCCTAAATGCAATGATATAGATGCAATAAACTGATAAAATGGATTGATTATTGAATGGAAACTAAAGAAAAACAACTTGTTTGAACACACATTGTGTAATGTAAAAACACCTAGAAATGAATGCAAAACTGAAACAAAAATGGATGAAACTAAAAGTGTGCACCTAAAATCTTGAAGGAGACTAGAGATGACATTTGGAATGCTACTACTGCTAGAAATTTTATCCTACTAGGACTCATTTGCCATTCGGGGAAAACTTGTCCTAGTTATGTGAAATTGACCCGAAACCCATTTCAGACAAAAGGGTATCCAAAAATGTAGAAAACCCTATTCAGGCCTAGAAATGGGTCTCATTTTCCACTGATGGTGAATGAGTCCACTTTTGAATTTTTGAAGATCCAAAAGAGGAAACGAGAGCTCTCAATCTGCACTTTGGCTTTCTACACGTGTTCGCTTTCGAAACTATGATTTTTGGGTCTGAATGTGACTTTTGATGGATATTTCCTAGAAAATGAAGGGAAGACTTAACAACTTGAAAAATTGATATCCAATTATTTCCATGTCCTCAAGATGCCTAAATCTTTCCATGATGTTTGATCTTGAATTTCTACAACAAAACATGAAGAATCTACCTTTGAATGTTTGAAAATTGCTATCTTAATGACTTAAAATGATGAAACCCTAACTTACTTGACTTGAGATGGAAGAATGATGGATGAATAATGAATAATGGTTCATGAATGAGTTAACAAATGTAAATTAGGGTTTAGAGAGTTGATTTTATAGGAAATTCACCTTATTTTCCTGTTAATTGGATCCCTAAGGCCAACATGTAAAAATAATAAACTTAAATTTCAGTTTTTGGCACTCAAAGATCAAAATTGGCCCAAATGGGACTCATTCACCGTCTTGGGAAAATCATTCCCACCTGGTAGGGACTCATTCACCACATGTGGCGAATTAGTCCTAGTGGGGCCCATTTTCCAGCTAGATTGCTAAGAGATAAGGAAATAAGGTTTATATGTTGACTATGTCGGGTATTTCATCAAATATTTCCTTGGGATGCACAATATGGGGTAATAGGGGCCTATTAGTGATGATGTAAAGGTCAATTAGGGCTTGGGACATAGAATTCAATGTGAAAGTGTGATTGAATACACTTTACAACACTAAAATGAGGTCCACAAAGCCTAGGAAGGCACAAGAACCAATGTGAATGTGCAAGAGACATTACAACAATAGATTAACATTAAGTTTATTTTATGAGCCTTCTAGATTTATGTGAAGATGTATTTAAATACATTTTATAATGTTGAATTAGGGGGAAATGGGTTCATAAAGTCTAGAAAAACATGAAAGTCCTTTACAACACTTTACAACACCTTTACAAGACATTGATAAATGCATTTGAAAGGGTTTAAGACCTAATGTGGATGTGTAAAACACCTCACAACACCAAATCAGGGACTCATTAAGTCCAATTTATCATCAATTATTCCCCAAATCAAGCAAGTTGCCTTTTTTCTATGATACAACATTTTTTTACCAATGTTTTAAAAAAAATGAAGTGTTGACTAATGAAACCCGCAGGCTAAGACATTATGTCTTATGCCTTGTGTCTTTAAAAAAACCCCATGTTTTGTGCCTTAGCAAAATTTCATAGTATGGAGTTTTCAAACTTTATGCTTTCTCATTCAAACATTAGAAGAAGAATCGAGCCTTATGTGTCCTTTTGCATTGTTTACTAAATGTAAATCATTTTAATTAGGTGATGATTTATAAATAACTTAATTAAAAATTCCATTTAAAATGCAAATCATGTATTATTCCTTGTAAATGCTTGAACGACTTGGTTGGAGCTTTTATGCCTTGCAAGCATATATGGGGAGTTAGAGGTAGTTTGTAGACATGTGCCAAGCATGTATGGGCTCTTATTTACCTTTTTGGAGGTTATGGAGAGAAAATAGGGGTGGTATTGCATGCCTAGATGCTTGGCAAGGTCAAACTTATCTTTTTTCACATATGGGAGCTCATTTTGGAGGGAATCTAGTTACTAGATTTTAGGCATTTTGGAGGCATCTGACCCAAGGAAGTTTCTAGCTCCTATTTTGGTGCAACTACTTGGGAGTTGGTGATATAGTCACTTTGTTCTTATTGTACTCAGTTCTTAGAATGCAATTTTTTGGAGTTAGTGATTTTTGTAGTCCTTACACAGATTTGAGCATGCTTTGTAACTCTTCTGGAATATGAAATACAAAAAAGACCTTGGATACCATTGATTATCAAAAATTTTCCTTCTTATTCTTATAGTGATGTGTATTATCAAGTGATTGATCAAGTCATTTATGAGGTATTTTTTTATTTCCTTGTGACTTTGTCTCATATTCTATACATTTTCTGCAAAAGTATGTAGATTTGCAGGTTGCAAACTATGTCTTAAAGATGCATGTGGCTTTCTAATTGTGAAGTTACCCCCCTTTTAAAAGTTAATGCATTGAGGCCTCTTTGTGAAATATTTATGCAATGGCATGCAGTAATAAGTTGTGCAAATTTAGTTTCTATCATTTTGTAGCCAAGTGTTTAAGCAAAATCTGAGTTTTCATAGTCCTAGTCAGTTTGGTGTATCACCCTTTTAAAATTTTATTTTACAATTTTCTAGTTTATGTATTCCTCTCCCCTTTTCCGTATCAAAGTAGCAGAATAGGTTAGATT
Source organism: Sequoia sempervirens (assembly GCA_007258455.2). Classification (NCBI taxonomy): domain Eukaryota; kingdom Viridiplantae; phylum Streptophyta; class Pinopsida; order Cupressales; family Cupressaceae; genus Sequoia; species Sequoia sempervirens. The sequence goes on along the minus strand of VDFB02353493.1, from coordinate 145,514,627 downwards.
TAGGTGAGAACCAAGAGGAAGTTGACCTTCTCCAGAGGTTGATCTCATTTTTCAAAGCTTACACTTTGTGAGATCTTCCAATGTTGTCTATGGATTGTTGAATTTTTTGGTTCAACATGGTGCAAAATTTAGTAGATAATAGTGACAACTGATTCACCCCCCCTCTTAATTGTCCTACACCTTTTAACAAATTCTTCATCATTTGTTGCAACCATTCAAGATCCATCATCATGTAAAGATCATCAAGCATCAAGCATGTTGTTAGCTAGTGTTGTAATGTAGCATTGAAGATCCAACTTCATGTCAAAGTTCATGATCAAGATCTACATTCTAGATGGCCACTTCATATTGGATTGTTGATTTATATCTCAAGACATAATTCAAGGTATCATGCTTCATGCTTCATGTTCATATTTCATTATTTCATCACAAGGTTTAATTACCTAAATGAGGTTTGACCAAGGAAAACTCCTATTTCCTAACAATAAACAAGTTTTTCTCTCTCTTCACATGTGTGATTGTAGACCTAGGTGTCTTGAGACTTGAATATCCTTTGAATATTAGGTTGCAAGGTTGAAGAAATTCATCAAGTTTTCATAAGGTTTTCATCTTCACGGAAAGTCACCTACATGTTGCAAATTAGGGTTTTAGACCTGGAAACAAAGTATGGAAGGAAGAGTAGATATTGGAGAGAAAATTTTGGTCTTAACCCTCCAAAAAAGTAGAGTGGGATTGATATGCCATTTGTGGCATATGAGTCCCAGTATAGCATATTTTCCAAATTTTAGGAGATCTAGATCATACACTGTGAGATTCCAATTTTGGCACAGAAACCCTAGTCTGGGACTAAATCACCCAGACTGGTGTATGAGTCCTAGTGGGCATCAAACAACAATTTTTCAGGGTTTTGGAGCTTCTTTTGACCTCATCACTCTTCTAGGTGCACCTCTGTTCATTTCTAGTTTGATATTCTATATTTCAATTCCATGTCCTTGGTCATCTAGTTAGGTTTTGCATAGTAATTTGCATGTTACATTCATTTCTTTTCTTTCCAATCCCTATCTTGGTGGTGAACCCTCTTATTATCTTTAATCACACCCTAAGAAAACCTTTAGTAGATCTCTTTCCTTCATTCCATCCTTGGATTGATATCTCTAAGGTTTCCTTGAATGAAACTTTAGGAAAATAGGTCTAAGTCCCTAAACACCTAGTTTGTGTTCCACCTCCCAAAAGGTGGAACACCTATTTCCATTGTTTTAGTAACACCATTTCTATTTGATTCAAATAGGAAAATAATTAATTTTTCAATGTTTTTATTAGATTAAAACTAGAAAGGCCAGTACCCATAATAGAGCAACCATTAAGGGAAAGGTGGCTCACAAAAAAATGAGACCACTAAAAACAAAACTCAAAAGAAGTGACCAAGAGAGAAACAAACCACTAACTTATGCTTTTGACCAGAGCATAGAACTAGTAACAAGTCATGCTTTTGCTTGGAGCATGAAACCAAAAAAAGGACACTAGTTGCAGAAAAATAGAAGAAGCAAAGGAAACAACTCAGAAAACCCAACACAATGCAGAACCTAGGAAGAATGACACACATCGTAAGTTTTAGACCAGAGCAGATAGCTGGTAATAGAACAATCTTGCAATAAAGAGATAAAAGAAGCAAGAAACCCCTCAAAAAACACAACCTTTCTGAGCTAGGAGTGAGCCAACAAAAGCCACTTGCTACCAAAATCCAACAAAATCAACCAAAGGGGTAGAACCATGAGAACTCCTCCAACAACTCTCCACCTCAATAGGAGAAAAATGAGACTCAAAGCTAAAGGAAAAATACCCCTTACAAACAAGGTAGCAAAGACATCAAAGGATAAGTTGGGAAAACACCCAAGCCAAACTGACGAGAACAGTCTCCACCTCAATAGGAGACAACCCCACATCAAAAAGGGAAGCCAAGCAAGGAGATAGGGTAGAAGACCCAACAACACCCACAAAGCCGAAAAGTTATATATAGCTTTACATAGCTTTATAATAATAATTTCTAGGATTGGAAAAGTTTGATTTTGTTAAGAAGTTCATATTTATACTGGCATTTTAAATATTATAAATTCCTAATATTAAATCTTTGTACTAATTTCTTTTGTGTCTTTATGAAATTAAATGAGAATGATAAATATAAAATTAAAACTTTGTCAACAATCTTCATTTCAAAACTTTCATATTAATTCTTAAAAATATACAAATTTGTAATGTGTCTTTAATTTTGATTATCTTCAATAACTACAATTATATTTTTCTATTTGATCAAGATACAAAAATAAATAAATAGAAAGTTGTTAATATTAGACATTCAATATTTGTAAAATATCATTATAAAGAAACATCTCTTAGCAAAGCTTCGCTTTTTTTAAAAATCTTGAAATATATCTCTCTACACATAGAAACATCTTCTTTTATGTATATATAGAACAAGATGTTTCAAGATTAGTGAAGTGAAACTTTCGCAAGGGATGCTTATTTACAATGATATTTAACAAATACTAAATGCCTAATATTAACACCTTACCAAAAAAAATTGTAATTTAATCAAGTTACACAAGGATATTATAACAAGAGGAAGGAAAAAAGCTATCAAGATTATTCAATCATCTAGAATGAATTTTCTAAATGTTGATGCCTCGCAATAGATTATGGTATCCTTTGGATGGGAGAAAAGTGAATCCATCTAATTGGACTTCATAAAGATATCATTGTAATTTATATATATTAACCATTTTTTTTGACAAATATTATTTTCTAAGTTTTTTTTTTTTGAAAATTGAAAATTTGTAGATGGATTCATAATTACTTTTATAACATGTTTGATACTAAAATGAATATTGCTACAATGAAAGAGGTGTTAGTTGCATTAATAAATAGTTTGTTTATTCAAAGATATGGTTGTAATTTATATCTATTCACCATTTATCCTATGAAATATGTATTTTCTATTTTTTTTTTCAAAAAAAAGATGTTCAAAATAGATTGATATTTTAGTTTTGACTAAGATATTCAATATTTAATTGAATAGTACTACACATAAAGAACATTAGTTGCATTAATAAATACTTTAATTGTTGCTATTAATAATTTTGATCTTGAAGTCCAAATGGGCATCACTACCTGTTAAAAATAAAGCAGAATAGCCATTTGACAAAGAAAAAAGCTCAATTTTTTATATACTTGGATTTAAACTTTTTCATAGACGACAAAATTATAATAGTTATGTTTGTTGAATTAATTATTATAATTTTAAAAAAATTATATTATCTGCTTGCACCTTTATCCCATCACCAAAACAATTGCGCCCCGGATGATACAACTGATTCTATTTGAAATGTATGGAGAATCACGTCAGTTTGTATTACGACCATAAAAGCCTCCTACATGTAAACATCCAGTGACTGCTAAAACATGATACTCTTGAATTCAAACCTAAAACCAGCAGTTTACATGTCCACAACCACCGACTACAATTAGAGAACCTTTTTCTATTAATTCTTTTTGACTGAAACTCGAAAAACAACTTACCGGCTCGATAACATTTGTTATACACGAGGCAGATAGAAAAAGAAAATCCACTTCACCTGGTTTCTCGATGGTAGGATACGAACAGTGATATACTTTCAATGGGATATGCGTGAAGATTTAAAATTCAGATACCCAATTATGACAGATTACCAATTATGACAGATCATTAATGCTCATACTACTTTAAGATTCCGGGTCAAATTAATGCATAAGCGGGAGAAATACAAGCGGTGTAGAAGAACGCTACCAAGTGTTTCACATATTTTGTGTTATGTGTCTCCATATTCATGTGAATGACGCAATTGTACAGAAAAGTCTCAAGTTGGATGGGAAAGCCAACTGCAATTGTACAGAAAAGTCTCATTTTGGATGGGAAAGCTAACTGAAAGTAATAATGAATCAGGTCAGTTTGTATTACCACCGTAAAATCTCCCACATGTAAACATCCAGTGGCTGCTAAAACATGATACTCTTGAATTCAAACTTAAAACCAGCAGTTTACAGGTCCACAACCACACCGACTATAATTAGAGAACCTTTTTTTTTTATTAATTCTTTTTCACTGAAACTGGAAATACAACTTACCGGCTCGATAACATTTGTTATACACGAGGCAGATAGAAAAAGAAAATCCACTTCACCTGGTTTCTCGATGGTCGGATACGAATTATATGCGTGAAGATTTAAAATTCAGATACCCAAGTTGGTCAGGTGTTTCAGATTACCAATTATGACAGATCATTAATGCTCATACTACTTTAAGATTCCGGGTCAAATTAAGGCATAAACGGGAGAAATACAAGCGGTATAGAAGAACGCTACCAAGTTTTTCACATATTTGGTTTCATGTGTCTCCATATTCATGTGAATGACGTAATTGTACAGAAGAGTCTCATGTTCGATGGGAAAGCTAAATGAAAGTAATAATGACCGACGCAATCTCAGAAGGATGATCCTTAGATAACATTTAACAGTTACTGATGTTGGTCGTAACACGGCTTTAGAATTTCAAACAAAATGGATTACACTATAGACGTTGAATTCGATAATGGAACGTTTACTTTTAAAACTTATCATAGTTGTGTCATGGTGACGCCACCCTACATAGATGGCCGGCTATATAAAGGTCGCTACGAGGCCTACAATTGTAAACAATCTGATGGAATCTCAATTACAATCTATTTTAGTGGCTTCTCACACATATGATACATAACCTAGGAAACACCATTGACTAACTTGCCTCATGTGACCTCATAATGATTTCCAATACCAGAACAACCCTATTATATGTCACTTTCACTCTTATTAATTGTACCCAACAACATAGTCCTTGTTGCCTCACTTGACCTTCCGATCCTTTCTTCTTCACTACTATAGTTACTTGTTACGTTGTAATGTCCCAAGTCAAATCAATAATTTAAATTCAATTCTTAACCTTCTAAAAACACTTATTATTTAAATAATAACATTATGAGTTCTAGCATTCACTTAGATCTTAAACAATTCAAAGTAAAACTACTATTTATGCATCAGCAATATTATTATATTTCAAATAGAAAATGAAAAAATAACTCTCAATCTTTTTTATTATAATGAATAACAAATCACAAGTGTGAATAACAATCTCTTTATCTTCTATAGAGGTGGAGCTATTGAAAAGTAAGCTGATCTCTGAGGTGCTCACTCTCAAGGTTTATGGTTGTCGTAGCCACGATGGTATGGAGGAGCTTGGGTTTCTCTCTTATAGAGGTGGAGAGAACAACTGGTTCTGGAAGAACATTGTTGGAGTTTTGTTCATTTGTGGTTACCTTTCCTATAGAGGTGGAAAGGGTGTTTTGTTGGGCTCTGATACTTCTGTTGATGGAGTTTTGTTCCCGATCCACGTTTTGCAAGAAATATTCTCGGGTTCAAGGTCCCTGCCAAAACCTGGATGCATAGGGTTGTGGATCCCTTCAAAATCCATAGGTTTGGGTTTAAGGTCCCTGCCAAAACCTTGTTTTAGTGGGTTGTTGGCCCCGTCAAAACCAATGGATTGTAGTGGGTTGTTGGTCCCATCAAAACCAATGAGGTCAAGATTCATGTAATTTCTTGGCTTTTTTCTGGGCAGCCTGCTGGCTTTTGGCTGGTTGTTGGCTTGTTGTGTCTCTGTTTAGCTGCTAGATGTTTTAGTATCTATCTTTTGGGCAGCTTGTTCTCCTTTGTGTGGGTTTTGGGTCCTCTTAAAACTTGATGGTTTCGGGTCCATTTAAAACCTGTTGTAAATGGTTTCGGGTCCATTCAAAACCTATTTTTCCTATTATAAAAAACAATCTCTTTATTATTGCAATAATGCTTGTATTACCTTCAAATAGTTCTATAATATCAATAACTATAACAATAATTCACACCAACATCAATGGAAAATCAAATCAATATAATGCAATGGGAGCTCACATCCACAAACTCTGTATGTGGTCATCCTTTGAAATCACTAGGGTTTCCTTCCTAGGATTCCCATGCTTGAACACAAGTGCTCAAAATAGATTATGAGGGGAATTTTTTAAGTGTAGATGATGATCCTAGAAAAAAAATCACTCTTTTAGATCTTTCACAAATAGAGGAGGTCAGCCATGATGTACACTAACAACTTCAATTTTGAATTTTGTGACCATGGGCAAGAAATATTCTACTTTAAAAGTGATAGCACCTAAAGAAGGCTACTAAAAATAATATGGCATGTGTTGGGAAGTTAGGAGGAGAACAATAAAGTAAGAAGAAATATTGGGGATTGGGGCTAGACTAGTAGGCATGTCAGTAAGGGAAAGTGTAAAATCCTGATATGAAGAAGTTGGGAGTGGAAGATGGACGGAAGGCATGAAAGGATGTGTAAATCTAAAACTCTAATGAAAAATAAAGAAAAATTAGACTTGGGAGAAAACAATACTTAGAAGGGGAACTCTAACAACTAACACATACACGAAAAATGAGAAACAAGATAGGGAATAAGCTTAATATTTACAAACTTATATTAATAAAAACATGGGACATTTACAAGTCTTCCTCACTCAAAATTTTTTATCCTCGAGCTATTGAAAACTTAAACTTTCCAATATCTATGGGCCATCCCATGTTGAACCCTCCACTTGAAGACTTTTCTAGCAAGTCAAGTACTCCTTGATGCTTTTATTTCTTGACTTTCTCTCACTTACATCCATGAATGCTTAGGGAATTGATACTAGGTTGTTTTCTTCATCAATTAAAGTCAGCTAATCTCAAGGTTCTATACGGTTTCGTAACATCTTTTCAAAGAAAGACATGTGAAAAATATTGTGTACCTTACTTTCCTTCAATTACTCCAACTCATAGGCCACTTCACCAATCCTTCTCAAAAAATATTTTAGGCTTGTGGAAATATGGTTTGATCTTTTCAATCCACTTTCCTTTAGAGAATATTTCTTGTGTCACTGCAATCTCATAAAAAATAACTAAAATCTCAAGTGTTCTTTCAATCCTATGATGGTCTACATACATCTTTTGTTTTTTTTAAAAAAAATTGTAGATTATTCTAAAGTAACTTCAAAATATCTTGGCTTTTCTTATCACATCACTTGTTCCCAATACCCTATTATCTATCAAAATGAGATCAATGAATCTTGAAGCTTCATACTTGTACAAATCCATGAATGATATCATCTTAACTGACATATAGTAGCTGTTGTTGTTGTACCATTATAAATTATAATCTTGACAATTTCACTTTAGTTTTAGCTTGCCCTTATGTGACTGGACCTAATTATGCTCAAAATTTTCCCATTTTATTATCATTTTTATAAAATTAAGATATAATTGGAAATTAATATTAATTATTTATTTAATGGTAACAAATTCCCCAAAGGGATTTTTTGCATTTGAATTCACCTACAGGGAGGATATCTTGGTTGTAAGAAGTGGCGGTCCATGGGTAATAGGAAAATCCTCCCTGGCGCTTAAAAAATAGTCTTCAAATCTGGACTTATCAGATTATATTTTTGAGAATGTCCCAGTGTGGGTCAGACTCCCGAGTCTCCCCCTGGAGTACTGGAATAAAGATGTCTTTTATGGCATTGCGAACCCTTTTGGAGAGCTTCTTTCTATTGACTCTATGACAGCTGCTAGAAAGAGGTTGGTTTTTGCAAGAATATGTGTGGGGGTCTCTCAAAACGCTGACCTTCCTTCATCAGTCAAGATTCTTTCAAAGTTGGGCTCCTGGTTGCAGGCTATTGAGTTTGAAACAATTCCTTTTGCTTGTTTCAAATGCAGAAAATTTGGGCACTGGGCTAAGAAATGTCCTTTAAATGCCGTCAAAGAAAAGGAGAAGCCAATTGGAACCTCGAAATCTATATGGAGAAAGAAATCAGAAGGGGAAAGCCTAGAGAATAAAGAGTCTAATGTTCATGGTATCTTAAAAGAGGCTAGTTGTAATATGGAAAATAAGTGTGTGGTTCCATAGGAACCCCAACGTAGCGATTTTGAGGACACCTTGACAACTAAGGAAAAAGAAGCAAGTGCGGGGTAGGTGGTTGGTGAAGAAAAGAAAAATTAGGATGTAGGTCCTTTATTTCAAGAGATGAGCCCAGATAAGAATATAGAAGGGAATCCGGGCTTGGAGGACATACCTATCGAAGGTTTGTCCTTGGAACTGAATATCCCTCTTCTGCTCCCTTCCTCTTAAGGTTATTTTCCTTCAGGTGTAGATCCCTTTACAGATCCTAATTCCCCAGAATTAGTAAAGGATTCCTTATGATAATCAAGAGCAAGTTACAAAAATTTCTAGTGACTATTCAAACCTTCATTTGAATGGCCTCATGGACATATTACCCTAGGAGCAAAGACTTCTAACTGATAAGGAATGGGAATCTAGTAAAGAGATGGAAAGTTAAGAAGATACTGATAAAGAATAGGTTTTATCCAAGAAAAAGAAGAAAAAAGATAAACAATGGAATACTCCAAGTGGTATCTCTACTAGGTCAAAAGCCAAGGCAGATTGTGGAGCAACAAAGAACTCTTGTGGAAAAAGATCTTCTAAATGGACAAGAGAGCATAACAGTTTTCAGGATATTGTGGATGGCTTTCAGAAAACCATCCTGCAATGCCTCCACTCCCCTGGAAAATCATGAAGATCATGTCATGGAATATCAGGGGTCTTAATAATCCCCATAAGCAGGATGTTCTACGCAATTTTGTTAGAGATCATAAGCTAGATATTCTCCTCTCCTTATTCAAGAAACTAAAATGTTGAAGGAAAAAGTGGAAAAGATGAAACTGTTTCAGTAATTTAGTATACATGGAAATAACTCAAATGGTGCTTCAGGAGGTATTGCCACATTCTGGAATTATCACATAATCAAAGGGGATTTGATTTTGGAAGGCTCAAACCACATTGTGATGAGATTCACCCACATTAGGGACAATTTTAGTTGGATTTAATCAAATATGTATGCTCCCAATGGAAAAGGTATCAGAAAATATTTTTGGTTGGAGCTAGCCACTTTCCAAAGGATTTTTAATAGTGAGTCTTGGGTTGTCATGGGAGACTTTAATACTCCCTTACTGAATGAAGAAAAATTTGGAGGATCCTAGATCAATGCGTAAAGTAAGGAGGATCTTTAGAACTTTATCAATAATCAGGCATTGATTGATCTGGATTTGTAGGGTGCCTCCTATACCTGGTTGAATCACAGAAAGGGTATGGATCTAAGCCAGGTTAGATTAGATAGAATTTAATTTCTGATCAATGGTTCTTAAACTATTATTGTTCTCTTAAATCCCTTTCTAGGATTGGATCTGACCATTTCCCCATAAGTTTTGTTGCGGATCCTTTAAAGATAAAGAAAAATACCCCCTTCAAAGTTGAAAAAATGTGGCTTTCCCATCCTCTTTTTAAAGAGGAAATTAGGAAATGGTGGGATATTAATATCTCTGGGACAACTATGTTTAGAGTTTCCAAAAAACTAAGAGAAGTTAAATTCAATTTAAAAAAATGGAAAAAAGAGTCCTTTGGTAACATTTTCAGGATTAAATTTGATCTTCAGATGGAGTTGGGGGAGATCCAAAATAAAATCCAGAAGGAAGGATATTTGAATGATATTAAGGAAAAAGAGAATGAGCTCCTTAGTAAGATGCATGGAATCATTTCTAAAGAAGAGGAGTTATGGAGACAAAGATCTAGAGCTTTATGGTTATCTGCAGGTGACAAAAATACTAGGTACTTTCACTTGTCGGCTTCAAAACATAGTGTGGTTAACATAATCTCTCTTATTGAGGTTGATGGTAATCGGTATGAGGAGGAGGAGGATATCAGAAGGCAAGTTGTTATCTTCTTCAAAAATCTTCTTTCTGAGAATGTGGAAAATAACCAAAATGATCAGGATCATTTGATAGGGGCTATACCTAATGTGATCAATCAAGAAGAAAACTCTATGCTGAATACTATTCCCACTAGTGAGGAAGTTCTAGGAAGGCTATTTTTTCCTTTGAAGGGAGTAAAACTTCAGGTCCTAATGGGTTCCCAATGTTCTTCTTTCAATGGTTTTGGGAGATTGTTGGAGAGGATGTGGTGAATGCTGTAAAAGAATTTTTTGGGTCCAGAAGTCTCCTAAAAGAGTTGAATGTTAATTTTCTGGTTCTTATTCCTAAGAAGCCTAGAGTAGTGGACTTTGATTCTTTCAGACCCATTAGCCTTTGTAACTCTATCTACAAAATCATCTCGAAAGTTATGACTTCCAGACTTTTAATTCTATTGCCAACTCTAATTTCACCTCAACAAAATAGATTTGTCCCTGACAGATAGATCCTTGAATCAATAGTCACAGTGCATGAGAATATCCATTCCCTAGTTGAATCAAAGACTGAAGGTTTCCTCTTAAAACTTGATATATTGAAAGCCTATGATAGATTTGACTGGAAATTCTTGTTTAAAATTTTAAAGGCGTTTGGGTTCAGTAATAGGTTTCTTCAGTTGCTGGAGCAGCTTGTGTCTACTGCTTCGATCTCTATAATGGTTAATGGATCTCCCTCGATTTTCTTTCAAACCTCCAGAGGTCTAAGACAGGGAGATCCTATCTCTCCTACTTTATTTACTATTATGGTTGAAAGTCTTGGAAGAAATTTGAAAAGGCTGATAGATCAAAGATCCCTTGTTGGTCTTAAACTGTCCTCTAGCAATTTGATCTGTTCTCATCAATAGTTTGTTGATGATACCATGCTTTTGGAAAAATCTACTGTTTAAGAGGGTAAGACTTTGAAAACTCTGTTGGATGTGTATGGGAGGGCATCTGGCCAGTTTATTAATAAATAGAAAAGATCTCTCTTCTTCTTTAATACTCCTGAACACATACAAAATAAAATTGCCAGAATCCTAGGTTGCAAGGTGGAGTCTTTACCTGCCACCTATCTAGGCTTACCTTTAAGCCTTAAACTCTCGGAGTCCTTTTGGATTTCATTGGTTGAGAGGTTTAGCAAGAATCTTGTTGGATGGAAAAGATCTTTGCTAAGTCAAGTTGGTAAATTACAACTCCTCAAAACTACTCTTCAGAATCTGTCGATTTATGCTTTAAACCTTTTTAAAATCCCTGCCAAGTTTGCAGATGCAATTGAAAATATTCAAAAAAGATTTCTTTGGTCAGGTGTTGAAGAAAGAAAAAGGTTGCCTTTAATAGGGTGGGATCTGGTGTGCAGACCTAAAAAGGCCAGTAGTTTAGGTCTTAGAAAAATCAAGATGGCTAACAAGACTCTTCTTGCTAAACAAATTTGGAGACTAGTTTCGTCCTCAGGGGAATGGACTGATATCCTGACAAGAAAATATTTGGAGAATAACATATCTCTTATAATCATGATGGAATCCCATTTTCTACCCAGAGGCTCAACCTGTTGGAATAACCTGATTACTGGTAGAAAAGTTGTTGAAACAAGAGTGGGTTGGCAAGTTAGGAGTGGAAACCAAACAAGATTCTGGGATGATAGATGGTTGTTCAATGGGCCCCTTGCCAAAACTGAACCTTTTTGTGGGTGGGCTGAGATTTGTAAAGCTCTATTTGGTTTGTATGTTAAAGATTATTGGAAGGATGGAAAATAGGTGGACCTGTGTTTGGTTAGTAAGGCTCTTGCTCCTGTTCAATCTTCCTTGTTGATTGTCAGACTATGCCATGATCAGACGGAAGACTGTCTTGTATGGAAAGATGAACCCTCAGGAAACTACTCTATTTCGTTGGCTATTGCCAGGCTATCTTCTTCCCAGGCTCCACCCCCTTTCTGGTCAAATGCATGGATCAAACACCTGGTACCTAAAGTCAACATCTTCTTCTAGATCCTACTTCAAAAAAAGTGCTCATAGTTGATAATCTTTGCAAGTGAGGTTTTCAAATTCCCAAGAGATTTTATCTCTGCAAGATGGATGCAGAGTTAGTTTGTCATTTGTTTCTTCATTTTCCATTTGCTTCCTCAATCTAGGAAAAATTACTCTGTTATTGGCAATTATCTTGGGTGTTCCCCTCGTCAATTGAAGACTTCTTCATCCAATGGAAAGCCCCTACTTACAACCCAACACTTCAAAAATTGTGGGATTTTTCCTTCCCTCATGTTGCTTGGGGTCTTTGGAAAGAACAAAACAATAGAATTTACAGAGATAAGGAATATTTAGAGGTCATAGTGTTTGATAAAATAATTAGATTAATGAAAGAAAATTTCAATGCTATCCCCTAGAAGGTTTGTAACACCGAGAAAGTGGCTTGTTCTTCCTATGATCTTACGATTGCTAAGGAATGGAATATTAGTTATGATATTTCCTGTGCTCTTAAACATGCTAAGAAGGATAGGGAGGGTGTCTGTTGGACTTTTCTGCCTAATGGTTTGATCAAAGCCAACTTTTATGGGGTAGCTAAAGGTAATCCTAGGGTGGTGGGATGCGGCAGAGTCATAAGGGACTCATTTGGAAAATTTCTAGGGGTGATTACTACCCCCCTTGGCTCACAAACCAATCACTTAGCTGAGGCTACCGAAGCTTTTCATGTCATAAATTTGGATCATAGTCTGAATTTTAAAAATCTTTGGCTTGAAGGGGACTCAAAAAATATTATTGAATGTCTTCTAGGTAGGTCCCCCCCTCATGGACCATAAAGTCTTGGATTGATGATGCTATTTCGACCTTAGCTAGGTTTAATAATATAAAGATATCCCATGCCTATAGAGAAGCCAATGCAGTGGCATAATTTTTTGCAAATGAAGGGGTTAAAAGCAAAGGACAGTGCACATGGCTGAATATTAGTGATTGAGGTGTTAATGTTCGAGCCTTATTGAACTATGATGCATCACATGGGAAAGACATGTGTCACCTCATTAATAATGATAGAACGGGGTAAGTACATCACTATCATTAGATTGCATGGGGCCGAGCTAATTAGCTTATCCTATAAGCTTGCTCGACATGCTTTGTGGGCTCACAAGTTTGGTGGGACCATTTCGAGTCAAGATTTTGTCTCTGTCTGTATGACTATGCTTGCTAAAATGGGAGGAGATAGAAAAAGAGTGGAGTCAGATAGCTTCGAGATGTATACTAGAAACACTAAAGCATGGAATAAAGTTAAAAGTGGGGGTTTACTTCCTTTTCTGGAAAAACTACATGGGCCTAATCAGGAAGCAACTGAGCTTTTTGAGAAGAATTGGGACAATGGGGAAATTACCCTTTTTGGTAGGAAAGTTAAGCTCGATGAAAATCTTATTGCTGAAGTGACTGGTTTGTCTACTAAAGGACACAAATTCTTCCAGGACAGGAATTTCTCTAATGAAGTGGTGATCAAATTTCTAAAGAAAGACAAGGAAAAACTAAAATTGGTGAAAGTTTCCAATAGTTACTTTGAGGTCGACACCATTAAAGCTCTCTGGAGAAATTTTTTTGCATCATTATGGAGTATATCACCCTGGATGGCCAGTTTACCAGGGTCTACGGCTATCATTTTTCCTTGCTCAATCATTTTTTGCTATAAGTTCAGGGTTTCTCTCCCCTACTATCTTCTCTATTCCTTAAGAAAGAGTCTAGAAGACCATAAGAAAAACCTTAAAATATATCCTATATTACATACTGGTCTAGTTAGGTTAATTTTTGAACATTTCCAAAATATGTTGGCCCCTGCTAACCTGGATGCCTCTTCGGCATCTGAGGAGGATGATACTGAACCTAGTTGAACATTCGGGGAATAAACCTAATTTGAGTCCAGTGAGGATAGTCTTGGATCTGCCCTAAGTTGTCTAGACTGGCAAGAAAAACCAAATCCATAATCCCCAGTTAGTTAAAGTCTACCCTGCCTCTAAGCCTGGAAGCTCTACTCCTAAAGCCAAAGGCATTGGAAAGAATCTCCCTATCAAAAACCTTGTTTCGTATTCTAAAGATTCTCTTGATTCTGAGGACTTTGGCACAAATAATAACTCTTCCTTTGCTATCCAGTTGACAGACATAGATGTTAGAACTGGGTCCCCTAGAGCCTCTGACCCTACTGAAATTTGCTTCAATCTTGATAGGGAACCTTCTACTGATTTTCTAGGCATAGCTAGGAGTAATTCTGTGGACCATTTCAGAATGTCAAAATAGATTTTTCATGAAATTAATGACCTGAAAATTAAAAACTGGGCCTTCCAAAGTAAATTGGAGGATATGGGTGCTAAGGTTTCTATGTTATGCAAGATGGATGCAGAGCATAATGAGAACATTGTTGGTAAAGAGATCTAGGACAATGTAGGTAATGACAAAAGGATAGAAATTGACCTGGAAAAAATGAAAAATGTTGTGAAGATAATTACTGAATAGAATAACAGGATGGCTAGACATAATTCCATTATTATCAATGCTATGACTGAAAAATTGGATAAAGCTCAACAGGGGTCCTTGGTTGTTGATTTGGAAGAGGTGAGAGATAAAAACTAGGAAGAGGACATTGGGATTTTGAAGAGAACAAGGGCTAATCTAAAAAGGAAGGCACCCCCGATGCTGCACATGATCCAAACTTTCAAGAAGGGTGTCCAGGATATGTAGGATCTAGAGCCCGAGATTGAGTCTGTTTTGAAGACTCTAGGTTAGTTGCTGCTGGTTTTTTGGCCTACGTTTCAGCTAGTTCTTTGATTGTCCTTCCTGGCTTTTGTTGGATGGCTGCTGTTTATTCTGGATTTTTCTTTTATTGCAACATTTTTAATTCACTGGACTTTTTTGTCGTTTTCTTTCTTTTGTTGTAAACTTGGTGGTTTCGGGTCCCTGTAAAACCCTTTTTTTCCTTTATCAAAAACAAATACCACAAAATAGGTCTAGCCTAGGGCACCACCATCCTTGACCAACCTATTTTGGCCCAAATTTGAATATGTTAAATTTTTGGTATTTTTATGTTTGTAAATTAAAAATTATTTGTTAGATTTTCACAATTAATTTTGTGAGAAATGGAGTAATGCATATAACTACAAGTCCTTTTCACCATTGAAAATATTAGGCAATTTGAATTCCAATTAGGCATCCTAAAAACAATATGTTAGTGTTAAGTTTTAACTTAGGGATAAGTACTTAGGTATTTTTCTCCCCTATCAGGTAGTTTTTCACGCGTCTCATTTCTCACACCCTTAAAAGGCATGTACACTATGTATTTTATCATCTCAATTTCTGAATATCATCTTGGATATTTGGCAAAATAGTCTTTGTGCTTCTCTCATGTATCTATGAGGGTGGTTTTTTTTTGCAGGTTGAGGGTCCTAAGAAGGAGTTTCCATCTCGTACATGGTATTAGAGCTCCTCCTACTACTCACCTTGCTAGAGATTTTCTAGGTAAGTGCACCAAGATGGTCGCACTCCTGCATTTTGTTTGGCATTTGAATTTTCTCTTAAAATTTCTATTTCGCCATTAATTTTCTTTTCCATATCAAATTGATCACTGCTTGTCACCTCAATTTCATCCTTGTTTGGGGGGTGATTTGGGTGTTGGTTCATGTGATTCAATGTTTATTGAATCTGTTGTTGTTGGGAGATTCACGATTCACATTCTAGTGCATTTCGTTGTTGTTTCCCCAATAGTGAAATGGAGTAATTGGAGGTGTTTGGTTTGTGTTTGGCATGAAAGAATCCTGCATAATAGAATTTTCAAATTCTATGACTTCATTCAACATCCCTTTTCTCATCTAATAGGTCAAAAAAACTTTTGAGGTTGTGATTTTTCTTTCTCCAGTCGTGATTTGGCATTTGTGGTTGCATTCTATGAAGGTGCATGCCACAAGAGGTGCATGGACTTGGCATGAAGTTGGTAGAATTAGTAGGTGGCATGATTTGAAGAGTTTTTCTAACCTACATTTTCATTTGAGGTATTTACCTAAATTTATTTGTAGGTGGCCAAGGCGTGATAGTCTGAGAAGGCATGAGTTGTGTATGTAGTCAATGCCTATTCCTTAGGTTGCAATATGAAAAATCAAATGTGTTATTACTATTGTATACATGTACCTAATCTAGGCATGAAGATTAACATGTGTATGGTTATTGGTGTTGATGATATTTACTATTCTCTACTCTACAAATATCCTTGTTACTGTCTAGAGATGGAGTATGACATTTGGGCATAAGAGTTTGCTAAAGATTAGTTTGGGAAAATATTATTACTCTCCTAAGTCTTTCCCTAAATATTCATTTAGGATTTCCTTTTTTCTTGCTACTTTCTTACTAAGTGTAATTTCATTCTTACTAGGTGTGTAAAAAATTCACTATTTTTTTAACCTTACTACAAAACAATTATCCCACATTGGTGAGATATTGGTCATAAACAACCCTTTTATAGCCCAATTCTCTTATTGGTGCATGAGCTAAGGTTCACAATGGTCTTGGTTATCTCTTTCCTACATGAATCAAATTGTTTCTACCAGTGAGGATCATGGGTGACTTGTAGAGGTGGCCCATGTGTGGATTGTGGGTTATTTGCAGAGGTGATTAATATTTTGTCACAATTTCTTTTTGAGATTTAAGTACATATTCAATCATTTTTAATTCATAAGTGATTTTTTTTGGATGCTGGAAAAATAAATCTTGAGAGGATATTGTGAGATGAGGATTGTCAATTTGGGTCAATTACACTTGATCCATGATGAATCAAAGCACAATTTTCCCAATTAAACATGCATCTATCAAACATGATCATTAAAATTGAAAAGTTAAACTAAGCATTTTAATTGAACTGAAAGTTACAAACTACAAGAACAATTGAATTCCTACTATAACCCATTTGAAACTTATCATGTTTTGGAATTGGTGTTGTGTTGATGTGAAACGATGACCCTTTCCCAATCTCGTGATTAGTGACCCTATTTCAATCGATTCTATGGAAGAGAATTGATGAAACCATTGTGATTAATGTATAAAAACCTGGTTTATGCTAAAAATGAACATGATGCAAGTTAAGTTACCATGATTTTATGCTACAAATGATCTAATTATGTTATTGCTAAGCTAGTTTGTGCTAATTCTAAGCTAAAAGATGAAAACCCTAATTTATAAACAAGTTAAGATGGATGCATGGAAGCCATTAATGGAGGCTCTACGCTATTATGCAACTTAAAATAAACTAAAACCAGTTAAAAGTGAGTAAAACATGAGTGTGGATGCAATTGAGTTCAAGAGAATAAGTTCACAATTAAAAGATGGATGAGATTCAATAGCATGAGTTTTCTCTAAAACAGATGGATCCATTTGTCTCCAAATAGTGTCCTATTTATAGGAAAGAAAATGAGAAATGAAGGGTTGAGATTGAAAAGATTAATCAATGGTCGAAGATGAAGGAGATGAGAGCCATGGATCATGGATTCTCATCAATGGATGAGAATGCATGATGAGATTTAATCAAGGATTCACAATTGCCTCAAACAAACACACTTTTGACTTGCTCACACAGGTCAAAAGTGACTTGTTCAACAGGTAAAAGGTTAAAAATTGCTTAAGAAGCCAAGTGAAAATATCACCTTTCAAATGATGAAGGAATAAGAATATTCCTTAAAATATTCATTTGTGTGAGGATAAAAGGCATTTTACAAATTAAAAAAATTTATTAATTGTGCAAAAAAGGGATAAGGAATATTCCATGGGAATATTCCCCTTTTAGAGGAAAATTAGTTTAATTGCTAATTAAACAAGGTTTAATCATGCAAATAGGGGATTTGGAGGAAATAAAGTGATATTCATTAAATTAAATGATTAATGAATGGGGGGAGATGAAATGATATTTAATTAAATAACTTAGGGTTATTTAATTAAATAAGATGACTTAGGGAATTAAATTAATTTTTTTGATTTATTTAATTTAATGAGATGAAATGTTAGCATCAAGGGGGGTTGAATTAACTCAAATTAATGAATCAGGTGAATGGATGAAAATGATGCAATTAATTAAATTAGCTAGGTTAATTTAATTAATGAAGTGAAAACAGAATAGGTTTAAAGAGGAAATGATGTTAGTAAATCTGTTTTGAATGCATGATAACGATTAGGACATTTTTTACTGTTTACATTTTTCCCCTCTTTGAAGCGAGGTACTTACTGCTTTGGTTCGAAGAATAACGCTTTTCAGATTAAAACTACTACTTAAATCAAAAAATAAAAATTTTCTAATTTTTTAGATGCCTCGGCAGAAGGAAAAAAGTTGATTCCCTGCCCCCTCAATAAATCAGGAATTTTTTTTGAATTTTGGGTTGATTTCTCGATAAAGGTGAAAAGTTGCCCCGAGGGTCCAAAAAGGCTCTGGGATGGAAGAATTATGCCAAAAACACAAAAAATTATGCAAAATTAGGTCCAATTTGGAAAAATTGGTGAAAATGATGATAAACCATATCTTTAAGGTTAAATTAGGGCAAAAAACCCTAATTTTCTAGCTTAAATAAGCCAAGAAGGGTCACTTTCAATTCATTTGTGCATTCACACTTAAGAGATTCTTGCAATTTTGAGATCTGACCCTCCAATGAAATGGCATGCTAAGAGCTTCCCAGGAACATCTTTGACCAAGTTTGAGAGTTCCAGCAGCTTCTAGGTGTAGGATCACCAGTATGTAACTTCAAATTTGATTTGGAATTTAACTTTTTGATACATTTATTACACTTTAAAGTTCAAACTTTGGCAATGTCACTATATAGCGATGCCCAAATTGAAATTGGTGATGCTCAAATGAATTATAGCGATGCATATTTATATGGTGATGGTAGCCATGATTTAAAATTAGGGTTTCTAATTATAAATGGTGACACATGCTTATATAGCGATGCTTCAGTTGATTTAGAAATTAGGTTTAAGGTATGCCAAAGTTTAAATTGTGATATTGGTGTGTCTAGTGATGCATGTTATGATTTGTAATTTTAAATGCTTTGGGCATCACAATTTAAAATTTGAATACAATGGGGCTATTGAAACCATCAACACTTTTGTGATTTATGAGCTGTAAATTTCAAATTGAGTCAAATTTCCTTGATTTCCTAATGTAGTGCGCTTTGTGGATGCAGGAGGTCTTTCCACCATTGATGTCATAGGACCATAAGCCCACTATGTTGGAGAGCCTTGGCAATTTGTTAGAGTTGCACCAGGAGCACTTGGGAGAGATTGACCTTTGTATGTTGCATATGTGCCCTTGATTCTAACACATCTTGCCATGATGACTTCCTTGTGCAAGAGATGGAAAATTCAAACCTTGTCTTTCCACCTTTTGATAGGTGAGGTGATGGTGACTTTGGAGGATGTGTGGAAGATCCTTCATTTTCCCATTCATGGTGACCATGTGATATATGAAATTGATGTCGACACCTACCTCGAGGTTATGGAGATGGATCAAATTTTTTTGGTTACATCATAGATCAACCTTGAGTCATATAGAGGTCACATGTCGACCTTGAAATTGATCATTGCTACCATCATTTTAGGTTTGGTGGCCCTGGATAGACACAACAAAGGATTCAGCCTAGGATGGGGCTTGACATGGCATCACATGTTGCATAGGAGGAAACTTTTTGCATAGGGGCACGTGATGTTGGCTCCCCGTATCATGATTTGCATGATTTTGTATACTATGATATGAGAGCGATTGGTGCAGGGGTGACTCTACTACACATTTGGGCATGGGAGCACATTGTCATGCTTCAACCTATTGTTTAGATGGAAAAAATGGAGCTGGATGATCCCATCGTTTAGTGATATAGAGGTGAAATCACTTTGAGGCATACTGGATATATTGGGCTCCTGTATTGGCGATGGGTGATGGATGACATGACAGTTTTTTGCTAGTGCTCGCGGCTTCAAATGCCACCATGGTTTGATGATATATAGCAGCTATAATTCACTAGGTAGACCTAATACATGTAGGGTCACAAGCACCATATCATTAAGCGATATCTACTAGATAGGGTAGCCAGATAGTTTGGAGAGGTCTAGGATAGACCTAATGATGCGTATAGGGCCATTTTTGCTAGGTCAGCTAGAGATGTTCCCACATGGGGACTAACCATTCCTACTCCCAAGGTAGTCAAGAGCTTCAGGAAGTTAGTAGCTTAGCCATGGGACTACGATAAGGGACAGGAAGTAGCACATACTACACCTACATATGATAATTGGTTTGCTTCCCCACAACGATTGATAGATCCAGTGGGTGCTCCCCCACGAGGGAGACCCAGAGGCAGGGGGTGAGAGGCAAAGAATAGGGTGGCCAGGATGGCCAGGTTCTAGGGTCTCCCCTAGTTGTACATCAACCTTCATAGGTTAAACCATAGGTACAACAATAGGTAGTATGGCCACCACCACCAGATAGAAGGGACACACAGATATAATAGCTACAATAGTAGGTGTTGATATTAACTAGTGAGCGAGATTAGGCCCGCCAACAGATTTTGGGTATTACTGTTGAGCAAGACCAGACATGACTATAGGTGGTTTTTGTCATAGCTGAGAGAGATTAGGCACTATAGAATGTACAAGTCGCGACCACTGAGAGAGACCAGGAGGCTTCCAAGCACCAATAGATTGAGGCTATGATGGTGGCTACTTATGGTCGAATAGTGTCAGTGTGGTTATACAAAGAGCTAGTTATAGAGGCTTCATATTATAGACAACATTATCATCATGATGTATTAGTGACACTGAGACAACCCAATTTTTCACAGCGTAGTGATGAACGATTGTGAGTAGAGGATCAGCCTGAGAGGAAGGCTAGAGAGGGTAGCAACCACTAGGGTTAGTCTTTTGATGTACATACACTTCTTGATTTTATTTCCCCATTCTTAATCATAGATATGCATTCATGGGCTACTTTTTGATAGCCTCATGGATATTGTAATATTGATCATTATACATACACTGATCTAGATTTTGTACCATAACATTCATTTTTTGATATATGATACGGATACAGATGATTTATATTGTGATGTGTTCACCTTATTTCATGGGTATGTGCAGGATCATGATGGGCCAAAAAGTGGCAATATGATGGGTATGTGGCTGATGACCTTTTTTACCCGAAATTGATGAAATAAAAAGGGTTCTTAAAGGAGATTCTCAGCTTTCCACCAATATAAATTATGCTTTACTTTGAATATAATAAGTAATTATTATTCATTTTCTATTTGAATTATGTCTAAAGTACTAATTGATAGGATGATTGAAAAACATCTATAGCTTTCAAATGGTATCACATTTTTTGAATCCAAAACATGTGTCACATTCTATGCTTCACATACTATAGGATTAAAAAAAGAAAAAATGAATTTCATTAAGTTTTGACCAAGTTAAAAGACATATGAGTTTTTATATTTTAAAAGTTGTAATGAAAAATTCATAATTAATTATTTACTTGGAAAAAAATTACAAAAAAAATTGCATCACATTGGGACATGAGTCCTCTAATTATATCTAAAATCTTATAAAAAAATATTATCATTTTATTGTGGTTAGGGTGGCCAGACAGACACTTCTTATTTTTTCCCTGAAATTTAAGTACTACTGCATTGAAATTTCAAATTTTCACCAAATAGATTTAAAAAAAAAACAAACCTAGTAGTTTAGAAACTACATTCAATTTTATATAGATTCTATTCTTACATATTTTTGAAATAATATAGATAACTTATTCAAAATTTTAAGTCAAGTTTTCTAACTCTAATTTTTCTGAATTTTTTGCCACTTAAGGGCCTATTTTTTCCATGATGATCCTACACATACCCTCATGTATGGATGGATATGATATGGATGCACTTTATTTATGCCTATGTGATATGTGATGATCATGATATGGATGAATGAAATTTTATGGATGGATGATATGTGATGCAAATTATGTGGATGCATTTCTTTTTCTATATTTTCTATGCATTTTTTATGATGATGATGTATACATGTGGATGTGTGGATGCAAATTATTATGATATGCAATGATTTAAGATTCTTAGAATAATAAATCTATATTATTCATCGCAACTCAAATGATAATGCAAAATTTATGATGTGCAATGATTATGAGATGCATGTATGCTAATGGTTTGAGGATGCAGGATGGATGCATTGATGATATTTTTGTTGACTGTCATGATACTAGGTTAGCGTGGAAAGAAGATAGAAGAAAGAAGAATGAATGACCATTGATTTTGATGATTGCTTCAAAAGATCCAATAAGTCCATGATCCATCAAGGATTTATTAGAGATGGTTATGAGACAATGCAAAATGTAGGATGAAAATACAAGATGAGTTGCTCAAATTTTGGGATTGGGATTTTCCATCATTCCTTATTGTTTGATATAACACATAGACACAATGCATCAAGGTATTAATAACCAGGATGATGTTGTATCTAGTGTAATGGAATTTGACTCGACAAGTAGATAAGATAGTTCTTTTTCACATCTTGACATACGAAAACCTTGTTGGAATGCAAGTTAGAAGATTATAATATATTGGATAAAAGCATATGCAATAGTCAACAACATACCCTAAACAACCTTCTTACACACAACTAAGCAAGTATGCACCAAGATTATTTTACAAGAGTATCCACAAGCACAACAAACTAAGGATAATGATTGATTCCCCATTCCTTTCTGTCTAAATAATTTTGATAGACATCATCGAGAGGTCCTTGGAATGGTTCATTAAGATAAATCATAAGAAAAGATCAAAGATAAATAGTCAGTTTTATCTATATCTCTTGCCTAGTGTAAGTTTAGCTAATGTGATGTTTAATACTAATGTCCATTGCAGGAAGGATACATCCTAGGACATGTTGATCAGAGGTTGTTTGATGTTGGGATGATGATGTTAAGATGAGTTATTGATATACACTTCACTGATGCATTTACCTATGATTTAGACTTTAGATTTTGACAATTAGGTTCACACTTTATTACTTTATATACTTGCTTTCTATTTGTTTCACCAAAGGTTGAAGGTGACGATCGATTTATCATGGGTGAAAGTTATTTTGGGTGAAAGCGGGATGGGATGGATGGTTTTTGGATTTTCTAGAATTTTTCAATGCTTTTGGTCTTTTTGAAAGTTTATGTGAATGCTTATGTTTTTTAGATTTTATCAAGTTGCTTAGGGTTTTCTGAATGTTTTGAGGCTTTTTAGGTCTTTTTGAATGTTTTCTATTATTTTTTAGATTTTCAATTTTTTGAATGTTTTCTAAATATTTGAATGTTTAAGGCTTTTTTCGAATATGTGAATTTTTAGGGATTTTTGAGAGAAAATCTAATTGTTTTTTGGTATTTTTAAGCTTTAACAAATGTTTAGGGGTTTTTTGAGAATTTCTAGGTTTTGACCAAGAACCTAACCTAAAGACCTATCCTAGGGGCCTCAGGGATTTTTGATGTTTGGACCTTTTTAGGTTTTTGATGTTTTCTAGATGTTTTGGATTTTTCCTTTACAATTTTCTAAATATTTTTGAATTTTAGTTGTATAGGATTTTTCAAATGTTTTTGAATTTTTTGATGAACAATTTACGAATGTTTTTGGTATTTGTAATTAGATAAGATTTTATGAATGTTTTTAGGATTTTCAAGATAATATTTTGATGCAAATGATACCTAGATCCTGATGTTGATGTCAAGTTTGTGAGATATAAGACAAGAATCAAGTGTTATTCAAAAACAAGAGTGCAATAACCTACCCCCGATGTTTAGGAATTCTTTATCATGCAATGGACAACCAAGATAGGTAATGTATATGCAAAGAGTTTGACAGAGTTTTATCATGCTAGATATGGGCTATGGGATTTCATGAGATAAAATGGTAAAGATTCTATCAAAAATTTTCCATGAGTAGAGTTGAAGTATACACCAAATCTTTGTCAAAATCAAGATAAAGTGGAATATTTGGATAAATATGGATTGGATGGATGGAGGCAACATTGGATTTATCATGACAAGGATGAGATTCTTCTATTTGAGAAGGATCATAAAAATGCTCGATTCTTCTCATGACGATTTTTTCCCATGTTTTCATCATAGTACTTGCCCAAAGCACCACTATAGTGGTTTTCATTGGAGGATGTTTTTTATTTTTACTATTTTCTTGATTTTTTTATTTTGATTTTGATTTTTTACCATTTTTTTAATTTTATTTTTATTTTTTGAAGATTTTACCCTCATGTTGAACCACCTAGTGGAACTAATATAGAGGCCACTATCATAATGTGCTAGAGGTATCTAATCAAAGAAGCTAATTTTCTAAGATACTAGAACTTGAATACAACCTTGAAGAACTTTGATCTGCCTTTTGGATACCATAATTAACTTGTACCATAGAAAAATTGATCATTAACATTTTCATGGTCTTTTAGGGATTTCTCTCATGATGCTTGATCTATTTTTCTTTTATTTAATATTGCAATGTAACTTCTGCATTCACATTAGGTCCTAAATATTCAAATAATGATGTCTTGTGAAGATGTTGTGAGGTGTTGTAACACATTTTTCACTTTTCCAGACACTTCTCATTACAATTAACCTAAAAGTCACCTTTTCATCACTTATCAAGTCCTATTCTAAAGCGTTGTAAAGTCTTGTAACAAGAGTTCATGCTTTTCTAGGCTTGATTTCACTATTTACACCTTTCTTATGCTTTATTTGACCCCTTTATGCACTCATAAGACTTAATTAAGTGTATTTTTTAATGTAAGCCCAATAAAAAACATTGAATGCAACTTAATTCCCAAAACCCACTTACAAGCCTAAGGTGGGATCCATTCGCCATGGGTGGTGAATGAGTCCCTCTTACTTCCAAATTCGAAATAATTCAAATTTTCTTTCATGTTTTTATTCAAAAATACCTTATGTCATCCTGTGATGTTATATTATTGGGTTATTAGGGAATAAGTGTGTATAAATAAGTGTGTTTGCATCCATTTCAACCCCCATTCATCCTAGTTCATTCACCCATTCATTCAAGCATTCAATCATCTCATTCAAGCATTGAAGCATCATAGCATTGTTGAATCAAGCATCTTGGAGCAGCCATTGACATATTTTTAGACTTCTTCAACAAGGTTGTGGTGAGTTTAGGATATTTACATGTTTATTCATCATTCCTTGCTTATTTCATTTCATTTATTTATTAAGGGTTTGATTACCAAAGTGGGAGTTGACCAAGGAAATCCTTATACTCTAACCCTTAACCATTTTCCCCCTTTTGCATGTGTGTTTGCAGAATTTTGTATGTAGATTTGTCAAGAAAATAGGTGTTGAAAGGTGGTCAACAAGTCAACAAAGTGTTTCAAGTCAATTACACCCTAATTCAAGCTTGGAGATAACCTACAGTCTATTTTTTGCAGATTTGACTTCGTTAACCTGAAAGGAAGACAAGTGTAGATCTAGATCTACATAATTGACCTTCAAAGTTGTAGAATTATGGAGGAGGATTGATTCACCATGAGTGGTGAATGAGTCCCACCTAAAGGCTGAAAAAGGTGATTTTGTCAGAATCTAGTTCCCGACAGTCGGAAAGCAATTTCAGGTGTTTTTACATGTAGAAGGACTAATTCACCACTAGTGGTGAATGAGTCCCACTGGTGATCAACAATGATTTTTCTCAGTTTCTAGAACCTTCTAGATTTAGCAATCAACTTCTAGGTGCACTTTGTTATACCTTGTTCAATTCTATTTGCATTAGTTTACATTTCTATTTCATTTTCTACATATCACATTGTGTTTTCAAACATTGCATATTTCATTAGTTTCGCATTCATAATCAATCAATTTCATTACTTAGTTGCATTTACATCATTTCATTTAGTCTTAATTACATAATACATTCCTTTATTTGAGTGAACCACCTCAATTTTAGGGTTCTATCTCTCTCCTTTTAGGTGAAAAACCCTAAGAGTGCAAGAGAAGTACATAGAACCTACAAAATTGTTGGTTCATTTTGGTGAACTTGCATATTGAACACATTTATCTTTCTGATTTCAAATTGCATCTTGCATCCTAGGTTTCCTTTGCATCAACATTCAATTAGGTTTTGTTTTGTTATTGCATTCTAGGGTTTCTCAAATTGCATTAGTGAAAGCATCAAATAGACTTCATTTTTGCATATCAAATCATTGAAAAATTGAAAATATGCATTTGCATCTTCATTTGGCATCTAAAAAGAATTAAAATCACTTTAAATTTTCTATAAAAAAAAAAAATCTCATAGTGGACTCATTTGCCACCCTAGGCGAATTAGTTCACCTGCACATTTTAAACTGCATTTTCAAGCATTTTCTAGGTATTTTTTGCATCATAGTTTCCTATTGTTAATTTTTGTTATACTTTCCAGATTTTTGTTTTCTTCTCTTTCTTTAATATTAGTTAACTTTTACTCATTGTCATCATGGCTTTTTCCTTTAACAAGTTTTGGAATTCATTGAAATCCTTAGTAGACATGTCCTATTGTGCATTTGGCTATGATCCTAATGACCTCGAGCTTCTTCATGCTCCTTAAAATCCAAATGAATGTCCTCCTCATGCTATTGACATCATTGGAGAAGATGATGATAGCATGACCAAGTTCTTAAATTCATACCTTGATAACCTTGAAGCCAATGCATCCTTTTACCCATCCATGAAGTCACAAGATCTTCCTACTCTCTCACCTCCTGGCATGCTTGGTTATTTACATCTTGAAACAATTGAAGGACCCAAGTTCCCTCCAATAGGTAGACCTAATTCCTTTACACAACCACATCCTCAACCATTTTATGATAACAAAGTTACGAACACAATGAAGAAACATATGGAAAAGGCTTTACTATCTTAAGCAAACAAGGATGTGATACAACAACCAAACATGACATTCGCCAACTTTTAGAACAAAGACCAATAGAAGGAAACACAATAGGATTAGGATATCAAGATCTTCCTCATGCTGACAAGCCTCCTTTTAAATAATGGAGACCTCGCAATGATGCTATAGCGATCTTTGATTCCCCTCCTAACTTGAACATTCTCCTTCCACGTGAACAACCATTACCTAATTCTAATGACAAGGATGCTAGGATCCCCATGGGTCCTCTTCCTCCTTCCATCCATGAAAAAGAAGAATCTAGTAAATGGAAATGACTTACAAATTAAAAAAAACTCAAGTTTCCTATCCATCCACCACCTGAATGCGAAAGGATACTTCAACTACTTTTAAAAAAATGCCTTATACTCTTACCACCTTCAAATAGGTTGGTCATCCATCCTAAAGACTCTAACATACCATATTGCAAATATCATCATGTTCTTGGCCACCGAACTGATGAATGTCAAACATTGAAGGACATACTAAACAAGTATCACTTCACTGATATCGGCTGCTATCCTATCATACCTTAAAACAAAATCCCCTCATCATGCCACAGTTGTAGAGTTTTCCATTTTCACTATTGCATGATCCTTCTCATCACCTACCTTGGCTCATTCTTTCCTTACATTCAATCAGGGCAAGAAGTTGTTAGCCTTTTCCTTGCAATGAATTTGTTCTTGTCTCTTAACTACATTATTTCTCTTCCACTTATACTACTTGAGATTGAAAAGCCAATAACTTGGTTAATGGTTGAATTACATTTGCATTACTAGACCCTTTTATCTTTTTAATTTTTTGCAATTTTATGTGCATATCATGTTCCCCCATAATGTGTGTTTGATTTTCTCTCTCTTTGCACACTTCCTCTATTTGTACCTCTATTCTTCTATATGTCGTACATTTCCTTTTTTGCTTTTGTTTTGTGTTTTCCTTTTGGGGATGATGCAAAGCATAGAGATACCCTATGTCTCTTCCATGTTGACCCAAAATGTCCTTTTACATTTTCCCTTTTTGTTTAGTGTTTTCATTTTGGGGATGACGCAAAGCATTGAGATGCCCTATGTCTCTTTGATGTTGACCCAAATGGCCCATTTTCCATTTTACTTTGTATTTTTCTTGTGTTTTTACTTTTGAGGATGATGCAAGGCATTGAGACCAAAATGTCTCCTTCATGTTGACCCAAAAGCTTTTTCCTTTTCCTTTTCATTTTCTTCTCACTTGTGTTTTCCCTTTGGGGATGATGCAAAGCGTTGAGACCAAAATGTCCCTTCCATGTTGACCTAAAATGGACTTTATTTTTCTTTATTTTTTGTTCTCTTTGTGTCATTCTTCCAGTTCTATGTGTTTTGGGGAATGATGATAGTTCCAAGCTCTTTCATAAAAACATTGCAGTAATGAACATATTGACCCCAAATCCATAGATCCCTTATGTGTTTGGTGTGTTCCTTTCTGGGGGGAAACTCCCATTTGTTTTGTTGTATCTTTTGTTTACATGAAGAAACCTTAATTGGAAACATATGACTTGGCAGAGGGGATTTTTTTCCTTTTCTACATTAAAGCAATTGCTCATAGAATGGTGTGTAGCAATTTCTTTAAAGTGGTGGCATACATTGGCATTATTCATTTGCATTCTTGGTTCTTAGTGAAGTCTTGTCACTTCATACAATGCATTTTTCACTTTGTGGATGACATTTGGTATGATGTCCTTCATAAGTGTGATCTATCTTATCATATTACATTCCTCTTAGTTTCCTAATCTGATGCACTACATCCCCTAAGTTGTGAGTATTCTATTCTTTGATTGGTCCTTTCTTGGAGACATTAGGCACAATGTTCCCTAAGTGATAGACCTTGCATGAATTCAACAACTCCTTTGAACATATTTTACATTTTACATTTTACATCATTTCCACCTTGCATAACGCAACTTGCATGCTTGTGGTACCTTCCTATTTGTTCATGATTTCTAAGGATACAAAGCTTTGCTTGTCTCATGAAGCACGAACCAACATTTTCCTTCGTGGTGCCTTGTTAAAGTTATCAAGAGGTATAACTTTGATATGTTTGAGCAGGAAGCCCATTCCGTGGCACAACTTTCCCCATAGCCACTTACGTGTTTGTGAGTGCGTACCAACTAGCATATGTTTCTCACCTTTTGGGTCTTCTCACTCACCAAACTGACGTGAGTTTCGTCACCCCAGAGTGAGTATACATTATCTTTTTTTAGACAAACAACCTAGATTTGATTCACAACTAATTGAACAAATGATCAAATCTTGATTCAACTTTTCATTTTCACCTTCCTTCTCTCTTTCTCTTTCAAAAATGTGTTCCTTTGTTCTTATGTTTAGTTTTCCATGGGATCTTCATCCTGGGGGCTTAATCATCCATCTTGATTGATTTTATTCCATCTTGCTAGCATAAGTGCATGTGGATCCCTCTCGATATGCATAGCTACTTTAGTGTGATTTTGAAGCAAGTTCATCCTCTCACTAAAGTGGGGGCTAAATGTACCATAGAAAAATGGATCATTGACATTTTCATGGTCTTTTAGGTCTTTATCTCATGATGCTTGATCTATTTTGCTTTGATTTAATGTTGCAATGTAACTTCTGCATTCACATTAGGTCCTATTCTAAAGTGTTGTAAAGTCTTGTAACAAGATCTCATGCTTTTCTAGGCTTGATTTCACTATTTGCACCTTTGTTAAGCTTTATTTGACCCCTTTATGCACTCATAAGACTTAATTAAGTGTATTTTTGAATGTAATCCCAATAAACAACATTAAATGAAACTTAATTCCTAACACCCACTTACAAGCCTAAGGTGGGACCCATTCACCATGGGTGGCGAATGAGTCCCTCTTGGCTCCAAATTCAAAATAATTAAAATTTTCTTTTGGGTTTTTATTCAAAAATACCTTATGTCAGCTTGTGATGTATTATTGGGTTGTTAGGGCATAAGTGTGTATAAATAATTGTTTTTCCATCCATTTCAACCCCCATTCATCCTAGTTCATTCACCCATTCATTCAAGCATTCAATCATCTCATTCAAGCATTGAAGCATCATAACATTGTTGAATCAAGCATCTTGGAGCAGCCATTGACATATTTTCAGACTTCTTCAAGAAGGTTGTGGTGAGTTTAGGACATTTTCATGTTGTTTATTCATCATTCCTTGATTATTTCATTTCATATATTTATTAAGGGTTTGATTACCAAAGTGGGATTTGACCAAGGAAAATCCCTATACTCTATCCCTTAACCATTTTTCCCCTTTTGCATGTGTGTTTGTAGACTTTTGCATGTAGATTTGTCAAGAAAATAGGTGTTGAAAGGTGGTCAACAAGTCAACAAAGTGTTACAAGTCAATTACACCCTAATTCAAGCTTGGAGACAACCTACAGTCCATTTTCTACAGATTTGACTCCGTCAACTTGACAAGAAAACAAGTGTTGATCTGGATCTACATAATTGACCTTTGAATTTGTAGAATTCTAGAGGAGGACTGATTTTCCATTAGTGGCGAATGAGTCCCACCTAAAGGCTGAAAAAGGTGATTTTTTAGAATCTAGTTCTCGACAGTTGAAAAGCAGTTTAAGGTGTTTTTACTAGTAGAACGTCAAATTTTCCATCAGTGGCAAATGGGTCCCATTGGTGATCAACAGTGATTTTTTCCAATTTTTAGATCCTTCTAGATTCGACAATAAACTTCTAGGTGCACTCTGTTAAACCTTGTTCAATTTTTTTTGCATTAGTTTACATTTCTATTTCATTTTCTACATATCACATTATGTTTTCAAACATTACATATTTCATTAGTTTTGCATTCATAATCAATCAATTTCATTACTTAGTTGCATTACATCATTGCATTTAGTCTTAATTACATCATACATTCCTTTATTTGAGTGAACCACCTCAATTTTAGGGTTCTATCTCTCTCCATTTAGGTGAAAACCCTAAGAGTTCAAGAGAAATACATAGAATAGGTACAAAATTGTTGGTTCATAACCTTTTCTATGTGTGCACATCGCAAAAGAGTGCCTTCAAATCCTTATGATAAGAGTTGTTGCCAACACATCGTCAATGTGAGAATTGGATATTGTGAATGGAGTGTACAGTGACATGTATGAAGGAATATGAGATGGATTGGTTGATGGTTTGGAACCTTTGAGTCTCCAAACTTGGGAAGATGAAAAAGGATGGGTGGGAATGGTGGTTTTTGTGGAATTAGGAACAACTGCTGGATATAATTTGTTCCTTGCTTGAGAAGCTTGCTTTTGTATTTGAGGACTCTTTTGATGGATACATTTCCCTTTTTGATTTTTCCCCATAGTTCCTTTGACTAATGGAGTTTTTGAGTGATGATTTTCTTTCTTTTTCTTTGGTATCCATTTTTACTTGATATGTCCTCTTTGCTTTGCTGCTTCATTTTATTTTATGATGTTTTCCTTTCTTTGATAGGAATTATTCTTTTACATTGGTCTCAATTTATGTATGAGATGATTTGTGAATGCCAACTCATGATACAACTAGTTGTAACATTTATTTCATTTTCATCATAAGGATCCTTCATGCCCCATATGTTGATGTTTGTTGTGGACAAGATTTCCCTCAACATTGTGAAGAGTGGGAGAGGTGGGAGGGGTGAGCTAGGAGGGGGTTTGGGGGTGGAGGGTTTGAGGTGAGATAAAATAGGTTTCCAAGAGGAACCCAAGATCCAACCACCATCTCGATTGAGATTTGTGGGGTGGTTATTGATCTCAATAGCTTTTTTGAGTTTCCTTTTGAAAAAATTGTTTTCAAGGGAGAGGATTTGAGTGGCTTCAATGCAAATATGGTGTTTTGTGGAGGAAGTGTGGTTGGCTATGATAGATTTTGTGACACGTTCGTGATTGATGTCTGTGCAATTCTCTTTAATTCTGGTTTTGAAAGAGCAGCCAGTTTCACCAATGTAAGGGGTGCCACAAGAGAAAACAATTTTATAAATGCCTAGATTAAGGTAGATGTCCTTGGTGTCTTTTAGAGAGGGGATGCAGTTTCCTAAGGTGGAGAAAGTTACCATGATTTTATGCTATTGCTAAGCTAATTTAAGATAATTCTAAGCTAAAAGATGAAAACCTTCATTTATAAACAAGCTAAGATGGATGCATGGAAGCCATTAATGGATGATCTAAGCTATTATACATCTTAAAATAAACTAAAAAAAACTAAAAGTGAGTAAAACACGAGTGTGGATGCAAGTAAATTCAATAACATAAGTTTGCAATTGAAAGATGGATGAGATTCAACAACATGAGTTTGTTCTAAAAAAAATGGATCCATTTGTCTCCAAATAGTGTCCTATTTATAGGAAAGCAAATGAGAAATGGAGAGTTGAGATTGAAAAGATTAATCAATGATCCAAGATGAAGGAGATGAGAGGCATGGATTATGGATTCTCATCAATGGATGAGAATACATGATGAGATTTAATCAAGGGTTCACACTTTCCTCAAACAAACACACTTTTGACTTGCGCACACAGGTCAAAGGTGACTTGTTCAAAACGTTAAAGGTTAAAACTTGCTTAAGAAGCCAAGTGAAAATATCCCTTTTCAAATGATGGAGGAAAAAGAATATTCCTTAGAATATTCATTTGTGTGAGGATAAAAGGCATTTTTCAAATTAAAAGAAATTCTTAATTGTGCAAAAAGGGGATAAGGAATATTCCCCTTTTAGAGGAAAATTAGTTTAATTGCTAATTAAAGTGATATTCAATAAATTAAATGATTTAATGAATGGGGGAGAGATGAAATGATATTTAATTAAATAACTTAGGGTTATTCAATTGAATAAGATGACTTAGGGAATTGAATTGTTTTGATTTATTTAATTTAATGAGATGAAATGTTAGCATGAAGGGGGAGTGAATTAATGTGAATTGATAAATTAAGTTAATGGACAAAAATGATGCAATTAATTAAATTAGCTAGGTTAATTTTATTAATGAAGTGAAAAGAGGATGGGTTTAAAGAGGAAATGATGTTAGTAAATCTATTTTGAATGCATGATAACAATTAGGAATTTTTTCAGTGTCTACAGCTGCATTGTTTGATAATTTTTTTAGGTTTTAGTTGTATCAATTTGGTGTATTTTACTTGCTTTTGGTGCAATTTTTTTTCAAGGCTACTCCTAATTCAATTGAACTTTTAACCCCTCATAAATATAATACCTAGAAGATTAAAATGTGTAGGTTGCTCCAATCTAAGGGTTTGTGGTCAACATTGAATGATACACAACCCACTTTTACCAAGGAGTATAAAAATTTTGCTCACTTAAACAAGTGTGATGAAGCGATGGGTCTGATAGCTTTGCATATTTTTGATAGTCTTCTTTTCCACATTGAGGAGTGTAATACACCCAAGGAGGTATGGGATGAGTTCAAAAACCTGTTTGGACATATTAGTTAGTTTTGTGCTTTGCAACTAGAGGAAAAATTAACTTTACTTTCCCTTGATGCATTTCTTTCCATTGATGATTTCCTAGTCAAGTTCAAATCTGTGAGGTCACAATTGGTAGTATGTGGGAAGGATGAAACCGATGGAGTCCATTTTTTTTATTTTTTCTAAGCTGAGAGATCCATTTGTATTTTTTTCTTCTACCTTCTACTCCACCATGGATACTTTTGGAAATTCATTCAAAATGCCTTCTTTTGAGACATTTTGTGATTGTTTGATGAGGGAACAAGCCAAACTTTCCTAGTTAGAGGGGGTCTCTATGAATCATGCATTAGTTGCACAAGCATCTCAAAGAAAAGGGAAGAAGAAACGTAAGGCTAAGATAGAGTCTAATGAGTCCTCCAGCTCTTCAAAAGAGGATAAACCTAAGAAGAAGTCTAGTTGTGTGTATTGCAAGAAGAAGGGTCATGATGAACACCGTTGTTATACGAAGAAGATTGATGAGCTTTCACATCTTCTTTAGAAGAACAATATTACACTGCCCTCATCTCTAACTCCTACAGCCTCTCCATCTGCATCACCTTCACCTTCATCCAAACCTACACAGTTAGGGAATGCAGGATTTTCAAATGGAATGAAAGGTAGAGAAGATAAACTCAAAGGAAATTCATTGGTAACTTCTACATTTCATTCTGGTCATGATAGATGGTTTTTGGATTTAGGAGGATCTCATCACATGGGTTTTACTCCCTATCCTTTTTTGGTTCTTCATCCTACTGATACTTCTAAGATTTTGTTGGGAGGTAGTACGTTTTTGGATATTGTGGGGATAGGCAATGTTGAGATTGGTGATGGTTTTTTAAGAGATGTATAGTGTATTCCTAATTTGCACACAAATCTACTTTACATCTATCAAACTACTCATGGTGAGGTACCTAAGACTATAGAGTTCACTACATATTCTATTTTCATTAGAGAGTATGATAGTGGAAAATTCATTGCTATTGGTGAAGTTGATCATGAGTCTCATTTTTGGGAATACGGTGTCTCAACCTTAGAGTCCTAACATTGAATTATTTAATGTATTATTGTATTTATTTATTTAATTTAATTTCCTACAATGTCATGTCATTAATTGGGACCCACTGGTTGAGTGGCATCCTCGTTGGAGGTGACTATATGAAACATCTTCATCACAAGTGGAGGTAGGCATCCCATATTGGAATCACGGACCTAGGAAAAGTGATGTCATTTTATGACATATTCTATGATGTGTCATAAGGTATGTTTTGCATGGAGAAAGTGTGGTGCTTTAGTGAGGTATGACAAAAGTGTGAGAGAATAAGTGTGGTAGTCATGTTTGACTTATTCTTTGTTTGTTGAAAGTGTTGTAAGTGTGACAAGATATTATGACACATGTTATGAAAGATTCTATCATAGTTGTAAGGAATCTGTCATAACTTTCTATTAGCATGAACTAGGCGCCCAAGCTTGGAGAGATGTTTTGCATGTAATGACAATTATAAGAGGTGTAAGAGAATATTGTACAAATGTCCAAATCATGCCTATGGTGTGAAATATTGTTGCCACATGGGTATGGACACCTAACCTCTTCTAGAAGCTTCTTCAAGCTTTTATCTTCTATAAATAGGATGCCCTACATTGGAGAATGCATAGTTTGTTTATGGGTATCAAAATGTTGTTATTTTTCCTCTAGAAGAGCAAGATGTAGTCTCCATGTTAAGGTTGTGAGCCTACAAGTGTATTGTAACCTTATTGTTTCAGATTAATACATAGGTTTGATGCTTTGGAGTGTGGGGTTTTTTACCCAAAATGGTTTTCCCCATGTATATTGTGTCTTCTCTTTTGTCTATCTATCTTCTATTCTTTGTGTTTCTCATTCTTGAAATGTTAATTTGCATGTCGTTATGCTACTAAAAATTTTCTAGATTTGAAACTACATCAAATTTCCTCTAAGGGTTAATGCATGGGAAATTAAAATATGTATGTTTCCGCTTTAAGGCATAGTAGTATGTGCTTGTATCAAGTTGATTAAAATCTGATTTGTTCTAAGAAGCATGAGATATTGAAGGCGCGTACAGGATCTTGGAAGGATTTTTGAGTTCATCATTTTCTTTCATTTGGTATTAGAGCTCAGTTCTAGACTTCCATGTGTTTGTATGTAAGTTGCATGTACTTGCATGAACTTGCATGTCACTTTCATGTGCTCACATGGTGATGCATGTGGTGTTTGGGGTTCTAGGTATTTCTTCTGTTGTGATTTGTTAGCTTTGAAAGCTTAAGGGAATTTGTTTTGAAGGAGTTTGGTTGATTATTAATCATTATCTAAGTGGATTTTTTCAATTGATCTTGTTTTCTAGAAACAATAGGCATTGTGAAGGATGGAGAAGATAGAATTCTATGAAGTTGATCATGTGGTTACATTTGATATGTTATTGATTTGAAGCTCCTGTTTGACAATTGAATAACCTTGAATGCATGTTGGATATGGAGTTGATCATTGGATGATCTGGAAGCTTCAAGAATAGCCTGATTCTCTCTTGGATGCATGTACATGGTGGTGGAGTTGGCCTACAAATGGGCCTAGAATTTCCTATACCTCTCTTTCCTAATGGATGTTTGTACTTACATGGATTAGATTCATGTTCCTTGGATTTGAGGGTTTTATGGATTTTTCATTTAAAAATATAGGATTATGTATATTCATTATATTCAATTGTTCTAGTTTAACTATTATGGATTTATACAAACTTAGGGTATTCCAGATGATAAGTGGATATGGATTTGCATGTGTGTTACAAACAAGAGGGTTTTTGTAGGTTTTACATGGTTTATCAAAACTTGCGGTTTTACAAATATATGGATGAACTATATTTTAGATTATGTTTTCCTTGGGTTATTTGGATGTAAGATAGTTATAGGTTTGCATATATTCTTCATTCATGTTTTGAGGAGGCTTGTAGCTTTCTCATTGAGGAAATGTTGGTATATGTTTTACCATTGGTGATTTGTGGGTTGTGAAGTTGGGATATTTTATATTTTATAAGCTTCTAGAAAACCTATTTCCTCTGAAGGTTTTATAGTTTTCCTGTGTTCTAAAAGCTATAGGTTTGTGTAGATCTAGAGTATCCATTTGTTTAGATGAAATGTGTGTTCCATTATTCTAAATGTAGAAGTGATTTGATTTACGCGAAGATATTTTTTAGGTATTAGTTGTTAAAAAAAATATGTGGTTTGTAGATCTATGGGAAATTTTGTGCTTAGACTCTTAGAGTTTTCTGGATGAAAACAATTGCAAATTTGTAGGAATATTTGATTAGTTCCTTGACTATGGTACTTAGTTGTGAATTTCATTAGAAAATGGGTATGTTGGTGATCTAGTGTTTGATTCTTAAAATCTGCATGTTATCTTCATTGATAACTTAGCTTTTTGCATGTTACTAATGCGATTATGAGTTTGCATGCTTTAGTATGTGGGATCTATGAGTTACGTAGTCTGCGGATTAGCTACCCATTGGCTGTAGTGGGCTGACTCATATGTGGACTATCTATACCCATGAGTTTGATTCATTCTTGATGCATATTTCATTAATTGGCATTGTTGGTGGTCATTTGTACTTTGGTGTTTTGTTTTGAGATGAGATGATGGATGATATTGAGTGCTTGGATAGCATATTGTTTATCTTATTGGCTTAGAGATTTGGTTCTACTTATTATGTTAGAGCCATGAAGAATATTCATTAAGGAGATGGTTGTCATGATTCTTGGAGAGCTCGATATCACTGTTCAGTGTGAGCTTTAGCATTGATTGTGGATTCATCACTTGGTGATGGATGATATTATTTAGTGTTGCAAATGTTACTAGAAGTAGCTCTTAGATCATGTTGTTGTAGAAGGGTTCTTTCGTATTTGCATGGACATTATTTGGATATGGTTATCTTCATGAGATTGGA
Source organism: Sequoia sempervirens (assembly GCA_007258455.2). Classification (NCBI taxonomy): domain Eukaryota; kingdom Viridiplantae; phylum Streptophyta; class Pinopsida; order Cupressales; family Cupressaceae; genus Sequoia; species Sequoia sempervirens. Next base: position 145,477,320 of record VDFB02353493.1, on the reverse strand, counting down.
AATGTTGTTTCTTAGTTTAGAGTATTTTGGTATTATGTCATGATATACTCTGGATTCTATATTAGAGTTTGGTATGGTACATATTCTCTTGAGACCAGGATGTATGCATTGTTGTATGTGATCTCCTAGGAGGAGATGGTTAGATCATGTTGTCATGTTTATGTTCCCATTTCATGATTGGAGTTTTAACATTGATCTTAGTGGTTCTCTTTGTACTGATTACATTGATTATTTGCTTGATTAATTCATGATGGTGTTGTATTACATTTGGAGTTTGGCATGGATTGATTGGTTATAGGTACTCATGGATACTTGGAGACTTAGGTGAGGCTTGCAGTTCTCTTATGGTTAGAGACATGTTTTGAGATGGTCACACTTGATGAGATTGAGCAGGAAGTCTAAGGAGCCTACACCTTGGTTGGATGTGAGTTCAACATGGACCTATGAGGAGAGTGTTCTTGGATGAGTCATGATGACTTGGATATCTTGGAGGAGCATTCTCATTCCCCACTCTTGGTCTACTCGGTAGTGTACTTGAGCTGTATTACTCATTGTTCCTTTTAGGTGTATTATGTTATGATTTTTCCTCTCATGCATATCGATCTTGAGCTAAGGATATATGGCTTTGGATGATTCATTTGAGGAATGTTGGCATGTTTACCTCCTTATGCATTATGAGAAAATTCATTGATGTTGATTTTAGGAGATGTATTGGGCTTATTTCCTAATATGGGAATGGATTTTTAGTTTGACCTTCTTTGGCTTGAGAAGCTTGCATCCATGTTGATTACATGATACATATGTTATGTTTTATCTTTGTGTTTTAATGGTTGGGTGTTGCTATGGATTCTCTTTTTGAGGTGATGTGGAGGAGATCATACTTGAAATAGTTGGAACTTAGAGGTGTATGTAGAAGGATTTTCTATAGGTATATGATGTGAAGTGTTTCTCTCTTTAGTCTTGGTTATCCTCCTGGATGTTTGGTTTCACATTACAATGGTTTTGAGGTTTGGATGGAAACTATTGGAAAGGTTAAGCATAAAAATTTGGTACCTTTACTTGGTTAATTTATTTTCACTTATTTTCTTAGGTGATGACATGGAGGTTTCTTTATCCTTTTCCTTTGTTGAGTGTGGAGAACATGGGAGAGCTTTGGAGACTTGTGCTGAAAGTTTCTATATTACAAGTATATTTTGTGTAGCATTTCTCTCTTTGGTCTTGGTTATCCTCCTAGATGTTTGGTTTCATATTACATTGGTTTTGAGGTTTGGATGTGTAAGAGAGGGGGACCAATGCATGCAAGACCCCAAGTCATGGAGGTTTAGGATGTGAGAGGCTTCCCTAACTTACCTCAAATAAGTGTATTGTTTAGGGTTATGAGGATGAGAATGATGAGGACTATGATGCCCCACAATCACTCTGCAATCCTGAGTTTCAATGCAGGGCTAGCTAAGTCAGTTTTTAGGTCCAACTCTATGCCTCAGGGAGCTCTCTACTCAAGGACATTAGTGTAGACTCTAGATGACAGTGTAGAACACTGGCATCTCTAAAGCGTGTTGTAGTGTGTACAGTTAGACAATAGCAAAGACAAGGTTGAACTCACCAAAATGACTAATGACCTAGCTACTCAACTAAAAGGCCAGAATGAAACTAGTGAGTAAACAAAGTATTCTCTAATATTATAAAGTAAATAAGAAAGAGTGATGAAGATGATGAGAATCTCACTGATGAACTCTTTCACCAACTGATCCTCTGAGAGCTCACACACTTGTACACAACAAGAGGGAAAATGTTGGGTGGTTGTATAGGGGCCTGCCTCAGTGAGACCCCTGTTTAGGTGTTTCCACCACCAAAGATAGCCAAAAGAACAAGATAAAGAATTAATAATGTAAAGAAAGCACAAGCACTACAAAATAGTACTATGCTACTCAACCAAATGATAGAGGAGAGGAGAGGGAAGCTTACCACCTCCACCAAGAGCACTCAAGGTTGCTTGGGGGAGAAATGAGAGGAACTCAAGCCTCTGCTATGAATGGCATGGTCTCAAATTTCTCTACTTTGTTGATGGAGTGAGATGTTGCTGCAATGGAATGCTTGGATTGCTGCAAAAAGTGTTGGATTGAAGGTTTGAAATGGTCAAGAGTGAGCTCAATTCTTAGAAAAAGATGTATAGAGTTTTGAAGAGTTGTTAAGAAGTTCAAGTGAAGTTGTGAAGAATTCTCAAGAAGTTGGAATGCAAGTTCAAAGAGTGAATATGAAGGAATGAGGAAGAAAATGGCCATATTCGAGTTGGTTGGTTGAAGGAGGTGTTACAACTTCACTGCCAATGGGAAGAGTAATGCCTCTGTTGGCTAGCTACAAGAATCTACCAGGGACATAAGTGTCCTGTGTGGACATCTGCATGCCACGCGGACATCCCTGACAGAAACAACTCCACCGACAGACAAAATAGGCACCACGTGGACTGCCAACAATGGGATTAAGTGAAATTAAGCCTCTAACTTTGGTTTTCTAACGTGGAAAAAAGGAAAAAATGGGAATTCCATCTAGGGTACAAATTCGCTCTTATACATTTTTCCCCCACTTTAGCGAGCACAAGTACTGATGAGTGCTTGGTAAAGTAGATCAAGAAGAGAGTAGGGTTAGAAAAGCATACTTGAACTGTCAAAGAAGTAGTACTCGTTTTGGTGTACTTGAAGGTGCAGGAGAAGTGAAGGACTCCATAGCTACTAGGAACTATGAATTTAGAACAAAAAAGTGTCTTATAGGCCCGAAAACCTGCAAGGAGGCAACCCCCAAGAGCTCTCACATGGAGGAAGCCCCAAGGAAGTGGACTCCACAAAGTCAAAAAGTGGCGACATGTCTACCCACAGATAGATCATGTCAAAAAGTGGTGACATATCTACTCGCAGATAGAACATGTCAAGAAGTGGTGACACGTCTACCCATAGATAGAACATGTCAAAAAGTAGCAACATGTCTACCCATAGATTGAACATGTCAAAAGCGGCGACATGTCTACCTATAGATAGAACATGTGAAAAGCAGCGATATGTCTACCCACAGATAGAACATGTCAAGAAGCGGCGACATGTCTACCCACAAATAGAACATGTCAAAAGTGGCAACATGTCTACCTGCAGATAGAACATGTCAAAAGCAGTGACATGTCTACCTAAAGATATAACATGTCAAAAGTGGTGACATGTCTACCTACAGATAGAACATGTCAAAAGTGGCAACATGTCTACCCGTAGATAGAACATGTCAAAAGTGGCGACATGTCTACTCGCAGATAGAACATGTCAAAAGCGGCGACATGTCTACCCACAAATAGAATGTGTTAAGAAGCAATATGTCTACCCATAGATAGAACATGTTAAAAAGTGGCCAATCACACAGACCATAAAACTTTGAAAAAGGTCCCTCAAGGAACCTTGAAAAGGAGAGGGGTCCACTCAAGGGACACACTATTTGAAAAGTATGGTCTAGTCATGTTACCCCCAAGCTAGACATGAAAGAGTGAATGGAATGAGCCTAGTCGGGCTACCCCCAGACTAGATGTGAAAAGATCCATTTGTCACAAAGGCTTTTGAAGGAAGGGTCCCTTGGGAGCCCACCGTGAGGCAAAAGTGGGGGTCCACTCAAGGGACACACAATTCAAAAGTGATTGTTCTCTTAGAATGTTTCGTCATCAAGGAATCCTTTCGAAAGATGTTCACTTCATCAAGGAATTCAAAAGGAAGGATATGCCCCCACGCAAGGAGAAGTAAGAGCTATTCCTACTTTTGAGGAAGGTCTTCAAGTCCTTTATGAAATCATGATGAAGGAAACACATTTTGTTAGGGTTCCAAGTTGAGAATGTGATTCTAAGGAAGATTTATTATGAATACTTTCAAGAAAATATTTGTTGGCAACAAATTCATTTTTTGAAAATTGAAGTGTTGAAGAAGAGTGTTGTCACACATAGGAGGGACAACTCAAGCAAAGAAGAGAGAAGGATAAAGATAAAGAAAAAGAGAAAAGTAAAATGAAAACAAAGGGAACATGGGGATCTAGTTTAGCGGGGTCAGATCTGTTTGAGATCATATAATAATAGGTAGCTGCAATGCAAGGCCAAAGATCATCAATCCCCTACCAAATCAAGAAGAATGCATAAAAAAAAAGTAAAAATAAAAAAATGGGTCAACATGGAAGGGGAGCCTAAATTCCCCCAACGCTTTGCATCATCCCCAATTTTATTGAAAAATCAATCATGAACATGGAAGAATGATGGCACAAATAGAAGAAGGTTCATGACACAAAAACCATGTCTGTACCCAAGCACCAACAGGGGTGAAAAGGGTCATCCAGACACACATAGCATGGGTACAGGGGACATAACAAAACACACACACAAGATTCAAAAAAGGGGCCTCCTCCTAACATTGATCAACAAAGAGGTCATCTACTTCCCAATCTATTTCCTCGTAAGGGGAAGGAGGACAAGCCTGCAAGGGTGGAATGTTAAGAGGAGGAAGAGGTCCAAGGAAGAAGGCCCCTCAAGGTCCTCTCCATCGAGCTCCTCTAGAGTCAAAGTCATTGATTTTGTGAAGATCGTTGATAGGGCCAAGACTTCATCCATAGAATTAAACATGCATCCCATAGGGGCACCATGCCTATTCTCAACAGACGAGATAGGCTATACCTGAGATTCACTGCTAAGCTCACTAAATGATTCAGGAGCGGTGATGAACTTAGGAGAAGTCAGGACCAGTTCTATCACAAGGACAAAACAAGTCATCACGGGGCTACCTTGCGAGGAAGGTGAACTCTTACATCCTTTGTTGCCAGAAACACCAACTTCCACCTCTTTCTTCATTCAAGGAGACAAACTACCCACAGATGAAGCTAGGAGTGTAGAGGAAAAGGAGGATAGAACTGCAACAGAAACAACCGAAGTATTAACCATGTCCATGGGCTTTGGGAAGGGCTGAACATATGAGATGGACATCAGCAAGGTTGGCTCCACTAAAGGAGCAATAAACACTTATACTAGTTTAGGATTAGGTGCATTATGCTTGCAACGAAAGCCAAGAATGAACCAGACTAAAGAGGAACAAAGGGAAGGGAGGAAGGAGATGTTGTAGGAGGTCCTAAAATAGGAGTGGTCATTTCTTCCTCCTTCCATTGCAAGGTGGCCTTCTTGACCAAGAGATCCTTTCAACGATGCTTGTTTTCTCATGCAAAGTAGTTCCTACATCTCTTGGAGTTACAAGTCGGAGCTTGTGAAGGGACAAGAGGTTCTTGATTGACCATAGGAACATCTACTATGACCATTTTAGGTAGAGGAATGGTTTCCTATACGGGAGTAGGGGTAGCAAGCTGAGGAGCGGTAGGAGGAGTTGACTTGAGAGCCTCGACAGTGGGCCTCCTTTTTCTCATTGCCTTAGGAGTAGAAGTAGTAGGAGGCTGTGGATCTAATTCTCTACTAGAACCTTTCCTTCTATTGTACAAATAATACCACGATCTAGGAAATTCATTAGGGAGGTCCACGATCCTAATCTTGGGTCTATGCCAAGGAGGGATCATTAGACTAGTGGGTAACCACCAGGTTTTCTCATCCAATACTCTTCCTAGGAAAGGGGAGAGGATGAAGTAGTCTAGGAAAAGGTCATTTTTTCTTTACCTTTGTTTGAAGGAGAGGGGACCATCATAGGCTTCTCCTCTTTCTTCAAGGAAGAGGGAGTAGATGGTACAACCTTCTCTTTTCCTTTGCGGGAAGGAGAGGGAGTTGAGGAGGACTCCTCCTTCTCTTTCAGGGAAGGAGTAGTTACCAATATGAGCTCCTTCTTTTCTTGAGAAGAGGAGGTGACCGATTTTATTGTCGCAGGAAGGGTCAAATTTGCCTCCCCTTTGCCCCTAGTTTTATACTTCACATAGTTCTTGTAAAGTAGGTCTATTCTTAGAGGAAGTGGACCAACCAAGGAGGGCCAAAAGTGATCCAATGAATATCCACCACGAGATACCAAAGGCTAATATCCAGTATCATGCACTACATGCACGACACCCTCGTGGGAAAAATTTAAACATTTATGAATAACGGATGTGACCCCATTCATGGAAGCCAACCAAGGAATGCCTAGCTTCACTCTAAGTAGGTCCAACTCTGGGATGACATCGAAGACTATGTTAACAGTCCTAGGTCCAACTAGGATGGACAAAGTGATTGAGCCATAAGGTTTAAGACTCATTCCATCGTGGGTATGGATGGTAGACTTCATTTCTTTGTATTTTTCCTTTTGTAGTGGATTCAATACTAATGTTTATTCAATAATAACATTCATGTGGCTCGCGAGGTCAATTAAGACTCCTATCATGATGTTACCATCAACACAAGTGAGAATGTAGAGAGGTGAAGGTTTATTGTTCAGGGGTAAATCCTGTGAAGTGAATGTAATATCTAGTAGACCGGGTGTGGGTGGAATAGTGGAAGTTACTGTGACCATGTTTACATAGGCCTCAGGCTGAGAAAGAAAATTAGTGGGATCAATAATCATGTTAGCAGAGTGTGATGGAAATGGGTCCATGTATATCTATAATTCACTATTTCCTTTCACTACTGATTTTTTAGTGTTCTATTTATTCCCATCGAGACGAATGCTATCGTCCTTGATGTGGTATTGTATTTCATGATGCAATTGCATACAAATTTTTGTATCATGTCTATTAACATGATGGTATTGACAATAGGCGTTCCCATCATACCAATTAGGGTAAGGTTCCTTAGCAGGCTTAGGGGGTGGAAAAGTTATGATCTTATCCTTTAATAGCTTTTTCAAGATGGAAATATAAGATTTAGACAACTTTGTAAATCTTTAGTTGCATTTGAGGCCGTTGTCTTCAATAGTGGCTACTACATTCGCAACGGCTTTTCCTTTCCCAAAGATTGATACAATGGACTTTCCCTTAGAATGGGAGTGCTAGGAGGATCCCTTGAACTAAGCAACCATCTGCTGATACTCTCATATAGCTGCACACAGATGTGTGAAAGAAGGGTATTTCATAAGGGAAAACTTTTCTTGTCAAGGCCTTTGTAAGTTCCCTATGAACACCTTTTGTACATCTGAATTGAGTAGCTGATATGAGATTTGTGAAAGAAGCATTTGGTAGCACACTATGAAATTGGTAATCTTTTCATTGTCTCCTTGCTTACATTAGACAAGATCCAAAAAGGTCATCTTCAGCCTGATGTTTGCCTAGAATTGTCTAAGGAATTGATTTACAAGTTGATAAAATGAGAAAATAGAATTGTCATGAAAGGAATAGTACCATTCAAGTGTTGTGTCCTTGAGGGATTGAGGAAATAGTTTAGCCATCAAGGCATCATGATGGAAGAAGTTAGTGTAGAGAGTGTTAAAGGTAGACACATGTGTGCGGATATCCCTTACCACCAAACCTCTCAAATTTAGGTATCTCCATTATCTGGGGGAAGGGAGTGTTCAAGATGGCAACCAACAATGGGCTATGTCAGAAAAATGGCTGGAAAATAGGTTGGCCAGAGGCCTGGGAAAGGCTCACTAACTGACTCTACATCTTAACCATATTTTGAAGTAGAGCTTTCAGAATAGGGTTATTGGAAGATAAAGGGCCAAAAGAACCTCCTTCAGAGGCATTGCCAATTCCACCTCCAGAACCACCACCAGTGTGACTTCCGCCAGAGCCACCACCACTAGTAGGACCTTCATCGGGACCACCACCATGACCTCTGTTGGAACCACTTCCACCAGCACCATCTTTGTTACCGGATCCACTACCACTACCAAAGCCTCCACCATCCATTCTGCCAAAACCTCCACCATCGAGGGTAACAAAAGCGATGAAGTTAAAGCCCAAAGGGACTTTATTCAACTTGATAGTTTATGATTGATTAGGGACAAAAGCGATACTAATGGAAGGGATCACATCGGCCATGTAAATGGAAGTGGGATGAATTGATACTCCTAATTGTCCCTCACATTATTCAAAGGTGACTCCTTGCGCAAAGCTAGAGTTTCTCGAAGGAGCGCACACTTCAGCAATACCAAAGAGACAACTTAGAAGCTCCACACATGTTCTATCTTTATTCATCATATGTTTTAATTCACTAACAACCTAAGCAACTCTAGCCATCTTTGGATTTCTTTCCAAATGGTTTTTAAGGTGACCAAACCCTTTTGTAAGGGTGGACACATATTTAACAAGGATTTGAACAGCCTCATGCTCATCCACTGATGATGACATGGGAGACGGAGGAGTGGGAATGTGATTAGTTTCATCAGTGAATCCCATCTCATTCCTTGATATCTGCTCCTACGTAGCCAAACTAATGGTGGGACTAGAGAAAAAGCTCATAGAGAAACCAAGTGAGACCTTTTTCCTATCGATTGGGAGGTGTCATACACTTTTCCTCATGATATGCCTAGAAGTTGTGGACTGGGTTGTGATGCTCATAAACCTTCACAATGCTTGAGGTCACAACAACCACAAAATATCCAAGGGAATTTTTCAACACCAATGGATGAACAGACATTGGTTCATGTTGGGTTCACCAAAAATGTAAGAGAGGGGGACCACCGTGTGCAAGATCCTAGGTCACGGAGGGTCAAGATGCGAAAGGCTACCATAACTTGCCTCAGCTAAGTGTATTGATTAGGGTTATGAGGATGAGAATGATGAGGACTATGATGCCCCACAATCACTTTGCAATCCTGAGTTTCAATGTGAGGCTAGGCGAGTTAGATTTTAGGTCCAATCTGTGCCTCAGGGAGCTCTTTGCTCAAAGACATTAAAACAGACTCTAGACGACAGTGCAACACACTGGTGTCTCTAAAGTGCACTGTAGTCCATATAGTCAGACAGTAGCAAAGACAAGGTTGAACTCACAAAAATTACTAATGACCTAGCTACTCAACTAAAAGGCCAAAATAACACTAGGGAGTAAACAAAGTATTCTCTAATATTATAAAGTAAATAAGCAAGAGTGATGAAGATGAGGAGAATCTCATCGATGAACTTGTTCGCTAGCTAATCTTCTGAGAGCTGGCACACCTACACACAACAAGAGGGAGAATTTTGGGTCGTTGTATAGGGGCCTACCTTAGTTAGACCCCAGTTTAGGTGTTTCCACCACCACAGATAGCCAAAAGAACAAGATAAAGAAGTAATAACGTAAAGAAAGCACAAGCACTACAAAATAGTACTATGCTACTCAACCAAATGATATAGGAGAGGAGAGGGAAGCTTACCACCTCTACCAAGAGCACTCAAGGCTGCTTGGGGGAGAAATGAGAGGAACTCAAGCCTCTGTTGCGAATGGCATGGTCCCAAACGTGCTCTACCGAGTTGATGGAGTGAGATGTTGTTGCAATGTAATGCTTGGATTGCTGCAAAAAGTGTTGGATTGAAGACTTGAAGTGGTCAAGAATGAGCTCAATGCTTGGAAGAAGATGTGTAGACTTCTGAAGAGTTGTCAAGAAGTTCAAGTGAAGTTATGAAGAATTCTCAAGAAGTTGGAATGCAAGTTCAAAGAGTGAATATGAAGAAATGAGGAATAAAATTTCCATATTCAAGTTGGTTGGCCGAAGGAGGCATTACAACTTCACTACCAATGGGAAAAGTAATGCCTCTACTGGCTCAGCCGCAAGAATCTTCCAGGGACATAAGCACTCCACATGGACATCTACATGCTGCGTAGGCATCCTTGACATAAATTCATCCACCGACACACAAAATAGGCACCACATGGACTACCAATAGAAGGCTTAAGTGAAATTAATCCTTTGACTTTGGTTTTCTAAGGTGTAAAAAGGGGAAAAAGGGGAATTGCACCTAGGGTGCAAATTCTCTCTTATACAGGATGGAAACTATTAGAAAGGTTAAGCATAAAAATTTGGTGCCTTTACTTGGTTAATGTTTTTTCACTTATGTTCCTAGGTGATGACATGGAGGTTTGTTTATCCTTTTCATTTGTTGAGTATGGAGAACATGGGAGAGATTTGGAGACTTGTGGTGAGAGTTACTCTGACAAGATACTCATTTATAGGTTTTGGATATCATTGTGGATGTTTCTTGGTACCACATGATGTTGTTTACACTTTCTATATGATACTATTCATAGACTTGGTATTCCTTGATCTTTTTCAGATTTGACATTACCCATGCAGTGGGAGTTTCTAGATGTGTATTTTCTTAGTGACAGTTTTGACACATGGAGCATTTGATTGTAGTTTATGGGTTGGATATGTTGTTGGCATAAGTTCTACAATTATTTTTTATACCTTTGAGGTATAGAAGATTGGATGGATTGAATCATTTTTTGTGGGTGTTATTTCCGATCTTGTGGGTTTATCAATTAGATGAGGGAAACCTAGTTTGGTTGTTGGTCTAGCTAATGGTTTTCCTTGTTCTCTAGAGGATTATTTGTCTTCAAAATTATGTTTTGACTCTATGGGACTTGGGGCCCTAAGTAGATGTTTTAATATGACTCTTGGAAGGTCTTCAACAAGTGGGAGAATGTTGGGAATAAGGTGTCTCAACCTTAGAGTCCTAACATTGAATTATTTAATGTATTATTGTATTTATTTATTTTATTTTATGTCCTACAATGTCATGTCATTAGTTGGGAACCACTAGATGGGTGGCATCCTCATTGGAGGTGACTGTATGACACATCTTCATCACAAGTAGAGGTAGGAATCCCATCTTGGAATCATGGACCTACAACAAGTGATGTCATTTTATGACATATTATATGACGAGTCATAAGGTATATTTTGCATGGAGAAAGTTTGGTGCCTTAGTGGGGCATGAAAAAAGTGTGAGAGAATAAGTGTGATAGTCATGTTTGACTTATTCTTTGTTTTTTGGAAGTGTTGTAAGTGTGACAGGATATTATGACACATGTTATGATAGATTCTATAATAGTTTTAAGGAATTTGTCATAACCCACTCTTAGCATGAACTAGGTACCCAAGCTTGGAGAGATGTTTTCCATATTATGACAACTATAAGATGTGTAAGAGAATGTTGTAACAAATTTCCAAATCATGCCTATGGTGTGAAATATTGGTGCCACACGGGTTTGGATTCCTAACCTCTTCTAGAAGCTTCTTCAAGCTTGTATCTTCTATAAATAGATGCCTTGCATTGTATAATGCATAGTTTGTTTGTAGGTATCAAAGTGTTGTTAGTTTTCCTCTAGAAGAGCAAGATGTAGAATCCATGTTAAGGTTGCAAGTCTACAAGTGTATTGTAACCTTATTGTCGTAGATTAATACATAGGTTTGATGCTTTGGATTGTGGTGTTTTTTACTCGAAAGGGTTTTCCCCAAGTATATTGTGTCTTCTTCTCTTCTGTCTATCTTTTTTCTATTGTTTCTCATTCTTGAAATGTCAATTTACATGTCGTTATGTTGCTGAAATTTTTCTAGATTTGAAACTACATCAACTTTCCTCTAAGTGTTAATGCATGGGAAATTAAACTATGTTTGTTTCTACTTTAAGCAATAGAAGTATGCGCTTGTATCAAGATGATTAAAATCTGATTTTTTTTAAGAAGCATAAGATAATGAAGGTGCATACTAGATCTTGGAAGGCTTTCTAAGTTCATCATTTCCTTTCACTAATCTCTATGCCTTTTTCTCATTTTGTTGTTGATGATGATTATGAGCCTCGCTCCCCTCTTGTTAGTGTTGATAGCAATTCATTGTGAGAGATTTCTCATTTGAACTTTGGAGTTCTTTAGACCTATGTTGATTCATCTCCTATTGCTTCAAAGATTGGTTCTTCAACACAATAGGATGTTTTTGATTCTTGAAATCATTCTTTATGGAATAGTGACTTGAGAGGTCTTGTGGAGTTATTTTGTGAATCTTGCATTTTTTATTTTGATGATGCATTTGAGGGTAATATACCTTATTTTTTTATGATAGTATCTGCAATGTTGTCACACCATATGTGTCTTTGGATATTGTTGCTTAAGATTTTCTGTATGGTCTGGTTGATCCACCTTCTTTAGTTGAGGTTGCACCTGATCATGATGTGACATTTGGTTACGTGGAGGCACAAGTACAATTTTTAAAGGCATCTTTCATGTTGATTCTTCCTCTCCCTTCTCTTTTTTTGAGTTGGAGTTTTTATTGCATTAGTGGTTGTTTCTCCCTAAAGGGAGGAATGTTGTCTGTAGACATGGAATATTCTTCAAACTTCTAGGATTAGCACAAGAGTTTCTTCATCATGGGAGGGATCTTCAACATTTATACTCTTTTCTATGGGGGGCTATATAGTCTCTCTCCTTTTGTATTTTGTAGAGATTAGTGATGGGAGTTGTCCTTGGGGGTTCTTATGAAGTCCTCCTTTAACTTTTTCTATCCTTTTTTTTTCTCTTTTGGAGAGGAGTTTTCTCCCACAATGGTTTTCTCCTTTTCTCTAGTTGTGAGAGATTGCATTGTATAGCAGTTGTGCATGGGTACCTAACATGGCCTTGTAGCCAAGACCCATCTTGCATTTCATCTTTGCATAATAATCTCTCTAAGTTTTCACTTACGGGGGGTGTTAGTGTTAAGTTTTAACTTAGATATAATTACTTAGGTTTTTTTTCTCATATCAGGTAGTTTTTTTTCACCCATCTCATTTCTCACACCTTTAAAAGGCCTATACACTATGTATTTTATCACCTCAATTTATGAATATCATCTTGGATATTTGATAAAATAGTCTGAATGCTTCTCTCGTGTATCTATGAGGGTGGTTTATTTTCACAGGTTGAGGATCTTGAGAAGAATTTTCCATCTCCTACACAATCAAGAGAAGAATTAGCATAATTTTTCATTAGTCAAGCTTCATGTTAGTAATGCATCAACTTCATAAGTAATATTTTCATGTTTTATATTCGTTTATTTTGTGAGTACTAAGACTTACAAGATTATTCACTATCAAGAAAATATTTCTCGAATGAGATGTGTATCATGACATCAATCCATCAAAGAGATTAAATTTGAGAGGTAAGTTGCAAAATTTGTCATTTACCACTTGTTTTAATTCATTTGTATCAACCCAACTGAGGGTAAGAACTATTTATATCATCAGAAACATCATGGAGGTGGAAACACAAAAATGAGGTTTGACTTAGGTAAGCCCCTATATGGAACAACTCATTTTCCCCTTTCTTGTTTGCAAGTGACAAATATGAAGTGGATTTGGGAGAAGATTGAAGTCTTAATAAAAAGATCAAGAATTCAAGCCTCATATTTCAACAAACTAGGGAAATATGAATTATTCATTGTAGTGTAGGAAAATGGATACCCTTGCATTTTCACACTTGTTTGGGCCCACCTTGCTTTTTTTATCCCTATTTATGTCTTAATTGGTCCTGAAACATAGATTTTTGGGACCCTATGGACTACTCTCGCACTTCTAAGGTTTTTCACCTAAAAGGAGAGAGATAGGGCAAAAAATGCTAATGATTCACTCAAATAAAGGATGTGTATGATGTTGTATGAGCTAAATGGAATGATCTAAGTGTAGCTAAGCTATGAAATTGATTGATTAAATATGTAAAACTAATGAAATATAAAATGTTTGAAAACACATTTTGTATTACAAAATCACCTACAAATGAATAGAAATATGCAATAGAAGTAAAACAGATTGAAAGTGTGCACCTAAAACTTTGATGAGGACTAGAAATTTCTTTTGAAATGTTGTTGATGCTAATTTTTAGGCCTAGAGGGACTCATTTTCCATTCTAGGTGAATCAGTCCCAAGTTTGTAAAACTGAATTGAAGCGCATTTTAGACAAAAGGGTATCCAGAAATGCAGAAAACCAAAAACTAACCCTGGAGTGGGACTCATTCGCCACCCATGGTGAATCAGTCCACTTTTCAAATTTTGAATATTTAAAGGTTCATTCTGGAGCTTTTGGTCAACACTTCGGCTTACTACAGGTGTCCACTTCCAAAACTATTTTATTCAGGCCTGAAAGTGACTTTTTGTTGATATTTTGACTGGAATGACTTTGAAATATAATCTTCAATGATTCCTAAGCTTCCAAGAGATCTAAATCTACATACAAACAAGACAAGAAAGAGAAATTGTTGATTGTTAGGGCATGGGGGTTTGCCTTGGTCAAACCCCTTTTAGATAATTAAACCAAAATGATGAAATAATGGAATCAAACATGAAAAATGGAATTGATTACCTTGCCATGATGAATTATCTTGAATGTCTATAGCAATACATGAAGATTCAACCCTTGAATGCTTTAGAAAGCTAGCTTGATGACTTCTAATGAAGAAACCCTAGCTTGCTTGACTAGGATGAGAAGATAGATGATAAATCAATGATAAGAGATTTGTGAATGGGATATGAGATGTAAATTAGGGCTTAGAAGGTTGTATTTATAGGAATTTCATCTTATTTACCCATTAATACCTCATCGCAGGACGGCATGAAGAAAAAATAAAGTTAAAACCTAATTTTTCCCACTCAAACCCTAAAAATGACTCAAAATGGGATTCATTCACCACTAATCATGAATGGGTCCCACCTAGATGGGACTAATTAGCAACTAATGGTGAATGGGACCCACAGGGGTCATTTTTGCTAGTTGGAATGCCAAGAAGTAAGAAAATTAGGCTTATATGATGACTATGTCAGTTATTTGATCAAATTATGCCTCAGGATGCACAATATGGGTCATTAGGGACATATTAATGATGATGAAAATTTCAAATAGGGCTTGGGACACATAATTCAATGTGAAAGTGTGAATAAATACACTTTACAACACTAAAATGAGGTCTACACAGCCTAGAAAGGAACAAGAACCAATGTGAATGAGCAAGACACATTACAACACTAGTTTATCATTAACTTTATTTTACAGGCCTTCTAAATTGATGTGATAATGTTATTAAACACATTTTATAATGTTTAAATAGGGAGAAATAGGTTAATTAAGTCTAGAAAAGCGTGAAAGTCCTTTACAAGACTTTACAACACCTTTATAAGATTTCAAAAGCATGTTGTTTGATTTGCAAGGGTCCAAGACCTAATGTGGATGCATGAAATGCCTCACAACACTAGATTAAGATGACATTAAGTCCATTTTATCATTAATTAATCTCATGTCAAGCAAAGGGTCCTTTTTTCTATGACATATTTAGCCCCCACTTTAGTGAGAGGATAAACCTACTTCAAACTCACACTAAAGTAGAAATTCAAGAGAGATCCACATGTACAGATGCAGATAAAAAAAAATGAAAAAGATCAAGGAGGTTACACAAGACCCTAGGATCGAAGATCCTAAGTCAAACCATCAAGATACAAAATCATGCAATGGTGAGAATGAGAAGATGAAAATGAAAAGGATGGGTCAAGCTTCGACCATTTGTCCAACTAGTTGTGGATTAGATCTAGGTTTGCTTGTTTGAAAAAGAATGCATACTCACTTTGGGCTGACATAACATAACAATGCACCGGGTGAGAAATCCCAACTGTACTCACTCAGGGTCCATGGAACTTATGACTATCCGCAGGGTGAGAAAGCCCAAAAAGGAAAAATACATACGCTAGTTGGTATGCACTCAGAAACACAAAGGTGGCTATGGGGAAAATTAATGCCGCTAGATGGGCTTCCCACTCAACCATATCAAATTTATACCTCCTAATAACTTTAAAAAGGCACCACAAAGAAAAATATCATAAACAAAAAGAAAGGGTACCATAGGCATGCAAGTTGCATTATGCAAGGTGGCAAAAATGAAGAATGTAAAAATGTAAAATGTAAAATGTTCGAAGGAGTATTGTTCAGTTTATGCAAGGTCAGTCACTTAGGGAGCATTGTATCTAATGTCTTCAAGAGAGGACCAACCAAAGAATAGTATATTAGCAACCTAGGGGATGCAGTGTGTCACATCAGGCCACCAAGACGAATGTAATATGCTTAGAAAGATCACACTTATGAAAGACATCACACCCAATGGCATCCACAAAGTGACAAACACATCATATAAATGACAAGGATACACTAGGAACAAAGAATGCAAATGAATGATGGTGTTGTATTCCCCCCACTTTAAAGTGGTTGTGAACACTCGTACTATGAGCAATTTCTTTAAAGTAGAAGAAGAGAGAAGACATGAGAGCTTACTCAGAAATTCCTATGCCAAGTCATATGTTTTTGATAAGCTACGTCATGAAGAAAGGGTAGCATGTCACATGTGAGTCAATCTTAAGACATGTCATCCACATCCCGAGCTTTCTCTTATTCATTCATGAAAGGTTAACGACTTGGTCAAAAGAGACAATGACAAGTGACATATGAGGACAAGGCTATCAGACCCCTTGCCCCCCACTGAGTGTAGGACAAAGGTGAGCTTGGAATCAAGGAAAGGAAGTATCAAGTAGAGGAATGAGATACTTTCTCACAAGAAAGATCACCACACCACTTGAGAGGTTGAATATTGGTTTGCAAAGTGTTAGATGAAAGTGAAGATAAGGAAGATACCCCTAGATATTTCTTGAAAGAGTATGATATGCTAGGTTTATTCATGTTTTCATTACATCCATGTATGGGAGGAATATTGTAACTGATACCATAACAATATTTCAAGTGAGATGAAGGGGGTGTGTGTTTGTGAAAATGATTGGTTGTTGTACAAGAACTTGTGTCTGAAAATGAATTGTTTGTATATGAATCTTTGGACCATGAGGGTGAGATTTTTGGAATGTTATGGAAAGAAGGTGTAGAATCTAACGGCCCCTCATTATCACAAAAGAGTGTTGTTGTAGGTGAAGATTTAGCAACAACTTGTATAGGTTTAGGTTTTGATCTAGGAATGGAATTATTAGGGGAATTCGAAGTGTTGTTATTAGTTGAGACATAACTTCACTCATCTGCATCAATCATGTATATCATGTTGTTGTATTCAAACTTCATGACACAGTGAAGGGTAGATGGGAATCCTTTCATAGCATGAATCCATGGTCTCCCTAGGATAAGATTGTATGGAAGGGGTTCTTGCATGATATGAATAGTGTTAGTTTTATGATCATATTTAATGCATAGAAATTTAATTCAAAACAACACAAAGACACAACAAATACCCTGGGAAAAACCTCCACTCGAGGGGGAAAAACCCAGCAACAATATGTCACTTATATATTAAAATTTCAACACAAATTGTCTCCTTTACAAGGGCTGATATAAAGGCCAATAAGAAGCACCACAAGCTGATGCAAATACAGTAACAAGTTGATGCAAACTAATGATATTAATCTTAGCCTTCTACAAAGATGATGATCTACACTTCAGACAAACTCAGTGTTTTGTAATGCTGTGATCAACCTCTTCAATATATTAAACTTCTCATGACATATGTCTTCAATATTTCGATATGCTTCTTCAAGAAATTTGTAATCTGACTTCTTCAATATATATCGATCTGTCCTGAAGTAAATTTCTATTGAAACTCATAGCCAATGTAAGGATGAACTCGCACTTAACTCCAAAAGAATAATATATGACTGAATGCTAAAACAAGGAAGCTCCATCGAGTATATATACACAATTAAGGAGGAGACATGTCTTTTCAAAAAACATGTCGGCCTTTATCAAGAATCATGCCTCCTTAATGGGATTGCTTCACTTCAACAAGTCTGCCTTGATAAAAAACAATTTTCACCTCTATAAATCATGCCTTTTCACATTTCAATTATTAATTATTATTTATCAAGAGTCATGGCCAATCATAAAAATGAACTTAAAAAATTAAATAGAAAATAGGCTATCATTTAATTGTTCTCATGTGCGCGATCTGGACTGGAGCATATGACCGACGTTGCCATAGAATATCAACACTCCCTCTCAGCTAGGGAGTATACTTCCAGTTGTACAAGATATATCACCTCATCCCAATGTCTACCACTATGGCTACAACCATAAGTGGAAAAGAAGAATATCACCTCATCATGATATCAGATATCACCTCAACATGATATCAACCATAATGGCTATAACCATGTATGGTAAGTACAAGTGTTCATCACTTGTGTGTTGTTGTCACCTCAACATGACTTTCACCATGGCTCTCCTAGAGGGTGAAAACACAAGTACAAGAAAATAATCATAGACTCTCTCATGTGATGCTATCATGGAGTCACACACATGACATCCACCATGGCTCTCCTAGAGGGTGGAATCAAGGGATTTCACCTTGAACTTCTCTTACAGAGAAGAACTAATTATTAGGGGATTTCACCTCGAACTTCTCTCACAGAGAAGAACTCATTATCAAGGGATTTCACCTCGAAATTCTCTCACAAAGAAGAACTCATTATTGAGGATCATTGATACTAAGGCTCCTTCTCAGTTAAGGCTATATTCTCCACCATACCAAGCTTATCTTGAAATTACACAAACTTTATCCTAGAGAGAGGTTTGTTGAGAATGTCTGTCATTTTCTCATCAATGCTGATATACCTCAACTGTATAGCTTTCCTCAATACCATATCTCTGATATGGTGGTATTTGATCTCAACATGCTTAGTTATGTCATGAAACACAGGATTGATGGAAGGCTTCACACAACTTTGGTTATCACAATGAATGATAGTAGGCTCAGTAGGCTCCATTGATTGTCCAAACAATTTTTCAAGGAGCTTATGAAGCCACACTGCTTCCCAAGCTTCCATACAAGCTACAATATACTTCACCTCTACTGTACTCAATGCTACATATGACTGCTTCCTACTACACCAGGAAATCATAGCAGACCCCAAACTAAAGCAACATCCATAGGTGCTCTTTCAATCAGTAACACACCCTACCCAATCAAAATCAGTATAGCCATGCAACTCCAGATCCACACCTACAGAGTATCTCAACCCATATCCAACTGTGCCACACAAGCATCTTAGGATATGCCTTTTCTGCAACTAGAAGTATTTTCCTTGGTTCACACATGAACTTGAAAAAATGCACTTACTACAATCTAGTCTAGTATAGATACATCAATGATCCAATCAATTGACTGTACATAGTAGGATCCACCATATCTGAACTGGTTGCAATCTCCTTAAGGTTCTAAAAATTGGTTTCCATAAATCAACATAAAGAACCAAGATCAACTAGATTACCATCTTCTTTAGGTTCAGTAGGCTCCCTCTGAATCTTCAAGCACTTGCATCAACCTTTTGACCTCTTCATCCAAGATTTCCTACAACACTTGCCTCAGTGCACACCTCTGGTATAGTAGAGAGTTCAGGGTAGACCTCCTCAACCTCATAGTAGATTACTTTATTTTGAATAGGTTTGCAGAGCTACCAATATCAAATCTAGATGATTGTCTTGTGCAATTTTGATCTCAGTAGTTGAAGAGGTCTTTCAAGGGTTTAACACTTGGCCTTGCAACACTGCAACCTTCACTTCTTCTCAGTGAGTCACAGAACTCCCTCTTGATCCCCACTTTAGAGATTGCAAAGAATACTTATGGATGTGAACTTCCTTTAGCCACCAACTTAGTCTCATGGCTACAAGTTGTGACTTCACGCTTGATCATTTCTTTGGTCAACATGACTTCTTCACAAGATTCCTCAATATTTTCATCACTAAGCAATATATCATCACCTTCTTGCTCCTAGAAATGTCTTGAAAGAATTTTAGAGAGAGATTACTAATAGTTTATAATTATCCAAAGAAATATCAAGGCTAGAATCATACAAGGTTTACTATCTTAGGTTATAGCATAAATACATAATAATTTATGAGAAATATTAAAACATAAATTAATCAACCTATAAGAGAAATATATCAAAAGATCAGAATGAAGGGATAAAGAACTTATCTTTATATAATTTTGATATAACTCTTTCTTCCATCTTTTACTCCTCTTGAGAGTTCCAAACTTAGCACAACAATCTGCACAACTACAAATTTCTTGAATGCATTATGCAGTTAGCATGTAGACCCAACTCTCTCCAAGAGTTCAAGGCTCTATCACAGTTCATGCATTAGAGAATGATATCAATGTGACCAACTAATCACCATCGGAATTACAATTCTCTTTTTATTTAAGAGTCACACTCAAAAATCTTCACAACCAGAATGAAATAACTTGCAATAAATGAGTTTTTCAAAGGATTTTATGCCAGTGAACACAATTCAAGAGAAACCACTATATCTCTTTACTAAATACAATATCCAACTAAAAATGATATAACTCAAACAAATAATACTTATCTCTTTCAATATTCTGATGGAAGCACATACTGGACATAGTATGATGCATTGCTTCTTGCACTCATATCAACACACAACCTTCACAGATTGAACATAGGTCCATGGATTAGAATATAAATTCCATAGAATCCTTCTAAGGAGAGATCTCATCCACATCCACAAATGAAGCATGTTGACTAGGCCTGGTGGGGAAATCCTTTACATAGTGACCAAACTTGTCACAACGAAAACATTGGACTTTGGAGAGGTCGTAGTTCTTCTTTAATGTGGGAGCACCATCAGCTCCTTTATCTCTATTCCTTTTGAAATATCCTTTCTTTCCACCATTCCCTTTCTCCTTTGAGGATTGAGTGGAAAGAACATGAATGTCTTCATTTGAGCTTCAACCAATACCTCTTGTAGCCAACCTAGACTCTTCTTGAATACAATCTACCCTCAAATGTTCAAACTTAGGAAGTTTTGATCTTGCACTGATTCCTTGAATATAGGACTCCCAAGATGAAGGAAGACCATTAAGAGCAAGCATGGTCAAGTATTTGACATCAACAAAATGACCAATAGAAGAGAGTTGATCTCTTAATTTAGAAATCTTCATGAAGTAAGCAATGATAGATTCTCCTTCCACCATCTTCACATGGTGTCGTTGTTGCTTCAGTGCAAGAGCCTAATTGGTGTTGTTGATTTCGTACATATCCTCCAAGGTTTTGAACATATCTCTTTCTATCTTCAACTTGGAGACAATCAGAACAATATGATCCTTAATGGAATTAACCAACATCTTCTTCACCTTGATGTCTTACTTTCTCCACCGCAACTTCTCTTCTTCCTCCGTTGGTTTGAGAACTTTGGTTTCCACAAACTCAGCCAAGTAATTCTCTTCCAAGGTGAGCATGATTCTAAACCTCCATGATGTGTAGTTGGATGCTCCCTCAAGTCTATCTTCAACCTTAAGACCATTCACCATCTTGACTAAAATAGAGATAGACGAAGATATGAAAAAGAGAATAGAGAGTATCACTGCAATAACAGATCTAATCATGATCTTCTTCAAACCCTCTCTCATACCATGTTAGTTTTATGATCAGATTTAATGCACAAAAATTTAATTCAAAACAACACAAAGAAACAACAAATACCCTGGGAAAAACCTCCACTCGAGAGAGAAAAACCCAGCAACAATATATCACTTATATATTGAAATGTCAACACAAATTGTCTCCTTTACAAGGGTCGATATGAAGGCTAATAAGAAGCACCACAAGATGATGCAAATACAATAACAAGTTGATGCAAACTGATGATATTAATCTCAGCTTTCTACAAAGATGATGATCTACAATTGAGACAAACTTGGCCTTCTATAATGTTGTGATCAGCCTCTTCAATATATTAAACTGCTCATGAAATATGTGTTGAATATTTCGATTTGCTTCTTCAAGAAATTTTCAATCTAACTTCTTCAATATATATTGATCTATCCTGAAGTAAATTGCTCTTGAAACTCATAGCCAATGTAAGGATGAAATCGCACTTAACTCCAAAAGAATAATATATGACTGAATGCTAAAAAAAGGAAGCTCCATCGAGTATATATACACAATGAAGGAGGAGACATGTCTTTCCAAAAAAAACATCAACATTTATCATAAATTGTGCCTCCTTAATGGGATTGCTTCACTTCAACAAGTCGGCCTTGATAAAAAACAATTCGCACCTCAATAAATTGTGCCTTTTTCACATTTCAATTATTAATTATTATTTATCAAGAGTCGTGGTGAGTCATATAAATGAACTTAACAATTAAATAGAAAATAGGCTATCATTTAATTTTTCTCATGTGCACAATCTAGACTAGAGTATATGATCGACGCTACCATAGAATATCAACAAATAGAGGTAGGAAACACAACAGGTCCAACTTCAATAGGTAATGTGATCATCCCAAGTGGTTTCCTATCAACATTGTCAAAGCCACGAATATGAACATCATTAAGTTGAATGATATTTTTGTTCATGCCAAGTTTGTGTAGGAGGTCCATGCTACAAACATTAATTTTTGATCCATTGTCGATGAGAGGGTGTCTAACTAGAGTTTCATTAATGATCACCTTTATCATCAAGGGATCATTTTTGTGTTAAATCTCAAGTGAGGGTAATTCATGTGTAGGGAATGTAATTTCTGATGGAGTGGATTCCATGGGACAAGAGGAGGATGTAACATAATTCAGTTTGATGTAAAATTGTATCTCTTCTTTCTGTATTTCCAACATTTCATGAAAGACGAGTTTGATTATCGGTGAGAGTTGAATGAGTTCCCATACAGAGATATCAACAAGATTCTTTTTAAGATCTTCAATAGTAGGAAATTTATGAGGAAAAGGTAATGATGTAGGAGTGTTGTGTGGTCCTCTAGATGTTTGAGTCACTAAGTTACAACTTAGTGGCTGCAAAACATTATTATGAGTAGATTGCATGGTGGATTTCAAGACAATTCTAATTTTTTTGTGTTTTTCACTAATGGAAGATGACTTAGGAATCTCACTAATTAAAGGAGATCCCAATTTTGTTGTCATAACATCAAAAATTTTGTCTTGATTGGCATGATATGTTGGTGAAGGGGATTCTATTGCCACTTTATTATCATCTCCTAAGGAAAGGTTAGTGGCTGAAGGATGTGTTCCCATGATCATATTGTTTTGCATTATGATATTCTCCCTAGGAGAAGAGTTGTTAGAAGAACTACAAGCCAAATGTTGTTGGCATTCAAAGTTTGGTTCTTCTAAAAGAACTCCATTGCTATTTGGGGAATGACCAATGGGTGAATGATTGTGCTCCATAAGGGTTTCCCTAGGGGAAGGGGGACAACAAAAATATTCATAAACTTCCTCAAACAAAACATCTACTTCATAACTATGAGAGACACTAGGAGAAGGGAAAATGTTATTATCATGATTTTTTATGTTTAAGTTGTCTTGTTGATCAATGTATTGTCCACTAAGAGAGGTAAAAGGAGAAAAAAAACTTAGATTCTCAACACTCTCATTGATTGGTTCTTCTATCACCAAAATATATTATTTTCCAATAGGAGAGATATTAGGAGAAGAACAAATATGATCATGAGGAATGGCCAAAATTGTATTCTCTTTCACTAAAACACTCTCATAGGGAGGGGATAGGAAGTGTTTCTTAACATGTTTACATATGCAAGGTACAAGCATTGTTTGAATAAGAATGAAAAGAAAATGTAACCATTTCATGCAATGTTTTAGCAATAGTTACAATGTATATGCAAAGGTACAAAACACTCTTATCCAATATATGCAAGATTTGAAGAATGCAAACAATGTACCTGCAAGAATGAAAAGAAATTTTAACAAACTTATGCAAATTTTTAGGAATAGAAACATTATATATGCAAAAGTGTAAAGTAATTTTATCAATGTTATGCAAAATTATAGAAATGGAAACATTTTTAGATCTAATGATGCTTGGAATTGAAGTGATTGGAAAAATGACTATCTTAAATTGATGTTTTTGAGATAAATGCATAAAAGAAATGCTCCAAAAACCTTCCATACTTATACTATATGATACTAGGAGCCTTAGGAAGCATAAAAATGAGATTTCAGATGTTGTTTCAGTCAGTGAAAAAACTGTACAGGGATTGATTCGCCACAGATGGAAAATAAGTCCCAGTAGCTTGGGCGTTTTGCAAAATTTTCAGAAATTATGAATGGTTTGTGATGTGTGTGAGGTTGTAAGGTGCAAACCTAAGATGGAGATGCAAAATTACAAAGACTTTTAAGGAAATTGTATGCAAAAATGCAAACAAAATGCACATTTTCCTAATGCAAAAATTTGAAACCCTAGATGCAAATTAACAAAGCAAATCTAATGAAACTTCAAATGCAAGCTAGGAATAAGATGAAAATGGAATCCAAATCAGAAAATAAGATGTTCAAAAATTTGGGTTCACCAAAATGAAACATAGATTTTTGGGACCCTATGGACTACTCTTGCACTTCTAGGGTTTTTCACCTAAAAGGAGAGAGATAGGGCCAAAAATGCTAATGATTCACTCAAATAAAGGATGTGTATGATGTTTTATGAGCTAAATGGAATGATATAAGTGTATCTAAGCTATTAAATTGATTGATTAAACATGTAAAACTAATGAAATATGAAAATTTTGAAAACACGTTATGTATTACAAAATCACCTGCAAATGAATAGAAATATGCAACAGAAGTAAACCAGATTAAAAGTGTGCACTTAAAACTTTGATGAGGACTGGAAATTTCTTTTGAAATGTTGTTGATGCTGATTTTTAGGCTTGGAGGGACTCATTCGCCATTTTGGGCGAATTAGTCCAAGTTCTATAAAATTGAACTAGAGCCCGTTTCAAACAAAAGGGTATCCAGAAATGCAGAAAACCATAAACTAACCTTGGAGTGGGACTCATTCACCACCCATGGTGAATCATTCCACTTAATAATTTTTGAATATTCAAAGGTTGATTCCGGAGCTTTCGGTTAGCACTTTGGCTTCCTATAGGTGTTTGCTTCTGAAACTGTCGTATTCGGGCCTGAAAGTGAATTTTTGTTGATATTTTGACTTGAATGATGAAGAAATGACTTGAATGAATTTGAAATATAATCTTAAATGACTCTTAAGCCTCCAAGAGATCTAAATATGCATACAAACAAGACAATAAAGAGAAATTGTTGATTGTTAGGGCATGGTGGTTTGCCTTGGTCAAACCCCTTTTAGGTAGCTAAACCAAAATGATGAAATAATGGAATGAAACATGAAAAATGAAGTTGATTACCTTTCCATGATGAATAATCTTGAAATTCTACAGCAATACATGAAGATTCAACTCTTGAATGCTTTAGAAAGCTAACTTGATGACTTCTAATGAAGAAACCCTAGTTTGCTTGACTAGGATGAGAAGATAGATGATAAATAAATGATAATAGATGTGTGAATGAGATATGATATGTAAATTAGGCCTTAGAAGGTTGTATTTATAGGAATTTCATCTTATTTACCCATTAATACCTCATCACGGGCTGACATGAAGAAAAATTAAAGTTAAAACCTATTTTTCCCTCTCAAACCCCGAAAATGACTCAAAATCGGACTCATTCACCAATAATGGTGAATGGGTCCTACCTAGAGGGGACTAATTCACTACTAATGGGGAATGAGTCCCACAAGGGTCATTTTTTCTAGCTGGAATGCTGAGAAGTAAGAAAATTATGCTTATATGATGACTATGTCAGTTATTTGATCAAATTATGCCTCGAGATGCATAATATGGGTCATTAGGGACCTATTAATGATGATGTGAATGTAAAATAGGGCTTGGGACACATAATTCAATGTGAAAGTGTGAATAAATACACTTTACAACACTAAAATGAGGTCCACACAGACTAGAAAAGCACAAGAACCAATGTGAATGTGCAAGACACATTACAACACTAGTTTATTATTAAGTTTATTTTACAGGCCTTCTAAATTGATGTGATAATGTTATTAAACACATTTTATAATGTTTAAATAGGGAGAAATAGGATAATCAAGTCTAGAAAAGTGTGAAATTCCTTTACAAGACTTTACAACACCTTTACAAGACGTTAAAAGCATGTTGTTTGATTTGCAAGGGGGCAAGACCTAGTATGGACACATGAAATTCCTCACAACACTAGATTAAGACCTCATTAAGTCCATTTTATCATGAATTGATCTCATGTCAATTGAAGGGTCCTTTTTTCTATGGTACAGGTCCTATTTTGCATCCACAAGCCTAATAAACTATATCATTTTATGGCTAACCCCAACAAACATCAATGGATAAATGATAATTTAATGATTATGGTTGTGTGTCCCTAATTTTTGGGTTGGGACTAAGACACCACCTAGGGAATCTTTTTCCCCCAAAGGTCTTGGGACCATGATCTCAAGTGTGCTTTAAAGTGGCCCCTTTTTGAAGTTTGTGCCCCAAGTTTCATGCCTCAAGACTAAGACGCTACCAAGGGAATCTTAGTCCCCCTTAAGGTATTTTCAAGATTTAATTTCAAATCTTGGTAGGATTTAGCCTCCTTTAATTAATCAACCCATATGTCAGCTTGTTGTGGTGTAATTTCGAGATATTAAGCATGGATAAGTATAAATACAAGGTTCCTTTCATTCATTTTCATCCTAGCATCTAAGCATTCAAGTATCCATTCCTTATAGAAAATTGGGTTCATAAGAGCATTCAAGAGTAGTTCATCAAGTATTTGGAGCCATCATCAAGATTCAAGCATCATTTCAAAGACCTTCTTACATCATGTCTTTTTTTGAGCTAACTTTTTTGTTGTAGGGTTTTGATTCAAGCAAGTGATTCAAGTCAATATCTATCAAGCAATCCTTTGATTCAATATCTACATTCAAGATAGCCACCTCACACAAGTTTGTAGATTTCACAAGGGTTTGGTGAGTTACAACATAGCATTTTGTTCATTCATAATTTCCCTTCATTTTATGGTTTAATTACCAACAAGAGGTTTGACCAAGGAAAACCCCCATTTACTAACAATCAACAAGTTTTTCCTCTCTTGTATGTTTGTGATTGGAGATTTAGGTTGAAGACTTGAAGATCATTTGAAGTGAAAAGTTTCAAAGTTGTATTACAAAGTTGTGATCTTCATGGAAACTCATCTACAAGCCAAATCTAGAAGTTTCAAAACCAAATATTTAAGAAGGAAGTGCAGACCTTGAGCCCCAAGATCACATTTAGAGATTCTAGAAATTCGAAATGGGACTAAGTCAGTAACAAGGGTGTCTTAGTCTTCCCTAAGGTATTTTGCTGAGATTCTTTCAGATCCTATTCTGGTATTCGAAGATTCTACATTTCCCCCAAAAAATAGTAGCGAGACTAAGAAATAGTAAGGGTGTCATAATCCTCCATAGCAAATTTTGACAGCATTTTTGCATTTCCAGAATCCTCATCACATTTCTAGACTTCCCAGGTACACACATCATAGCTTTTTTTTGCTTAATTTCATCATTTTCACTCATTATTTATCTTGCATTACTAAGTTTTGTGACTTAAATGTTAAAGTGTCTTTTCCAAGCTTTTTCTTGGTGGTGAGCCCCTTAAAGCTTAAAGAACCCCCTCCTAGGTCTTCCTTGTTGAGAATTGACTCACCCTTTGGGTTGATAGTCAATCCAATTTAGATTCCTAGGATATTATTGAATGATTGAAGGAAACTAGGATGGGAACTCCCTCACCCCATTTTCTATCTAGTTCATTCATCAACAAAAAAATTTCTAAAGTTGAGTTTAGGAGGAAAGAACCTCAAAATTACTAAGAATCCTAGCTCACTTTTTGCAAGTTTTAAGAGATATCTACTAGGATATTTGGTGAAGATTTCCTCCACTATTTCCATAAACTTAGGATCTTGTGAGGCCTTGTCAAGTTGATCCTAGGTGAAACCTTGTTTAACAAAAGTTGTAGTAAACTCATCATTAGAAAAAGGTAAGGTAGATCTCAGTTGGGGTATTGGTTGCAAAATTAAGGATGTTTCAAACTACATTATCCTAGTGGGATCAAAATTAGGGTCAACTATAGGATCCATTTTTTAATTTTACTATGTGACCTTGTTACAACCATGCAAGACCTAATATGATAAAATATGTTGCTTTTGGATTTTTACAATTTTCTATTTTTTTGGATTTTTACATGTTTAAGAAAGCATGCACCTATGCTAAATGATGTGATGTTTCTGATTTTTATGCTTTAAAGGGATGGTTGCAAATAAACTTATGCTAAATTTTTTGGATTTTTTATTTTAAAGGATACTTGACAAATAATGATAGACCAAGGTATTCAAAGGAAATTTCTAGACCTCAAAGGATAAAGATGGAGATGATGGTTGATAAAACTTAAACCTAAACTAGACAGATGAGTTTTAGGCCCGACTATTGATAGGATGATGAAAGAGTATGAGATCACGAAAATGAAAGAATAGGTATGGTTTGATCAAAATATGATTGGTTTCCTAGTTTTAAATGTAAGGTTGATGGTTATGATGTTGTATGAAAATACAAAATTTAATCTAAAGATGCAACTTATCTAAGCCAAAAGAGAATGTGGAAAGTTGAATTCTAATCTAGGGAAGTTTGAAAGATCTCAAGTCTCTATGTCAAGTTACTATGTCAATTAGGTATGAAGTTTGTATTTCAAAGGATAAAACCTTAATTTTTCTAAGTGTAAATAGATGCATGATAAAAGGGAAGATGTGTAACTACAATTGTTTTTCTTAGAATCGAGTGTGTAAAGTGATTATTTGTGTGGGGTTTTTCAATTTTATGATAGAATACACTTAGAAAACATTCAAAAAATAGAATGGTTGTTTGAATCTTGACTTTAGGGAGTAAAGGCTTAAGGCCAAAAAGGACAACGATTTCACTAGTATAACATAATTGCAAAAAATTGAAAATAAGTATATCCTAATTATTTAAGTAGTTGTGTATACTTAGTGTAGGCCCACCGCACAAAGTGCTAATAGCCCAAGATTGGTGTAAGACACTTTTCTTTCAAGAGTGGATAGCTAGAGGTCTAGTGACACATTACCAATATGGTAACATGCTTATCTTTTCTCTCTCCCTAGGAGGCCAAAGAAGCCAAACCCATGAATTTCTATCTCTACTCAAATGGATACCTAATGAGTAGCTTCCCAAGAACTTCTATCTCTATTCAAATGGATACCTAATGAGTAGTTTTGAGCATGATACTATACCCTACATTATGTTAAGCAATGACCAAAGGCTCCTAGGATTCTACTTAACAAAGTTTCTTAGTGGGGGGAAATCGTGAACAAAGAACTCATTTATAAGAGCCTAAGATTGAAAGGGTCTCCTCTAATATTGCCACCAAATCAAGTCTCAGTTGACCAAGGGTCTCACATCTTGGACTCAAACAATTCTAGCTACTCCTTGTGGTATAAATTTCACTCTCTCCCTTTCTATACCCCATTAGGAAACGTGGTTGAGGTCAAACCCTAGGGTGATGAGATCCCTAGGGAAGCCTCTTAATAAAAATAAAAAAGGCTATTGTGTGTTTATCATACACCCAAGATCACACAAGTACTTGTGGGGAGAGGATACACACATAACAACCTAGGATAACACAAAACATGCAAGCATACAAGACGCATAATACAAATGTTCTATAACATTAGAAAATAAAATGTGAGCTATCTAAAAAATAAAGACACATAAGATTTGGTTTATTGAATACTTTGATCAACATTCTGCAAGAAATGTATTAATAGTTTATAGTGAAGTCTCTCTCAACATCCTACAAAAAATAATATTAGTATTTTATAATGTAGTATTCTCCAATTGCTCAGCAAGATAGCTACACAAATATATTAGTAACATGAAAAAACACCTATCTAGTATGAATAAGAATGCACCAAATAATTGAAACTTAAAATTTGTACCTTTATGTTTTTCTAATTAGAAGCAACCTAATAGACGCCGAAGTGACCTAATCCAAAAGTGAACTAATAGAATAAAAAGTGCCCTAATGCACAAGAAACATGATAGAAGAAAAAGTGACCTGATAGAAGTAGAAGTGACCTGAAGTAGAAGCAAAAGAGATCTGGTGCAAAAGTCACCTAATAGAAGAAAAAATGACCTGAAAGAAGTAGAAGTGACCTGATAGAAATAGAAGTGACTTGAAAACAAAACCAAACATGTCATGAGATCCTATAGCTATTATAAACTCATAATTTCTCACACAATTCATTAGTATGAGGGATATGGTTCATGTCAAGTTCACCAAATGTGGTGTAGGGCACTTGGGTCTTTTTGTAAATAGGGGTCAAATGTTAGTATTTTGTGATATTGAGTCATTCTTTTTGTAGTAAGGTCTATTAAGACCATGTTTGATGTTGTGTGTTAGTTTTGGTCATGTGGGGTTAGTTTTGTAGGAAGTTGTCAATTTTGTAAAAAGTTGCAAAAGTTGCACTAGCAACTTTGCATTTTTGGAAGTTGAATAGTTGGGTATTTGAAAAATAGTTTGGAACCATTAGGATATGTGTGGTAATGTTTAAATATTCCTTGTGGTGGTCGAGGAAAACTTCTAATGATGATTTTGGTGATCAAGCAATAAGATATTTTACCATAGAAAAATGCCCCCTTGTCATTTTCATGGTCTTTTAGGCCTTTCTTCATGATGTTTGGTCCATTTTTCTTTAATTTAATGTTGTAATATGGCTTGAAAATGCACATTTAAGCCCTTGAAATTCAAATTATGACATCTTGTGAAGGTGTTGTGAAGTGTTGTAAGACATTTCTACACTTTTCTAAACTTTATTCATTACAATTAACCTAAAAATCACCTTTTCATCACTCATCAAGCCCTATTTTGAAGTGTTGTAAAGTTTTGTAATGAGATTTCATGCTTCTCTAGGCATAATTTCACTATTTATGCCTTTCTTATGCTTTATTTGACCCCTTTATGCCCTTATAAGCTTTAATTAAGTGTATTTTTTAATGTAAACCCAACAAACAACATTAAATGTGACTTAATTCCCGACACCCACTTTCAAGCTTGAGGTGGGACCCATTTGCCATGGGTGGCAAATGAGTCCCCCATGGGTCCAAATTCAAAAAAATTCAAATTTCCTTTCGGCTTTTTATTCAAAATCACTTGATGTAGGTTTGTGATGAGGTATCAACAAGTTACTAGGGCACAAGATTGTATAAATAACTATTTTTCTCCTCATTTTACATCTCCTACAATCTCCTAGCTCATTCATGCAATATCTTCACTTATTCAAGCATTCAAGCAGTTTACATCATCAAATCAAGCACAAATCAAACATCTTGGAGTAGCCATTGACATCACTTCAAATTTTCTTCAACAAGAGTTCAGTAAGTTGATAGCGTTTGCATGTTATTCATTTATCATTCTCTTTCATTTCATTATTTTACTAAGGGCTTGATTACTAAAGTGGGGTTTGACCAAGGAAAACCCTATTCTCTAACCCTCAACCACTTTTCCCCTCTTGCATGTATGTTTGAAGAATTTTGTATGCAAATTTAACAAGTTGAAGAGTGGTCAACAAGTTAACTACATCCTATTTCAAGCTTGGAGAAGGTATTTTGTTTGTTTTCTGTAGAATTGACTTCACTAACCTGAAAAGCGGACAACCTTAGATCTGGTGTTGTAGAATTGTCTCTTGATTTCTCAGAATTTTGGGAGAGGACTGATTCACCACTAGTGGTGAATGAGTCCCACCTTAAGGATAGAAATCCAAGTTTTTTCAAATTCTGGATCCTGACACTCATAAACTTGTTCTTGATAGTTTTCATCAAAACCAGGATTGATTTTCCATTAATGGCGAATGAGTCCCACTGGTGACTTTTTTTGATTCTAGACAACATTCAGAAGATTCTAGAATCTCCAATCTTTTCCCAAGTGCACTCTGATTCAGCTCATTTCTTTTTGTTTTGCACTTATTCATTTTGTGTTTTCCAACATTGCATAATTCTTAGGTTTTGCATACATAATCAATCTTATAGATCACTTAATTTCACTTAGTTCATCTCATTTATCCTAAATAACATCATACATTGCATAATTTGAGTGAACCTAGCTAGATCTTTTGGCCCTACTTTTTCCTTTTAGGTGAAAAACCCTAGAAGTGCTAGAAAGGATTAGGGTGCCAAAAATCTATGGTTCATTTTGGTGAACCTAATGTTTGAACACTTTGCATTTCTAATTTCCATTGCATCTTGCATCCTAGACTTCACTTGCATCAACATTCAATTAGGGTATTGTATTGTTTTTGCATCCTAGGGTTTCTCAAATTGCATTAGTGAAAGATTCATTTAGATTTCATTCTTGCATTGCATATCATTGAAAAAAATAAAAAAAATTCATCTGAATCCTTCATTGCAATCTAAAAAGAATTAGAATCACATTAAATTTTATGAAAAATACAAAAAATTATCATACTGGGACTCATTCGCCACGATGGGTGAATCAGTCCAACTACACTTTTTAAACAACATTTTTTGTCACTTTTCTGGCATTTTTCTACATTTCTATTTTTTGTAGTTACTTCTTTGTTATAGTTAGCAGAATTTCTATTATTTGCATTTTGAACTCCTAGATCACCTTGCATTTGCATTCACCCTATCTTTTATGGTACTTATATGAGTTTTTGGTGCCCTATTGATAATACTTTAGTGAGATGAAGTTCTAGACTCATGGCCTCCCATGATAACACTTTTGTTGTGGACCTTGGGATCTCAAGAGCTCCTACTCCTAGTATGGACAATGGTGCATTAGGCATGGACAATACCACTTTTATTCCTTCACCTTTCCATCCAATGAATGTTGACACACACACTAGTTCCATTCTGCAAGAAAAAGTCAATAATATTCATGAGGATTTTTCACACTTACAACAAGACTTGTCCCTTGAAAACATTTCCACCACTGCCATACCCGCGATAGAAAACCTTCATCATTTGATTGAAAGTGATGATGGCTTACAAGTTATGAAAATAATTTCCAAGATCTACAATAAACATGCCTCTTCCACTTCCCAATCCGCAAACATTCTTGTAAGCCAAGGAGGACCTCACATTCTTCCCCCTTCAACCATAACATCCATACCCACTTATACCACTCCTCAAGTTACAACAACTATGCAATAGGTTAGTCATGTGGCTCCTTCTTTCACAATTCCAACTAGCATTCCTAGTTCTCTTGTGGCATCGCAAGTCTCCTCCACCACCTTCACCCCTCTTAGTGTTCCTTTCACTTCCCTTAACATTACATATACTCCATCACCATTTTCTCTTGCACCTCAAACCACTTACCCCAACCCTATCATTACACAACTCCTTAACACCATTTCATCTATGCAAAAACAAATTTCCATCATTAGCCAAGGTCAAAATGCTCCACCCACATATCACGTTCGTAGCATCCCCTTATGTTGGACTCAAGCAACACTGAGAGGGGGGATGAATTAGTGTTGTTCAATTTTAATTTTATTAATCTATTCTCTCAAGTGCCAAAAACATTCAATCAAAAGAAAGATACATGAGCATAGAACAATAAGCCACAACACCATAACACAAGGATTTTTATGTGGAGACCCAGTTAAGGGAAAAACCACAGTGGAGGTCAATCCACAATTTGAGTACTCAAAATATAAGTGTTTAACAAAATGGGAATGCAATTGCATTCAGACACGCTTCCTAGAGCTCACTGCTCAAAATCAAGAAGGCTCACTTCCTTACAAAAGATTTGGATTACAACAAAATGTTGAACTGACAAAGTAGCATCTACAAATTCCTGATTACAATTCTGGTTAGGCTCATAGATCAGATTTTGAACCTTCTGTGTGATTCTGCACTTCGCTCTATTCTAACTCAATTCGCTTCACAAAATTCTCTTCTGCACAAGAGAAATCACTCAGTTGCTCCTCTAATATTTGCAACATACATCAACACATATTGAACACCACACATACACATCAAAATGAATTAACTGATCTCTTATATATATCCGCTACCAAGGATTCAATCGCTATATGTTAGCTTCAATAGAAATAGAAAATATTTTCCAACTGTCAGCTCAAATCATGAACAATATTTAATGTGCATCCACTAAACTCAGCCATAGCATATTTAGGACCCAAAAAAAAAAATCTCCAACAGAAAAATACTTCAAACAATTTCACCTTAAACGTTGGTAACACCCAACATTCACCTAGTCTGCTTTCATAAATTGATGAACAAAAAATCGAATGACCAAATCTCCTAGCTCATACACCACTTGATGCGACAACACAAAAATAAAAAATAAGACATTTCATATACCCTATTACCTTCCCTAAGATCCACAACCAAAAATGACAGACTGGTAATGCAAACCACTTAACAGATTCAACTTCAGCTAGATACCTTATTCTTCACTCTATCTTTTGGTATGATTAGATACTAAAGTGTAGATCGGATCAATGACTTAGGTTGCCATTAATGACAACACTAGAAGCCATATGCCAACAATATCCCCCTTTGGAATTGATGGAAACAATTAGTGAAAAATGACTAAGTGTAGGTACCTTCAAAACTTCAAAAAGCCATAGCTGACAAAACTCAACAAAACTCCCCCTATGTTTGATAAGACATTTTCCACTGTTCTCTCTCCCCCTTTGACATCAATGACAAAAAGATAAAAATATTTTATTTCTCCCCTTATGAAGTGTAACCAAAAACTTACTTTCCAAAAATTTGAAGAAATACAACCACTATTTGAAGATTATTTTATACTTTTCCTTCATCTCCAGAAGAAACTTCTTCCATGCTTCCACTGCAATCCCGATGATTATGATCATGCTATTGTTTTCAAATGTCTAGTTGATAATTTTGATGAAGGATTTTAGAATGGTAAAGGCTTCTTCCAATACTTCTCCCTTCCTTAGTATCTCAATTAGTTGTTCTAGCCTGCATTTTGTTATGTCCTTCACTTTCCAAAAGGTGTCCACAATCCTATTCCTGGTGTTCTCAACATTTGTATGCTCTGTCTATAATTCTTGGATCCTTCTCTTAGTTACACCATCATGATCCTGAAGCATGTTAAAGTCTTGTCCAATATTGTTCAGCACTGTCTCAATTTGTTCCAGATTTTCTTTGTACTTTCTAATTGCATGAGGCCACCGAAGATAGTAGTTATAGATGTTGTTTGTTGTTCTTATGCATTGCCTTAGTTGATTCACGTGCCTTTTTAACTTGGTAAGTGACAATCTGTATTGCTTCTTTAGGTGTAGGATCATTTATTCTTCTTCTTTATTCTGAGACTCGGAGTCCATGATTTCCTTGATGCATTTAATAATTTCTTCTAGCAATGTATTCTGCAAACTCTCCAATTTGATATGATTGTGCACAAAATGATCACTTAGTATGCTTAAGATCATGTCTTGCTCATATGAAGATCTCATAGACCATAAGTTTGCAATTTTCTACATTTCACCCTCCTTATGAATAAGTTATAATAGCTCTTCTTTGGTTAGATCACCTTCTTCTTCACTTCCTTTTGTTATTTCCTTTTCTTGTTCTAGTTCGTCTATTTCTAGTTATTTTCCAAGAGTATCCTCAGTTTCCTTATTAGATTCCTCATCTAGTATGTCCACAATCACTTGTTCTTTTCCTTTCCCTTCAACTTTTGAAGTCTTGAATGTTGGTGTAGTACAGATAACAATTTCCTTTGCTCTTCTCTTCTTTCTCTCTATCTCACCAGAGGAGGAACCAACTTCAAGTGCCCTAACTTTTCTGGATACCCTATGTTCTCAGTCATCAAACAAAAAATTCTACAGAATTTCAACTCAACATAATACTCTTTCCAACTCTTTCAATAGCATCTAAAGATCATCAGTGCAACCACTACACTCATCCACATTCTAGTGTCAACTACCGGCAAGGGGTTTGAAAGATTTTCTTGACAACTCCCCCTAGGCTAGAGGCCTAAAACTAATTCCTGGAGGAATTACCAAAAGCAGGTTTTGGTGCTAGATCATTTCCTGCAATAGAGGAACTCTTTTTCACCCATGTCTTCTTCATTTGATCTCTTATTTCATCCACTATCACTTTCCCTTTTCCTTTATCATCTTTCTACATATTTATGCCTTTGTATGCCTAACCTCTTCTATCCATATTCTTGTTTCCATAGATTCTTGCATTGTGACCGTATTTATTGCAATTGAAACACACAACATTTCCATGTCCAGACTAGTCACTCCATTGATTTCTTCTTGATCTACACTAGTTAGAAATATTCCCAAATCTTCCATAGGCATAAAATTTAACATTCCTTCTATTAACATAGTTTTTTGACATATTTCTACATTCAATTGACTTATGACCAAACTTGTTGCAATTGAAACACTGACTGGGGAATGATGGATCACTAGATTTCATTTTACTTCTACATTGAGTATCCATATGACCAAATTTATTGCAAGGAAAATAGTATCCGTTAAACTTTTGAGCATTAGGTTGTCTTATGAGATGCCTTTTTGCTTGGTCCATTTGACTTCCTTTCCTGAAATTCCTTTGTCTAGATCCGAAACTCACTCCTTTTTCATATCCAAGACCTTGCTTATCATTTCCATTCTTTTTTCCTTGAGTCAACTCATCAAGCTTAACTGTGCTAATCTTGAATTCCTCCTTGTATTCATTTGGAGTAGTAAGTTCATCCCTAAGGATAACAATCTATTTTTCAAGCTCTTCTTCATTGTTTCTAGATTGTTGCAGTTCAATCTCCAACTTAATGAATTCTCCATTAATTCTGCTACATTCATTAGATTTCTCTTTTAGGGACTGGGCAAGATTTTCTTCATTCTTCTTTATTTCTTCAATCTCCTTAGTCAGCTTCAACACCATAGATTCTATCTCATGCTTTAGGGTAGCATTGTCTCTAGCAAGCTTTTCACATTCTTCAATTATTTCCTTCAAGGTTTGATTTAGGTGAACATCATCCATGCTTTTTCTCTCTTTCTACTTAATCTAATCACATAGATCCTTTCTCTTCTCTCTAGACTTAATAATCTGATCCTTAAACTTCTAAATGAATTTCTTAGCATCCTTAAGATTTGCTTTCAATTCCTGGACTTCTACTTTAGACTGATAAAGATCATCAAGTGCCACCAAAAGTTGTTTCTAAAGACTACCAGAGTCCATTACATTCCAAGATCCACCTCAAGCTATTAAACTTCTTTTGAGGAACTTAGCTCTGATACCAATTGTTGGACTCAAGCAACACTGAGAGGGGGGGTGAATCAATGTTGTGCAATTTTAACCTTATTAATCAGTTCTCTCAAGTGCCTAAAACATTCAATCAAAAGAAAGATGCATGAACATTGAGCAATAAGCCACAACACCATAACACAAGGTTTTTTACATGGAAACCCGATTAAGGGAAAAACCATGGTGGAGGTCAATCCATAATTTGAGTACTCAAAATATAAGTGTTTAACAAAATGGGAATGCACTTGCATTTAGGCACACTGCCTAAAGCTCACTGCTCAAAATTAGGAAGGTTCACTGCGTTACAAAAGATTTGGATTACAAAAAAAGGTTGAACTGAGAAAGTAGCATCTACATATGCTTGATTATAGTTTCTATTAGGCTCATAGATCATATTCTAAACCTTCTATTTGATTCTACACTTCACTTTGTTTTGTCTCAATTCGCTTCACAAAATTCTCTTCTGCATAGGAGAAATCACTCAACTTGTCCTCTGATATTTGCAACATGCATCAACACATATCGAACACCACACATACACATCAAAATGAATTAACCAATCTCTTATATATATATATCTGCTACCAAGGATTCAATCGCTATATGTTAGCTTCAATGGAAATAGAAAATATTTTCCAACTATTGGCTCAAATCATGAACAATATTTAATGTGCATCCACCAAAGTTGACCATAGCATAGTTAGGATCCAAAACAAAAATCTCCAATAGAAAAATACTTCAAATAATTTTTCCTTAAACGTCTACAACACCCAACATTCACCTAGTAAACTTTCATACATTGATGAATAGAAAATCAAATGACCGGATCTCCTAGCTCGTACACCAATTAATGCGACAACACAAAACTCAAAAATAAGAAATTTCATATACCCAACTACCTTCCTTGAGATCCACGACCAAAACTGATAGACTGGTAATGTAGACCACTTGACAGATTCATCTTCTACTGGATACCCTATTCTTCACTCTATCTTTTGGTATGATTAGATGCTAAAGTGTGGACTGGATCAATGACTTAGGTTGCCATCATTGACAACACTAGAAGCCATATGCCAACACATTATCCTTAGAAATATTACACACCCTAATGCCACAAGGGATAGAAATGCCTAGATTTGAGAAGTATGGAGGTAATGGAGACCCTATCAACCATGTCAATGCTTATATGACTTTATGCAGTGATTTTGTCCTTGATGATAAAATCGTAGCCAAATGTTTTCCTAGGACCTTGAAAGATAATGCATTAGAGTGGTTTTCAAACTTTCCCAAACATTCCATTTGATCATTTAATGAATTGGTGGATGCTTTTATAAGTCACTTCCAAGTTCATATGACTCCTAAAAAGATGATGGTTGACCTAGTGAGATGTAGACAAAACACAAACAAAAAATTAACTGATTTCATTTCACAATACCATTCATTATATGCCCAAATTGATGTCAAGATTCTTGATGCACATTTGCAGAAGTTGTTTATCAAAAACTTGCACACAAACCTTCAAGATAAATTAACTATGATGAAATTCCCCTCGTTCATGCACTTATGTACAACCTTATGTGACTATCACAACTCGGCTTCTAGTTGTGATTCAAATTCCATTTCTAACTGAGCTGAGAAATCTAAACCACAAAACCAAAACAACACACAAAACTTTCAAAAACCAAATCGAGGTTTTTTACAGTTCAATCTACCTCCTCAACTATAAACTTAGCCTATTCCAAATCAAGTGGAAGTTGTTAAAGAAGTGGTGCCTTATACCTATGGATACCTAAAGAGACAATTCACTACCTTACCTAATACCCTCCATAATATAATGAATCAATTTCTTCAACAAAAAATGATCACTTTGGCTACTATTAAACCACTTGATACCACCGATCCCTTACCACCCATGTCACTTTGATTTCCAAAATGGAAATGACACCAAACAATGTATGCGTCTAAAACATTTAGTTCAAGACCTCATTGATTCAGGTTGTTTGTCCATTGTGGGTGTTAGTGATCAAGGAAATAAGTCCATTGCACCCCTTAACTAGAATTTACAAATTTTCACCAACCGCATGCCTAAACAAAAATTTCATTTGTCAAAGCTAGTGAACCGTCAAACACTAATGTAATGAATGTTGATACAAATAATGAACAACATGATATAACTCCCAATGTTACCCAAGTTAATCCTATGGATGAACTTGTGGGTGTGATAGATGTTATCCCTTGTAAGGGCCCAACCAACAAAACTCTTGATATCACTTTTTTTTCTAAAGATATACTTCAAAAGCTTCCTCATGGTCCTCTTTAAATAGCCAAAAAAATCTATGATAATCCCACCAATGGGATATTAATAGATCTTTCTTGTGGAAAGAATATGATCACAGAAGAGTTTCCTATATTCCATGAGCTTTATCAAGAAGAATATGATAAACCAACTGCATGGATTAAAACAAATACTGGTTTTGCATACCCTACGATCAAATTGATCATGCTCCCATTACAAATAGGACCCAAAACCTTGGATGTAACATTTTCTATCATTTCACAATCAGATCAATTTCGTTTATGGCTAGGCCACCCTTGGCTTTGCTTAATGAAAGTGGTCCCTTCTATTGTTCATAAGTGTTTGAAGTTTCCACATGGCAATGAAATATTTACCATACACCTAGTGGATTTAACCTATTATCTTCTAAAGGTAATTTCTCTTTAGAAGCCTTTTGGCTTGGACCTATAGAACCCATTACCCCTCGTAAAGATTTCTTTTTCATCACCTATCAAAAGTTCAAAGCCAACAAATAGCCAAGTTGTCTCTTCATAACCAGTCCCTATCCACTTCCGCTCCTCCCATCATAGATGAAATGATGCTTCCACCTGCACCTTAATATGAACCAGCAAAGCAACCTCCTCAACAACCAAAAACAAACACTTCACCTTCATCATCGAAATGACCCAAAGAAAGTGAAACCAATCCCATCATGCCCCGTTACATTAAGCAAGTATATAAAGCTAAAGAGAAAGTGATTGACCCATGCTCTTCAGTTTCTTCTATTCTTCCCCCTCCAAAAGAAAAGGAACCTATGATGACTCAATCCACTCTTACACTGCAACAACTTCAAAATAGAATTAAATGAAACCATGGTGCTAGGGAGCATATGCATCATCGTCATCTCCTTGCTCACCAATCACGAATGAAAGAAAACAAAGAAAACCAACCTCCACCTTTGATAGAATTAATAGATGATCACCATCCTTTTCCTGACCCACCACAAGATAATACAGTCCAAGCCTTGCAACAAAATGATCTAATCCAACAGCCATAACTTTTAATACATCCTTCTTTGGAAATAACCCTTTGTCCTCCCATCATAATCAACCTTGATTATGATGATGACAATGAGGATATTTCCAAAATTGATGAAGAAGTGCATAATGATTTAAACTCTCTATTCTCATCTGCCATGAGATTAAATGATAAATATTCTCAACCAAGTGAAGAACCTCGTACATCTCTTATTTCGGCACTTGCAATCCTTCCTTTGGATAGTCAACCACCCTCATAATACACCGAACATGATTTGGAGGTGGATGACTTGTTAGATGGTTGACTTGCATTTTCCTAGCTAGCCTTTTGCATATTTCTTTTATTTTTCTCATGCTTTTGCAATTTTATGTGTGTATCATGTTCTCCCATAATGTGTGTGTGATTTTCCCTCTCTTTATACACTTCTTCTATTCGTACCTCTATTCTTCTATATGTCATGCATTCATTGTTTCACCTTTTTTTTGTTTTCCTTTTGGGGATGACGTAAATCATTGAGATGCCCTATGTCTCTTCCATGTTGACCCAAATGGTCCCTTTTCCTTTTTAATTTGTATTTTTCTTGTGTTTTCCTTTTGTGGATGATGCAAGGCATCGAGACTGAAATGTCTCCTTTATGTTGACCCAAAATATTTTTCCTTTTCTTTTTCCTTTTCATTTTCCTTTCACTTGTGTTTTCCTCTTAGGGATGACACAAGGTGTTGAGATAGCAATGTCTCGTCCATTTTGACCCAAAATGGACTTTATTTTTCCTTTATTTTTTCTCTCTTTGTGTCATTCTTCTAGTTTTATGTATTCGGGGAATGATGATAGTTTCGAGCTGTGTCATAAAAACATTACAAAAATGAACATATTGACCCCAAATCCATAGATCCCTTATGTGTTTGGTGTGTTCCTTTCTAGGGGGCAACTCCCTTTCTTTTGTTTTCCTTTTTCATTCACATGATGTAGCCTTACTCAAAAACATATGACTTGGCATAGGGCTTTCCAAGTTGGCTATCACGTCTTGTTTTCTTTTTGCATTTTCTTTTTCGCTACTTTAAAGTAATTGCTCATAGAATGGTGTGTAGAAATTCCTTTAAAGTGGGGGGCATACATTACCATTAATCCATTTTCATTTTTGGTTCCTAGTGTAGCTTTGTCATTCATATGATGTGTTTCATCACTTTGTGGATGACACTAGGTGTGATGTCCTTCATAAGTGTGATCTATCCTAACATATTACATTCCTCTTGGTCACTTGATGCGACACACTACATCTTGAAGCAAGAGGATTAACACACACACCCCCTTTTAATACAACTATTCTCAACAAAATAAAATGCATTGAAAATGCAACAAATCAGATTTAAAAATCTGCAACATGAACACTTGATTGTTCATTCATAATCTCCAAAAAACCATCACAATAACTTCTCCAAATTGACAATACAAATGGTGCATCCTCATGGGCTGATAATAATAGTCTCAAAACTAATATAAAACTGATGTACAACAGAAAAATAATTTAAAATACAACAATAATTTCATTCTTTCAAATCTTCTACCAAAAACTGTGAAACAAGATCATCAAACACTTGCAAACTTCAATACAAAATATGCAACAACTCAATCATGGATTCTTAAATCCATTTGATGCTATTCCTTCACTTCCAAACCTTCCAAAAAATTCATACCAAATGATTTCTCCTTCCCTCAACTCTCACCAAACTTCCCCTACAAAATCCCTCTTCTCTTCTCATATTCCCCTTCTTTTCACAAGCTGATTTTCTGCAGTTTTTCTTGTGCAACTCTCAGGAGAAACCTGCAAGTTCTTTCTCCAAAATTGCTGCTATTGCTTGCTTCTCTTTGAATACATTAAAGAATCCATTTTATATAGATTAAAACTTTTTTG
Source organism: Sequoia sempervirens (assembly GCA_007258455.2). NCBI lineage: Eukaryota > Viridiplantae > Streptophyta > Pinopsida > Cupressales > Cupressaceae > Sequoia > Sequoia sempervirens. Next base: position 145,435,008 of record VDFB02353493.1, on the reverse strand, counting down.
AGATACCAAAATAGGTACCCCAAATCTTCTCTTTCATTTCCCTTCAATTGTATTTTCAGAAATTCCTCAATTTGTGTTAAAATTCATCATTAAATGCTTCCAACTATGGAACACAAAGTTGCTGCACCATATTCCACAACTTGATATTGTAAATGCCTCATAAAAATCAATAAAATCATGACCCAAGTTGTGCTCATTCACATTGATTTGAATACTGAAGTCATTCATTGATTTTTCCCAAAAACACTAGCTTTTATGCATTAAAGCAAAAATCTGTTTTTCTTATCTTGGGTGTCCACTCTCCCCATCCCTATTTTTTAGGGATTTTGGAATCTCAAAAATAATATTTTAAATGGAATAGAAAGTCTCTAAAAATCCTATTCCAAATTTTCCAATTTTGAATTTCAAACTCCAAAATTACCTCCTACACTTTTTCTCAATCCAAAAATGCAATATTTAAATAAAGACCAATTATTTAATAAATTATTTTGGCCTCAACATTGCAATTTATTTACCTATTGCATAATTAAACTAAACCTTAGGAAATTAAAAATTAAATAATTTCTTTTTGGTTGATGAGGATAGCCCTTTGACCATGGATGCTCCTGCATCAAATACCCACAGTAGAAAAAAAATATTTCATGACCTGCACTTAAGAAATATTTATAGAACCTGTGCTTGTCTTGGATCCACCTCTCTTCTTTGTCCACTAGTATTTCTTTTTTCACCAATTTCTGCAACTTCACAACATTATCCTCTTTCATCTTTACTCCTCTACCCTCTATTGTTGGTTTACTTTCTCCCACTCTTTCCACCATTTCTTCTTCATGAAATTTTATTTTTTCAATGCCTTATGTAAAACACAACATCACTACAATCTGATTTCTTTTACTCAAAACCACATTAGTACCATTATCAAGAGACTCATTTTCCATTCCTCCTAACAAGGAATCATAGTCACAAATCAAAACATCTTCATGTCCACTATTCTCTAACAACAATTTACCAGAAAACTTTTCATTTACTTCACTTTACACTTCCCCAATTTAACTTCATCAAATTGATCTACTGGTGCAATAAAATACTCTATTTCTACATTCTTATTGTCATCAAAGTAAACACCAAAATCTGATTTTACCTCACTTTTACCTACAAACTTCATCTCACCTGAGATTAACTCATCCCATTCTCTTTCAATTGCTGCCATTCGCATCAATAAATCATCCCCTTCACTTTCTTCTATGTCCTTCAAAGGACACTCTTTGGCTGCAACTTCATCATAATCACATTCATCTTCATAGAAATATTTATCAAAAATGAATTTTTCCTTTGTATCTTCCACTGCTACAAATTTTTCTTCCCTTGCAATAATTTGATCCCATTCTCCTTCAATCTGAATAAGTAAATCATCCTTCTCAACTTCATACGTGTTCTTTAAAGAACTCTCTTCTACTATTGCAATCATGATAGTCTCATCCTCCAGGTCTTCCAATAGACATCCCTCTTCAGGTTCATCAATCTCTTTGAGCTCATACTCTTCTTCTTCGTCAGTGTCGCATGCATGACACTTTGTTACTTCTTCTTTCTTTCTTGTAGTCAAAACATCATTAGAAAGATAAAACTTATCTTCAACTCTTCTCTCCTCTTGTTTCCTCCTTTCAATCTCATCCCTCAATTCATTTATTTGTTGTTGCAACCTTATCATTTCTCTTTCTCTGAATCTCCTTTTTATTACCTCTAGTCTGGCAATCCTTAGAATCCATCTAATGATAATTCCTTTTCTTCTTTCCATTTTCCAGGCTTCTCAAATCCTCAACAACACAAATTTTCAAAACCCTCAGGTTCTCCACATGTAAACTATCTCACATTCAATGATCTGTTTACAAAATCTTCACTCTCAAGATCTACTGGCTTCAACCCACACTCACAGGTCCTGATGCAACTGCCTCACGTTCGGCGCTCTGTTACAGACTCAGGAACTTCTACTCTGAAGCCACTGAAGTAGGAGGATTAACACACATACTCCCTTTTCATACAACTATTCTCAACAAAATAAAATGCATTGAAAATGCAACAAATCAGATTTAAAAATCTGCAACATGAACACTTGATTGTCCATTCATAATCTCCAAAAAAACATCACAATAACTTCTCCAAATTGATAATACAAATGGTGCAGCCTCATGGGCTGATAATAATAGTCTTAAAACTAATATAAAACTGATGTAAAACAGAAAAATAATTTAAAATACAACAAGAATTTCATTCTTTCAAATCTTCTACCAAAAACTGTGAAACAAGATCATGAAACACTTGCAAACTTCAATACAAAATCTACAACAACTCAATCATGGATTCTTAAATCCATTTGCTGCTATTCCTTCACTTCCAAACCTGCAAAAACATTCATACCAAACTAATTTTTCCTTCCCTCAACTCTCACCAAACTTCCCCTACAAAATCCCTCTTCTCTTCTCAGATTCCCCTTCTTTTCACAAGCTGATTTTCTGCAGTTTTTCTTGTGCAACTCTAAGGAGAAACCTGCAAGTTCTTTCTCCAAAATTGCTGCTATTGCTTACTTCTCTTTGAATACATTAAAGAATCCATTTTATATATATTAAAACATTTTTCAGATACCAAAATAGGTACCCCAAATCTTCTCTTCCATTTTCCTTCAATTGTATTTTGAGAAATTCCTTAATTTGTGCTAAAATTTATCATTAAATGCTTCCAACTATGGAACCTTAAGTTGCTGCACCATATTCCACTACTTGCTATTGTAAATGCCTCATAAAAATCAATAAAATCATGACCCAAGTTGTGCTCATTCACATTGATTTGAATACTAAAGTCATTCATTAATTTTTCCCAAAAACACTAGCTTTTATGCATTAAAGCAAAAATCTGTTTTTCTTATCTTGGGTGTCCACTCTCCCCATCCCTATTTTTTAGGGATTTTGGAATCTCAAAAATAATATTTTAAATGGAATAGAAAGTCTCCAAAAATCCTATTCCAAATTTTCCAATTTTGAATTTCAAACTCCAAAATTACCTCCTACACTTTTTCTCAATCCAAAAATGCAATATTTAAATAAAGACCAATTATTTAATAAATTATTTTGGCCTCAACATTGCAATTTATTTACCTATTGCATAATTAAACTAAACCTTAGGAAATTAAAAATTAAATAATTTCTTTTTGGTTGATGAGGATAGCCCTTTGACCATGGATGCTCCTGCATCACATCCCCTAAGTTGTGAATATCTTATTCTTTGATTGGTCCTCTCTTGGAGACATTAGAGACAAATTTCCCTAAGTGATTGACCTTGCATGAACTTAAGAAGACTCCTTTGAACATTTTTTTTTACTTTTTACATTTTGCACTTTTTCCACCTTGAATAATGCAACTTGCATGCATGTGGTACCTTCCTCTTTGTTCATGAGTTATAACCATACAAAGCTTTGCTTGTCTCATGAAGCATGGACCAAAATTTTCCATTGTGGCACCTTGTTAAAGTTATTAGGAGGTATAACCTTGATATTGTTGAGCAGGAATCCTATCTAGTGACACGACTTTCCCCATAGCCACCTTTTTATTTTTCAATACATACCAACTAGTGTATGTATCTCAGCTTTCAGGCATTCTCACCCAATGGACCACTATGAGTTTTGTTTCCCCAAAGTGAGCATGCATTCTTTTCTTTTTTTCAAACAATCAACCTAGATCTAATCTACAACTAGTTGGACAGACAATCGAAGCTTCATCCTTTTCTTTTCTTTCATTTCAACACTTTTGTGTTCCTTTGTTCTTATGTTTAGTTTGCTATGGTATATTCATCCTATGGGCTTGATCATCCCTCTTGATTGTTGTAATTCCATATTTCTAACATAATTGCATTTGGACCCTCTCTCTCGATGTTCCTGGCTACTTTAGTGTGAGTTTGAAGCAATTTCATCCTCTCACTAAAGTGGGGGCTAAATGCACCATAGAAAAATGGCCCCTTATCATTTTCATGGTCTTTTAGGCCTTTCTTCAAGATTTTTGGTCCATTTTTCTTTGATTTAATGTTGTAATATGGCTTGAACATGCACATTTAGGCCCTTGAAATTTAAATTATGACTTCTTGTGAAGGTGTTGTAAAATATTTCTACACTTTTATAGAATCTATTCATTACAATTCACCTAAAAATCACCTTTTCATCACTCATCAAGTCTTCTTTTGAAGTGTTGTAAAGTCTTGTAATAATATTTCATGCTTCTCTAAGCAAAATTTCATTATTTACACCTCTCTTATGCTTTGTTTGACCCCTTTATGCCCTTATAAGCTTTAATTAAGTTTATTTTTTAATGTAAAATTGACAAACAACATTAAATGTGACTTAATTCTCGACACCCACTTTCAAGCTTGAGGTGGGACCCATTCACCATGGGTGGTAAATGAGTCTCCCTTGGCTCCAAATTCAAAAAATTTCAAAATTCCTTTTGGCTTTTTATTCAAAATCATTTGATGTTGGTCTATGATGAGGTATCAATGGGTTACTAAGGCACAAGATTGTATAAATAAGTGTTTTTCTCCTCATTTTACATCTACAATATCCTAGCTCATTCATGCAATATCTTCACTTATTCAAGCATTCAAGCACTTTACATCATCAAATCAAGCACAAATCAAACATCTTGGAGTAGCCATTGACATTGCTTTAGATTTTCTTCAACAAGGGTTTGGTAAGCTGATAGAATTTGCATGTTATTCATTTATCATTATCTTTCATTTCATTATTTAATTAAGGGTTTTATTACCAAAGTGGGGTTTGATGAAGGCAAACCCCTATTCTCTAACCCTCAACCATTTTCCCCCTCTTGCATGTATGTTTGTAGACTTTTGTATGCAGATTTAACAAGCATTTAGGTGTTGAAGAGTGGTCAACAAGTAAACAAGGTGTTTCAAGTCAACTACATCCTATTTCAAGCTTGGAGAAGGTATTCTATCATTTTTTGCAAAATTGACTTCAGCAACCCGACAAGCAGATAACCTCAGATCTGGTGTTGCAGAATTGTCCCCTGATTTCTCAAAATTTTGGGAGAGGACTGATTTACCACTAGTGGTGAATGAGTCCCACCTTAAGTTTAGAAATCCAAGTTTTGTCAAATTCTAGATCCTGACACTCAAAAACCTATTCCTAACAATTTTCATCAGAAGTAGGACTAATTTTCCATCAATGGTGAATGAGTCCCACTGGTGCTTTTCTGTGATTCTAGATAGCATCCAGAGGATTCCAGAATCTCCAATCTCTACCTAGGTGCACTTTGATTCAGCTCATTTCTTTCTATTTTTCACTTATGCATTCTTAGTTCATTTTTTTCATTTCACATTATGTTTTCCAACTGTATACACATAAAAATGGTCATGTCTATAATCCTGGCAATTAATTAAATATTTATTATTTAGTTAATTTATCTAAAAGTCCTCTACATATGATTAAATTTAATCAATTTAATTATACTATTCATTCATCTTATTTCTTCTTCCGTAATTAAATAAATTTACTTTATTTAATTATTTTCATACGTCCACTTAATTAATTAAATAAATACATATTATTTATTTAAATTAATTATCATTGTTTGAATTTAAATTAAATCTTTTGATTTAATTAAGTTTAAATATTGCCCTTTCTTCTATTTTAAATTCTTCTTCTAATTAATTAAATATTTCATTTAATTAATTTCATAAAAGTGATTTAATTAAATAAACTTTATTTAATTAAAGGATCTTGTGCTTTCTTTCTAAATTACAATTAGATATTTTATTTAATTGTGAAATCTTCTGTTTTCTTCTCATATGATAATTAAATATTTTATTTAAATATGAGATCTTCTGCTTTTTTCAAAAAAATCCTGATTAAAGCTTTCTTCTTATCACAAACTTTCTTCTGCTTTTAAAAGCTTAATTAAATATTTCATTTAATTAAGAAAAAGCTGAATATCATCCACAAATAAATGATTGAATTTTTAATTCATTATTTATCAGCTTTTAAATCTTTCTTTTATTCTTTTAAAGAAAGATGATTTCTTATCTTCTTATCTTCTTCTCTTTTATAAAAATAGAAAAATCTTGTTTTCAAGTTTTCTTCTATTTTCTCTTCAGTTTCTTCCTTCTTCAGCCATTCGATCTGCCAGGAATTATTATAGCCGTCAATCAAGACAGCCAATCAGAATCATTCGAAAAACTCTATAAATACCTATGTGAATCTAAGCATTGATAATAGGCAATTAATTAGAGTTCATGCATTTAATTCATTTAGCATTCTACTATCATAGCATCATGTTTACTTCAATCATCTTAGTCTTATTTCATATCATAGCTTAATCTTGCATCATGCATCATATTTAAATCTCGTTCTTTAGTAAGACAATTTGTTGAGGCTAGCCTACAAATCTGAGAGCAAAAGCTGGAATCAACAAAAACACTGAAGATAGAGGACAATAGGACGACAATCGAAGTAGAATATTGAGTTTGCATTTACTTATCTTTTATGTTCTGTTTTGATACAATGTCTTATTGGTGTGCTTGAATAGTATTTCTTTCAATTCATTTACACATATTATTTTCGATCACACATTTCTGGCACCCACCGTGGGGCCATTGCTCCCATTTTAGACTTCTTTCTTGCAGATTTTCTTGCAGGTTTTCTTGCAGGTTTTATGACATTCGGCAGTGCATCTGGGAGATCCAAAAATTTTCCATTTTGCAGGTACTTTAGCACATCTGAAGACTGTTTCGACACATATGGGAATTTCTGAAGAGCATTTAGGAAACAAAGTGGCACATATGGGAATTTCTGAAGAGCATTTAGGAGTTTGATTACCGCATATAGGACATCATTTAGTGCATTTAAATCTGTTTGGAAATTATTATTTTAAAAAAATTGCATTTTAGTTTAGCGCATCTAGCGTCTGTTCTCGCGCATCCAGGTTCTATTTTTACGCACTTGGGTTTTGTTATTGCGTACTTGGGTTCTGTTATTGCGCATTTGGGTTCTGTTTTTGTGTATCTGGGTTCTGTTCTTGCGCATCTAAGTTCCATTCTTGCGCATATGAGTTCTATTCTTGCGCATCTGGGTAACAGAGTCGCGCATCTGGGTTGTAACAGAGATTCTGAGTTTGACGCCTTCCGCAGACAGAATTTCTTTCTTTTTTTCTTGCTAGTTTTAAAATGAATCAATCTAGGGTAGCCACCGCATCTTTATTATGTAGTTAAAATGAATCCTATGTTTGTTGTGAAGCAAAATCTTCACTTAGATTAGATCATTTTTTATTTTGGTGCACCTAAAATGAATCTGTCTACTCTTCTTGATTGTGTTTGAAAGTGGTAGGTGACTATGCTCTCACCCTATGCAAACTAGGTGATTAGAAAGCCAGACCCACTTTTCCCTGTGTAACCTTGACTTGATAATCGAAGTATCCTCTCCCCTTGCGCACTTGTGCGATCCTGGGTGTAAGAGAAATGGTTATTGACTCTAGAAATTGGGCCTACCTGGGGATTTCATGACCTCAACGCGACTCAAACCAGCAATAGAGCTAAGGCCAAGCTACCCCCGACCAGTATATAAATGTAAACCTTAAGGGAAAACCTAAGGTTGCTTGTGCGGATGTGTCATACGGACGGAGTTATACTCCCTTTAACCCTGTTGAGCTTAACCTCTTTAGGCTGGAGTGCCACCGGCCCCATGTATGGCCACTCGAACGGGGGTCCCGAACTAAATACCATTGTTTAGAAAGCCAAAAACCTTCTATCTGCTAGTCCAGCACCGGTTGGTGTGAAGCCTTCCACACTTTCGCAGTCTGTAGTAGAGGTGATCAATCCACCATGGGAGTTTCATGGGGGTTGGAAGCTTGGTTGGCCTGAGAAGAGAGTGCACTGTAAGGGGGAGCCCGTGCAACCAAGCTTCTGAATTCACACGCTACTGATATGCGGTTGGGGAAACCCATGTGGAATCTAGCGGATATTGTCTTGGCCTAACTTAAGTTGTGCTTGTCTTATTCTCTGCTTGGTTACGATCAACTTAAATCAGACTGTTTGCTGTGTTTTTCAAGAACATTAATTCAAATAAAGGATCATCCAAAACAAATATGAAAAACTTCAGCTGAAAATTTTCAAAATTGGTCAAAAAACTGTCTTTGAAAAACTGTTTTAGCACATCTAGGAAAAACTATAGCGCATATACAAACTGTTCTGGCACATTCACTAGCTATTTCGGTGCATCTGAGTCATTTTCTAGCACATTTAGGGACTGTTTTAATGCATATGCTTCTTGGTTCAGCACATCTCGGGTCTGTTTATGCACATTCAAGGTATTCTGCAATGCATTTAACTTTTTCTCCAGCGCATATGCCTTTTTCTGCAGCGCATTTAGGGAGCAGAATAGGGCTTTTGGTTGATGTCAAAAATTTTTACACATGCCCAAATTTCTGACATTTCTCTCCCATGTTGAGGAAGTGGAAATCAACCAAGTTCGTCAAGAAATCAGTCTTCAATAGGATCAAGAAGCCCAAAACGAACTTAAGTTACAAGAAAACTTTAGACCGTAGAGAATTTTTGTATAAGAGTCGACACGTCTTGCTCCATTATCGCAAATTTCTCCATAGATACCAAGACTACATTAGAGGATTCACTAACAATTACGCTATAGAACCTTTAGCTACTCAAGCTTATTATCAAAGATTAGCGTTATCTCAACATCACAATCTTAATCAACCTATTGAGTTTGAGAATATACCACAACCTTCGATTGAATATTCAACGCATCCTAGTCAAATCCTTCAGTGACCTTTGATCATATCATAGGATTCCTTTCATATGCCTGTTTTTACAAGATCTCAATACAACAAACTAGGAGAAGAGTCTCAATGAGAAAGTCCTACCCATAACATTCAAGAAGAAGGTAAACGTGGTAATCCTTATTATAGTGTGAATCGCAATCCTCTTTTCAGTGACGGCAATATGGATAATCGAGAAATAAACCCATTTCATAAGTACAAAGACATGAACAAAACTCCTGTAGATAGTGATGATGAACAAGAGGAAGAACTTCACATTAGAGAGGCTGAACAAGACCCCAAGTTTCTTAAAGCCATAGAAAATATCCTGCAACATGACAAAGAAAAGTATTTTCTCTTCCTAGCCGATCAGGAGGCTAAACTGCCTAAGGATTTCGATACTGAGAAATTGAAGAGCAAACAAGAAGAAACATCCCCATCCAATCTTACTGTTCTTACTCAACAATTTAAGGCACTCCAAGGACAAATCAAAGAGTTACAAGGGGGGACCACAACAAATAAATACACTCTTGACGACATATGTCCTTATCCTTTTGATAGAAGTCTCAATATGATTCTGTTTCCTAAACATTGTGAAATTCCCAAATTTGATCGGTATAATGGGAAATCAGATCCAATTGATCATGTTAGAGACTTTCGAAACATGACTTTAGAATTTGCACATGAAGACACTTACTTGATGCGTTTGTTCCCTAGGAGTCTTGGAAGTCACTCTATGGAATGGCTATCGAAAATCACACCTCCTGTTCAAACATTTGAGGAATTGATCAACTTGTTCATAACACAATACTCCTACAACATCTAACACCAAATCACCATGATTGATCTTTGCAAGGTTGCACAAAAACCTGGTGAACCTTTCACTACCTTTCTTCAAAGATGGAGAAGAATGTTCGCTAGGTATCCACGTCATGTTCCTGAAAAGGAAAAAATGGTTACTTTCATCAATAGCCTAAATTCAGAAATGAGCTATCGCTTAAATCTACATTGTCCACCTTCCTTTGATAAATTGATTGAGGATGCCATCACCATTGAAGGTGCTTTGATCAAAAGAGGGACAATAAAACTAGACAGGGACAATCCTAGCTCATCTAACCATTATAACAATCAAGACAAGTCTAAATTTTGGACTCGCAACAAAAACATTGTAAATGATGGTGTTGTCGATGCAAATCATGTCTCAACTAAGTCATTTGTTCTAAGTACTCCAAATGCTCCTCGTAACAATAATTACAACAATGTCAATTTTGTCACGAATCAAGGAAACAATCTTCCCCCTCCAAAGAACAACAATCAGGGGACTGTCAACAATCAAAATTACCGTGGAAACAACAACAACAACAACACTTTAGGAAATGCCTCAAACACGAACTCACAACACTTTTCATTCTTCTCTAGTAGAAGAACTTTCACTCCACTAGGACAATCCTTGGAATCTGCTTTCAAGGAGGTAATGGAAAAAAATTTCCTTACTTTGCCACCTCAACGCAATTATGAACCTAGTGTAAAACCTCCATCATGGAATGAAGCTTATTATTGTGACTATCATAGGTACAGAGGTCATCGTACAAACAACTGTCAAGCTTTGAAGCACGCTATTCAAGACCTAATTGACAATGGCACTATCACAATAGAAGGACAACAAAAATCCAATTAAGATCACCAAGCATTTCACAACCCTTTGCCAAATTATCAAAAGGGAGAGTCTTCTGACAAAAATGTGAATCAAATCAATGACACTGTAATCCATCACCTCTATACGGATGATGAGCGAATCAATGTTATAAAAATTAATGAGATGATAGACAATGAACAAGTTAATGTCACGACAAGAGCACAAGCTAAAGTTGTCTTGAAAGGTGCTTCTTCGAAATCCACTGAGCCCTTCCCTCAACATCAATATGACTTAGTTAACCAACTTCGAAAAACTCCAGCTCAAATTTCCATTTTAGAACTCCTGAAGATTTCCCCGACGCATAAAGAAATCTTAGAGAAGGCCCTTTTTGAAACAACTGTATCCACAGATTTGGATGTGAACCGATTTCAAGCCATGGTAGGACACTTGTCCTCACCCACATGTCTTTCATTTTCAGACAAAGATGATGTTTCCATGACTCATCCCCACAATTCGTCATTATACTTAGAGGTCATGATCCATAAGTTCTGTGTTAAATGTGTCCTAATAGATGGAGGGGCTGGTTTAAATATATGTACCTTGAAGGTGGTTCAAGCTTTAGTATTTTTAGAGGACTCCATTGATCCTAGAAGGAAGATTACCATAAAAGCCTATGATGATGAGGAAAGAACATCTAAAGGTCTAATCATGCTACCAATCAGAGTGGGACCTGTTATCAAAAATACCTTTTGTCAAGTTTTAGACCGGGATCTTGCATACAACATTTTGTTGGGTCGTCCCTGGATTCATGAAATGCAAGCTGTTCCTTCCACTTACCATCAATGTCTTAAGTTTCCATATGATGGACAGGAAATCACTATATTAGCTGATAATTCTAACATCCAAACTTGTGCCAATGTCAAAACTAGTCAGGATACTTTGGTTCCAAACAACCGAGAAGCACTTGCTAATACTTCTCCTAAGAATGATACACAAATCAGTCAATTAGCCAAAAGCTTTGACAAGAAACTGTAGTTCAAGGAAAGTGGAGTTGGGGAATATTCTCTTTGTCTTGCTAATCTACCTACATCCCCTCGATCACATGGACAACCTTCTATTACACAACAACAGATATCAGTAGCATCAACATCAGCACAAATACAAACAGAGCCAACTACCAAGTTCGATGGACAATTTATCAAAGAAAAATTCCCCATGGGAGATCCTGAAGATACAACAATTCTGAATTGGCTTTATAAGGATGAAGATGAAATAGTTCTACATGTCACATTACCAACTGACAGATATGGGAAAGGCTATTCCATTATGCAAAAGATGGGATATGACAATGGTCCTATTGGAAAATGAAAAGAAGGCGTAGTTGAGCCTATCCATCTTCCAGGGCTTGCTGCATATGATAAAACTAGACTAGGCTATGACGCTACCCCATTCAACCAATCATAGGGTAATGTCTTTACATTGGAAGAAAGTTTTGATAAAAAGGAGGCATGCTTGGCATCAATCCTAAATTTCATAGAAAATAACTCTGATATAGATTCTGCTGAATACGAATGGGATACCATCCATGATGATGAATTTTGGAGAGACAAAGAGGTAGATGTCATACACAAGTATACACCAATCAAAGGAGAATGTTCAGGGTCCCAACCACAAGAATCTGAACTACAAAGCAACTATGAGTCTAGTGATATTGAGTTGGATATTAAAGAACAAGACTATCAGGAGAATAGTACCATCATTGATCTACCTCATACCTCGAATCCTACCGATAACTCTGTTTTGACCCTAACCATCGCTGATTTCACATGACCAAATGACTTGTTACCTTTGATCCATCCTGATCTCATTGATTAGGATCTAACTGAACCTATTGATTTACCTATTTTTCCCAATGACGAAGCTATCATAAAATTTCTTTCCGCAGATGATGTAAATGATTGTTCCACTAGCAATTTTCAGTACAAAGTCTTTAATCAGGAGAGTGTCAAGTCTCCTAGCTGCAAAAATGAAAATAAAGAAAAATGATCTAGTGGTGAAAACTAGAATCTGGCAGTACTAGATCACACAAAAGATAAAATAAAGAGCGTATCAGATGGTGAAAACCTTTTTAAGGCACCACCTGATGGGAAACTTGACACCTCCCGGAGCACTATCATGAGTGATCGCCCATTTTGATCGAGCCTACAAAGGAAATCAATATTGAAACTATAGATAATCCAAGGATTCTATAGGTAGTAGAATCAATGACAGATAATGAAATCCTAGGGTTCATGAATTTTCTCAAAGAAAATCAAATCAATTTTGCTTGGTCATATGCAGACATGCCAGGTCTTGATCCTGATCTCATAATGCATCATTTGTCTATCAAACCAGGAGCTAAACCAGTGAAACAAAAACTCAGAAAGATGCATCCTCACGTTGCACTACTGGTTAAAGAAGAACTCAAGAAACTCCTAGATGCAGGATTTATAAGATCAATTGCCTATGCAGAATGGATCTCCAATATTATCCAGTAGCAAAGCTGGATAAACGCATTAGAATGTGCACAGATTTCAGAGATCTTAACAAAGCCTGCCCTAAGGATGACTTTCCACTTCCAAGTATTGACACTATAGTTGATTTAACAGTTGGCCATGCCATGTATTCATTAATGGATGGTTTCTCTGGTTACAACCAAATCAAAATTGCACCAAAAGATCAAGAAAAAATAGCTTTCACTTGTCCGTGGGGAACGTACTATTGGAATGTCATGCCTTTCGGTCTAAAGAATGCTGGGGCTACTTATCAAAGAGCTATGACTATGATCTTTCATGACATGATGCACACATTCATGGAAGATTATGTAGATTACATCTTGGAAAAATCATACACAAGAGAAGGACACCTAGAGATACTATCTAAAATATTTACCAGATTGGAAAAATTCAAAGTTCACCTAAATCCCAAGAAATGTGTTTTTGGGGTTACATCTAGAAAACTTTTAGGATGTATCATTTCAAAAAAGGGAATTGAAGTAGATCCTGCTAAAGTTTAGGCAATCATGGATATGCCTCCCCCAAAGAACATCAGTCAATTGAGATCATTACAAGGGCGACTTTAGTCCATAAGAAGATTCATTATGCAATTGGCTGACAAAAGTCTACCGTTCACACACCTCCTGCATAAGAATGTTCCTTTTAGATGGGATGAAAAATGTGAAATGGCATTTCAACAAATCAAGCAGTACTTGATGAACCCTCCAGTTCTAGTACCACCAAATCTAGACAAACCATTGATCCTGTATATTGCCGCAACCGAGACATCCTTGGGGGCATTATTAGCACAAGAAGACCGTGAAGGGAAAGAACGTGCAATCTATTACATCAGTAGAACACTAACAAGTCATGAACTTAACTACACTTTCATTGAGAAGGCTTGTTTAGCAGTAGTCTTTGCTTCACAGAAATTTTGACATTACATGCTAACTCATACAATCAATCTTATTTCAAAAATTGATCCACTCAAGTATCTACTAAGTAAAGCATCACTAACAGGAAGGTTAGCAAAATGGGTCATGATTTTGAGTGAGTTTGACATCTACTACGTTGATCGCAAAGCGATCAAGGGACAAGTTATCACTGATCAACTAGCAGACGCTCCCCTACAAGCAGAGCACCCCTTGCACATTGAATTTCCAGATGCTGATGTTTTCACTATAGAATTCAAGCAACTATGGTCCTTATACTTTGATGGTTCCTTTACTCAACATGGATCGGGGGCATGCATTCTCTTTGTCACCCCTCAAGGACATACCATTCCTCGGTCATATAGGCTAATGTTTCCATGCACTAATAACATAGCTGAATATGAAGCACTAATCACTGGACTAAAGACAACATTAGAATGGAGGATTACTGAGCTACAAGTTTATGGTGATTCACAGTTAGTCATTAATCAAATCAATGATGATTATCAGACTAAAGATGACAAATTGTTGTCATACAAGAAGATGGTTGATGACTTCAAGAAGTACTTTGTAGACATTCAGTTCACACAAATTCCAAGGCTTGATAACAAAGCAGCTGACGCTATGGCTACGATTGCATCATTGGTACAACTCCCAGAAAAATAGACTCGCTATGAATTTCTAGTGGAACAATTATTTACACCTGCTTATGACACACCTGAAAGCCAAATTATCTGCCACTTGGTAGGATCCGATTCACCCTGGTATGGTAATATTTATGCCTACCTAAAAGATGACATTTTACCACCTAAGTTATCCTGTAACCAAAAACGTAACTTTATCTGACAATCCTCTCGCTATACCCTTATCGCTAATACCCTTTATCGCCGTGGTCTTGATGGTACTTTACTTCAATGTCTTGAACGTGACGAATTCGACAAAGCTTTACAAGAAGTTCATGGAGGCATTTGTGGTACTCATTCGAGTGAACTAACTTTATCCAAGAAATTGATTAGAATGGGTTATTACTGGCCTACAATGGAGAGGGAATCATTCACTTTTGTTAAAACATGCTCAAAATGTCAGATTCATGGGAATCTTATTCATGCTCTTGCACAAGAATTTCACTCGTTCACACCAACCTAGCCATTTTCTCAATGGGGGTTAGATCTAGTAGGCAAAATTCAAACTTCATCTTCAAATGGGCATAAGTTCATCATCACGGCGACAGAATATTTCACTAAGTGGATTGAGGCGGTACCTCTATCTAAAGTCACCAGAAAACAAATTTCATCCTTCATACTCAACTACATTATTTGTCGGTATGGTATTCCTAATGCCATTATTACAGATAATGGTTGACCTTTCAAGAATCAAGATGTTGATGAACTTTGTGAAAGATTCCATATTCAACACAGATATTCAACGCCTTACTATCCACAAGGGAATGGCCAAGCAGAGGCCTCAAACAAGACTATACTAAAGATTTTGAAGAAGACAGTAAATGATTCAGGAAAAGATTGGCATGTTCAACTCAATCCCGCCTTGTGGGCTTACAGAACTAGTGTCCGAACACCAACAGGAGCAACACCTTTTTCCCTTGTCTATGGAGCAGAAGCCATATTGCCATTAGAGGTTGAAATACCTTCACTAAGAGTATCATTGAAAGGTCTCATAACAGATGATGAATATAGAGTTTCCCGCCTACAAGAGTTAGAACTCCTAGATGAAAAGAGACAGAGAGCAGCTGACCATTTGAAAGCATACCAACAGATGATGTCTCGCAGCTATAATCACAAAGTAAAGCCACGTACCTTTTAGGTGGGTGATTTAGTTCTGAAAGAGAACCCAGGCAATCAACAAGACAGAGAAAAGAAAGGAAAGTTTGAACCAAATTGGCTAGGCCCTTACGTGGTTATTGCAGTCTATGGTTCAGGAGCCTACAAGTTGTCAATGCCAGAAGGAGACCTATTTGATGAACCCATCAACAGCATGCATCTTAAGAAATATTATGTTTAAATCAGAAAAAGTCCTGAAGAAATACAAAAACAGCAGAAAAAGTCTGAACAAATACAGTCCTGAAGAAAAAAAATAGCAGAAAGAGTCCTGAAGAAATTCAAAAAAATAGTAGAAAGAGTCCTGAAGAAATACAAAAAAACAGCAGAAAGAGTCCTGAAGAAATTCAAAAAAATAGCAGAAAGAGTCCTGAAGAAATTAAAAAAACAGCAGAAAGAGTCCTGAAGAAATTCAAAAAACAGCAGAAAGAGTCCTGAAGAAATTCAAAAAAAATAGCAGAAAGAGTCCTAAAGAAATTCAAAAAAATAGTAGAAAGAGTCCTGAAGAAATACAAAAACAGCAGAAAGAGTCCTGAAGAAATTCAAAAAAACAGCAGAAAGAGTCCTGAAGAAATTAAAAAAAACAGCAGAAAGAGTCCTAAAGAAATTCAAAAAACAGCAGAAAGAGTCCTGAAGAAATTCAAAAAAAATAGCAAAAAGAGTCCTGAAGAAATTCAAAAAAACAGCAGAAAGAGTCCTGAAAAAATTCAAAAACAGCAAAAGAAAATGTCATAGGGTGAAAACCTAGCAAACAGGCAGTCTATTGACAGAAAAATACTAATAAAAAATCAAAAAGAAATCAGAAAAATGCAATAAACATAGATAGTGAAAATCTGGAAAACAGACGCTATCTATACCTCTCCATCTATTAGTTCCTGTTTTGCATTTTGGCTTTTTAACTTTTCTTTTTTTCGCATCTTTTTCTGCATCTTAGGGTTATAATTGCATCATCCTGTCGTCATTTGCCTAGAGTGATAAAACATCTTACCATGGCTTGATCGTTATACATATTCCTTTTCGCAAGTTGTGTCAATGAATGGGGCAAAAACTTAACTGGGGGCACTTAACTTTCGAAACATACTAAGAGAGATGGACAATGTCATAAAATCTGATCATATGAATAGACAACCAACTCACATGAAACCTCATCCGATCATCATTCCATATCATGAACAAATTTCAGCAGATACCATATCATTGTCTATTGGATGATCCAAAAATATGAATAATGTATGAAATAACCGTATTACATTTTGAACAAAGGTTGTTTGATTTTCGATATCATTACTCTGGAGTACACTCGATGATGTACTAAACTAGAGTGGCAAGGAACGAGAATGATTTTTCTTTGTCTGTTGTCTTGAGGTTAACGGTCAATCTGATGCAAATATGTCACAGGACATGATGACCAAAGCAATATCATTGATGACAGTTCCACATTTGCATCGGAAGGGTGGTTAATCTTTGTCTATTCATGCAAGAAATGCTTAGGTCATCTAGGTTCAATTATACCTCGATGCTTGTGTTTGCTTGCTATATCAAAAATCATGAAAGTTGTACTCAAGTCATCATTGGCGCTAATTTCCCCTCTGATGCTTGTACATACTTCCAACATTTTAAAATGCTCTATGATGATTCAAGAAGGCTTATAACAGGCTCAACAAGTTGGTTAGTTTCATTTCGTTGCATATTTGTTAGATCATTGTATATATTTGCATATTGGATTCACATCAGTGTTCTGAAAGGCTGAATAAAAAAACATTGACAGTTGTCATGTAGTTTTGAACTCTTTTTGGAGGACATTTGGACATTTGATTCATTTATCATTTCGCATCACCATTATCATTATTATTATCATTATCATTATCATTCTCATTATCATTCCCATTTCTCATTCATTCTCATTCTCATTATCATTCCCATTTCTCATTCATTCTCATTTGATCATTATCATTTATCATTTCTCAGTCATTATCATTTATCATTTCAATCATTATCATTTTATCATTATCATTTATCATTTCTCATTATCATTTCATTCATTATCATTTATCATTTATCATTTCTCATTTATCATTCTCATTATCATTCTCATTTCTCATTGTCATTTCATTCATTATCATTTATCATTCCCATTTCTCATTTATCATTTGATCATTATCATTATCATTTATCATTATCATTATCATTATTATCTCTATTTTATTTTCTATCATTAGATTCTTATCCTTTATCATTTCTTTCATAGCATTATCATTTCTTATTCATTGTTTCTTAATTACTATTATCATTTCCTTTTCTCTCATATTTTTATCATTCATCATCCCATTATCATTTTATTATTTATCATTTGCTATTATTTATCATCATCATCTCATATCATTTCATTACCATTTCACTCATTCATCATTTTTCATCACAATACCATTTTCATTACATAACCATTACCAAACATATCATTTATGTTTTCATCATTATCATTATCAGTATCACATTCATTATCTACCATTTTCATATCATAATTTCACGATACATTTCATACATATACTATTCATTTCTGCATTTGCAAAAAAATAAAAAAAAATCAACAACTAATATCTACATTATCACAAATCATTGCATCTACATCCTAGATCATCCATTTGCATCATATCATTAGATCATCTTGCATCATAAGATTAGTCCACAAAAAAAAAACAATAAAAACATATCAAAATCCACCTCATATCATACATGCATAAAAGTAGCATCCATATCACATCAAAAATGCACAAACATATCATCATCAAAAACATCACTGCTGCATATCATTGCTCATCAAAATAATACAAATGTTCAATGTCCAAATGAAACTAAAAGGTTCAAAACATAATACATGAGATATGATCAAAACTCAATATACATCAGTCCCAAAACACTAGCTGGTAGATGCCCCTGAAGGAGCTGGCCCAGAAGGAGGCGGCCTGCCACTACCCCTTGCATCAAGATCTCGTTGAGGTCCTGTAACCTCTCTGCCATTTGTCGATGTCTGTGATCGGGTCCTCGTCCTACTATGTGATCGTGGATAAGGCTCTCACTGCTCAGGAGGACACAACTCCTCATATCGGACTCTGTAGTACTCGGCCTCTCTGGCTGCCTCAAATCCCTCTGCAATGGCCTCCCATAATGAGGTACTCTCTACGGTACCCAGGAGTCTCTGTGCCACACCCTCGGCCTCTAGTGCCCGTCATCTAAGTGCATCCCTCTCCGCTACCAACTGTGTCACCTGGGAATCTGGGGCGGGCGTCTGTGCCTGTGCCTGTGCCTGTGCCTGAGCCTGAGCCTGAGCCTGAGCCTGAGCCTGAACCTGTGCCTGAGCCTGAGCCTGTATCTGCGTCTGGGTCTGTGAAAGTTGTGCCTGTAACTGCACTATCACACTCTGAGCCTAAGCTAGCTGACTCTATAGCTGTGCCTGCTGTCCCTGAAAGGTCTGAACCTGAGCCTGCAATGCAACTACCTGTGCCTACTAAGAGGAGGATGACACCCTAATCACTGTCCGTAGTTTACCACCGGATCTGGCTCACCGAACAATCTGTGCTTTACCTAGACTATCCAACCTCTGCTGCCTCTCCTCTCCGCCCTCATCTCCCCTATCATCCCCGTCATCTGAGCTGTCCTCGTCCCCATCTCCTCCATCTCTGCTCTCCTCACCCTCCTCTCCCTCCTCCTCCTCTCCCTCCTCCTCTCCTTCACCCATCGCCTGCTCCCCGCCGGCCACATCCTCCTGTCTCCCTACCCCTGGCTATGGCGCTACCCCAATCGCCCGTGGCTCATCTGGCATTGTAAAACATGGAAATGGATGCGTATGGAAATACTGTGCATAATCATCTGTCATCCCTGCATCCTGCACCTCTGGCCTGTCTGTCCATACCTCTAGTTGTAAGGTAGAATACTCTATGTATGCTACCTGGTATCGAATGCATGGCCCCCATCCTAGATCACCCTTGCACCGCCCATAATGAGTAACGCCCTAGGGCATCCCCTGTGTAAATCCAAACTATCTCAGGACCCGTAATGCCAGAAATCTCTCGATAATAAATGGGGTCCGCCCTATCAAATATCGTGGTCTGCAGACAAATGACATTTCTAAATGATCAGTCACCCATGCCTCGCAATCTGTGTACGGTCTCCATATCACTACATCAATATCATCCAATACCCGTCGCCAATACTCTACCTTGCCCAGCTTTTGCTGGACAACTGCACCAGAATATGCATACACATAAGGTCTCCCTGCTGGCCTATATCTCATGCAATGTGGTCTCGTGATCGCAATATGCTCCCACGCCCAGATCTATAGAAGCGTCACCCCACTCGCCAAGCTAGTGGATCCTCTATATACAACTTGATGGAGATCATGATATATGTCGGCCAATATACAGCTCCCCCAGACAAACCTCTGTGGCTGTGTCACCAACCACTCCAACATCCTACCCCAACCAACTGTGAATCCCTTTGACCGATGGTCCGGTCCAAGGAAGCCTCCAATAAATGCAGCCAACACAACAACTAAGGCTGGATACCTACTGAAATCCTCTCAATCTATCTAGTAACCACAAATGCTTGCATCGCCTTATATCTGTCGCAGCACCTCGGTGCCACCAATCTCCTTGTGGTCATAAACCACAAGGGCACCAACAACTGGAATCCCAAGAATCCTGTACACATCCTTGGGCGTCACAATCATCTCACTAGTCGGCAAGTGAAAAGTGTTATGCTCCAAGTGCCATCTCTCTGGGAAAGCAGTCAACAGTCTCCTGTTGGCCTGAATACCTCGCGGCATGGTCAACAAAGGTCCCAATCCACAATCTTCTATCAACTGTAACTCTGCAGGGGTAAGCTCTCCTATCCGCTCCCAACATAGTGGGAACTCCTCTCTAATCTAGAGGCTTTTGAAAGCCTCCTATTTTGTTTAATCATCACAAAGGACACATCAATCAGACTCATATCATGTGATCTATCTATCCAACAAATTCCATCAATGACCCATATCAACACAATCACCCAATCCTATCACTGCCTCATATCAAGTGCTAAATCAATCTATCTAAATATCAAATCAATCTAATCTATCATCATTTACTATTTGTTTTTCTTTTCAGGAAAGCAAATTTATCAACACACAAATCATTTCCTATTTGTATTTCAGTCATGAATGGAAATTTATACCCCCATTTTACTATTTGGTTTCTATCGTAGAAAGCAAATTTATCAAACATCTACTCTTTGTTTTCAATCGCAAGAAGTAAAGTTATCACTCACAAATCAATCAATCAATCCGTTTACTCTTTACTGTTCGTCACAAAGTTATCAACTATCTACTCTTTGTTTTCTATTTTGGAAGCAACGTTATTAATTCTTTATCATAATTTCTATCATTTTTCCCATATCAGCATGATGGTACTACAATTCATCTATCTATTGACTAAGGAAGCAATTTCAATCATCATTTTTTATCACACAAGCGTTATGTGAAAAATTTCTCAAATGCGCTATTATGTTGCCCAGATGCGCTAAAACACAAATGCGCTAAAGTTTTACTCAAATGCACCAAACTTTCCCCCAGATGCGCTGAAAGTCGGTATGCGCTATTCTATCCTATGGATGCGCAACTCTAACTCTCAAATGTGCAACTTTATCAATTTCAAACCCTAGCCCTATATGCGCTACTCTATCTGTCGAATGCGCTAAAAGATCCATTTTTAACCTACGCCTATATGCGTTATGGAATTTCCTATATGCGCTATGAAATTTTTTGAATGCGCTAAAAGTTTTATTAAATGCGCTAAAATGTGAGAAAAAAATGGAAATAGACCTAAATCATTTGCAAAATCAATTCAAAATGCAAAATTTGAACTCAAAAAGGGTTGGAATCACTCACCGGGGGTCCATACGTAGCTGGTCTCTGGTATCAGCGCGCTCGCTTGAATCTATGCCTGTGCAACGGGATCTCCATCTCGCCAGGTCACTATCAAAGCTCACTTTTCACTGTAGCAGCAGGGTGAAAATGACACTTCATTTTACCCCTTTTTACCTTTTAAGGGTCTTTTAGGGTGGGAGTTAATGGCATTTTCCATTCTTTCCATATTATTTTTCACTGGGCCATCACAAACATCATTTATCGGGAGCTAAATCATTGTTTACCTATCATTCTCGACATCATCTTCCGTGATTTACCTCCCGAGGGGGCATCATCGACATCAAAAATCAGAAACATATCAGGGGCAAAAAAGTAAATTATTATTTTTTATTTTTTTTTAATTTTCTTTGAAGCAATGCATTTCACACATCACTTCAAAGAGGGGCAAAATGTATACACATAAAAATGGTCATGTCTATAATCCTGGCAATTAATTAAATATTTATTATTTAGTTAATTTATCTAAAAGTCCTCTACATATGATTAAATTTAATCAATTTAATTATACTATTCATTCATCTTATTTCTTCTTCCGTAATTAAATAAATTTACTTTATTTAATTATTTTCATACGTCCACTTAATTAATTAAATAAATACATATTATTTATTTAAATTAATTATCATTGTTTGAATTTAAATTAAATCTTTTGATTTAATTAAGTTTAAATATTTCCCTTTCTTCTATTTTAAATTCTTCTTCTAATTAATTAAATATTTCATTTAATTAATTTCATAAAAGTGATTTAATTAAAGGATCTTGTGCTTTCTTTCTAAATTACAATTACATATTTTATTTAATTGTGAAATCTTCTGTTTTCCTCTCATATCATAATTAAATATTTAATTTAAATATGAGATATGCTTTTTTCAAAAAAATCTTGATTAAAGCTTTCTTCTTATCACAAACTTTCTTCTGCTTTTAAAAGCTTAATTAAATATTTCATTTAATTAAGAAAAAGCTGAATATCATCCACAAATAAATGATTTAATTTTTAATTCATTATTTATCAGCTTTTAAATCTTTCTTTTATTCTTTTAAAGAAAGATGATTTCTTATCTTCTTATCTTCTTTTTTATAAAAATAGAAAAATCTTGTTTTCAAGTTTTCTTCTATTTTCTCTTCAGTTTCTTCCTTCTTCAGCCATTTGATCTGCCAGGAATTATCACAGCCGTCAATCAAGACAGCCAATCAGAATCATTCGAAAAACTCTATAAATACCTGTGTGAATCTAAGCATTGATAATAGGCAATTAATTAGAGTTCATTCATTTAATTCATTTAGCATTCTAGTATCATAGCATCATGTTTACTTCAATCATCTTAGTCTTATTTCATATCATAGCTTAATCTTGCATCATGCATCATATTTAAATCTCGTTCTTTAGGAAGACAGTTTGTTGAGCCTAGCCTACAAATCTGAGAGCAAAAGCTGGAATCAACAAAAACATTGAAGATAGAGGACAATAGGACGACAATCGAAGCGGAATATTGAGTTTGCATTTTCTTACCTTTTATGTTCTATTTTGATACAATGTCTTATTGGTGTGCTTGAATAGTATTTCTTTCAATTCATTTATGCATATTATTTTTGATCACACACCAACATTACATAATTCTTAGGTTTTGCATACATAATCAATCATATAGATCACTTAATTGCACTTAGTTCATCTCATTTAGCCTAAATAACATCATACATTGCATAATTGAGTGAACCTAGCTATATATTTTGGCCCTACTTTCTCCTTTTAGGTGAAAAACCCTAGAAGTGCTATAAAGGATTAGGGTGCCAAAAATCTACGATTCAGATATACTCTTTTTCTGTGTTTTACATTGATTTCTTGCTGCTACACAAGATAGTAAGATTTTGTATAGTTTGAAAATATTCTAATTTGTATTGGAATTGATGATGGACTAAATCAACTCTCATTTTCAAGTGATTTCATCTATTTTCATAAATATTGGAGTGTGTTAGAGCCATTTTGTTGCAAATAGCTAGGAAAGCCTAGTTTATGAGGGTTTGAGTGAAGAAAAAAGATATTTGGCCCATTCTACTAGTGAAAATGTATGATAATCTATGGAATGAATGTAGGTAGGATGTTTTATATTTTTTTTGTGTTTGCAAGAGTAGGGGATGGAGTTAGTGGCAAGTTTGATGAAGCCCTAACCTAATATCATCATGTATTAGGCTTAGGAGATAGGTAGACTTAGGATTTTGTAGATAAGTTGTTTAGAGATTGTTCCAATTGATGGAAATTATTGATATAGACCCCATGTGACATTTTGGATACCTTTAAGTGAAGTTTTGAAGCTTGGAGATAGAATACCATATTTTTTCCTTATTAAACAAGCCTAATTAGGCCTAATTAGAATGATAGCAATCAAAATTTGAGTGGTTTGTTTCAAAGTAACCCTACCTGAAAAATTGATATGTTTACAAGTGGCATAAAGGGTATCTAGAATGGTGATCAAATTTTGGGTGTTGGGTTTTCTTTGAGAATTATGTGGAAAAACCTTTGTTTCAAGTACTATTGGGAGAATAGGATATTTGTGAAGGTAACCACCAAGTTGGGCTCTAGATCTGAGAAAATACAATTGTTTCAGTGTTTTTTAAAGTTCTCTACCTTTCTCTACATCAGATTGGTATCAAAGCATAGGTTTTGGTCATAATAGGAAAAGGTTGAAGTTTGAAAGAAGCAAAGATGCCTCCTAAAGAAAATCCAACTGCTAGAGAAATGGGAGAGATGAAGGAAAATCATGCCAAGGAGTTGAGATTGGTAAAGGAGTCTCAAGTAGCTATCCTAGCTAGACTTGTAACATTGGAGTAAAACCAAAGGAGAGGTGTGGTCATCGATGACATGAGTGACCAAGAGCAAGAGGAAGAGGGTGAGAATGAAAACCCTCAAGAAGGAATCCAAGAGGATGAGTTGGATCCTAATAAATTGAGAATGGAAAAGGTGTTGAAGGCTATCAAAGGAGACACTCCTAAGGTGAAGATGGAATTATCCATGTATGGTGGGAAGTTGGATAGTGAAGAGGTGCTAAGTTGGATTGATGCACTTGATATCTATTTGGAGTATGAAGAGGTAGTAGAAGACTAGAGGATGAAACTTTCCAAAAATAAATTGAAAGGACCTACCTTAACTTGGTGGAATTATGTGCAGGAAGAGAGGTTGAAGAAGGGAAAGTCAAAAAACAATTCTTGGGACATAATGGTGGCTAAAATCAAGATCCAATTTCTACCCAGTGATTATGCTATTCAAACATTTAGAAGGCTACAAAACCTTTTAAAAAGGAGATGGATGTGATGGATTATACAGAGGAGTTTCACAAGCTAAGTATAAGGGTAGGTCATGTGGAGGATGAGGTGGAGAAAGTATCAAGGTATCTAAATGGGTTGAGGTTCAACATACAAGATGAGTTAAGTCTTACCACCCCTAAACTGGTGGAAGAATGTTTTCAATTAGCAGTCAAGGCAGAAGAAAAGTTAGAGAGAAGGAAAGAGAAGTAAGGTAGGGGTAGAGGAAGAAGTTTCAGAGGTAGAGGAACATTTGGAGAAAGAGGATAGCCCCAAAAGCCACAAGGAGAGACAAGTATTCATCAAGAACAAAGTTCTGAATCAAGAGGAAGTTTTAGAGGAAGGATATCAAATAGTAGGGGCAGATTTGGAGGTCAAGGAAGAGGATCAAATGCATTCACAAGGTGTTATCGGTGTAACAATATTGGCCATCAAGCACGGAAATGTTTGAATAAGCAACCTTCAACATCACATGGTAGAGAAAGAAGAAGACAATGAGAGTGTAAACTCCATCAAAGCATGCTACTCCAAAAATTGGTGAATCTCTGATGGTAAGAATAACATTGATCAAGGTTCCTATGGTGAAAAAGCCTCCACAAAGAAAATCCATCTTTAGAACCACATGTAAATCTCAAGGTAAGGTTTTCAAAGTTTTTGATTTAGGTAGCACATATAATTTAGTTTCTCTTGAGATGGTAGAAAAGTTGAAAATGAAGAGAATACCACATTCCACTCCTTACAAGGTCTCTTGGTTGAACAAGGGACAACAAGTCCTAGTAAATGAACATATTTGGGTGGAATTCAGCATAGGAGGGTACAAAGACAAAATTTTATGTGACATCATCCCAATGGATGTTTTTCATCTACTTTTAGGGAGGCCCTAGTAATATGATAGAAAGGCTAAACATGATGGGAAAAAGAACACTTATGTGATTGAAATGGATGGGGTCTCATTCACTCTTACTCCATTGCAAGATGAAGGTCTAGACACACAAGTTGGGTCTAGTGTAATACTGGTAGGAGAAAAGGAGTTTTTGAAAACCATGAAGGAAGAGGGAGGAGAAGGTTATGCCATTGTGATCAAACCAAATATTGTGATGACTGTAGACACATAAAAATGACCTAGGCCTGCAAGATCTATTTTACTACTTTCATCCTAGCATAATTATGACATTTAATTATGTCCTGGTCCACTTCCTATTATTAATCAAATAATTTATAATTGTCTAATTAATTCATATCTCTTTTATTCTTCATGATTATTAAATAAATAATTTATATTTATTTATTCAATATGTCACTAAGGGTCTATTGTCCTCTTACAATTAAATAAATTTCTTAATTTATTTAATTACCTTTATTCATTTATGTCTTCTCGGTTATTAAATAAATGAATTTTATTTATTTATTTAATGTCACTAATTCTCATAATTAAATGAATTTATTAATTTATTTAATTATTGGTCATAATCCTCTAAATTAAATAATTAGCTTTAATTATTTAATTACCTAATTTAACATTTCCCTCATTTTAAATAAATAAATTATTTAAAATGATTTCACATTATTAACTGTCACTTCATTTTAGTAAATAATCTAAAAAACATTATTTACTGTCACAAAAAATCCATGTATTTTGAATTAATTTAATTCAAAATGGTAATCTTCTTCCAAAAATCAAGTAATCAAGCAAATTCTTGATTTTCCAAATCTGCTTTTTAGTTCAACCTTTATCCTCTTGATTTTTCGAATCTTACAAATCAAGTAGTCTTTATCTTCTTTATTTTTAAAAAATCTTTATCTTTTTAGCTAATTATCACATTTATTCTCAACCACCGATTTGATTTTCTCAAATGATATCTTGACCACTCATTTAATGACTTTTCCCTAACCCTGATTAGGGATTGTCACATGAAATCTCATCCACTAATTTTAGTCTTTGTCAACTTTTAATCTCATCCGTCCCCCACAAAATTGCATTTTCTATAAAATGTCAATTTTGGTCACATTTTTGGGGACTGGCCATTTCATGATTATAATACGTTCATGCTTAGATTTTACTTCGCATTTTAGCTTATTTGATTTGATTACTTGTGAGTCATAGGCATAGTCATTTCATCATTTCTCATAAGCATAGTCTTTATTTGTCATTAAAATCCTTCAAAACTTGGAAAGGGCTTGGTCATAATCATTTTCTCACACACACAAATCTGAGGGCAAGAATCATACGCTGCAAGCTAGAAGGTGCTATGGAGGTGAATCATGGAAGGAACGAGTAATAGGTATAACTGTTTTAATTTTTTTAAGATTTCAATGTATTTCATAGTTTCTTTGGGTTTTATTATGATCTAATATGCTAACCTTACCTGAAAAATAACCCATTGATACAATGACAATAGTAGCAAAGGTTGATGATGTGCCTAGTGAGTTCCAAGTATTATTGAACAAGTATAAGAACATTATGGTAGATGAACTTCCTAGCTCTTTACCACCAATCGAAGATGTGAGTCACCATATAGATTTCATACTAGGGGAAAACCTGCCTAAAAAGGTAGCATATAAAATGACCAAAATAGAATGAAGAGATTAGGAAGTAAATCTAAGAGTTACTTGAAAAGGGCCTAATAAGAGAGAGTCTCAGTCAATGTGTTGTCCCCACCATTTTGGCACCAAAGAAGGGAGGAGATTGGATAAATTGCACCAACTCAAGGGCCATTAACAAGATTACCATAAGGTATAGGTTCCCCATACCATGAATGGAAGACTTGATGGATTGTTTAGGAGGGGCATGTTATTTTTCTAAGATAGACCTCAAAAGTGGTTACCATTAAATTAGAATTAGAGAGGGGGATGAATGGAAAACTTCCTTTAAAAAAATTGAGGGGTTATATGAATGGCTTGTCATGCCTTTTGGGCTTTCAAATGCACCAAGTACCTATATGAGATTAATGAATGAAGTCCTAAAACCCTTCATAGGTAAGTTTGTGGTTGTCTATTTGGATGATATTCTTGTTTTTAGTAAGACTACAGAGGAACACCTGCAGCATCTAGATTTTATTGTGAAAATATTGAATGAAGAAAAGCTAATGATAAATTTGAAGAAGTGTGAATTCCTGAAGGAAGACTTGGTATATCTTGGCTTTGTGATCTCAAAAGGCTCTTTGAAGATGGATCCTAATAAGGTGGAAGCAATTCTCAACTGGCCTACTCCAACATTAGTAAGTGAGGTAAGAAGTTTCCATGGCCTAGCTAGTTTTTACAGAAAATTTGTGAAGAATTTCAATCATATATGTTCTCCCATCATTGACATAATAAAAGGGGATAAAATAAAAAGGATTGTATGGTATGATGGGGTAGATTTTTTTTGCAATATATAGAACAAATGGTAGCACAACAACCTATCTTAGCATTGTTCGGCTTAAAAAAAGTTTTCACCATTGAATGTGATGCAAGTGGGTATGCAATTGGGGTAGTATTGAACCAAGATGGTGGGCCTATTTCTTTCTTTAGTGAGAAGCTCATTGAGGAAAAAAAAATGTATTCATCCTGTGAATTAGAGTTGTATGCTATGGTGCAATCATTGGAGAAGTGGAGACACTATCTCCTACCTAGAGAACTTATTGTTTTTATCGACAATCATGCTTTGCAGTTCCTTAATAGCCAAGAAAAACTCAAGCACAAACATATGAAGTGGGTGGAGTACCTACAAAGTTTCACCTTCACCATAAAACACAAAAAATGGGTAGTCAAACAAGGTGGCAGATGCTTTGAGCAGGAGAACATTGTTGGTCCAAGAAGTGCAGTTACAAAGTGTGGGGATTGATTCTTTGAAAGGTATGTATGTAGAGGATGATGATTTCAAACAAGTTTATGCTTCTTGTAGTCAATTCAATGGCACTTTTCATGAATAAAGTTATGATTTCTTTATTCAAGAAGGTTTAATCTTTAAGGGGGCTTGAATTTGTATTCCCAAATTCTCTATGATAGATAATTTGATTAAGGAGAAGCATAGTGGCAGCTTGAAAGGTCACTTTGGTGTGGACAAGACTTTGGAATAGGTAAGAAGGCACTATTATTGGCCCAATATGCAAAGTGATGAGAGAAAATTTCTAGAAAGGTGTGTTTTTTTGTCAAAGAGACAAAGGTTATAGTAATAATTTAGGTCTATATCAACCATTTCCAATCACAAATAGGCCATGGGAGTCCATCAACATGGATTTATGTTGGTGTTGCCTTGGACCCAAAGAGGCTTTGATTCAATGTTTGTTGTGGTAGACCGGTTTAGTAAAATGGCACCCTTTATACCATTTAAAAGTATAAATGATGCCTCATACATTAGAGGGTTGTTTTTAAAGGAGGTGGTCAAGATCCATGGATTTCAATTAACCGTTGTTTTAGAATAGGACAATAAATTTGTGGGTCACTTTTGGAGAACCCTATGGAAGAAGATAGGCACAAATTTGAATTTTAGCTCTACCTATCATCCCCAAACAGATTGGCAGACTGAAGTAGTGAATAGGAGCCTTGGAAATCTCCTTAGATGCTTGAAAAAAGAACACTCAACATAATGGGATCTGATCCTACCCCAAGTTGATTTTTCATATAATGATTTTATGAACCAAAGTGTTGGTAAAGAACCCTTTGAGATTGTGTAAGGGTTGCAACCTAGAAGGGTGTTTGAACTGATGGATTTGAGTGGAATGGAGAGGAGTTCTGAAGGAGAAGATTTTGTAGTTGCAATGAAGGAAATACACTAGCAGGTCAGAGATAATATCCAAAAGAGTGTGGACATGTACAAGCATGATGCTGATAGGAAAAGAAGAGTTCACTTCGAAGTTGGAGATCTAATCTTAGCTAATTTTAGGAAGGAAATACTCCCTAAAGGTATGTATTCAAAGCTACAGATGAAGAAGATAGGGCCATGTAGGGTGGTCCATAAATTTGGAGCAAATGCATATGAGATAGAACTCCCTCTTGGAGTTTCTATCTCTCCAATTTTTAATGTTTCTAACCTATACCCTTATAAAGGGGATATGATTGCAGGTAAAGATGTAGGTACATCAAAAGTTACAGATGAAGATTGGATCAAAGATTTTCCACCAAGTCAACCATTGAAGCTAGAGTGCATT
This sequence comes from Sequoia sempervirens, assembly GCA_007258455.2. Taxonomy (NCBI): domain Eukaryota; kingdom Viridiplantae; phylum Streptophyta; class Pinopsida; order Cupressales; family Cupressaceae; genus Sequoia; species Sequoia sempervirens. Next base: position 145,404,861 of record VDFB02353493.1, on the reverse strand, counting down.
TTGGATACCAAAGAAGCCAAAAGGACAAGACACAAAGTATACTACCAATACTTGGTGAAGTGTCAAGGCATTCCTATGGAGGATACCACTTGGATGATAGAGGAAGACATCAAAAAGCATGGTGCAATAGTTGAAGATCTTCTCTCAAGTGGAACTTGAGATTTTATTTTCCCCAGGAGTATGGTGGAGGGCACTTGGGTCTTTTTGTAAATATGGGTCAAATGTTAGTATTTTGTGATGTTGAGTCATTTTTGTTTGTAATAAGGTCTATTAAAACCATGTTTGATGTTGTATGTCAATTTTGGTCATGTGGGGTTAGTTTTGTAGGAAGTTGTCAATTTTGAAAAAAGTTGCAAAAGTTGCACAAACAACTTTGCATTTTTGGAAGTTGTACGGTTGGGTATTTGAAAAATAGTTTGGAACCATTGGGATATGTGTGGTAATATTTAAATATTCCTTGTAGTGGTCAAGGAAAACTTTTGGTGATGATTTTGGTGATCAAGCAATAAGATATACTATGTTTTTTGTGTTTTACATTGATTTATTGCCGCTACACAAGATAATACAATTTTGTACAGTCTAAATATGTTCTAAGTTGTATTGGAATTGATTATTGACTGAATAAACTATCATTTTCAAGTAATTTAACCTATTTTCATAAATATTGGAGTGTGTTAAAGCCATTTTGTTGTAAACAGCTAGGAAACCCTAGTTTGTGAGGGTTTGAGTGAAGAAAATTGATTTTTGGCCCATTCCACTAGTGAAAATGTTTGATAATTAGTGGAATGGATGTAGGAAGGATGTTTTTGATGTTTTTAGTGTTTTCAATAGTATGGGATGGAGTTAGGGGCAAGTTTGATGAAGCCCTAGCCTAATATCATCATGTATTAGGGTTAAGAGATAGGTAGACTTAGGGTTTTGTAGATAAGTTGTTTGGAGATTGTTCTAGTTGATGGAAATTGATGATACAAACCCCATGTGACATGTTGGATGCCTTGAAGTGAAGTTTTGAAGCTTGGAGATAGAATACCATATTGTTCCCTTTTTAAATGATTGGAATGATAACAATTAAAATTTGAGGGCTTTGTTTCAAAGTAATCCTACCTACAAAATTGATATGTTTACAAGTGGCATAAAGGGTATCTAGAATGGTGATCAAATTTTGGGTGTTGGGTTTTTTTTTAAAGTTACATGGAAAAACCCTTATTTTAAGTACTATTGGGAGAATAGGAGATTTGTGAAGGTAACCACCAATTTGGGCTCTAGAATTGAGAAATTTGAATTGTTTAATTGTTTGTTGAAGTTCTCAACCCTACTTTGCATCAAAATGTAAGATCAAAAAGTAGGTAAAAAGTGTAAACCTTAAACAAAAACCAAAAATATTAGATTTAAGAAAACTTATATCTAATATATCAATGTAGCATGAAATGATATAAGAAATATTGCAAATGAAACAATGCTATACCTTCTCATACCAACATCAATTCACCACCATTGTTCTTCTCTATCTCACTTTGAAATTTGGTATTGTTGCTCTCAGATTTGTCTGTGCACAAATATGATATGCTAAATATGATAATGATGATGATATTTCAAATATTGTGGTTAGTTTTGAAAGAAGATGAGATTTGTATTTATAGATGATATATGCTCAATCAATGGTCATGATTTGATTAAAAAACGATCGACAAGATTAGAGGAGAGAATGGGAAAGTTACCATTTTAACTCATGAAGGGATCATAATAAATTATTTGAATTAAAATGATGGAAAATGGTTCACATGAATTTTCCAACTTCATGCTTAGATAACTAATGAGGATTGAAGCAATTTCTAAAATGAAGAAAATTTACTTGGTGAGAGAAGATTTAGATTCTAAGTTGAGATGGAGTTAACTAATGAGAGAAGATTTAGATTCTAAAATGAAATGGAGTTAACTAATTGGAGAAGAGGAGTTGATAGGAGAAAAAAGAGGAGTTAAGAAATAGATAACTAGAAGATAAAATAGAAAGATGGAATAGAGAAATATGACAAGTCTTGATCAAAATAAATAAATAATTTTTTATTTTATTTTCATCCTCATATGAATAATTAAATAAACGAACATGTTTATTCAATTATAGAAGAAATTAAGGATTAAACAATTAAATAGATAAATTGCTTAATATGAGGAAGGTTTAATAATTAGCTAATTAAAATTATTTAATTATAAGTGAAACCTAGAAAAAAGTAGGGGGGCTCTAATATTTTAGGAGATAGAACTAGGGTTTAGGACCTTTCCACCTATTTCCTTCAAGTTTCACTCAAGGAAACCTTAGAGATCTCAATCCAAGGATGGAATAAGGGAAAGGGATATACAATAAGGTGTCATAGGGTGTGATTAAAGACTAAAAGGGGGTTCACCACCAAACTAGGGCTTGGAAAGATAAGAAATGTAAATGATATGCCAAACTTAAGTAAATGACCTAGAAATGAATTCAAATTAGAGCAGTAAACTAAGAAAGTACAAAGGTGCACTTGGAGATTGAAGAGGCTTTAATGAGGGTTTGAAATCCTAGAAATATTTAATTTTAATGCACATTTGTACTCATATGTGCTAGTAGGGGCAATTTAGTCCTAGTTTAGGGATTCTCATAGAAACTGGAATCTAGAACTAGAAGCTCAAGATTTACTAGAAATGTTTGAAATCTAGTATACTAGGACTCATATGCCACAAGTGGTGATTTAGTCCCAATATTAGGGTTGATCTGAAACTTTTTTATCCTCTAGTGCTTCTCTATAGATTCACTCCTGCCAAATCTCTAAGTCTAAAACACTAAATTGCAACTTGTAGGTGACTTTCCATTATCTTGCAAAGTAGATGACAACTTTGAAACCTTCAAAAAAATTCTCCAATCTTAATCTTTAATGGATCTTTCACCTAAACCAACTAGATCAAAAATTACACATAAAAGAGAGGGAAAAATGTTGTTTTGTTAGTAGATAGGGTTTGCCTTGGTCAAACCCTATTTTGGTAATCAAACCTTGAAGTGAAATTAAATAGAATGAAGGAATGATGAATGAACAAATATGCAATGTTGTAACTCACCAAAAACTTGGAAAAAGGGCTACAATCTTGTAAGTAATGACTATCATGAATGTGGATCTATACTCTTGCATGAAGGATATGTATCTTGACTTGAATGCTTGTTTGAATTATAAAACCCTACATCACAAATGTTAGCCCAAAAACAAATATGATGCATGATTACTTTGACATGATGCTTAAATCTTGAATAATACTCCAAAATTTTTGATAATCACTATTGAATGCTCTTGAATTATTTATAATGCTCTTGAATTCTAGAATGTTTTATATCAAAAAATGCTAGAATGCTTGTTAACTTGCTAGTAGAAAAAATATGAAATAACCTTGTATTTATACTTGTTTATGCCAAATTTCTTGAAATTACAAAACTACAAGTTGACATTAGATCTAGGAGAATAAAATCCATCCAAGAATTTAAATTAAAAATAGGTCCAAGCTAAGTGGGGATCATATGGTAGTTGGGGCATATGAGTCCTAGTAGGCTAAGCTTGGGACATAGTTTTCAAGAAATGCTTAGTTTTATTCAAAATTTATGACTAGGCCCCAAAACTTAGGTGAGACCCATATTCCCAAAGTGGCGTATGATTACTAGATCACTAAATCTAGGCCATACAATCTAAAATCACTAAATTATTATAGGTCACTACATATGTGTCTGGATTATCCTCAGAGGCTTGTGGATGCAAAATAGGACCAAATAAGGAATTAAGAAGCCCAATTTTAGTAGGGAGGACCCAAAAAAGTGTCAAAATGTAAAGGGATACATTTTCCTACACTACATTTATCCCCCACTTTAGTGAGAGGAGGAAATTTCTTTAAACTCACACTAAAGTAGACAAAACTCACATCAAGAGGGGTGCAAGTGTACCAATGCTAGTAAGATAGGACAACAACAATCAAGAGGGTTGACCAAGCCCTCAGAATGAAGATCCTATGAAAAACCATCATAGGCACCAAAGAACACACAAGTAAATAATATAAGGAGAAACAACAAGGCACAAGCATACACTACCAAAGACAAAGAGAAAAAAAACAAAAAAAACAAAAACAAAAGGGGTGGATCAAGGTTCGACCATTTATCTTGCATGTTGTGCATCAAATCTAAGTTGTTTATCCAAGAAAGCTTACAAGTGGAACACGATGTCCACTATTCAACCAAAAACATGCTCATAATGGCTAGTTGAAGCTTAGGTTGTCCACTATGTGAACCCCCAGTGAGACACATAGACACATGGTTGGTATGCACTCACACAGGAAAGCAAGTAGCTATGAGAAAGTCACACCTAAGTTCATCTCCCATACATACAACCATACCAAATCTATACCTCTTGAAAACTTTGATAAGGCACCACACAACAATTAAATTTGAGCTCCATCAGGCAAGCAAAACTTCGTATGCTTGAAACTCATGAACAGAAAAGATGGATCCACAAGAAAACAAAGTGTGTTATGCAAGGTGGCCATATAATAGATATTGTAAATGTAAAATTAGTGTAAGGTACATTCAAAGGAGTTTTTCTTAGTTCATGTAAGGTCTTAACTTAGGGAATATTATGCGTAATGTCTCCAAGAGAGGACCAATCAAATAATAGAAGATTCACAACTTAGGGGATGTAGTGTGTCACATCAAGCCACTAAGAGGAATATAATATGCTAAGAGAGGTCATGCTCTTGAAGGACATAAAACCCAATGTCACCAAAAAGAGAAAGACCCATCGCATGAAGTAAGAATACTACACAATGAAACATGAATTGCAAAAGAATAATTCCAGTTTATGCCCCCACTTTAAAGAGATTTCTAAACACCATGCTATGAGAAATTACTTTAAAGTAGTAAATGATAAACACTAATAATAAAGAGGACATGAGAGATTATTTGGAAAGCCCTATCCCAAGTCATATGTTTCCAAATGAAGCTACATCATGAAAAGGGAAGGGGTTGGCCCCAAAATGAAACTACAAACACATGAGGTATCCATGGATTCTGGATCAGTATGTCTTTTCTACAATGTTTTTAGAGAGCTCAAAACTATAATCATTCCCCAAATACTCATGGAATAGGAAGAATGACACAAAGAGAGTGAAAAAAAATAAAAACCTTTCAGGTCAACATGGAAGAGAGCTAAATGTCTCAATGCCTTGTGTCATCCCTAAAAGTAAAACACAAGACAAATGAAAAGATAAAGATTTACGGCATAGAGAAGAATGTAGGTACAAAAAGAGGAATATCAAAAAGAGAGAGAGACATCAAACATAACAGTATGGAGGAGATCACATTATGCACATGCAGTCACATACGAAACATGAAAAAGAAAAATCATGCAAAAGACTAGTAAAGTACATGCAATTCAACCTATTAGCAGGTCATATGCGTCCCAATTATGTTCATTATATAGGGAAAGTGGAAAAATAGCCAAAGGGACCATAGAAAGTGTAGTAGTAGGATCATCACCAAGTTTGACACTCTTCTTAGGAGAAATATCATTTAAGCTCATAGAAGATGAAAACAATGTAGTCAATTCATTATGAACTTATTAATCAATTTTAGCAACCTCATCATCATCATCCAAGTTAATTGAAATCTGAGGTCGAATGATAATGCCTAAAGAAGGATTTAGCTCATGTTGTGGTTGTAGTATAGGATCTTTTTGCTGTGGGAAAGAGGGAGACTCATAGTGTATTACTTCAGTCAAGTTTGGATTTTGATTTTGTTTGTTATTTTCTTCATTTGACCTTCGAGCAAGAGCACGACATCTATTCCTACACTCTATAGCATTTCTATTTCTTTTAGTATGATTTTCAAATTTCATTTGTGTAGGAGCAGGTTTATCAACCATAGGTTTCTTTTCTTCCCTAAGGGGAGGAATGAAAGAAATGAAAGGAGGTTGCTCAACCACTTTTTCTTTAGCTTTGTAAATTTTCTTTATCTTAGGAGGTGTGATGATATTTTTTTCATTATCTCTTGGTATTTTGTAGGAGATAGGCAAAGGATCTATCTTAGGTTGGTCTTCATTATTTGGAATGTCTTTAGGTCAATCATTTTTTTGTCAAGGATAGGAGGCTCAGTCATAGGTTGAAGCAAGTTTCTAAGGGATGGTTTTTCTATGCATTTCACATTAAACTTTTGATAAGATTTGAAAAAAAAGTCCTTGCGAGGTATAATAGGCTCCATAGGCTCGGTCCAAAAGAAATCTATTGAAAAGTTCCCTTGGGAAGGAAAAGGATTAAAGCCACTATGGTGCATAGTGAAAATTTCATTTTCAAAGGGAAACTTTAAGCATTTATGCACAACCAATGGGAAAAATTCCATGGACTGTAGCCATGGATAACCAAGCTTCACACGTAATTGATCCAACATCAAGATGATGGAGAATGAGAGATCTAATTGTTTTAGTCCAATTTTTAAAGGGTGACTGATCCCATTATAGGGAAAACAAAACCATTATGCATTTTTATCCATGCTTTGAGTTTATCATATGTTTCTTGATAGAGTTCATGTACTAGTAAGAATTTCTCAGTGATCACATTCTCTCCACATATGAGTTCAATTAATATCCCAATAGTGGGCTTATCATTGATTTAGTCGGCTATGTAAAGAGCACCATCAGGTGCAATTTTGAAAGGAAGAATTTTGTTGGCTCTATGCTTGGGAGATAGAATAACAAACTTCAAACACTTTCATTCAAGGATAACCCTAAAGACCTCAATCAAAGAGAGATGAAGGATAAAGAGATCTTGCAATAGGTTTTTCCTAGGGGTTGATTATAAACTAAGGAGGGTTCACCACCAAGCTAGGGCTTGGAAAGACAAATGCAATCTTTCACTAAATGACCTAAAAATGCATGAAAATCAAAATAGAGAACTGCAAGATGAAATGTGTGCACCTATAAATCTAGAGATGACTGGATGAATGCCTGAAATGTTGAAAACACTAATTTTAAAGCCTACTAGGACTCATATGCTAGTTTGGTCGATTTAGTCCCAGATTAGGGTTTTTGGGCAGAAACTGAAATCTGGTAAAACGGTGTCTAAAACAATAAAAAGTTGGAAAATGACCTATATTGGGACTCATACCTAGAACTAGCATATCGGTCCAATTAGGGTTTTTTGGAACTTCAAAGCTTGGATCTACTCCTCAATGTCTACTTTTCCCTTTCTAATTGATTTCTGGATCTGGAACCCTCATTTGCAACCTATATAAGTCTTCCAATGATCTTCAATGCAAGGTTACAACTTTGACAAATTTGAACACTTTAACAACTTTCTCCAAACTTTCTCTTCAATGTGTCTTCAAACTAGACTTGCAAATCACACACTAAAGAGAGGGAAGAATGTTGTTTTGTTAGTAGAAATTGATTTTCCTTGGTCAAACCCTGTTTTGGTAATCACACCTTGAGATGAAATGGAATAGGAATGGAGAAGGATGAATGAAGAAAATATGATGTTGCAGCTCACCAAAACCTAGCAATAAGAAGCTGCAAACATGTATGAAATGGATCCAATGGATGTAGATCTTGACTCTTGCTTTAATGTGATAGATCTTGAATTGAATACTAGCTTGAATCATAAAACCTTACATCACAATTTTTAGCTCAAAAACAAACATGATGCATGAAGACTTTGACATGATGCTTGTAATGGAGTCCCTAAAATTCTTAATATTTTGAGGTCCTTTTGAGCTCGGTAATGGCATGTCACATGCTTCCCATAAGTACGATTTAGGGTTTTACCTCTGTAACTTTGTTTTCAAATTCTTTACTTACAAACCTTGGGCGTTTTAATCTTACATTGACCTGCTATGCCTAGTTGATGGTAGTTTAAGTTACCATTTGAGCCATCATTGTGTGCTCCTTACCGGTCCCCTTGTCTAAGTTGTTTGATCACCTTTAATCATAAAGTGCTTTAATTTTCTTAAAGTTAGGATTTAATGTTTCACTCCCAAAATGACTTAAGTATAATTCATGTGTCCTCAAGGGTTAAAATGTCATCGGCCTAATCATGGCCCTCTTTTATGACTGACTTTTTCGTATATATAGGATTTATGATCATCTGATCATGGGATTAGATCTGAGTCATTCCCCACTGGATCGCAGGCCCCAAGTGATGTATTTTTAACTCTTGCATGGTCTACGAGATGTTGACATGTGTTTGATCATGGGTGTGGACCCCTTCATCACTTTTCATTCTAACACTCACAGTCTTACGATAAATGGTGATTATTGAAAGGAAAGAGTTGATCATCACCATTACCCACCACCTCGCAGAGAGAAGATGCAAGCTTGTCAAAGGCTGCAAGGCTTGGAGAGGTCACCACGTACATCCTAGGGCCATTGGAAAGTGGAGCCCACAAGTCCATGAAGAAGGACCTTGTTGGCATATTTATATTAGCTAGTTGTTTGAGCTAGAACAACGAAGAAATTCAAATGTAATTGACTCAATCTGAGTCATCGGAGATGGCCATATCACTTGAAGATCAATGGTGCACATTAAAAACTATGAGTACACCCATTGTAATTGTTTTTCTTTGTGTGAGCAAGCAGTAATGGTGGAGGTGACTCATAAATTTACTCAATTTTCCTCAAAATATGTGTATATGGTCAGTTCTTGCATAATTGAGATTTGAAGATGTGTTTGGAGCAATACAAAAAATTGAAGGAAGTGACTTGCAGAGTTCATCCCAAATAGCATTAGGGTTTACTGCAATTAAAAGCCGTAAGTACGACAAACATTGTTTTATGCTTTATTCTAGTTTTCTGAATTAGGGATGGCTTTCAATTTTCTTTTAGTTGAATGTGTTTTATTTCTCTACTTTAATTGCTCTGAGTTAGGGTTAATTCCATCTTTAAAAGTCCATAGCCCTATGAAACCTTTTGGAGTTAGCACTCATATTGAGTCATAGGTTTGAATTAGGAGGTTGCTAGTTGGAATTTTTCTTGTTAAAACCCTGGTCTGTCTAAAATTCATGGCTCCCAAAGTACAAATTGCTACTCCTTCAGCCCAGTCTAAAGTACTTTCCTAGGATGTAATTGACTTATTACCATCCTCTACAAATAAGAAACCTGAAGGAAAGGTGTTCTATGGCCCTACTGTCAGAGAGGGAGTGATGGATAAATAGTGATTCATTAAGGATGTTGAGTTTCCTTATACTGGATGGCAACTCTTTCAGCATTAGTTCAGAAATAGGAACCTTGGAGTTCCTCTTTGAAATCCTTGGATGCTAGATATGGGAAAATTAGTTGTTCCCAATGTGTATATGGATGTTGATCTTCTGAAGGATATCACCTCAAGGTATGATCCAGTCTCTAGGGTCATCAAGATGTTTGATGGGAAAGATATGGTAAAGATAACCAAGAAATAAATTTAAGATTTTTTTTATTTGCATGAGTGGAGTTAGGATTTGGTTCCTCTTGATATGGATAATATCAGGAACATTAGAACACCAAGGTATTCATCAGGAAAAAGTTGTTTCTCTTGCATATTGCTACCACTGGTACTGAGAAGCATAGAAAGCAAATCAAAATTGGTGAAAAGGATCTTGATCCCTCCCCAATGAAATATTTCACTAGCTACTTCAGGAATATTGTATATTCTCTATGCCAAATCATCAGTTTTTCTCCACTTGACACATTATAGAGAGAATACAGTTATTTGGCAACACATCTACAACACCTAACTTACAACATAGTCTATGATTATGCCACTTATCTGGCAGAACATATCCATAAGGGTTTGGTTGAGCTAAAGGAAGGGAAACAATGGGTGAAATTATGGTGGTATTCATTACTAATGCATATGTTCTTGCATAAAGGGCAAAAGGGTTTTGAGAAAGACATAACTTTGAGAAGGCCGAAGGTGTGGATTTTCCTGTTCAATGTTGAACCTAGATTTTGGACAAAGATGACCAAAAGTATAATTATGTGGTGTTTTAGAATTATTTTGCATCAAAAATAAAGAGGTCCTTGATATATAAACCACCAATAATTCTTAAGGAAATTAATGAATTCTTGATCCCTATGGAGATGAGGCAAAACTTGAATTTGAGTCACAATTGGGGGGATTTGATTTTATATCTTGATAAAACAATTTTTAGAGTGTATGGCACCAGTCTAGATCCATATATTTTTCCAAGAGATGTGCCACTAAGGATAGGGTTTCTTGAAATTATGAGACAATTGGGAGCTTCTCAGATAACACACTTGCCTGACATAACAAAGAAAGGATCTTTCTTTCTAGAGTGGGCAACATTTGTTGAATATGTCATGGAAAAAGGGGCATGGAGGGAATTAGTGCATCTGCTAGTGCCTTACAAGTTGGAGACTATGTGCCTGAGGAATCATGATCTTGAGGGATTTATTACTAAATTAAAAGTAGATAAAAGGCTTAGTACTTTTGTGCACAATTTCTATTATCCCAAAGATGTAATCAGGAACATTTTTAACTTTCCAGGACAAGATGAAATGAAATTTAAGTACCTTTATTACAGGAAGATGGTGGAGGAAAAATGGAAAAGGGATCCCAATTATAATCCTCTATTAGATATACCTGATGAATTCAGCCAGGTCATGTATGTTATGGACAATTTTGAAAAATGTAGTTGGTATATTGAGGGAGAAATGAGAGGTTACAGATAAAGGAAAAGCAAGAGTGGTTGAAGAAGATACTACTATGGCATTGGAAGAAAGGCCCACTTACCAACCACCAAAGCAAATAAGAATCTACTCTAGGAGGAAGAAAGTAGTAGAGGAAGAACAAACTTTTCTGACCCCTATAATTTCTGAGGGATCAAAGGTAGCTTCTCCTTAGAATGTAATGCCATCACCTCCAAGGAAGGTTCCCCCACCTATAATTGATCTTGATTCACCTCCAGGAAGTCATGTTCCACTAGAGCAACCACCCCTTAAGAAATAAAGGACTGAGGAAAAAGGAGTGGTTGAATATTCTGATATAGATGAAGATGATATCTTTATCACTCCTAAGGATATGTAGCAAGGAATGCCTCCCCCTCTAAGGGAAGTTGCCTCAAGTTTAGGAGAAAGTAGTATCATGTTGGGAAAACTAGATAACAATGGTTTAAACAATGTAGATGATTTGAGGATAGAGGCTTGTAAGGAGTTTATGAAAGATGACTCCTTTGTTGAAACACCCGCATTTAGAGATTTCTTATGGAGATCCAAAGATGTAGAATATGCAAAGAAGGTAGCTACTGAAAGGAGTTTACATTTGGAGCTTCTTGAAAGTGTCATTTAGGCTAATATGAGGAGTATTATGAAGAATGAATTTTGAAATATTACTTCCTAGGATGGAAGAAATCTTGTGAAGAAATGTGGTGTGTTGCTATTGCTAGAGTGGGATATTGTTGATGCTATAGTCTTGGAAACTATAAGAAGGGTTGAAAGGCATTTAGTGCAAATAGAAGAGGAAATGGATATGGCACTTTGATGGTCTACATTTAGCAAATATTGGGATGTACTAGATATTTGGTCATTATCCATGAGATCCAAGAAACCAGTACTTGTTGAGCCATCAAATTTTAGTGGGAAATTACTTGTGAAGAGAGTTGTTGATACTCCAACCTTGGAGGTAGCTAACATGGCTATCAATGTTGCTAGATTTACTAAAGAAACTATGGAAAACCTCACCCTTGAAAGGGATGATTTCAAGAGTAAGTACCATGTGCTCCTAAATGAATATGATAATAGTCAGTAGAAGGTAGTTGTACTAGAGACTGAGTTGGCATTCTATAAGCAGAGGGAAGAAATGTAGAGAGATCAAGGCCAAGCTAGCTCAAGTCACCCACCTACATCTTCTCCAATTGCATCTTCCTAACCTTCCCCTCAAGATAAATCCTTGGCCATGGTGCCGTACAAGAGCTACTCTTAGTAGAGGAACCAAGAAAATTAGGTCCCAGCTCATCTGATGAACCTATAAGAGAACAATTCCTTTCATAAGTTGAAACATATAAGAAGTTGTTGGAATAGGCACAAGACACCATGTATGAAAAAATCTCAAAGATTTTTCATACTATCTTGAAACATTTGAATAAGAAGATTCGGGCCAAATTGAATGGTGTTCATGCCAATTATGCCACAATGTTGTGAGCAGTAGGGTTGTCTCAAAGAGATAAGGAGTTGGCTATCCCAATCTTGAATAAGTGGATCCCAAGGGCTCAAAGATTGAATTTTATAGAAGTTGGAGCTAGCCAACATGAGGATAGATAGGCTGAGGTAATTCCAACACATACATTTTTCTGTGAATTTAGTGAGAAAAAGTTTCAAGGATATATTGCCCCACTAGAGCAATAAATAAGAGAACTAAAAGCTCATTATGATCTAGTAGATTTGTCACTATTGCTAGATATTTAGCTCACTAATAATGAAGTGAATCTATTGCAAATATGGAAAAGGGAGATGGATGATTTTATTGCTTCCCAAGTAGATCAAATCTGTAAAGAAGTTAACATCAATATTTTGAATGACACTTTGGAAAAGTTGACATTTATCATCAACTTTCTAGAAGATTTTGACAAAGAATCCAATTTTGTGATGACAAATTATTCCCCATACAGGAAGAAGTTGGATGAAATCATCGATTTGAATTGGTCATCTAATGATAAATATGGACAATGGGGAAGGGTATTGGTTGGTCGACTGGTTTGTAAGTATGGATGTGAAACATATATAATTGGTCAAGTATTGTACAGGTTTGGCCTCATAAATTACAATGTATAAAATATATGTTTCATAGGTAAATCTTAGTTGCCAATGATGTGGAATGATGATTGGGATGCTGATTCACTTTTTGTGTTGCATCATTTTGTCATCTTTCTCGATGGAATGGATGCACTACAACAAAGAAGATTATCCTTTCAACATGTGCTTTTTTGAAGGAAAAGTTGTTTCTCACAACAAACACATAATCTTTGTGTCATGTGTATTCTCTCCAATTTGAAGGATGTAAATATAATTGAATTAGGGAATGTGTTTTGTAGTGGTCCAATTATAGTGTGACATGTGTACATTTGGCTTGAGGCTTGTTTTTGCTCCCTTATTCTATAAAAGGGAGTTCGGGGCCATTTGTGCGGGTATTTTGTTGAATTATTGAATCAAATTGTGAACATAGAGTGAATATGATAAGTCTTTGTCTAATGCTTTGTGTCTAGATAGTGAATTTTTTCAAATGTATGGTTCCTAAGCATATCTCAATGATAATGGAAGTTTTTTGAGTATATAGTCTCTCCATTTTGATATTTACTTGAATTATTAATGAAAATTATGATCAAATATCATTTCATTAATTGTCATCATCTTCATTATTTGGTATATGCTTTGGTTTTAGCTCTAATTCAAAGAATTGGTTAAAATTCTTGGATCAAATCGTAAATTCATGTGTAGAATGAATGGATCTAATAAGTAGTCTATAGAATTTGATTATAGATTTATGAATTGCAAAGTAATAACACTTAGATCATGGGTGCTCTGAATTAAATATACCTTATATTTCAATTTTCTCAGACTCCTATCCCATTGATAATGGAACTGATCTCAAGCCCTATAAGTCTTTCTCATGGTTCTGGTTATCTGGCTTAAGAACATAATTTTAAATAATCTTTGAAATAATATTTACTTTGTTGTGGTTGGTGTTGTCTTGTATTCTTGGCTTAATATGCATAATTCATTCAAGGAAATTTCAATTTCTTGAAGTATTTCATCTTATTAGTCATTGGTGAGAATATATCTGATTAATTATGCCATATACACATAAGTTGTTTGAGAGAATTGTATAACGTATATTATGGGACCACCCACCTAGGTTTTGCAGAGCTCAAAGTGTAGGAGATAAAGTGATTTGTTCCATATCTCATTTTTTAGCCACTTATCTTATAGGTATTCAAGAATTTAGTTTAGAAAACCCATAGGTATCTGGCGAGATCTGATTAGTTCATTGAAAATAACCAACAACTTGATTCTTGAATAATGCTCTATAACACTTGATAATCTTTCCTTGAATACTCTTGAATGCTAAACACTTGAATTCTCTTGAGAACTAAAATTTTCTATTATGAATGCTCTCACAAAATTCTTAATTGAAAATGAGTGAAAGAACCTTGTATTTATACTTAATTATGCCAATTTTTTAGAAATTACAACATTGCAAGCTAACATTAGATCTAGGAGGAAAAAATCTTACCAATAATTTGAATTAATTTTAATTTTGGGCTACACGAAACTCATACACTCAAGGTGGTGTATGAGTTCCATTAAGCATAATTTATGGGACCATTTTCAAAAATTCTTAGAAAGGTGTAAAATCTAGATCAAGACCCCAAAACCCTAGGTGGGACTCATATGCCCAAGGTGGCATATGAGTCTTGAATCACTAAATTTTGGCCACACAACCTAAAAACACCTGAATCATGATTAGATATTGATTTATGTCAGGATTATCCTTGAAAAGATGCATTAAATGAGTCTTTTGGATGAAAAATAAGGCCAATTAAAGCATAAAGAAGCCCAATTATTTATTAAAACCCTAGTAAAGTGTGAAAGTGTGTTACAACACTTTACAACACTCCAAATAAGGTACAATTAAGTTTATTTAGTTTTCAAGGTCCCAAGACCTAATGTGAGTGTGCTAAACACATTCCAACACTAAGTCAAGGCATCATTAAGCTCAATTTTACAAGGAGGGCCCAAACAAGTGTGAAAATGTCACCAACGACATTTTTCAACACTACATTTAGCCACTAATTTAGTGAGAGGATGAACTTGCTTCAAACTCACACTAAAGTATAAAAACTCACTTCAAGAGCAGTCCAAATACACCAATGTTGGTAGGATAGGATGATAATGATCAAAAGGGGTGATCAAGCCCCTAGGATTAAGATCCCATGGCAAACCAACATTGGTACAAAAGAACACACATGAAAATGATATAAATAGAAACAACAAGGAACAAGCATCACTTCCAAAGACAAAGAGAAGAGAAAATCCATAAATAAAATGGAGTGGATGGATCAAGCTTATACTATTTTTCCAACATGATGTGGATTAGATCTATTTTGTTTTTCTAAAATATGCATGCTCACTCTAAGGAAACAAAACTTTAGGTCATCCACTAAGTGAGTAATCTAAAGAGGTGAGACACATACACACATGCATGGTGAAAGGTGCTAATTTTTTTTTTATTTCCACCCAGGGGGTTTAGGAACTAGGAGGACAATTTTCACTTTCACTCAAGAACAAACCCTTGAGATCTTAATGCAAAAGACAAAGAGATATTGCAATAAGGTTGTTCTAGGGGCTAGATATGATCTAATAAGGGGTTCACCACAAAGTTTAAACTTGGAAAAGATAATGAAATGTAAGATGTAATGAAAAACCCTAATTGAATGAAAAGTAACACTAAATGACCTAGAAAAGTAAATGAAACAGAAAAAAAATCTATAGAAAGAAAGGTTTGCACCTGGAAATCTAGAAAGGGCTAGATGGAGGTCTAGAAAACTAGAAATTTTGACTTTAATGTTGATTGGGACTCATTCACCAAGCTGAGGAAATCAGTCTAGATTTTGGAAAACTATGTAGCAACAAATTTTTTCCAAATGGGTACCCGAATCTGCAATAACCTCAAATTTGACTAGAACTAGAACTGATTCACCAAAATTGGCCAATCAGTCTAGTTGGGATTTTCTGAAGCTTCAAAGGCCAATCCTGATCTTCTCTATCTATTATATCCTTCTTGATTAGTGTTTAGATCTGCATATCTAATTTACACCGGTCTTCTCCAAGGTTCTCCAAGGCTTGATGACATCTTTGACAACTTTGGGTGACTTGACAACTTTTCTCCAATATTTCTCCTTAGGAAATATACAACCTAGACTTGCAAAGCATACACAAAGGAGAGGAAAAAATGTTTTTGGGTTAGTGGATAGGGGTTTTCCTTGGTGAAACCCCTTTTTGGTAATTAAACCTTGAAATGAAATCAAATATGAATGGAGAATGATGAATGAACAAATGACAATGTTGCAACTCACCAAACCCTAGCAATAAAATGCTACAAATATGCTTCAAATGGCTGCAATGGATCTAGATCTTGATTATTGCTTGAATGATATTCATTTTGAATGAAACACTTTCTTGAATCATACACCCTACATCACAATTATTATCACAATAACAAAAATGATGATTGATGCTTGAATGTTGCTCTAAAATGCTTGATAATTTTCCCTTGAATGCTTGTGAACTCAAACTTGCTATAAGAATGAAAACTTGAATGCTTGGGATGAAAATGAATAAAATAACCTTGTATTTATACTCAATTATGCAAGAATTCCCTAAATTACAACACTACAAGCCAACTTTAGATCTAGGAGAATAAAATTCTACCAAAAATTTGATTTTGGGACACATGAGACTCATTCACCTAAGGTGGCAAATGAGTTCCATCATACATAATGTATGGGACCAGAAACAAAAAATGCTTAGAAATGAGTGAAAATAGGTTTGTGACCAAAATATCTAGGTGGGACCCATTCACCCAAGGTGGAAAATTAGTCCCATATCACTAAATCTGGGCCACTCAAGCCTGAAATACCTAAATTATGATTGGCTAATGATTGGTGTTAGGATTATCCTCAAAAATATGCATTAAATGAGGCTTGTGGATGCAAAATAGGGCCAATTAAAGCATAAGAAAGCCCAATTATTAATGACAATCAAAAAAAAGTTTGAAAGTGTGTTACAACACTTTACAACACTACAAATAAGGAAAGATTAATGTTTTATTTTGATTAAAAAGATGTTTATTATGTTTAGTTATTTGATAAGACCTTAGAAAAGTGTGAAAGTGTGCTACAAAACTTCACTTTAGCAAGGTACCATTTAAATTCATTAGTTCATAAGGGCCAAAGACCTAATGTGAATGTGTAAACCACATTGCAACACTGAATCAAGGCAACATTAAGCCCAAATCTACAAGGAGGGCCCAAACAAGTGTGAAAATATCCTCTATGATATTTCTTGAAACTACATTGAGCCCCCACTTTAGTTAGAGGATGAACTTGCTTCAAACTCACACTAGAGTAGATGAACACATATCAAGAGGGGTCCATGTGTATCAATGTGAGTAATATGAGACAACAACAATCAAGAGGGGTGATCAAGCCCCCAGGATCAAGATCCCATGATAAACCAACATAGGCACAAAAGAACACACATGAGAATGATCTATAAAGAGCAACAATAAAGCACAAGCATGCACTGTCAAAGGTGAGAGAGAGAAAAGGTAAAGATAAAAGAGATTTGGATCAAGCTTTGACCATTTATCCATTGCGATGTGGATCAGTTCTAGGTTGTTTGTTCAAAAAAAATGTATACTCACTCTGAGGCAACAAAACACCTAGTTTTCCACTAGGTGAGAAGTCCTAAAAGGTGAGAAACATGCACTCATCTAGTTGGTAGGTACTCACACACACATGAGTGGCTATGGGGAAATTCATGCCTTGGTTGGGCTTCCTGCTCAAGCCATACCAAAGTTATAGGTCTCATGATAACTATAATGAGGCGTCATGCAAAAATGATTTTTGAGCTTCATGAGGCAGGAAAAACTTCATATGCTTGGAGCTCATGAACAAACAAGATGGCTCTATAGGCATGCTAGCTTTTTTATACAAGGTGGCCATATAACTACAAATGAAAAAGGAAAAAATACAAAATGTTCAGAGGAGTCTTGCTTAGTTCATGTGAGGTATTTAACTTAGGGAACATTGTGCCTAATGTCTCCAAGAGAGAACCAATCAAAGAATATAAAATTCACAACTTAGGGGATGTAGTGTGTCACATCAAGCCACTAAGAGGAATGCAATATGCTAAGATAGATCATGCTCTTGATGGGATCACACCCAATATCATCCACAAATTGAAAAATGCATTGTATGAAGTAAGAAAAATAAACCATGAACCATGAAAATGAAAAATGCAAAAGAATAATGACAATGTATGCCCCCACTTTAAAGAAATTGTTAAACACCATGTTGTGAGAAATTACTTTAAATTAGAAAATGATAAATGCAAACAATAAAGAAGACATGAGAGTTAAACTTGGAAATCCCTATGCCAAGTCATATGTTTCCAAGTAAAGTTACGCCATGTAAGAGAAAAAGGAAAAGAGAGGGGTTGCCCCAAAAATGAAAACACCAAACACATAAGGGATTCATGGATTTGGGGTCAATATGTTCTTTCTATAATGTTTTTAGAGATATCGGAACTATCATTATTCCCCAAATACACATAGAACTAGAAGAATCACACAAAGAGAGAAAAAACAAGGAAAATCCTTTCAGGTCAACATGGAAGAGACATGAATGTCTTGACACCTTGTGTCATCCCCAAAAGGAAAACACAAGACAAATGAAAAGAAATAATGGAAATAAAAACTTTTGGGTCAACATGGAGGAGACATATGGTGTCTTGATACCTTGTGTCATCCCCAAAAGGAAAACACAAGACAAAGAAAAGAGATAAAAATAAAAAAGTAAAAGATTTATGACATAGAGAAGAATGAAGGTACAAATAGAGGAATTTCATAAAGAGAGAGAGAACACCAAATAGAACATTATGGGGGATCACATCACACAAACAAAATCACTCAAAAGAAAAATAAAGAAATATTGTAAAAGACTAGTAAGGCACAGGTGAGTCAACCTATCAGTAGGTAGTCTGCATCCCAATCATGTTCATTATCTACCAAAGGTGGAAAACTAGCCAAAGGGATAAGAGAAATTTTTGAACTAGGAGAAGTACTAGGTTCAACACTCATTGTAGGAGATTTGTCATCTAAGCTCATGGAAGAGGAAAATAATGTATTCAATTCATTAGGCACCTCTTCATCAATTTTAGCAACCTCGTCATTGTCATCCAAGTTAATCACAACAAGAGACCAAATTATAATTTCCATGGAATATTTCAAATATTGTTGTGGTTGTTGTATTGTATTGTTTTGTTTTGAGGTGGGAGTAGGGTCATCATGCATTGTTTTAGTCAAGTTTGGATTTTGATTTTCTTTGTTTAATTCTTCATGTAACTTGTGATCAAGGGTATGACATCTATGCCTATGCTCTCTAGAACCTCTATTTATTTTAGTTTTTTTATCATGTTGTATTTGTGTAGGAGTGGGTTGATCAACCATAGATTTCTTTTCTTCCCCAGGGGGAGGAATGGAAGGAACCGCATGAGGTTGTTCAATGAATTTCTCTTTAACTTTGTAAACCTATTTTATTCTAGGAGGTGTGATGGGTTTTTTCATTGTCTCTTGGTCATTTGTAGGAGGTAGGTGAAGTTTCTATTTTAGGTTAGTCTTGGTTGTTTATAATTTTTTTAGGTTCAAGCATGGTTTTGTCAAAGATAGTCGGCTCAGTGGTGGGTGGGGACATGTTTCAAAGGGATATTTCTGCTATCTTCTTTGCTTTGAAGTTTTGATAAGACAAGAAAAAGAAGTCTTCTCATGTTTTATAGGTTCCATGGGCTTGGTCCAAAATAAATCTAAGGAAAAGTTACCTTTAGAGGACAATGGGTTAAAGCCACTTTGGTGGACTATGAATACTTCATTGCCAAAGGGAAACTTTAAGCATTTATGCACAACTACAGGGGAAAATTTCATGGACCAAAGCCATGGATGGCCTAGCTTCACACAAAATTGATCCAACTACAAGATGATGGAGAATAATACATCTAATGTTTTCGGTCCTATTTGCAAAGGAAGGGTGATCAATCCCATTGTAGGGAAAGAAAAACCATTATGTGTCTTGATCCATGATTTTAGTTTATCCATCTTGATAAAGCTCATGAAAAAGTAAGAATTCCTCAATGATCACATTCTCTCCACAGGTAAGATCTATTCATATCCCATTAGTGGGCTTGTCATAGATATGGCTGACTATGTAAAGAGGATCATCAGGTGGATGTTTAAATATATCCTTAGAGGAGAAATCAATGTCAAGAGGATTCTTAGTTCAACCCTTACGAGGAATGATGTTTATCACTCATACCATTTCATCCATAGGATCATTATCAATAGGATGATTTTTATCATCATTTGTGTCAACATTCATCACATCATTCTTTGTAGTTTCATTGGCTTTGACAAATTAAATACTATGTTTTGGCATGGGGATGGTAAAGATTTTCAATTTTTGGTTAAGAGGGGCAACAAACTTATTGCCTTAATAACTAACACTTCCAACAGAAAGAAGACTAGAATCAATGAGGTCTTGCACAAGATGTTTACTATGCTTACAACATTTCCTATCATGTCCATGTTTTTGGTGATAGTGGAAATAAGCATTTGATATAAAGCTCATAGGTAAAGGCTTATTAGGATTAGGTTTTTTGATAGGAGGCAACGTAATCATTTTTTGTTCTAAGAGTTGGGTCATTGTGTTATCAAGGGTATTGGGTAAGGGAGTGAATTGTCTTTTTGGGTCCCCATAGCTAAAGGGTATCGTGGATTTGACAACAACTACTTGGTTATTGGTGTTAGAACTGTAAAATTTTGGAAGTTTTATAGTCGATTGTATTCATGAGTTTCCAAAATAAGTCCTCATCATAAGCATAAAATTCCCTCCTCATAACATCTTGCCCATATTTTTGTCATATGATCCATTAGAGTCCATCTAGTCCTAGATATTTCATTGTATTACCCATATCGGCAAGACAGAGTGGAGGTCTCCCCAATCCATTTGGCATCGTCACTAATGTATGTCTTTTGTAGCCTATCGGTAGGATACAATTTATTGTCTTAGCGACAAAAGAATCATATCAGCAAGAGAAAGGTCATTGGCATGAGTTCCACCGAATATGAAAGTTACACCGATGAAATACTTCGGGGAGAGTCTCACCAAATAGAATATATTGGAGAAATAGGTTCGGCGAGACAATTGGCATCGGTATGAGTCTTTTCAAGTTTTCAAAGTCATGCCGAGGTGTGGTTTCATCGGCGAAAGTATGATTATGTCTCAACGACCAGAAAGTTACCACGGGGTGTATCTCAATAAGACATAATGCAATCTATGAGACATCTCCCCGACTCAGAATTGTCACAGTGATACATAAGACTGAGGTCGGTGAGACTCCTAATGTTGATGAGACTATAGGACATCATAGCGATATTTATTTTGTGATAGTCGGTAAGACTTCAAGGTTTCGGGGAGACTACAGGATGTTTTGGCAAAAGGTTTTAATGAACATTGCAAAAGATCATTACCCCAGATTTGAAAATGTCTCATCGACAAGACATTTGATGCGACGGTGTGAATTTCAAAAAAGGACTTCACTCGTGCTTCAGCTGGCACATTAATGGCATGACGAAACATAATAGGGAGAATTCAATTGAAAGAATTTGTGTTGAATTGATAGTAGAGGAATCACCAAGGCGAACAAGGAACCAAGCCATTCTTTCATTCTGAAGGCTTCAAGTAGATACAGTAAGTTTTTATGTCGTAATTCCTCTGGTTTTAATTACTGTAATTTTAAGGAAATGGAATCACCCAACTTAGGGAAATCGAAGGGTAGAAAACATGGTGAAAGTATTCAACCAAAAGGAAAGAAATAGAAAACTGAGACAGAACATGAGGGCAACGAGCGAAGATTGAACTAGGACCTCATTGACTAATTACCTGGCTCTGGGCCTAAAGCCAAAAGATCTGCACAACTTAGGGTAGAACTAGATAAGCTGGATGATAAATGCAAGGTCATAGGAGACGTTTGGACTGCCATAAGGGGGTATGAGTTGTTTAATTTTCATTATCATCAGAGAAATCATTTTGAACCAGTGTGCAATCCATGGAAACTCAATTTGGGGAAACTCATGTGCCCTAATGTATTTGTAAATGCAAAATTGGTAAAATTTCTAGCTGATCATTATGACCCTAAACATAAGGCTATATGTGACCCGTCTGGAAAACCACAGATACATTTGTCAAAAGAGGCAATAGGGGAGGTTTTTAATTTGGAAGGGTTTAGCAATGAAGAGATCATATATGAAGAATTGGAGAAGGAGTTCTCAAGAATGGATATGATTTACATGGGTTGGAGGCTACCAATTCATAGGACTAAGTAGGATGGCAAACCAGTTCCTTTACAGGATAGTGAAGGACCTTCGTATCATGTGGACCTATTTGAACCTTACATGAAATACACTTACTTCTCAGTTTTCCAAGTATTGGGAATGGATGCCCCAAAGTATATGTCTATTGTGCCAATGTTAATCTCAATAGATATGCAATACCACATTTCTAGGCCATTTCACTATGCCTCATACATTTTTAAGTGGCTTGACTCAAGACTAATGAAAATAAAAGGTAGATCATCTACCCTTCATCTCAGGAATTATTCATTGTTGATGGATATCATATTATATTTTGGATAGGAGTTGGGACTATGGCCTCCAAAGATGAGGATTTCTCAGTTTAATAAAGATGGTGAAGCATTACCAGTTCAATTGTGGACTGTTGTTTGGGATAGTAAGTTTGCCAATGCCAGTTTTATTCATTTTGAAGAATATTTTGTGAAGACATTGTACAAATTGTACAATCATCCTTGTAATTATTCTTTATCTGAAGAGATAAAGATATTTCTTCAACCAAAGGATTTCAATGGGCCAATTGATCATAATTGGGGAGATTGGTACTGCTTGGAGGGAGCTACAATGATTAGAATTTATGGGTTTGAGGATACCCCTTTCATTTTGCCAAAAATAGTCCCAAACAGAATTGCATATTTGGAGATTGCCAGATAGATGGATTATTGTAGTGTAATGAATTTCAGCTCTTTTGGGAAGTAGGCCTTTATGCCTAGTACATTATGTTTTGGTGATTTTACTATGTTGGCCAAAGAAGGATATAATTTGATCCTTGACAAATTACTTCAATAAAATATGAAGAGAGGACCACCCAGAAAGAACTTTGACCCAGAAGGGTATATTAATTCTGCTAAAATGAAAATAAACTTTGGAGGGTATCAGCATATGCCCTATCACTTTTATGATATGATTCAGAATTTGGAAGAAGAGGAAGTAGAAACGGTGGTTGAAAGATATAATCAAGGGCTACAGGATGCAGAGCAGTTGTCTCTTGGGGAAGAAACACCTGAAGATAATGTGCCACAAAGCCAACTAGGAAAGGTATCCAAATTAAGAACTCAACAATATATTTTCCCAACAAGAGAGTTGAATGTTGAAGAGAGTGGAGAAGCAGATGTAATGAATATTGAGTATAGATCATTTGTTTCAGATGATGAGTTCATAATTCCCCAGAGTTGAAAGCCTTTTTGTATAAACAAAAGGGAAATGAAATAAGAGAAAAGGTTTATGATGTTACTACATGAAATGAAGAGCAATTGCTGAACGAATTGAAGAAATGTGTAGATGAGGAGATGATAGGTATGACCCCTGAAAAGGGAAGAGAAATGTTGGAAAATGCTGGTGTCATGATCTTTCCTGGGCTAGATCTCAATTCTGCACTTGTCTTTGATAGTTTCTGTAGATAGGGAAACAAATCAATTAGATTTAATGTTGAAAACAATAAATTAACTAACCCTATCAAGCACAATAGAGTATGAAATAACAAGAAAATCACAACACGAAGCACAAGTGCAAACCGATCTCCACGCCAACTTGACTTATCTCCATTGCTCTTCTCCACCTGCACAAGGATGCAAGATTTCAAAGGGTTGACAATAGAGGAGGAATGTTGATTGCTCACTATTGCAGCGTAACAACTTGATATGATAACAAATGGAGAATGATAGGAATGAATGGGAGATTGAGGAATGATTTTGGCAGAATGAGGATGTTTGAAGAAGATCCACCCCAAATGGCTTGTGAAAGCTTTGATTTATAGATTTTTGATTTGGGTAGAGATAAGATTTGACAAGATTCGATAAGGATTTGATTTTTGACAAAAGAGGAAATATGACGAGATGAGATAAGATTTCAAAAAGATAGAAAGATTCCATTTCCTGTTTTAAAGGAAATAAATCTTGAAAAAGACGAGAAGGATAATTGATGAATTATCTAATTAAATAAATTAATTAGATACACATGAGTTCAGTTTTGGAAAGAAAGCAAGAAGATCTTTTTAGGATTTTATTAATTAAATAAATTTTAGATTTATTTAATTAACGTTGAATTTATGATTTCATTAATTGAATAATATAAATTATTTAATTAATATTAGAAGAATTGATAGAAATGATTTAATTAATTAAATAATATAAATTATTTAATTAACATTAGAGGAATTGGATGAATTATGAATTAATTAGACTTGGGTACATGGGTACCTAGGGCAAATCATGCTACAAGGTGTCTAAATGATGCGATGTTATGACAAGGTATCATAAGAGGACAAATTTTTGATGTCTACATTTTGCCCCTCTTTGAGATGATGTTCGGGATGATGATATTTGTGTCGAGTAACATCATTTCAAAGAAGTTAAGGTATGGATAGAGGAAAATGGATAATGATAGAAAGATAGGATGATGGAATGATGATGCCCCCTTGAGAGGATAGGCGTGTTGAAAAAACATGGGTAGGCTCTCGAAATGAAATGATAAAGGGAGGGATAAGACGAATGATGCAAGATAGAAAGTGGATGAAGGAGAGGAATGATACGTTATGCTGCAATGAAGGTGAGCAACCATGTTGTTTGATATAGCACTAGATGTTATGCACCAAGATATAAGGACCAAGGTGACGATGTGTCTCGTGCCCCAGTGTAATACAACCTTGTCTAGACGTATGAGGAAGTAGACTTAGAGCATTAAAGTCCTAATGCACAAAAGGTATTATGCGACCTTAGATGCAAAGGATAGTGCAAAAAGTTACTCCAACAAAAACAAGATATGAATATTAGCTGGAATGATATGAATTTAATACAAATGCAAGATAAAAATGAAAACACATACAAGCAAGCAAGCAAGCATGCACAAATGATACA
The DNA here is from genome assembly GCA_007258455.2 of Sequoia sempervirens. Lineage (NCBI taxonomy): Eukaryota > Viridiplantae > Streptophyta > Pinopsida > Cupressales > Cupressaceae > Sequoia > Sequoia sempervirens. Next base: position 145,379,782 of record VDFB02353493.1, on the reverse strand, counting down.
AAAACAAACAAGGAATTGCCCCTATCAAGCTGTAAACCGATTGATTGATTGATTGATTGATGATGATGATAGTGTTGTCATTGTGGGGAGCGACATGTCCCTAGAGCAACACAAGGATGATGATAATTGATTGATTGACTGGTTGATTTGGTTTACGACAAGATTAGGATCAAGACCAAAGGATGTGATTGGATATTTTGACAAATTTGATCAACTTGATTGGTATGGATTAAGGATTGACTTGCATTTGGATTATTGCTTGGATTTTTGTTGGCTATTTGATTTTTTGGATTTTTGACATTTTATGATTTTTTTTGGATTTTTGAAATGTTTTAATTTTTTTGGATTTGTTTGAGATGTTTGATTTTTATTTTATTTTTTGATGTGTTTTGATTTTTTCTTAATTTTTTTTTGATTTTATGAAATATTTTGATTTTTTAATTATTTTTTTGGATTTTATGAAATGTTTTGAATTTGTTTTGGATTTTTGAAATGTTTTGAATTTTTTTTTGGATTTTTGGAATGTTTTGATGTTTTTGGATGAAAATTTGAGTAATCTTTGTTGTAGATACCAATGACAAGGGGAAAACCAAGTCTAGGTGCAAGGAAATAGATGGGATTGATGGATGAAAGGGTGGGTGATGGGATAAGGGATAAAAGGCTCATGATATATGGATGGATGGAAAGGATAAGTCATAGTGAATGAAATGGATGTATGCATCATAAGAGAGCAAGGATGCGATTTCCAAAGACTATGTTGCATAGGAATAACATGCCCCATTCTAAGTACAAGACTTAGGATTTTTTTCATGACAAATATTATGACAATAGGATAATGATAGGATTGGTTAGAAGGATGAGGTATGTCAAGAGATACCCAAAACATGTTTCAACATTTTTCCCCTATGTCTTCATCAAGATCAAAAGAAGACGAGTGGATGAATGGAATCAATATGATAGGTATGTATGAATAGAATCAATATGATGGCTAAAGATGGCAGGTAGAATGGAAATAATATGACATGAAAATGATAGGTTGGACAGATAAGACATTGTGCCCCCAAGTGTAAGTGACATAGAAGATCAACCTACACATGACTCCTATTTGCCAGGTTTTCATCATGGTACTTATACAAGGCGCCTGTTTACCAGGTTTTCACTGTTGGACGAAGGGATTTCTCTTTACTTTTTTTTCTTTTTCTTTTTCTTTCTTTTTTTTTGACTTTTTGACTTTTTGGATAGGACGAAATATGGATCGGAAGGACTCAAGTGTCTAGTTGCATGAAAGGTGATAGTCCCACTAGATGGATGTCATTGCATGGACCATGTCAAATGTCATTATGCTCATAGATGTTGGTAAGGGATGACATGAAAGGGCGATGGATTAGGTAGATGGAAGATTATAAAGTCTTATGTAAGAATGGATGGGGAATAGTAGATGATGATGTGGATTGAATAGGACTTGTGCAAAAGGATGGATGAAAGGTTTATGCAAAAGCATGGACCATAGAAAGATGGTGGGGGAGATATGTAGGATAATGCGTGAAGGATGAGGAGATGGAGGTATGTGGAATTGTTGTGAAATGGAAGGGAACCATGACCAATGGTTGCACACACTATGATAAACGTTGAAGCTTTTGATGTGGATGGGGTGTAGGAAGCAACGAAGATGTTTGCTTAGGAGATGGAGGGTGTAGTGTTTTTGGTACCCACATAGACTTAGTATTTTTATGATTTTTATTTTTCTTGTGGGTTTTAGGAATTTTAGACTTTTGAATGGAATGAGAATGTGGGATGGAAGTGGATGGAAGGGATTTTTGTGATGTGAATGCCTCGTTTGACTTGATTTCTTTTTGCTTAGGTACCCAAACCATTTTGTTTTTAGACTTTTCTTTTGGAGGTATGGGCTTATATAGCTTTTTATATGGATTTTGCTTTGAATTTTTGTATTGATGTCCTGAGGCATGGGAACCCTTAGGATTTTTTACTTTATAGGTAGAGGCATTGAAATTATTGCTTTTGAATCCCATGGGTATGGTGGAATGAGTGAAAGCTTTATGTTTAGAAAATGTGTGCATTTGTTGTTCATGATTAGGAATGTTAGGGTATTTATGGATGGAGGGATAAGGGGATTGGATAATGGGGATATTAGGTGTTGGGAGAAGTGGAGGTAGATTAGATGGAGGGATATTAGGAGTTGGAAGTAATGGTGGCAAAGTTGATGAAGGGATATTAGGAGTTGGAAGCAATGGTGGAAGGTGTACGGTCACATGCTTTTGACATTTGTAGGATGATGGAGGTGGAATGGCAACATATGTTTTGGGTGTATGATAGGCTTTATGATGGAAAGTGGACTTAGGATGCATGGAGGAAATACCAACATCTTTAGGTTGTTGTCCTTGGGGTGTATGTACAAGGCCATAAGAGCATGGAGGGACTTTTACATGGATGGGCTCCAAAATGCCTTGTTCATGAAGGTCTAAACCTTTACCTTGGTGGTTCATATTTTGGAGTATGCAATGGACAAGGGGACTAGGTGTAGGTGAAACCCTAGACACGAGTTCCTTATTGGATGGAGAAAATGAAGCAAGGGAAGATAATGGTTCTTGTTGTTCTAAGGAGGAACATTCATGAATGAGGGTGGAAAGACCAATAGGATAGGATGGAGGACTTGCAATGGGGTCAATAGTGGGTTATGGAGGATCATTAGGATCTTGATGAGCATTGTGTTCACTTAGATCCAAGGTATTTGTTTGATCTTCTATGTGTTATTGGGAGGCATATGTCTCATCAAGGGAAGTGGATGTTTTTTCATCATGTATGGGTGAGGTGGAAAGCTCTTGACCATGGAATACATAAAGTTGGCTAAGAGGATCATCATGGTCTTCTTGATCATAAAAGGGGTCTTGATCAAAGATAAAACATTGATCATGAATAGTATTAAGTATGGTATGAATGGAATCATTGGGAGGGTGTTGATCTTTATGTGGATGAGAGGGTAATGTTTCCTCATGTTTAGGATTGTTCTCTTGACATACCTCATCACTTATTTGAAAGGAGGTGGAAGGGGATTTCTCATGGAGAGAGTTGTCATGTTCTTGATGGTCAAGAACATAGGAGCATGACAAAGGGTGACTTGGACTTAAGAGGGGAGACTCCTGAATTGACTCAAGGGGTTGTGGATGACATGGTTGGCTTGAAGGACTTGGCATGATGTTTGAGGATTCTTTTGTATGTTCAAGAATATGAGTTGGATGACATGGCGATGTTTGATTCCTTGCTAGTAGCCTTTGGGTCACATCCTTTGTAGGTGTATGGCTAGAAGGTGTGGGCTTACAGTTTTGGTTTTGATTGGATGATGGTAAGGGTGCATGAACTAGATTGGTGTTTCCCTTGTCGAAAGTGGCATTAAGAATTGAGGAAGTTTGGCCTTGTTGCAAGGTAGAACTTAAGTTCACATGTGTTTGTTGTGATGTGGCTTGATAGGTTGATGTGGCATTGACATATGAAGAAGTGGATAGATTAGATTGGTATGAGATGGAAGGAGAAGCCCCTCGAAGTCTGATTTTATGTTTTGGTTTTGTTTCATGATTTGAACTAGAGAAAGAGACTCCTTGAATTATGACTTCAGGCTTACGTTTTGTCTCATGATTTGGCCTAGAGGGATAGCCCCCTTGGATTATGATTTTGGGCTTATGATTAGGATTGGGCTTGTTTATGATTATTACCATTTTGACAAGTGGTGACTAGGACTTTGTTGGTGATGGTGATGATGTGGAATGATTAGATTGGATGACTTGGATTGATTAGGATGAAAGTGTTGGAAGAACGTGTAGAGTGACTTGTCTTTATGTGTTTTGTGTTTAGCTTGATTTGGCAATGTTTAAATGAATGATCACACATGTACACACATAAATCACTCACGCAAGACACATAAGCAAGTTTTGAATTTTGAAATTTGAAGAATGTAATGATGATAATTAAACAAGCACACGTGGAAGACACATCAACAAGCCCTATGACTAGTCAAGTGGGGTATGGCCAATTAGGTCTCAAACTAAGCTACACAACATTAACTAAAGAATCATTTGAAAGAAAAATCCTATCACACAGCTGGGAGAAAGGGGTAACCCACCCTTCACCTTCACTTCCCAAAGGTATAAAGTTCTTTGGGGCTTAGCCAAGAGTGACAAGATTTTAACTCCAAAACAAGTGTGTCTTTCGATTCACACTTAGATTGAGGTCATCCCCAGGGGTGATGAAATCCCCTAGCAAGCCTCCTAGAAAGGGTTTGACAAAAGCAAACCAAGTGAGGTGTTTATGATCACACACACACTTGATTCACACTCACAATTATTAATTGACCCTTAGAAATTTGAAATGTGTGTAAAACAGTTCAAACACTTGTTCTTTTTAACCCCAAATCAAGATGTGTGATTGAAGACAAAATTCATTTTAAGCCCAATTTCAGATATGTGATCAAACAAGATATGATTTTATGCCCCAAATTGAAATGTGTTGACAAGCAATGATTAATCAGAAATGAAAGATTAGAATGTATGCACCTGATTATTCACTTTCCAATTTGACGTGTGTGTGACTGATGCCAACGTTGTTCCCACTCCTAGATACCTTGAAAGTCACCAGAACAAGAAAAAAAAAAACACAAACTTGCAAGCCAATGTGAGGCTAGGTCAAAAACATGCAATATGTTAAAAATTAAAAATTAAAAATTGAAATTACTTTAAAAAGTTAAAAATCTAAATTAAATGAGAAATCTAAATTACAAATCTAAAAATCTAATTAAAAACTAATTAATAATCTAAAAAATCTAATTAAAATATTAAAAAGAAAAAGAAAAAGAAAAAATCTAACTAAATGCTAATTTAAAATTCCAAAAATCTAAAAAAATCTAACTAAAGCCTAATTTAAAAACTCATTAAATTCGAATTAAAAATCTAATTAAATTCTAAAAAATCTAAAAGCTAAATTAATTAAAAACTAAGATCTACACTAAATTAGAAAAACTAAAAAAAAATTAAATCTAAATTCATCTCTAACTCTAAATTAAATTAATCTAAATTAGTAAATCTAAAATTAATGAAAACTAAAATGAATGAAAGCTAAAATTAATGGAAATGAAAGCTAAAGGAAATGAATTAAAGCTTTGTAGAGGACCGGTACGACAATCAAGGAAATGAAGCTTTTGAATGGCAACCACGAGTGAGGTTTTTAAGATTTTGAGTGGCGACCAATCCTCAGATGGTGGTGGATGTTGGATCGGAGGCAGTGACAAAGACTTGAGGCTTCAAAAATGGAAGGAGACAGCGATGAAGACTTGAGGCAGCGACGAAGACTTGAGGCAAAATGCAGGGACAGCGATGAAGGAGATCCGTCGGAGAGGAGGTTCAAGTTTAATGGGTGACTAAGATAAAGAAGGCAACAAGTAGTGATGAGGAAAATAAGGGATTCACAGAACCACCTCAAATTCTTGAATCCCCAACAAGTAAAGAAAAAAACGCCGACAGATCGCTTCAAAACACCAATGGATTATTGAAGATCGACAAGCCCAATCAGAGTGAGCCGACTGAAGGATGTATGGCTATTATCGACGAGGGGTGTTGGAGGAAAAACCAGCATAGGAAACTGAGAGCGAGCTGATAAAGGTTTGCAAAAGGCTGACTGAAAAAAAATTACGACAGTTGAAGCGGATGATGGAAGATTTAGATAGAAAGCGATGGGGTACTGACGAGGAAAATATGGAGGCGATCACCACTGAGATCCTAAAGAAACAACAACTTGAAAGAGTTCACAGGTGTAGATTAAGGTTCTGTAAAATTCGACAGGGAGATTTAAAAAGATCAACGGAGAGTATCCACCGGTGAAGCTTATAGTCAAAAATTAGGGAAATGACCTCCCATAAGCGATGGTGAAGTCAAATTTGAGCTAGGAGATCACCTGCAACAATTTACTCTCAGAACTTTACAAAACTAGGATTAGAAAAATGAAAACTTTTAAAAGAAAAATTTGCAAAATGTATGATTACCGCAGAAGGTTGTGGGTTCGAGCAAATGTAGCTAGGGAAACAAATCAATTAGATTTAATGTTGAAAACAATAAATTAACTAACCCTATCAAGCACAATAGAGTACGAAATAACAAGGAAATCACAACATGAAGCACAAGTGCAAACCGATCTCTGCGCCAACTTGACTTATCCCCATTGCTCTTCTCCACCTGCACAAGGATGCAAGATTTCGAAGGGTTGACAATAGAGGAGGAATGTTGATTGCTCATTATTGCAGCATAACAACTTGATATGATAAAAAATGGAGAATGATAGGAACGAATGAGAGATTGAGGAATGATTTTGGCAGAATGAGGATGTTTGAAGAAGATCCACCCCAAATGGCTTGTGAAAGCTTTGATTTATAGATTTTTGATTTGGACAGAGATAAGATTTGACAAGATTCGATAAGGATTTGATTTTTGACAAAAGAGGAAATATGACGAGATGAGATAAGATTTCAAAAAGATAGAAAGATTCCATTTCTTGTTTTAAAGGAAATAAATCTTGAAAAAGACGAGAAGGATAATTGATGAATTATCTAATTAAATAAATTAATTAGATACACATGAGTTCAGTTTTGGAAAGAAAGCAAGAAGATCTTTTTAGGATTTTATTAATTAAATAAATTTTAGATTTATTTAATTAACGTTGAATTTATGATTTCATTAATTGAATAATATAAATTATTTAATTAATATTAGAAGAATTGATAGAAATGATTTAATTAATTAAATAATATAAATTGTTTAATTAACATTAGAGGAATTGGATGAATTATGAATGAATTAATTAAATAATATAAATTATTTAATTAACATTAGAGGAATGGATGGAAATGAATATGAACTTAATTAAATAAATAAAATTTATTTAATTAAATAGATGATGACATGGGTACCTAGGGCAAATCATGCTACAAGGTGTCTAAATGATGCGATGTTATGACAAGGTATCGTAAGAGGACAAATTTTTGATGTCTACAGTTTCTTAAGGGACAACAATGCTACACACAAGCTTGACAAAGAAAAGGTAACATAACTGTATGCTGGATCGAAATATAATAGAAATGAAGGATCATTGATGATTTGGGCCTTATACCCACCCCACAAGAAATTAGTAGTTATTGACACAGAAAAGGCATTTGGACATGTCATGAATTCAAAGGTTGGAGAGGTTGATCCTGTGGCTACTGAAGAAATTGGAGTTAATATTGCAAAATTGAACAAAGCACAAATTCGGATGTTGATAAAGGAGAGGGAGATGTACAAAACAAATAACGAAAGGATGTTGAGAGAAAATGATAGATTAAAGGATTTGGTAGGCATTATGATGAGGTCAACCAAGATGCTTACTCAAGGCGAAAGCTCTAAGTCAAGAGATAGATGGGAAGGATCAACTGCTTATTCCCAAGGAAAACATGATGCAATTGTAGCAATAATCAAGAAAAGGTAGGATAGTTTAACATCTTGGTTAAATAAACTTTGGGGAAAATATTCACATACCCTTGCTGCATTAAGGGAGCATAAAAGGATGGATGGACAGATTATGGAGAAGTTTCAAGAAACAAACCAGAGAGATGCCTCTAACAGTGTAGTAATTGAAGCTATAAATCATATTATAAATAAACATCAAAACTTCTACGAAGAATTGCAAGGGGATGAATAGGGGTTGAGAAATGCCACCAAGAAAACGTTGACTACATTCTCTGATGATAAAGGGGAACTTAAAGAAGTTTCCAGATGGAAAAGTGAGAGTGAGTCAATACTAAATGAAATCCTAAAGGTTGCTACTACTGAAAGCACAACATTGGAAGAGGCGAGCGAGCAAAATGAGAAGATGATAAGGATGGAAATCTCAATCCAAAACGCAGTTGGAGATGCAGATACTCATGAGCGCTGGGATTATTTGGATCATCTAACTAAAACTCATTTGTGGCTAAACAGAGCTTAATTATCCTTTAATCTATTTGTTATGTAAACATATGACATTTCTGAAAGGATGCATCCTTTCATATATTCGATGTATAAATATCTGTTTCAGAAATGAAATAGAGGAGAATAGTAGAATAGGATAGAAGATAGGATAACAAAATACAACAAAATACAATGTTTCACAAATATGAGACTATGATGCATGTTTGAAATTATGGAGATATCAATGGAAATCATTTAATATGGTACAGTTACTTCTAGTATCTATTGTTTATTGTGTTCATTGAAAGCATTCTCGAAGTTGTCTCCAAAGTGGTGTTTTCTGGTTATCTAAATTGGTGTAACAAGTTTATATCCAGTTTATTAGTGCACATTTGTTGTACCTGTATGATCAATTGATTGGTTCTTTCAAGTAGAGATTAAATCCTTTAAGTTGATCATAGTAATTAGAGAATGTCAGTTGCATCATTAAGAAGAACTCGGTAATCATAACCTTGCATGTTTATACAAGTTATAAACTAAATTATATGCTGAACAACTTGTATACTTGCCAAAAAGAAGTTCCTATTTTAGATTTCTTTTGAATCCGCATACCCAATAAGGTACTAGTCTCTGAAATTTTCACCATTTGGTTTCATTCACTTTTAAATATGTTAATTGAACATATTAGGCCTTAGTTTTAATATTGGTACACAATTTATACCAAATCAGGTTTCATTTGTCCACTCCAATCTGCCATCATGGAAAAATCACTGTAAAAGAGATAAGCATAAGTCAAGTCTGCCCAACTCGTATAGGTACACCTGCCTAGGTCTAGCAGCACCTAAAGAGTAGAAGGTCTAAATCTTTTGACCTTGTCTATTACCCTGGAACGTACCAAGAGATTGGCAACCTCTTGAGGCATTCCTCCTGCGTTTTTGAGAGCTAACAATTGGAATTTTGAGTTGTTTGTTGAGGTGGATTGAATTAAAGGAACCCTTTGTTCTATTTTCTAAATGGTTGGTCCTAATTTTTTTGTTTTGCAGACTCAGACTTCTCAATTTGGTTGGAAGTGGAATTTGCATCACGACTACTAATTGAATTTTGAAAATCATGGAGGGTAGTACAAAAATGCATAAAGGATGGAAATTTCATCATGGAAAAATTTTCTATGAACATCTTTTGAAGGTGAGGGTTAGGGACCTTGACATCAATTTGGGAATAAAGTGATTGATAGCATGAGATAAAGTTAGTTATCTTTTCTTTTTCTTTTTTCTTGCATCTCATCAAATTGGCCAAGGTCATCTTAGGAGTCATATGCACTTGGAAATGATTTACAAAGGCATCAAAAAGTTCATTGAATGAAAAAATTGAGTTGTTCGATAAAGAGGAGAACCATTCCAAGGTAGTTTCTTTCAAAGATCTAGGAAAAAGCTTAGCCAACAATTTATCATCAAGGATAAAGTCACTACATAAGGTAGTATAAGCATTAAAATGGTTAGAAGGATCTCCCTTCCCTCCATATTTCTCAAATCTAGGTACCTCTACACCTTGTGGCATCGGTGTTCACAATATCTCCAAGGACAATAGACTACTTTTGACATAATATGTAGGTGGTCCATTTTTATTTTGGTTGATGGCATAGATTTTCTTTTGAAGGGATGAAACAGTTTAGAAGAGTTGGTTAATGAGAGGTTCATTATTTGTGTTATGAGATAGAAGTGAAAAAGGTGAGTGGGTGTATGTGTTCAAAGGACAAGTGAATGGAATGCTTATAGTCAATAAGGTGGTAGGAGATATGACATGCGATGACACATAGTAACTAGGGATGCTAGTGGGGATACCCAAGGAAGGAATCATATTACTAACTTGTTGCATTGTTGTTGCAACTTGAGGATTGGTATAGGTAGGTATTGAGGCAATTGTTGTGGAAGTCTAGGAATTTGAGTTCCTCCTAGGCTTGTCACATTGGTTGTTGGTAAATGACAACTAGTGGTTAGGGTGAGGTGTTTTCCAAAGATTTGAACTATGTTTTTCACAAGGTCAAGTCCATCTTCACTTTTAAGCATGTGGTGAATGTTATCTATAGTAGGGATGGTAGTAGTTGAAATGTTGTCGTTTTGCACTTGATATTGTAAGTTTTCTAGATCCTCATGAATTTGAATTATGTTTTCTTGTAGGACACTATCATTCCTTATTTCAACTTGCATCACACTACTTGAAGGCAAAGAGTTGTTGAGGGTATTGTCCATACCTAGTGTACTAATGTCAATACTTGGAGTGAAAGAGCTGGAAAACCCAAGATCCACAACAATTGTTGTATCATGGGATGAAATGAGTCTCAAACTTCATCTCACTACAGTATTAGAAAGAGGACATTGAATAATCATACAAGGGCTACTAAATGCAAGATGAATGCAAATCGAATGTATGCTAAGAACAATGAAATGCTTGTAGCAAAAATTGTGGAAACTAAAATAGAAAGGAAATAACATCAAATAGAAACTCATAAACAGAACTTTAAACTCTAGAAAATGCAAAGGGATTGATTCACCCAAGGTGGCGAATGAGTCCTTGTAGGGAATTTTGTCAAATTTCTTAGAATTTTTCAATGGAATTTTATGCTTTTTATGTTTTATGATCTGTATCTGAGATGAAAATGTATATTTTGAAATATTTTCAATGAAATGAGGTGCAAAAATGTAATCTATATGAGCTTTCACTAATATAAAATTTCAAACCCTAGAATGCAAGTTAACCAACGCAAGTCCTAATTCAATGTTAATGCATGGAAGATATAGGATGATAATGCACTCCAAATTAGAATTATGATGATCTAAATTTAGGTTCACCAAAATGAAAGGTGTAAAGTTGTTTAGCTTTCCACCTAGGGGGTTTAGGACCTAGGAGGACAATTTTCACTAACTTTCACTCAAGAACAAACCCTTGAGATCTCAATGTAAACGAGAAAGAGATCTTGCAAGAGGGTTGTTCTAGGGGTTGGATATGATCTAATAAGGGGTTCACCACCAAGTTTAGACTTGGAAAAGATAATTAAATATAGGATGTAATAAAAAACTGTAATTGAATGCAAAGTAATACTAAATGACCTAGAAAAGTAAATGAAACAAAACAAAAAGCTACAGAAAGGAAGGTGTGCACTTGGAAATCTAGAAATGGTTAAATGGAGGTCTAAAACAGTGGAAATTATAACTTTAATGTTGACTAGGAATCATTCACCAAGCTAGATGAATCAGTCCAAATTCTAGAAACCTGTGCGAGAATAGGAATCTATCAAATGGGTATTCAAATCTACAAAAAACTAAAATTTGACTAGAACTGGGACTCATTCGCCAGAAGTGGTGAATCAATCTAGTTGGGATTTTCTAAAGCTTAAAAGGATGATCCTGCTTTTCTTTGTCTACTATGTCCTTCTTGATTAGCTTCTAGATTTGAATCTCTGATTTGCACCCTATAGGTCTTCTCCAAGGTTCTCCAAGGCTTGATGACAACTTTGACAACATTGGGTGACTTAAATTTTCTCCAGTCTTGCTCCTTAGGATATCTATAACCTAGAACTACAAATCATACACAAAGGAGAGGAAAAAATGTTGTTGGGTTAGTGGATAGGGGTTTGCCTTGGTCAAACCCCTTGTTGGTAATTAAACATTGAAATGAAATCAAATATGAATGGAGAATGATGAATGAAAAAATGAAAATGTTGCAACTAACCAAACCCTAGCAATAAAGTGTTGCAAATATGCTTGAAATGGATGCAATGGATGTAGATCTTGATTCTTTATTGAATGATATTGATCTCGAATGAAACACTTTCTTGAATCATAAACCTTTCATCACTATTGTTAGCACAATAACAAAAATGACAATTGATGCTTGAATGTTGCTCTAAAATTCTTTATAATCTACCCTTGAATGCTCTTGAATTCTATTTTGAATGCTTGTGAACTGAAACTTGATATAAGAATGAACACTTGAATTCTTGGGATGAAAATGAATGAAAGAACCTTGTATTTATACTCAATTATGCAAGAATTCCCTAAATTACAACACTACAAGCCAACATTAGATCGAGGAGAATAAAATACCACTATAAATTTGAATTAAATTTAATTTTGGGCCACACATGACTCATTAGCCCAAGGTGGTGAATGAGTCCCATTAGAAATAATGTATGGGACCAAAAACCAAAAGATCTAGGTGGGACCCATTCACCCAAGGTGGAAAATGAGTCCTAGATCACTAAATTTGGGCCACTCAAGCCTAAAAAACCTAAATTATGATTGGCCAATGATTGGTGTTGGGATTATCCTAAAAAATATGCATTAAATGAGGATTTTGGGGGTGATCCCACAAAGCTGGTTTACAATTTTTGGGAGATTCTGATTTTTGCTAAAATCACATATTTTTAGAAAATATAATTATTTAAGCCTTTAAAAGTTCCATTTAAATCATTCTAATTGAAGAGGGTTGGATCAAACTACCTTATATCAAACCCCCTTGGATAGAACCCCGCTAGTTTTAAACCATACCTATAATGAAGTCTCTTTTACACCTATCAAAATGCTGATAAAAAACCACTTTTGATTTACCTTTTGGGGGATACAATGAATTCATTTAAAATTTACTTTTTTTAAGTATGTAGTCATTATTATAAGTTTCCCAAAAAGTATAATTTTAAATAAATTTAATTTTATTATTATATTTATTTTTTATTTCTTGTGAAGGTGGGTTTTTCACGAAAAATCAAACTCTTTGTTCTACACATGGAAAAATAAAAGATTATCAAAAAGAAATTTGAAAATATGAGTGCACCAGATATTGAAGTCCTTGATCCAACAAAAAAATAAAAATTTAATTTTGATACATACAAAAAAAGTTGTGTTATACGGTCCACCTATGTCTAAATTGTAATTGGTTTGACTTCAAAACTTGATTAAGGAAAAAATATTCAATAAAACACTATGAAACCAATTGGAAGGACTAGATATCATAGTTAAAAATCTAAATTCAAAAAAATTATAGTTTTATCCTTCATGGAAAAAAAGTTGTGTTATATGATGAGCGTCACTCCTTAAAAATGGTGTTTACTGAGAAAAATAGTTTTCGAAGGAGATGGAAAAAGAAGTGCAATTTGATTCCAATTTTTTTGAAAATAATACATTTAGAATCTACAAATAAAATGTCACAAATCACTAGTTTGCATCATCTTCAAATTCCTCATGGTTTAGCCACTATAGGTGCTTGAAAGTGAAGATTTAGTTAGAAAAAATCAGTTCAATGTCCAGTTTGGCTAAAAATTGTAAACCAGTATTATGGGATCACCCTTGGATGCAAAATAGGCCCAATTAAAGCATAATAAATCCCAATTATTAATGAAAAACCTAGAAAAGTGTGAAAGTGTGTTACAACACTTTACAATACTCCAAATAAGGCAAGATTAATGTTTTATTTTGATTAAAAAGAGGTTTATTATGTTTAGTTATTTGATAAGACCTTAGAAAAGTGTGAAAGTTTGTTACAAAATGTCACAACACTTTAGCAAGGTACCATTTAAATCCATTATTTCATGAGGGCCCAAGACCTAATGTGAATGTGTCAACCACATTGCAACACTAAATCAAGGCAACATTAATCCCAAATCCACAAGGAAGGCCCAAACAAGTGTGAAAATCTCCCTGATGACATTTTTTGACACTACATATGGTATGCACTCACACACACACACACAAGTGGCTATGGGAAAGTCATGCCACATTTTGGCTTCCTTTCAAACCATATCAAAGTTATAACTCCTAATAAATTTGATAAGGCACCATGCAAAAGTGAACTTCGAGCTTTATGAGGCAAGAAAAGCTTTGTATGCTAGGAACTCATGAACAAAAAAGATGGATCCATAGGCATGCATGGTGGCCATATAACCAAAATTTAATAAATGCAAAATTTAAAGAACGTTCAAAGGAGTCTTGCTTAGTTCATGTGAGGTCTTAACTTAGGGGACATTATGCCTAATTTCTCCAAGAGAGGACCAATCAAAGAATAAAAGATTCACAACTTAGGGGATGTAGTGTGTCATATCAAGCCAATAAGAGTAATGTAATATGCTAAGAGAGATAATTATCTTCAAGGACATCACACCCAATTTCATCCACAAAATGAAAGACGCATTGCCTGAAGTAAAAGACTACGCCATGAGACATGAAATATGCAAAATGAATAATGTCAATGTATGCCTCCACTATAAAAATATTGCTAAACACCATGCTATGATAAATTACTTTAAAGTAGCAAATGAAAAATTCTAACAATAAAGGAGACATGAGATCCAACTTTAAAATCCTTATGCCAAGTCATATGTTTCCAAATAAAGCTACGTCATGAAAAAGAAAAGAGAGGGGTTGTCCCCAAAAATGAAACTCCAAATACATAAGGGATCTATGGATTTGGGGTCAGTATGTTATTGCTACAATATTTTTAGAGAGCTCAAAACTATCATCATTACCCAAATACACATAGAACTAGAAGAATGACACAAAGAGAATGAAAACAAAGAAAAATATTTTGGGTCAACATGGAAGAGACATGAATGCCTCGATGCCTTGCGTCATCCCCAAAAGGAAAACACAAGACAAATAAAAAAGATAAAATAATTTTTTTTTGGTCAACATGGAATAGACATGGATGTCTCAACACCTTGTGTCATCCCCAAAAGGAAAACACAAGACAATTGAAAAGATAAAGGTAAAGATAAAAGATTTATGACATAGGGAAGAATGAAGGTACAAATAGAGGAATGCACAAAGAGAGAGAGAGAGAGAGAGATACATCAAAAAAAATAGTACGAGGGATTGCATTACACACATGTAATCACACAAAAGAAAAAAAAATAATGCAAAAGACTACTAAGGAATATGTGAGTCAACCTATGAGCAGGTTGTCTACATCTCAATCATGTTCATTGTATATTGAAGGTGGAAAAATAGCCAAAGGGACAATAGCAAGTGTTGATCTAGGTCCATCACTAGGTTCAACACTCTTCTTAGGAGAATTTTTGTTTAGGCTCATGGAAGAGGAAAATAATGTATTCAATTCATTATGCACTTTTTCATTGATCTTTGAAATCTCATCATTGTCATCTAAATTAATCACAATAGGAGGTCAAATGATAATGTCCAAAGAAGGGTTTAGCTCTTGTTGCAATTATTGTATAAGATTGTTTTGTTTTGGTTAAGGGAGAGACTTGTCATGAATTTCTTCATTCAAGTTTGGATCTCATTTTTTTTTGTTTATTTCGTCATTGAGCTTTCAAGAAAGAGCACAATGTCTATGCCTATGCTCTCTATCATTTCTATTTCTTTTTGTTTGGTTTTCAAGTTGTGTTTGTATAGGAGTGGGTTGATCAACTATAGGTTTCTTTTCTTCCCTAAGGGGAGGAACGAAAGGAACCACATAAGGTTGTCCAACCACTTTCTCTTTAATTTTTTAAACTTTTTTTATTCTAGGAGGTGTGCTGAGATCATTTTTGTTGTTTCTTGGTATTTTGTAGGAAATGGGTAAAAGTTTTTTCTTAGGTCTGTCCTGGTTGTTTAGATTGTCTTCTAGTTCAATCATGGTTTTTTCAAGGATGGCAGGGTTAGTGGTGGTCAGAGCCATGTTTTGGAGGGATAATTTCACTATGCACTTTTCCTTTAACTTTTGGTAGGATTTGAAAAAGAAGTCCTCACAAAGTTTAATAGGTTCCATAGGCTCGGCCTAGAAGAAGTCTAAGGAAAAGTTTCCACTATAAGACAAAGGGTTAAAACCACTATGATGTATAGTGAAAATTTAATTGCTAACAAGAAAATTTAAGCATTTATGCATGACTAATGGGATGGGATTCATGGAGAAAAGCCATGGATATCCTAGCTTCACACGAAATTGGTCCAACTGTAGGATGATGGAGAATGAGACATCTAATGTTTTCAATCCTATTTGCATAGGTAAGGTGATCAATCCCATTATGGGGAAAGAGAAGCCATTATGCATCTTGATCCATTGTATCAATTTATCATATATTTCTTGATAAAGTTCATGTAGAAGTAAGAATTCCTTGGTGATCGCATTCTCTCCACAGACAAGATCTATTAATATCCCATTAGTGGGCTTACCATACATTCAATCAGCTATGTAAAGAGGACCATCGAGTGCATGTTTAAGTATATCTTTACAAGAGAAAGAAATGTCAAGAGGATTTTTAGTTTGGCCCTTATGATGTTGAGTTTAAACCAATGCAACCAAACAATTGATGGGATTTTGTTCTTATTGATCAGTATCCATAGGAATTTTTTGAATTGTATCTATGTTCTCATCATCCGTGTCCACATTCATCACATCAGCCTTTGTAGTTTCACTAGCTTTGACAAATGAGATACTATGTTTTGGCATTGATGTTGGTAAATATTTCCAATTTTGTTAGGAGGAGAAACTTATTTCCTTGATCATTAACACCTCCAACAAGATAGTTAACTAAAATCAATGAGGTCTTGCACAAGATGCTTAAGATAATTACAATGTTTCGTATTGTGTCCATTTTGTCGATGATAATGACAATAAGCATTTTATCTAAAGTTTAGAGGTAAAGGATTATTAGGATCATGTGTTTTAATGGGAGGTAGGGTGATCATTTTCTATTTTAAAAGTTTAGTCATTGTGTTATGAAGGGTATCAGGTAGGGGAGTGAATTGTCTTTTTGGGTCCCCATAGTTAAAGGGTATCATTGTTTTTACGACAACTACTTGGGTGTTGGTATGTTAACTTGTTTATTGAGGGGGATTAAGTTGAAGGAAGCCTTTATTCTAATTTCTAAAAGGTTGGTAATTCTTTTGGTTTGCGTTCTTGTACTTCTCAGTTTAGCTAGAGGTGGATTTTGTATCACGAATACTAATCGAGTTTTGATAATCACGGAGGGCAGTACACAAGTGGATGAAGGAGAGAAATTTCATCATGGTAAGATTATCATGTATCTTACTTTTTAAATTCTCCATGAACATATTTTGAAGGTGAGGGTGAGGAACCTTGACATAACTTTGGGAATAAAGCAATTGATAGCACAAGATGAAATCAGTAATATTTTCTTCTTCTTTTTGCTTATATCTCATCAAATCAGCCAAGGTCATCTTAGGAGTCATATGCACTTGGAAATGGTTTATAAATGCCTCAAAATTTTCATTAAATGAATGAATTGAGTTGTTTGATAATGAAGAAAACCATTCTAAGGCGGTATCTTTGAAGGACCTAGGGAAAAATTTAGCCAAGAGTTTATCATCAAGGACAAAGTCACTACACAAGGTAGTATAGGCAACAACATGATTAGAAGGATCACCCTTCTCCCCATATTTTTCAAATCTAGGAACCTCTACACCTTGTGGCATCAATGTTCACAATATCTCCAAGGATAATGGACTGATTTTGACATAATATATAGGTGGTCCATTTTGATTTTGGTTGATGGTGGAAACTTGCTTTTGAAGGGATGAAACAATTTGCAAAAGTTGGTTTATGAGAGGGCCATTGCTTGTATTATGAGATGGGGGTGAAAAGGGTGAAGGTGTCTATGTGTTTAAGGGAAAAGTGAATGAAATGCTTATAGGTGGTAAAGTGGTAGGAGATATGACATGCGATGCCACAAAGATACTAGGGATGCTAGCGGAAATACCTAAGGAAGGAATCACATTACCATTTGGTTGCATTTTTGTTCTAACTTGAGGGTTGGTATAGGTAGGAATAGAGAAAATTGTTGTGGGAGGAGGAATTCAAGTTCCTCCTTGGCCCATGATATTTTCAAGGTTAAAGGACAACTAGTGGTTGAAGTAAGGTGTTTTCCAAATATTTCAACTATGTTATTCACAAGGTCAAGTCCGTCTTCACTTTCAAGCATGCGATGAATGTTATCTATGATAGGGATGGTAGTAGTTGAAATGTTGTCATTGCTCACTTGATGTTGGAGGTTTTCTAAGTCTTCATGAATTTAGATTATGTTTTCTTGCAAAATACTAGCAACCATTATTTCAACACGAGTCACACTACTTGAAGGAAAGGAATTGTTAAGGGTATGGTCCATACCTAGTGAACTAGTGTCAATAATAGGAGTGAAAGAGCTAGATAACCCAAGATCCACAATGATTGGGATATTGTGGGATGACATGAGTATTGAAATTCATCTCACTATAGTATTAGCAATAGGACACAAAGTAGAAATGCTCATGCAATGGATACCAAATGCAAGATGAATGCAAATGCAATGAACTGAATATAACAAAAAAATTGTAAACTAAAATAGAAAGTTATTAACAAAAAACAAGAGCATAGAAATAAAGTTTTAAATTTTGGAAAATGTAGTTTAGAATCAGCAATAGGACTAAATCGCCTAGAGGGGCATATGAGTCCTAGTTGAGGTTTTTTTTAAAAAAAATTAGAAAATTTTAAGTGATTTTTATGCTTTCTAGTTTGTATGATTTGTAACCTAAGTGAAAATGTATATTTGATATGATTTTAAATGATATGAGATGAAAAAATGTAACCTAAATGTACTTTCACTAATTCAAAAATTAGAAACCCTAGAATGTCAATTAATTTATGAAAACCCTAATGCAAAGTTAATGCAAGAAAGATCTAGGATGATGATGCACTCTAAATTAGAATTATGATGTTCTAAATGTTGGTTCACCAAAATGAAAGGAAGGATTTTTTTGGTTCTATGCTTGGGAGATAGAATAACATCTTCAAACACTTTCATTCAAGGATAACCCTAGAGAACTCAATCCAAGAGAGATGAAGGAGAAAGAGATCTTGCAATAGGGTTGTCCTAGGGGCTGATTATAAACTAATAAGGGGTTCACCACCAAGCTAGGGATTGGGAAGACAAATGCAATGCAAATAAAAATGGTTAAGCCTAGTATGATGCTATCTTTCACTAATGACCTAGAAATGAATGAAAATCAAAATAGAGAACTACAAAATGAAATGTGTGCACTTAGAAATCTAGAGATGACTGGATGAAGGTTTGAAATGCTGAAAAAACTAAGTTTAAAGGATGCTAAGACTCATACGCCAATTTGCGAAATTTATTCCTAGATTATGGTTTTTTGGAAGAAACTGAAATCTAGTAAAAGGGTGTCTAAAACTACAAAAATATAGAAAATGACCTATACTGGTGAATAATGGGGAAACAAGTGCTTTATAACCTAGGTCATAGAACACCAATTTTATCCATTTATCATTCAAGTATGTCCTAGGAATCTAAATTGGATTGACTATCAACCTCAAAGGTGAGTCAATTCTCAACAAGGAAGACCTAGGAAGGGGTTCTTTAAGATTTGAGGGGTTCACCACCAAGAAAAAGCTTGGAAAAGACAACTTAATATTCAACTTATAAAACCTAGTAATGCAAGCTAAATGATGGATGCAAATGATGAAATTAAGCAACAAAAAGTTAGGATGTGTGTACCTAGGAAGTCTAGAAATGTGATGAGGATTCTGGAAATGCAAAAATGATGTCAAAATGTGTTATGGAGAACTAAGACACTCTTACTGTTGTCTTAGTCCTACTGTTGTTTTTCAAGGTAGATGTAGAATCTTCAGATGTCAAAACAAGATCTGAAAGAATCTTTGTAAAATACCTTCAAGAGGACTAAGACACCCTAGGTGGTGAATTAGTCCTATTTGGAATTTCTGAAATCTCCAAATGTGGTCTTGAGGTCCAATTTTTGCACTTCCTTCTTCTTAGATCTCAAGTCCTGAAACTTCCAAATCTGACCTATAGGTGAGTTTCCATGAAAATGACAACTTTGTGATGCAACTTTACAACTTTGCAACTTTGCACTTCAAATGATCAAGTCTTCAACCCAAATTTGCAATCATAGACACATAAGAGAAGAAAAAATTGTTGATTGTTAGTAAATGGGGGTTTTCCTTGGTCAAACCCCTTGTTGGTAATTAAACCTTAAAATGAAATGAAATGAAGGAGGGAAATGATGAATGAAAAAAGTGCTATTTTGCAACTTAGCAAACCCTTGTTATGAAGTTTGCAAACTTGTGTGAGATGGATAGCTTGAATATAGATCTTTAATACAATGAATGCTTGATAGATATTGACTTGAATTGCTTGCTTGAATCAAAACTCTACATCACAAATGTTAGCTCAAAAACACACATGATGGAAGAAGATCTTTGACATGATGCTTGAATCTTGATGATGGCTCCAAATTCTTGATGAATTTCTCTTGAATGCTCTTGTGAACTCAATTATGCTATTAGGAATTCTCTCACAAAAGTCTTGGATAGAAATGAAAAGAACCTTGTATTTATACTTAACCATGCTTAATATCCTAAAATTACACCACACCAAGCCAACATATGAATTCATTAATTAAAGGAGGCTAAATCCTACCAAGATTTGAAATTAAATCCCAAAAATAGGTTAAGGGGGGCAAAGATGCCCTAGGTGGCTTCTTAGTCCCAAGGCATGAAACTCAAGGCATAAACTCCAAAAGGGGGCCCATTTAAGGAACACTTGAAATTAGGTTCCCAAGACTATTAGGGGACAAATATGCCCTAGCTGGTGACTTAGTCCCAACCCAAAAATCAGGGACACACAACAAGAATCATTAAATTATCATTTATCCATTGATTTTGTTGAGATTAGCCATAAAAAGATGTAATTTTTTAGGTTTGTGGATGCAAAATATGACCAATTAAGACATAAATAAGGATAAACAAAGCAAGGTGGGCCTAAAAAAGTGTGAAAATTAAAATGAATGTATTTTCCTACACTACATTTAGCCCCACTTTAGTGAGAGGATGAACTTGCTTCAAACTCACACTAAAGTAGCCAACCATGCAATCAAGAGGGGTTGAAATGTATGAATGTTGGTAAGATAGGATGAAAATGACCAAGAGGGTGGACAAGCCCCCAAGATCAAGATCCTATGGAAAACCAACATAGGCACAAAGAAACATGCTTGTGGATGATATATGAAGCCATAACTAGATAAAAAACATACACCATCAAAGATAGAAAAAGGAAAAAAGAAAAAGAAAAAGAAAAATGCAATGGATCAAGCTTTGACTAGCTGTCCAATGTGCTATGGACTGGGTCCAGGCTATTTATCCAAAAAAAAATTACAAGTGGAACACGTTGTCCAGTATGCAAACAAAAATGCATGCTCACAAGGGCTAGTGAAGCTAGTTGTTCACTAGGTGAGCCCCAAGAGGTCAATATCAACATCATAGCCCCATCTATGATAAGGACAAAAAGAAAATTCATGCTCACACGAGCTTGTGAAGCTAGTTGTTCACCAGGTGAGCCCTAGAGGACCATATCAAAACCATACCTCCATTACTTTAATAAGGTAGAAAAATGCATGCTCACAAGGGTGAACCGTAGATTTTTGGCACCTTACACCTTTCTAGCTCTTCTAGGGATTTTCATATAAAAGGAGAGAGTAGGGCCAAAAATGCTAAAGGTTTCATTCAAATTAGGATATCTATGATGTGATATGAAATAAATGAAATGAAATAAGTTCAATGGTGTTGTCATAATAGTGGTTTACAATTCCTGAGAGGAACAAATTTTAGCTGAAATCACATATTTTTAGAAAATATAATGATTTAAGCCTTAAAAAGTTCCATTTTAATGATTCCAATTGAAGAGGGTTTGATCAAATCACCTTAGATCAAACCCCCTTGGATAGAACCTCACTAATTTTAAACCATACCTATAAATGTGTTTCCTTTACACCTATCAAAATGCTAATAAAAAATCACTTTTGATTTAGCTTTTGGGGGATCAAATGAATTCATTTATAATTTATTTCAAATGATTATGGTATTCCTCAGAACAAGCTATCCAATGAATATAATTTTAATATGTTTTGGTTTTGTTATGTATTTGTTTTTTAAGTTTTATTAAACATAGGTTTTTCATCAAAAATGAATTTCTTTGTTCTTCACATGTGGAAAAATAGAAGATTATCAAAAAAAAATTGAAAAATATGAGTGCACTAGATATTGAAGTCCTTGATCCAACAAAAAAATTAAATTAAATTTTGACATATACAAAAAAATTTACATGTTATACGGTCGCGTGTCTGAATTGTAATTCGTTTGACTTTGAAACTTGATTAAGGAAAAAATATTCAATAAAAACTATCTAACCAAGTGGAAGCACTAGATATCAGAGTTAAAAATCTAAATTTGAAAGAATTAGAATTTTATCCTTCATGGAAAAAAAGTTATGCATTATACGATGTGCGTCACTTTTTAAAATGTTGTTTTCTGAAAAAAATCAATTTTCGTGGGAAATGGAAAAAAAAGTGCAATTTGATTCCAAAAATTTTGAAAAAAATATTTTTAGAATCTACAAACAAAATTTGATGAGACTCTAGTTTGCACCATCTTCAAATTTCTAACAGTTTAGCTGCTATAGGTGCCCAAATGTGAAGATTTAGTTAAAAATAATAATTTCAGTGTCTAGTTTGGCCAAAAATTGTAAACCACTATTATGGGATCACCCTCTAAATGACTGATTATGTATGCAAAATCTAAGAATTATGCTATGTTGGAAAACACATTATGTAATACAAAAACACCTAGAAATCAATGCAAAACTTAATAGAAATGAACCAAACTGAAAGTGTGCACCTAGAATGTGGATGAAGACTAAGAATGGATTTTGGAATGCTGATGATGCTAATTTTCAGTTTGCTGATGATGCTAATTTTCAGTCATGGTGGGACTCATTCACCATTTTGGGTGAATCATTCCCAGTTCTACAAAACTGAGCAGGAACTTGTTTCTGACAAAAGGGTATCAGAAAATGTAGAAAACAAAAAAATTACTTAGAAGTGGGACTCATTCACCACCCATAGTGAATGATTCCACTTTTGAATTTCTAGATTTTCAAGAGTGGAATCTAGGGCTTTTGATCTACACTTTGACTTCCTATAGGTGTCCGCTTTTGAAATTCTAATTTATGAGTTTGAAAATGAGATTTTGTTGATACTTTGACTAGTTGAATGAGGAGAAGACTTTAGTAACCTTGCAACTTGATCTTCAATAATTTCCAATCTTCCAAGAGACCTAAATCTACAAACACACAAGACAAGAAGAAGATATGTTGAATGTTAGGACATGGGAATTTGCCTAGGTCAAACCACTTTTAGGTAATTAAGCCAAAATGTTGAAAGAAGGTAATGAAACATGTGATAATGGAGTTTATTACCTTGCCATGATGTTTTATCTAGAAATTATACAACAAAACATGAAGGATCTTCCCTTGAATATCTAAAAATGGATGTCTTGGTGGCTTGAAATGAAGAAACCCTAAGTTGATTGACTTGAGACGGAAGATTAATGAGTGACAATAGAAAAGAGATGTGAAAATGAGTTAAAATACTTGTATTTGTATGCAATTTACCTATTTCATCCATTAATACCTCATCACAGGCTGACAAGAAGCAATATTAAACTCAAATTTCACTTTTTTCCCACTCAAAGGTCAAAATTGAGCCAAATGGGACTCATTTGCTGAATGGGTCCCACTTGGATGGGACTAATTCACCATGCATGGCAAATGGGTCCCACATGGGCCAATTTGATAGATCAGATGCCATAACATAAGGAAATAAGGTCTAAAATGCAACCTTGTCAGGTATTTGATCAATTTAGGCCTTAGGACACACAATATGGGTTAATATAGGAATATTAGTGATGATGTGAATCTCAAATAGGGCTTGGGACATAGAAATCGATGTGTAAGTGTGATTAAATACACTTTACAACAATAAAATGAGGTCCACATAGCCTAGGAAGGCACAAGAACCAATGTGAATGTGCAAGACACATTACAACACTAGTTTAACATTAAGTTTATTTCAGAAACCTTCTAGATTGATGCAATAATGTTATTAAACACATTTTATAATGTTGAATTAGGGAGAAATAGGTTCATTATGTTTAGAAAAGTGTGAAAGTATCTTACAACACTTTATAACACCTTTAGAAGACATCATTAAAAGCATGTTATTCAATTTGCAAGGGTCCAAGACCTAGTGTGGATGCATAAAATGCCTCAAAACACTAGATTGAGACCTCATTAAGTCAAATTTATCATGAATTATTCTCATGTCAAGCAAAGGGTACTTTTTTCTATGGTGCATTTTTCCCCCACTTTAGTGAGAGGATGAACTTGCTTCAAACTCACACTAAAGTAGACATTCAAGAGAGGTCCAAGTATTCAAATATAGATGACAAAGAATGAAAAATATCAAGGAGGTTTCCAAAATCCCAGGATCCAAGATCCTAAGTCAAACCAACAAGATACATAATCATACAATGGAAAGAACTAGAAGATAAGAAAAATGGGGTGGAAAAGATGTACTCACTCTGGGGCCACGAAACTTCTGGTTGTCCATGGGATGAGAAATCCCAAAAGGGGAGATACACTAGTTGGTATGCACTCACAAAAAAATAGGTGACCTATGGGGAAAGTTGTTCTGCTAGATGGGCTTTCCACTCAACCATATCAAATTTATACCTCCTGATAACTTTAATAAGGTGCCACAAAGAAAATGATGTTGTTTTGAGCTCTATGAAGTAAGAAAAACTTTGTATTCTTTACACTCATAGACATTTTTAATATGGAATAGTGTAAGGATTTTCCAAAGGGATTTTTCTTTGTTCATGCAAGGTCTCATCTTAGGGAACATCATGCCCAATGCCTCCAAGAGAGGACAAGTTCTAGGTCATATCCTAGGGAACATCATGCCTAATGTTTCCAAGAGAGGGAATCACAAGAAAAAAAACATCACAAAATGAAATGTGAGTGGTGATGTATGCCCCCACTTTAAAGCAATTGCGAGCACCTGTACTATGAGAAATTTCTTTAAAGTAGAAGAACATGAGAGCTTACTCAGAATGCCCTATGCCAAGTCATATGTTTTCGAGAAGTTACATCATGAAAAAGAGGAGTATGTTGATGATTCTAGTTTATGATCTAAATTTGGTAGAATTTGTGATATATTTGTTGAAGTTGTCATGAACCTTGATGTTTGAATGTTGACATTTCCTAAAAACCATAGGCATTGGACCTAATTTTATTTCTACAAATATTTAATGACATTGACATGTTATATGGAATATCTGTGTTAATTTTGCATGTGGATTAATGAATTATCTTTAAGATAGTTGCCGATATGCAATTATTGTGCGTACTAATATTTCCATGTAGATATGATTAGAGGCCACTAAATTGAGAGGATTCCACCAGCTAGTCATTCACCATAACATTCAACAAGGGAATTGTTCAAAGGTTAATGGAGGTTGATGACACAAGATTCCTCATGTAAATCAAGTTGTAACTGCCTTGTAAATGGACTTTAATGTTGTTGAGAAAATGCAGACATTACTACTATGCTAAATCTGCATTAAGACAAATATGTCTAACCATATTTCATGCATGTATAATTGCCTCTCCACTTTCTCTTCTTTCACTAAAATGGTATCCTCCTAGTTCATGGATTTGACCACCTTGCTTAGTTAGTAGTATAAATAAGAGTCATATGCCTCTTTACAAGAGGTTTTGCGATTTGATATTGCACTTGCATTCTTAGCTTCCAATGATACAGTTACACTGCTCTATTGCACTCATGTTTTCCAATGAATAAGATGAAGTTGTAAGTCCATGCATCTAAGTTTTCATTAGTTTTATAGGATACTTATCCAAGGGGTCCCACTTGATGAGTATTATTTCCTTTAGTTTAGTAATAGTTTAGTTATTACTTTATGTTTAGTAATTAGTTAAGAATCTGACACTGACTATTCTTGTGCAACCATTAGAATTCCATTTTGTGATTGTTCCTACAGCCAAAGAAGATAGAGTAGTTTCCTATTTGTTGCTTATATTTTCATTTTGTCATGCATTTCAGCTTAGTATAGTTGTTGGTTGATGATCAACATTTATGTTATTCCTTTCGAAGAAATTTACTTTCAACATTGTGTCTTTCTTAGCTATATAATGAAAATAGCTACCTTAGATTTCTAGTTCACATACTGTGCTGACCCATTTCAAGTTCACATCCCTGGGTTGACAAGTTAAATGCACCTTCATGATGATTGAAATGACTATTCAGTTTAGATCTCCAATCTATGAATCATGATTATAAGTGCTTAGTTGTTAAATCATTGTTGGAGGCCAACATTTTTGGTGCCATTGTCAAGGGTGGTGTCAAACTAGGAAGTTCTTTGGAGTCATTGATAGTTTTTATTGTTGTAGCATTTCTAAATTTTTTCTTAGTATACCCCTCATTTAGAAAGTAATGATTTGTGTGAGTTGGCTGATAGTGAGTTGATATCTCATGGGAAGGAGAAGAGATGCTTATGAGAGATTCCTTCCTAATAATCCTGATCCATTCCACCTAGAAGAACTTCCAAATCTTCTAAGAAATGAAGAAGAAGAAGAGTCAAATCCCTTTTCTAACACATTTCCTAATCTAACCAGTTCTAAAGCTTCCTCTGAAGACCAAAATCAGTTTGATAATCCCTTTGCTTGGGAAATCCATCAAGCAGGCATGGGTGATGCAAATATAAATAGACCTAATTAGCCAACTTTTCCTTTCCCCATTGCACATCAAAATGAAGTTGAAAATATCAAAAATATCCCTACTTCACCCCTTCCTAAGTTCTATGGACTTGTTATAGAAGACCTTGATACCTTCTTGTTTGAGTTTGATATACTCTACAGGAGTTATGACTATACTACTGATGCTAATAGGCTTAAGCTATTTCCTACCACCTTGAAAGAGGCTTGAATTAAGATGGTTCATGAGCCTAGGTAGAGATACTATGGAAACTTGGGAGGACATGAAGAAAAAATTCCTTGAGAAATATAAGGAATACAGGGGTGGTGACATGCGAGGAGATGACATTTTCAGGATGCAACAAAATGAAGATGAGAGCCTAGAGGATTACATTTCAAGATTTATGTTATGCTTACAAAAATCTCCACACCATACCCTCAACGAAGAATCACAAAATCTGATTTTCCTAAGAGGAATTAATGAGAGCTGCACTAATGTCTTGGACCCAATGGCAAGAGGAGATATCACCCAAGTTCCTTGGGAAGACATCAAGAAAATATGTTAGAACTATTCTAGGGCAGCTTCAAAGAAAGGGAGAGCTTACCAATCCTCTATGGGTAAGTCATCTACAAATGGAGTTTCAAGGTTGGATATCACACACTTGCTGGCATATTTCAAGAAAGAGATCATAAAGAATCTAGCTACTCAGTTGGATACACTTCAGGAAAAGAAGAAATAAGAGGAGGTAGAGGCAATCTTCGTAGAGTATTGCCCCCATTGCAAACAAAAGGACTACAGATGCAAGATGGTAGCCAATATTGAAAGTAAGTAGATTCCACATAAGTTCAAACCAATCTAGATTGAAGAAGATCAAGTCTACTATGTTGCACAAAGGAGGTATTGGACTCCAAGACAAGGTATGCCACCAGATCCACTATCTTATGTTGGGCCATACTTCAATTTTTATTCATTTGGTAACCAATGGAAACCCCCATATCCATCCAATTATGGAGGATAACCACCACAGACTTGGGGTAACCCTCCTAATGCTTGGCCCAATGATCAAAACTCTCCACCCTAGTGGAAACAGCCTCAGGGGAATTAGCAACAATTTCAAGGGCATTAGCAGCCACCTCCAGGAAATTTGCAGCAAATAAATCAATGGAGGGGAGGACAACAATGGCCAACCCAGATAACCAATTACATGCAACCACCTTCTCAGCCCCAACAACCTACTATAATGCCTCATCTTGCTAATCCAAGCTCAAATCCACCTAAACCTACTCAACTACTAGCTCAGCCCACACCCAATCCAAATAAGAAACCATAACAATAGCCTATATACTCTTCTAATTAAAATCAATTCCCTACATATGTTGTGAGTGTAAGTGACATCCACTTGCATTTATGAACTACTTTACCAACCCCTTCCAATCCCATTATCACCAAGCTTCATGTGGAAGAGGAAGAGGAACCTCTGAATGATCCCATTCATCCAAGTGCACCTAAAAAACCTGAACCAGTCCCATTCAAGCTAACTAAACAAGAACCACCATTTCATCAGAGATTGAAAGTTGCCAAGAAAAAGAAAGAAAAAGAGGACACAAAATTTGACATCTTGGATCAGTTGGAGCATATATGTGTCCAGATACCTCTATTTCAGGCCATAAAATATGTTCCCATATATGGCAAAGCAATCAAGGAAGCATGCCTTAAGAAGCTAGGCAAGAAGAAGAAAGACCCCACTATGGTTCATGTGGTGGGACAACTAGCTGACATCATGCTTGGAAAAGTGATTGTCCCTAAGTACAATGACCCAGGTAGTCCTGTGGTAGGAGTTTTTATAAATGGGATCCAAATAAAGAATTTTTTGATTGATTTAGGGGCAACAATAAATGTAATAACTAAGGACATCTTGCAACAGCTAAATATTGCAAGCATAAGATCTACTCCTACGATCCGATAGCTTGTTGATAGTTCTACTGTTAAGCTTGATGGTATAGTACATGACCTTGTCGTAACTCTAGAATCTTAAGAGTACCCAACAGATTTCATGATTCTTTCTCGTAAAGCTATACTAGGAAGGTATCCCATTATTCTTGGAAGGCTTTGATTAGCAATTGCAGATGCATATATTGGATGTTAGTTAGGTGACATGACCATTTTTTATGAGAAGAGCACCAATAATTTTGTTCTTTATCCTCCTTAGCCATCCCATGATGAGGATAATCCCATATGGCCACATGTTGGTGAAGAGGCTAAGGAAGTTAATTTTGTGGTTTAGCTTATGATGTTAGGCATAAGCTCTTTCATGCAACTTCAAGATGAAGATGAAGTATTGGTTAACATCATTCAAAATCATTGTGAAGTGGATGAAGCATCATCTTCTCATTTTGATGCTCCAGTCAAGACACTTATGCCTACTCTTCCTGTAGATGTTCTTCCTGTAGACACTCTTCCTGAAGCCACTCTTCCTATAGTCAGACTTCTTGTAGTAACAAGTATGTCCCATAAATTGCTGCCATGTGAACTCAAGGTACCATGTATCAATGGAGTAGCTATGAAAGAGTTCACTACACAAGTGCAGGTGTCGGAAGGAAAAAAATTAAATATTAACAAGAAACTGAGTGAAGAACAACAGTTGTTGTTGGAAAACTTATTAAGGACCCACCGACATGCATTTGTGTGGGACTATCATGGTATGAAGGGATTGGACCCTAAGCTTTGCACTCACAGAATTTACATCAGAGATGATTGCACACTAGTGAGGAAATAACAACGAAGAATTAACCCTGCACTAAGAGAAATTGTAAAAGGGGAACTGCAGAAATTCCTAGATGTAGGATTTATCTACCCCATTTCAGATAGCTAGTGGGTGTATCCATTGGTGATTATGCCCAAGAAAAGAGGAAAATGGTGAATTTGTGTTGATTACAAGGAACTCAATGCTTCCACCAAAAGGGACCATTTTCCCTTACCTTTCATAGATTAAGTTTTGGACTCACTTGTAGGAAAGCAATATTTCTAGATGGATTTAGCAGCTACAACCAGATCCAAATTGCACCTAAGGACCAAGAGAAGACCACCTTTACCTATCCATGGGGGACCTATTCCTACTTAGTACTCCCATTTGGCTTATGCAATGCACCTGCAACTTTTCAGAGGGTAGTAGCATATTTTGAGAGATATCATTAGCATATTTTTAGATATCTCTCTTGATTGCATGGAAATTTACATGGATGACTTTACCACCTATGGTACTAATTTCAATCAAGAATTGGAAAATATTAGGAGAGTCCTACAAAGATGTGAAGACCAAAATTTGTCTTTAAATAGTGAAAAGTGCTTCATGAT
This sequence comes from Sequoia sempervirens, assembly GCA_007258455.2. Lineage (NCBI taxonomy): Eukaryota > Viridiplantae > Streptophyta > Pinopsida > Cupressales > Cupressaceae > Sequoia > Sequoia sempervirens. The sequence continues at coordinate 145,349,817 of VDFB02353493.1, read as the reverse complement.
GATGCAGGAAGGTGTAGTCCTTAGCCACTACATATCTCATAAAGGAATTCAAGTAGATCCTGCAAAGATTGAAGTGATCACAAATCTTCCCACACCTACAAAACAAAAGGATGTTAGGAGTTTCTTGGGCCATTTAGGATTTTATAGGTGTTTCATCAAATACTTTAGCAAAATAGCAGCACCAGTGTATACTCTTCTAACTAAAGATGCAAAATTCCAAAGGACTGAAGATTGTGACAAGGCATTTTCTAATTTCAAGGCAGCCTTGACTCATGCTCCTATACTCAAAGGTCTTAATTGGGAGCTTCCTTTCCACATCCATATAGATGCATCAAACTATGCCATAGGAGTAGTCTTAGGACAAAAAGAAGGAGCCATTGAAAATGCCTTCTATTTTTTTAGTATAAATTTGTAAGGAGCTGAATTCAACTATACAGTGACAAAAAAGGAAATGTTGGTAGTGATCTATGCCCTGAACAAATTCAAGCATTACATAATAGGCTACCAAATATTTGTGCACACAGATCATTCAACCATTAGATATCTCAGGAATAAGCCTCTTATCTTAGGTAGGCTAGCAAAATGGTTGTTGTTGATGCAGGAGTTTGACATAACCATTGTGGATAAATGAGGGAAGGCCAATGTTGTTGCAGATTTTATTTCAAGGCTGACTACATTAGGGGACAATCAAGCCATATATGACTCTTTTCTCGATGAGAATTTATTCTCCATTAGTGTACAAACACCTTGGTATGCTGACATAGCTAATTATCTGGTCACAAGTAGAGTTCCTCCTCACTTCTCTCCAAAAGAGAGAAGGCCACTCATTGAAAAATGTTTTCCTTTCTCATAGATTGTTGGATGTTTGTCTTATACTCAACCAAACCATGCCATGAGGAGATGTGTGAGGGAATATGAGACATATGACATTTTGCATGCATGCCACAATGAACCATGTGGAGGAAATTTTGTAGTCAAGAGGATAGCAATGATTATTTTGAACATGGAATACTATTGGCCCACAATTCACAAGGATGCAGGAAGGTATACAAGAAAATGTGATAGATGCCAAAGAATGGGTAGACCAACTAAATCTAATGAGATGCCACTTTACCCCCAAGTAGTAATCACTCCCTTTGACAAGTGGGCATTGGATTTTGTAGGACCCATTGACCCTCCATCCAATGGTAAGTCTTATATCCTAGTATGCACCGATTATGTAACTAAGTGGGTAGAAGTTAAGGCCATGAAGCATGCAAGAGGCAGTAAGGTTGAAAAATTTCCTTATGAGGAGATTTTCACAAGGTATGGAGTTCCAAGAGAGATAGTGACTAATCAAGGGGCTCAATTCACATCAACCCTTGTTGCAGCACTACTCAATGAGTACAACATAAGACACAAGAAATATACTCCTTATCACCCCAAGGCCAATGGCCAAATTGAGGTGACCAATAGAGAAATTGAAGCTATTATGACCAAAATAGTAGCTATCCACATAAAGGATTGGGAAAATAGATTACTAGAATTTGTTTGGGCCTACAAAACTACCTAGAAAAAAATATATGTTTCACTCCATTTGAGTTGTTGTATGGAAAGAAAACTATGATTCCTATTGAATTTGAACATAAGACTCTTAGGACTGTAGTATATTTGGGGATGGATATATCTAAGGCACAAAGAGAAAGAATCACATAGTTGAATGCTTCAGATGAGATGAGAAGAGTAGCCTTGCATCACATAGAGGTAGTGAAAAATCAAAGAATCAAGTGGCATGAAAAATTCATCAAGGACAAGAAATTCCAACTAGGAGATTGGGCCCTACTCTATGACTCAAGGTATCAGGATAATGCAAGAAAATTTTAGACAAGGTGGTTAGGACCATGTGAGGTTGCTAAAGTATTCCCCAATGGTGTTTTTCAACTCACTACTGTTGACCTAGTTAGATTTAAGCTGCTTGTCAATGGTCATCACCTCAAACTGTATCAGAAGCCAACTTCCAAAGAGGAGTTCATGTAGAAATTCACTCAGGATGCAACACTTGAGCTTCTTGCAACTAAAGGAAGTGGACCTAGTGTCCCTCTTTCTGGCTAATTAAGGTATGTACTTGTCATAATATAGACTTCCACTTCTATGGGAGTCCATTTCTTCACCCATCCACCCATCTGCCCATTCATCTCCACCTTTCTCTCTTTTCCATCACTTCACTTCATTCCACCTCGCCTCATTCCACCTCATTTTCATTAATTTCTAAATTTATTTCTTAAAAGGTGACTGGTACTTCCTCTACAATATTTGCAGTGAATCTTCCACGAATCTAGGTATGGTGCACTAATTGTTATGTCTTAATTGTCTTTAGTGCATTCATTTAATTATTGCAAATTAATACAAAATTTCACCATAGCATGTCATTATTCCTTGTCCCTGTCAAATCATCCTAACCACCTTGCATGTGAGGAAATATGCTCAAATTTAGGTTGGGGTGGGAAAAAATGTGAATATTTTTCCCATGTGTCATTCCATGCTAGTCTAGGTAAGAAAAATTTAAATCGAGCCAATTTGAATTTTGAGTGATATGACAAATCATATGTGTGAGGTGACACCAACTACTGATACCATTTTTATCCATCATAACCTTCCTTATTACTCATTTACTGCCATTATTGATCCTATATTATAATCTTAATTTTCCAAAAGGTAAAACAAAAAGAGGTAAAGCAGAAAAAGGAAAATTCAAACGACATTGGTATTGGAAATTTGGTAGTGTTGCAGGAAGGAAAAATTTGCAGAGTGATTGTGATTGCATACAATGGGAGGTGGGTTAATTAGGAATGAACCAATGGTTCATGATTTAATACTGCAAGATGCACATTCACAAGCTAAATTTAGAAACCGCAGATGGTTAGAATACTTCTTGAAGCTGAATGATTTTAATGAAGACATTGCATTAGAATTTTCCCAGACATTGTCTGAGGGAAAAGCCATGGTAAAAGGGTTGGAAGTATTGACTACTGAAGAAATAATTATAGAAGTTATAGGGTTTCCTACTAATGGTGAAAATTACCCTACTTCTAGAGACACCAAGTCAACTAGGGCCGAATTTACAAAACCAAGTGACCCTCCATTGAGTGTGGAAAAACAAGGTGCAAAGAGAAACTCTCTACTTGAGCCATGGAAGCAAATAGTTGTTCATGCTATAAAATATATCACCTATGAAGGACACTAGTCGAATCTACATTCTGTGCACTTCAAACTATTGAATCACATGAGGCACAAGAGGAGGATGAATGTGCAGAACATGCTATACCACCTTCTCTCAATCATGGAAACCGTGACCCAAAAAGGTAGGGACAATTCTGTCTCCCACCATTGTTTGATCAAATTGTTAGTTGAGAAGTCTTTGCATGATGTGTCTAAGATGACTTGGGAAGAATTTGTAAATATTGATCAAATTAGACTAGAGAATTTGCAACCTAGGGTTTTACCTTAGCCTCATAGGTCTAGTAGGATATTGAGCATGGTTGAAGCCACTCTTGGTGTTTGAACCTCTAGCACATACCCTAGTGCAAACCCTCCTGCAACAGAACAAACCATAGAGATTAGCTCTTTTGAGATAGAGAACTTAGATAAAGAAAGTTCCTCTCTAGATTCTAGTGATGATGTTCCTCTTGGCATCCTAATGAAAACTAGGGCACAAAAGAGAGAAGTAGAAATAAGAAAAGGAAAAGCTAAAAAGAAATCGACAAAAAAAGAAGTACCAAGCTCTAAGAAGCGGAAGGTTGACACTATTAGTATTATAAATAAACATCCTTTGTTATGCCTCTGCAAGAAATCCCTAAGCCTAAATAAACATCACAGGGGGACACAAAAGCTCCAATGGGGTAGGTGGATGTCAAAGAAGAGGACATATTTGAGAAAGTAACAAACATAACACTAGCAGATCTTGTTGATATTGCAGAACAAGTTGAGAATCAAGGGTATGAGGAAAATCAAGATTTCTTGCAGCAAGAGATCATGTAGCATGAGCAAGAATAGGAACAAGAGGCCCTACACCAAAAATTGGGGGAACAATCAACACCCCTACAACCATAGTTGACTGAACAACCTAAATCCCTATAGTTGGTACTATATGGAGAGAAAGCATCAGTTCCAGGAAAAATGTTGGTAGGAATACATAACCCCCCTAATTTTTCAATGCACATGGTAGCTATGCATTTATGGAAAGAGATAAAAAGAAGGGAAGAAGAATGGAAGGAGGAGAAACATAGGATGAAGTAGGAAATTCAAAAGGAAGATGAGGAGATTGAAGACAAGGATGTAGAAATTGCTACTTTGAAGAAGGTGCATGATATGACAGCCTTGGTACCCTAGATTTTAGAGTATAGGACCCCTCCAAGGGTCTATGCTTTTCTTTTGAAGGAGAAATATCTATCTTTTAAGCTAGCAAGGATTGTCTTAGTTTTGAACCCTTCCACTGAGACTCCTATGGAATTTTTCAATGCTTATCGGATTGCTTCCCCTGAGATGAAGAATTTGTTGTGTGAATTCTATTTGCATAATTATGTTGTGACTAAGGACCGTAATTGGAATCCATTGTTGTATGTTGGGGATGTCCAATTAAGGGAATTTATTTCTTGGGTAAAAAATGAGATTAGTTGGGGACAACAATATGGGGCTTATAAGAAAATGGAATCCTACTTCCCTCTACTCATCACGGTTGAATCAAGAAACCCAAGGGACATTTATAGGGAGTGGCACATAATGATTCTCAGAACTAGCTATGGTAATAGGATCATGCCTTGGATAGAAGCATTTTATAGTTAATATGAGGTGGTGGATAAAGAAAAAGAGGAAATTGTGAAGAGATACCTATCACAAAGATGGAACAACTTAACATATGAGCTAAAACAAGCTGAACCCCACTCTCTACAAAACTATACTGCAACACTTAAAAGAATTGCCAAATATATCCAGATTGGAAGGACAAAGGGATGATTTTGGCTTCCACTGACTTTTCAGCCATCCATCCTGATGTGGCATGTGCTAAATTTCAAGTATTACCACTATTATATTATTACAAAGAAAAAGATGGAATATATTGCACAAACAATAAGGGTTTTATTGGGATCCTAATTCACGCACAAAAAGCACTGATGTAGGATAGTTGGTGGTTGAAAATTTTAGGGAATTGACCAAGCAGAAGAATAGCCCTTCCCCTACTAGAGGACCAGCAAAATCTTAGGTTGGCGGGAGTGATGAATCTAGTTTATGGTAGAATTTACGATCTATTTGCTAAATTTTTCATGGACCTTGATTTTTGAATGTTGACATTTCCTCAAAACCATAGGCATTGGACCTAATTTTATTCTTGAAAATATTTAATGACATTGACATGTTATATGGACTATCTGTGTTAATTCTGCATGTGGATTAATGAATGATCTTTAAGATAGTTATAGATATGAAATTATTGTGCGTACTAATATTGCCATGCAAATTTGATTAGAGGCCACTAAATTGAGAAGATTTCACCAGTTGGTCATTCACCATAATGTTCAACAAGGGAATCATTCAAAGGTCAATAGAGGTTGACAACACAAGATTCCTCATGCAAATCAAGTTGTAACCACCTTGTAAATGGACTTTAATGCTATTAAGAAAATGCAAGTGTTATTGCTATACTAAATCTGTGTTAAGAAATGTCTGACCAAATTCCATGCATGCGTAACTGCCTCACCACTTTCTCTTCTTTCCCTAAAATGGCATCCTCCCAATTCATGGATTTTTCTACCTTTCTTAGTTAGTAGTATAAATAAGAGTCAGATGCCTCTTCCCAAGAGGTTGCGTGATCTGATATTGTACTTACAAATTCTTAGTTTTTAGTGATACAATTACACTGCTCTAATGTACTCATGTTTTCCAATGAATAATATGAATTTGTAAGTCTGTGCATCTAAGTTTTCATTAGTTTTATAGGATACTTATCCAATGGATCCCAATTGGTGAGTTTTTCATCCTTTAGTTTAGTTATTACTTTCTATTCAATAATTAGTTAAGAATCCAACACTGACTATTCCTACAACCACTAGAATTACATTTTGTGATTGTTCCTACAACTAAAGCAGAGAGAGTGGTTTCTTGTTTGTTGCTCAAATTTTCATTCTCTCATGCATTTCAACTTAGTACAATTCTTGGTTGATGATCAACATTTCTTTTATTCCTTTCCAAGCAATTTAATTTTAGCATTGTGTCTTTCTTAGCTATAGAATGAAAATGGCTACCTTGTATTTCTAGTGCACACACTATGTTGACCCATTTCAAGTTCATGTCCCTAGGTTCACAAGTTAAATGCACCTTCATGATGATTGAAATGACTATTTAGTTTATATGTCCAATCTTTGAATCACGACTATAAGGGTTTAGTTGTTAAATCATTGTTTGAGGCCAACATATGTCATATGCGATCCAACTTAAGGCATGTCTTCCACATCCCAAGCTTGCTTTTATGTATTCATGAAAGTTTAATGACTAGCCAAGGCAGGAAACCACAACTGACATACAAGGACAAGGCTATCAAACCCATTTCCTCCACTTAGTGTAGGACAAAGGTGAGCTGAAACAATTGATGAAATGTATGCTAGAGTGAAAATCAATAGCAATTATAGGAATGCGTTGCCCCCACATAGGGAAGCATACCAAACTCCTAAAAATGTTTGATTTTATGACTCAAAGCATTACATTCATTAGTGGAGTGACTATGAACTCTATGATATGCACAAAATGAAGTCTTGGAATAGCATTTCTTTCAAGTTCTTGGAGGAAGGGTGATCAAGTGAGCTTGGAGGAGTCTTGACAAGATTTCCTCTTGATTAATGGTAGACGGTGGTCTTGTGGTTGGTGTCAAAGATATATCTTGCTTAGTAGTAGATTTCATACTTATGCAAGACTCTTTAGATTGCAATATTTTTTTATCTCCATTATAGGAGGATACAAAATCTAATGAATTCAAATCATGAGCATTTTGTGAGATGACATTGACATTAATCAAAGGCATAGGTGTGTTTTGCATGTTTGATAAAGGATGGTGTTCAATACCACTAGTTATTAAGGATGATTTAGGAGTGTGTTGTGTGCAATTGTTGATGTTGGGTGAAGATTTGGTGATTTCTATTATAGGACAATAACTGAGACCATGAGTTGTTTATTGTGTGAGAGGGTCAATAGGGTTGTGGATACCTTGTTCGTTAGAACCACAACCTTTTCCACTATAGCCAAGTTGTTTTAGAAGCTCAAAACCTTTTCCATAAAGCATTTTCATTACTTTTGGATCAGGTGGTTGTTCGCTATCATGTTTTTCAAAGGTTGTTATATGGTTTGCTTCTTTGTCTAAAGTGGTTGAGGTGGATGTTTTTGAAAGGTCATCCAAAGTTGGTGTTGTCATGATGGTTGGTTGTCCTTTATTATCATCTTTCTTTTGTGTAAGTATGTATTCATGCATAGATGAAGGTGTGATTTCTAAGAATCCCCAATCATCACCAAATAATTTAGATGGTCATTCCTCATTGTTGTGTTCAATTTCAAGAGGATCTACGTTGGATGTTGGAATCAATGTTTTTAGAGAACTTGTAGCTCCTTTTTCAAGGTGCAAGAAAATTTCAAGCTTAGGATCTGCTTCAACTTGATAAATGTTATTGTTATAGACATATTTCATTATACGATGAAGCATTAAAGGGACTGCATTCATCTCATGAATCCATGGTCTTCCTAAAAGAAGATTGTATGAAAGATCATAAGGCATGACATGAATAGGAGTTTGCAAAGTAACCACCCCAACTATAATAGGAAAAGTGATTATACCAAGTAGTTGCTTTGTTGAATTACCAAATCCTTGAATAGATATGGAATCAGGTTTTATTTGTGACTTGTCAACATGTAATCTATCAAGGAGATTCACACTACACACATTAAGGGCAGAACCATTATCAATAAGGGTTTGTTTTACCCCTATCTAATTGTATCAAGAAATGATCATGAAAGCTTTGTTTTGGTTTTGAAACTCTAAAGGATAGAGCTCATGTTGATGGAAAGCAATGTCTAGATTAGTTTGATTCATTTGATGGGTTAAAGCTGCTACATCATTTGGAGTTGTACTAGGAGGAACAACAATTTTTTTAAAGGTTTTTTGAAGAATATTGTGGTAATTTGGTGAATTCTAAAGTAAATCCCAAAGTGAAATCTTTGTAGGAGTATTATTTAATTTTTCAACAAGATCATACTCCTTTGTGTGTGGGAGGTAATGAGGAGCACTAGGTGGATTGGGTAAAGGTAAGGAGGGTGGGGTTGGTTGTAGTGGTTGCAGATTATTTTGAGTGTTATATGTATGAGCAATGGTATTATAACTCGATTGATGTGACACATTAGTTTGAGGTGGGTAGAGGGTGAATTCAAGTTTATGTTGAGGTTTTTGTTTGTGTGAAGGTGGGTAGAGAGTAAACTTTGGTTTAGGTGAAGGTTTAGGTGAAGGTTTATGTGAAAGGGGATAAAGGATGAGTTGAGGTTGAATAATGTTAACATCCCATAACAAGTGAGAATATTCATTGTCTTTGAAGGGAATTTTATCTTTGTATTGGGTCATAATATCCTCCCTAGAAGGAGAGTTCTTAGGAGAACAACAAAGCACATGTTTGTGACAATTAAGGTTTGGTTCATCCAAAATAACTTCATTGCAACCAAGGGAGTTATTAATGGTTAAATGTGTTGGATAATTGATAGTGGGGAGGTTAGGGGAATATTCTATTTGATTGTTGATTTTTTCTAAGGTCTCATTCTCTTGTTCCATATTATCTGACCTACTAGGAGAGCTTGTAATATGTGCATCCAAGTTTGAGGTTTGTAAAGTAGCTTCATCACAAGTGGGGGAGGCATCAAGTGAAGGACCAATATGATTGTCAAATAGATTATCCCAAATGGGAGGAGCATTAGGGAAGGGAGGATCAAAGGTTTCATGATTTGTAATAGGGATATCTTCTAACCAACCTATCCTCTTGAAATCAAAGGGATATTAGGAGATAGACAAGTTTTTTGGTATGGACTGTGGAGACTTGGTAAGGTGATGTTTAGGAATGTGTTTATGATCTCAAGTTCTTGTTGTCTAACATCTTCCAAAGGGGAAAATGAGATGGACAATCAAGACCTTCAAGACTTGTAACTTCCTTCACCAAGATACCTTTGTCACTAATAGGAGAGGTGTTGGGAGAAGAACACACATGATTGTTATGATTGTCAACACTACTATTCTCACCAATGGGAAATGTAAGATGAAGGATTGTATCAATGGTTTGATCATGTTTCTTAAAGTCGTCATTGTGGTAATCAAAAGTGAACTCATAAGAGGGAATGTTGTACTTATGCAATCCAATATTAACAAAATAAAATCCACATCTTTTGAAAGAAAACATGTTATGATGAAAAAGGAAAGAAAGTACAATGCAAGGACTTAAAAATAAATGCAATGTTCAGTTTTTATGTAAGCTAATTTTCTATTTACATAATGCAATAATCTAAAAATGAAATGTTGTGAATGCAAAAGTGAAATTAAACAATGCATGAAATGAGCTAATTTAGGCTAGATGTGATGAAATGCATGTTATAGAAATACAACCAATTGATACAGCTATGAAATGGCACCAAACATAAGCCTAAAAATAGGGTTTTCAACTTTATAGAAGGCAGTTTCAGGGGTCAAAAGGGACTGATTCGCCGAGGGTGGCGAATGAGTCCCAGTATGGACCTTATTCAAAATTTTCAGAAATTTTTGACCGATTTTGATGTTTTCTAAATTTTATGATGCAAACCTAAGTGAAAAATGCATAATTTTATAAAATTTAAATGAATTTAGATTCCAACAATGCAACCTAAATGCTTGTTGTGTGAATGCAAAATTTAACACCTATCATACAAATGAATCATGCAAACCCTAATGCAAGGGAAATGAAAGCTAGTTATATGTTGATGAAGGACTCCAAATAAGATAAGAAAGTGTTTAAAAAGTAGGTTCACCAAAATGAACTGTAGATTTTTGGCACCTTACACCTTTCTAGCTCTTGTAGGGTTTTTCACCTAAAAGGAGAGAGTAGGGCCAAAAGTGCTAAAGGGTTCATTAAAATTAGGAGATGTATGATGTGATATGAAATAAATGAAATGAACTAGTGCAATTAAGTGATCTAAATGACTGATTATATATGCAAAATCTAAGAATTATGCTATGTTGGAAAACACATTATGTAATGCAAAAATACCTAGAAATGAATGCAAAACTTAATAGAAATGAACCAAACTGAAAGTGTGCACCTGGAATGTGGATGAAGACTGAGAATGGATTCTGGAATGCTGCTGATGCTAATTTTCAAGCCAAGTGGGACTCATTCACCATTTAGGGTGAATCAGTTCCAATTCTGCAAAATTGTGTTGGAACCTGTTTCTAACAAAAGGGTATCAGAAAATGCAAAAATCACAAAAAATGACCTAGAATTGGGACTCATTCACCACCCATGGTGAATAATTCCACTTTTGAATTTCTAGATTTTCAAGAGTGGAATATGGGGTTTCTGATCTGCACTTTGACTTCCTAAAGGTGTTCGCTTTGGAAATTCTAATTTATGGGTCTGAAAATGAGATTTTGTTGATACTTTGACTTGTTGAATGAGGAGAAGACTTTAGTAACCTTGCAACTTGATCTTCAATGGTTTCCAAGCTTCCAAGAGACCTAAATCTACAAACACAAAAGACAAGAAGAGATGTTGAATGTTAGGGCATGGGGGTTTTCCTTCGTCAAACCCCTTTTAGGTAATTAAACCAAAATGATGAAAGAAGGGAATGAAACATGTAATAATGGAGTTGATTTCCTTGCTATGATTTTTAATCTTGAAATTCTATAGCAAAACATGAAGGATTTTCCCTTGAATGTCTAAAAATTGATGTCTTGGTGACTTGAAATGAAGAAACCCTAAGTTGATTGACTTGAGATGGAAGATTAATGAGTGACAATAGATAGGAGATGTGAAAATGAGTTAAAAGACTTGTATTTAAATTAAATTCACCTATTTCATCCATTAATACCTCATCACAGGCTGACATGAAGCAATATTAAACTCAAATTTTACTTTTTTCTTGCTCAAAGATCAAAATTGAGCCAAATGGGTCCCACCTAGATGGGACTAATTTTCCATGCATGGAAAATGGGTACCATAGGGGCCAATTTGACAACTCAGATGCCAACAGAAAAGGAAATATGGTCTAAAATGCAGCCTTGTTGGTGTTGGAATCAAGGAACACTGAGAGGGGGGGTGAATTAGTGTTCTACAAAATTTAACTTTATTAACCTGATCTTTAAACCACTTATAGCATTCAACCAAAAGTAGATGAAATAATATAAATAAATCAACCACAACACCATAACACAAGTATTTTTTATGTGGAAATCCTGTTAGGGGAAAAACCATGGTGGAGGTCAATCCACAACATAATCTAAGTATACTCAAATAATTGTTTACAAAAGGAATGCACATGCATTTAGGCACACTGCCTAGAGCTCACTGCTCAATTACAAAAGGAAGACTCATTGTCTTACAAAAAGATTTGGATTAAATCTAGAAGATTTGAACTGAAAGAATAACATCTACTAATTCTTGATTACAATTCCAATTAAGCATTTTAATTGCATTCTTGACCTTTTGTTTGATTATGCTCTTCTTCTTTTATTGCTTTAATTCAGATCACAAATCCTTTATGCACAAGTGAAACTATGCATAATTTCTCTTCAATCCCTCTAACTTTTGCAACACACATCAACACACTTTGGACATTTCTCAAAATGATATAAATGATCACTTATATATATCCACAACTAAAAATTTAATCACCACATGTTAGCTTTAACAAAACATAAAATATTTACAAACTGTCGGCTCAATCCAAAAATAATCTTCAATGTGCACCAACCAAAGTTTTCCACAACATAGTGAGGACCCAAATCATCATGCTCAAACACAAAAAAACTTAAACAATTACTCCTTTAATATCCGCAACATGCTACATTCACCAAGTCGACCTTCTTGCATTATTAAACAAAAAATCAATCAACTGGATCTTCTAACTTGCACACAAATTGATACGAGGCTCTAAGATCCAAGGATAACATATTTCATACACCAAAAAACCTTCCCTGAGATCCACAACTCAAAAAGATAACAAAAAATTACATATGAATCAATGAACATAATTATGTTAGATGATCTATTCGAGCTTGATAGTTAATCACATAGCTTTGATCTGACTTCTAGTATGAGAAAATACTAATGTGTGGATTGAATCACTGACTAGGGTTGCCATCAATGACAACACTAGATGACATGTACAGTGTCTCTTTCCAACAATCTCCCCCTTTGGAATTGATGGCAACACTTAGTGAAAAATGACTAAGTGTCGGATCAGTACCAACATGAATACACTACCAACCTTCAAAACTTCAAAACACAACTCCCCTTGAGATGATTAAGACATTTTTTACTATCCCACTCTTCCCATTTGACATCAATGGAAAAGATGGGGAATCTACATACCAAAAATCAAACGAAATTTCTATCAACAAACTACATATGTACAAACATGCTTCTACAACTTACATAAGCTTGAATATAACTACAAAATTGGTTCTCAATAGGCTCAAACTAGTGCCCCAACTCTTTTTGAGACTCTCCAAAATAGTCATGTGACCATAAAATAGATAATATTGCATCTTTGCTAACTCAAGGTTCGTTGGATCACTAACCATCATAACATATTGTGCTTCCTTCAATGCACTAAGCATTATCTCCATCTTAGGACAAATTAGTCCTCTAAGCTGACAAATTTTTTCAACAATTATGCCTTCTTCATGCTTCAAAATTTTGTTTTTTTCAAGCAAGGATATGACTTGACCTTCTTGCTCTCCAACATAAATGGTTAGAGGATCAAATGCTTGAGTGATATCTGCTAACTATTTGTCATATTCCTTCACTTTATTTTCAATGTCTTTAGTGAACTTATACAATGATAAGCATGACTTATAAATGTTTCCACCTTTAGATAAAGCACCTTGAATATTCTTTACATGGGTATCTAACAAAGATTTATCATTAGCAATCATCCCCTTCAATCTACTGAACCTTTTAGCATCAAACTCCTTATGAACCTTATCCATAGCTAATTTTTCAAGTGAATCAAAGTGAGTACTTACAGAATTGACAAGTTTCTTTAGCTGATCAAATGGAGAATTAGATGAATCCTTGACATATGTAGGCACGATCTTCTCCAAGATACCAGATGCAAGATTTAACAACTCACTGTATTCAATGCGAGATTTTAGAATTTCTTCCCTTGCCTTGGCCTGTGCAAATGATGCTACCTTTAGCTTCTCAATCAGAGAAAGAGTGGCCAAGTTGATAGGACCTTTGACTAGTTTAGGGTTAAACTCCTCTTGTTTCTCTTCCAAGAACTCCTTTACTACCTTAGTAGTGTCTCTTGCTTCCATAGGAATCTCCTTCAATTCATCCTTCTTCTCTTTAGTCACTTATTATTCCTTTGCTTTAGGAATCTCAATTTCATCAACTAATACAACTTTAGGAGCTTCATTATCCATAGGAATTTTAGCATTTTGCATGTCAAGAGGATTTATACTATCCTCAAATGTATCTTCATTTCCTTCTTCTATTACTAGAATGGATGGAACATCTTCATCATGAAATTATTTAGAAACAACATTGTATCTATTTTTCAATAGAACTTCCTTAGGGATTTTCTTAGTATCCTTTGCAACTTCTTTAGTTAACCCAATCACCAGCTTATTTACCATTGTTTTACTCTTAAAATCCCTTTTAGCTTCATCGAGAATATTATTCATCTCTTCTATAGACATCACCAGACATAGATCAACAAGTATTCGTTCTCTCATTTTCTCTTCTTCAGTTATTGCATTAACTCTCCTCATTTCTAAAACTTCATATAGCCCTTTAGGCAACTTAGACATTATTTCAATGAGAGTCATATTGAAATTATTCAAATACTTTATTGTAGCTTCGTCAAGAATTCTTTGACCGACACTGTCAAAGGTGTCATACCATTCACAAAGTGGCCTAAGATTACCATCTTTAATCAAATATTTCTCCACTTCTTCTACAAACATACCTAATTTATCATTTTTCGTCCTTTTCTTTGCTTTCTCTTCACCAAAAAACTTGTCCTTAGAGATTTTAGATGTTGTTGAGCCCTTATGCTTAATTTCTCTTACCTCTTCATCAAATTTATTTTCTTCATCTTTTGAAATAGCAACATAGACTCTTGTACTCTTGTCTTTCTTCCTCTTTCCTTCTCTCCTAGATGCCTTAGCTTGAGCTTTGACAAGACTTGACTTCTTTGCAAGACTGGATGAGAGAGTAGAGCTGCTTGTGAATCTAGATCTAGTAGAGGATGTTTCCAGACTAGAAGACTCGGTTCTAGCTAGCTCTCCTACTTCAACTTGTTCTCTTTTCCTTCTAGCTTCTCTCACAACTTTTGTTGATATACCCATGCTTTCTCCAAAATTTTCAACTTCCTTTCTCACCTTCCAGACTATCATTGGCTTCTTAAATTGAGCATGAACTTCCATATTCTTTTCCTCAAAGTTACCAAACCTTTATTTTGTTAGATCCCAAGGTTTAATTAGCAAGTGTTGAGCATATAACTCCAAAATGTTTTCCTCAACCTCATAACCCATAGGAATTATCCACACTATTATAGGTTCTACAACTTCCATTAAGCACTAATCAATATCAACCATGAAGCAAATTTTGTCCTTGTATTTCTCCACAATAGATGTAGGAATCCTTTCCTTGAATTACATTTCATTTAAAAACTCTTGAAATAACCCCAAATAGTATTTTTTCTAGCTTTAATATCACCAATGTTGAATAACATGTCTCTAATCTAAAAAATTACCAATTTATCACCTTGCCAAAGCACTTTTCCAACTCCCAGAACTTCATTCATAAAATAGAAGAATAAACATAGCAAAATATTACCATACTTGAAAGAATTCTTCTTATCCTTCTTGATTTTTCCAAGATTCTCCATTAACTAGCTCTAGAGTAACTCACATATCTCATAATCTACATTCTCTTTGATCATTTGATATGCTACGTAGATTGCTATACCAGATACAAAATTGTCTCGGCTGGAGTGATAGATCTTGTAACCAATAACCATAGAGGAAAATCTACCATCCACTTCAATAATATCATTGATTTTCATGGCTTTCTTATCATAAACTAAACCAGTTGTATCTATAACTATTTGATTCTTCACAGATTTCAATGACGGTAACCCACTAGATGAATTTAAACTAGTAACAATCCTTATGGATTCCTTTGTAATCTTGAAAGGTTGACTTAACCACATAAACTCAGCATACACTCAACTCAATATATACCAAACCCATTCACTTTCTTCAAACATGGGAAACTTCACAATCTAAGTGAATTTCTTCTGCTCCAGAGTTTTGAATTCAGGTTTAACACTGAAATCTTCTCCCACAATGTGAATTGTGTATAAATTCAACAACTGAGAGCTTCCTAATTCTTCAACATTTGTGTGAATGTAAGCCCTAATATCTTTGATATGCAAAACTCCATATGGAATAGAAGAAAATGCACCTAATGGTTCTGTCTCTATGGATTTGAATGGGTGCCATTTGAATTTTGGATGGGGCCTATCTTTAATATCCACAACCAACGAAGCAGCCATTTCTATAATTTTCAAGTTCATGAGTTTATAGATAAATACCTTTCGTCGGATTATGGTTTGATCACCGAATCGCCTTCAAAATTGAATCTTCACCAAAATTCATCAAAGTTTTCTTTAGAGCTCTCCAAAATTCTTCTTCTCAAAGTGCAATGTGACAAATGAGGGATAGAAATGACCTTTTATCATTTGCACACCTAACTCTTTCACTGCAATAAATTTGTTTGCCCTAAGTCTTCTAGATACCTTGTTCTCATAGACTGTGAAAGAAAATTCTTTTGTAGATCTTCAATTTTGCATAAATATCCTCCATAAGAGATCCCAAAACATCTGCACATCACTAATGCAATCATTCCAATCTGCTACATTTTGGTACCAACTATCGACAAGGGGGTTAAAAGATTTTCTTGAGAATTCCCCCTAGGCTAGAGGCCATAGACTAATTCCAGGAGGAATTTCTAGAATCAAGTTCTGGTGTGGAATCATTTCCTACATTAGAAACACTCTTCTTCTTCACCCATGTCTTCTTCATTTGCTTTCTGATCTCATTTGTAGTAACTTTTCCCTTTTCATCCTTTTGCATGTTTTTCCCTTGATTTACCAGACCCTTTTTGCTTCTACAAAATCTAGCAATGTGACCAGATTTGTTGCAACTATAGCACACCACATTTATTTGTCCAGACTAGTTGTTCTACTTTCTCATATCCAAGATCTTGCTTTTCACTTCCAGTCCTCTAAATTTTAATCAATTCATCAAGCTTGGTTGAGCTAATCTTGAACTTATCCTTGAATTCATTTGTAGTAGCAAGTTCATCTCTAAGACCAACAATCTACTTTTCAAGCTCTTATTCATTGTTTCTAGATTGTTCCAATTCAAGCTCCAACTAATTGAATCCATTGGTAATTCAACTGCATTCTTCAGACTTCTCTTTCAAGGACTGAGCAAGATTCTCTTCATTCTTCTTTTTGTCTTCAATCTCCTTAGTCATCCTCATCATAATAGATTCCATCTCATGCTTTAGGACAACATTATCTCTAGTAAGCTTTTCGCATTCTTCTATCTTTTCCTTCAGGGCTTGACTCAAGTGTTCATCTTCAATGCTCTTACTTTCTTTCTATTTAAGTTGATCACAAAGTTCCTTTCTCTTTTTCCTTGACTCATTGATTTTATCTTTCAATGATTGAATGAATTTCTCAACATTCTTGAGGCTTCCTTGCAAATCCCAAACTTCATATTTTGACTAATCAAGATCATCTAGAGCCACCAAGAGTTGTTGTTGAAGACTGCTTGAATCCATTGAATTAATTTCTCAGATCTTCCCCAAGATTTTAAATTTCTTCCAAGGAACTAGGCTCTGATACCAAATTTTGGAATCAAGGAACACTGAGAGGGGGGGTGAATCAGTGTTCTACAAAATTTTACTTTATTAACTTGATCTTTAAACCACTTATAACATTCAACCAAAAGTAAGATGCAAGAACATAAAGCAATCAACCACAACACCATAACACAAGGATTTTTTATGTGGAAACCCTGTTAGGGGAAAAAACACAATGGAGTTTAATCCACAATATGATCTGAGTATACTCAAATAAGTGTTTACAAAAGGAATGCACATGCATTTAGGCACACTTCTTAGAGCTCACTGCTCAATTACAAAAGGGAGACTCACTGTCTTACAAAAATATTTGGATTACATCCAAAAGATTTGAACTAAAAGAATAGCATCTACTAATTCCTTATTACAATTCCGGTTAAGCACTTTAATTGCATTCTTGACCTTCTATCTAATTCTGCTCTTCTGCTCTGACTGCTTTAATTTGGATCACAAATCCTTTTATGTACAAGTGAAACTATGCATAATCGCTCTTCAATCCCTTTGAATTTCACAACACACATCATCACACTTCGTACATGCCTCAAAATGATATAAATGATTGCTTATATATATCCACAACTAAAGATTTAATCACTACATGTTGACTTCAACAAAACATAAAATATTTACAAACTGTCAGCTCAATCCACAAATAATCTTCAATGTGAACCAACCAAAGTTTGCCACAACATAGTGAGGTACCAAATCATCATGCTTGAACACAAAAAATCTTAAAAAATTACTCCTCAAATATCCACAACATGATACACTCACCAAGTCAGCCTTCTTGCATTGTTAAACAAAAAATCAATCAACCAGATCTTCTAACTTGCACACAAATTGATACAAGGCTCTAAGATTTAAGGATAACATAGTTCATACACCAAACAACCTTCCCTAAGATCCACAACTCAAAAGATAACAAAGAATTTCATATGAATCAATGAACACAATTCTGTCAGATGCTCTATTCTAGCTTGACAGTTAATCACTTAGCTTCGATCTGACTTTCGGTAAGAGAAAATACTAATGTGCAGATTGAATCATTGACTAGGGTTGCCATGAATGACAACACCAAATGACATGTGTAGTTTCTCTTGCCAGCAGTTGGGTATTTGATCAATTTAGGCCTTGGGATGCACAATATGGGTTAATATAGGACTATTAGTGATGATGTGAATTGCAAATAGGACTTGAGACATAGAGATCAATGTGAAAGTGTGATTAAATACACTTTACAACACTAAAATGAGCTCCACATAGCCTAGGAAGGCATAAGAACCAATGTAAATGTGCAAGACACATTACAAAACTAGTTTAACATTAAGTTTATTTCAAAAACCTTCTAGATTGATGTAATAATGTTATTAAACACATTCTATAATGTTGAATGAGGGATAAATAGGTTCATTAAGTCTAGAAAAGTGTGAAAGTATCTTACAACACTTTACAACACCTTTACAAGACATCGTTAAAAGTATGTTATTCAATTTGCAAGGTTCCAAGACCTATTGTGGATGCATAAAATTCCCCACAACACTAGATTAAGACCTCATTAAGTTTAGTTTATCATGAATTATTCTCATTTCAAGCAAAGGGTACTTTTTCCTATGGTGCAAAGGGCTAGTGAAGCTAGTTGTTCACTAGGTGAGTGGTGTACGAGCACCTACACCGCAATATCATTATTGATCATTTGAATGAGTAAGGTGTTAATGTTTTGAGGTTTTTGTATTTAATAAGACCTAATAAGGTCAATAGTCATGTATTAGGATAAGTCTTTAGGTTTAAGAGTCAAAAAGCATGAAGATCCAATCTTGTCCTAAAATGTTGCTTTGTAACTGTGAAGGAAAAATTTCAAGTTTCATGTATGAGCAGGCTAGGTTGTGGTCCTAAGGTTTTAATAAGGATAATTTAAGCCATTTGTGTGGTTTTAGAGGAGGCCTAGGGGTTTTTATTGCAATTAAGGTCACAAAAGTGCAAGCACCTCAATGTATAAAATTTATGTTAACAAAAGTTGTAAAAGTTGCATTTTAGGTTCCCAATGGTCATAAGGATTCAAATGTTAGTTGAAGAAGGTGGTTGCTCGGTGGTTGGTGTTTTTAAGGCCTTCAAAAGGAATGGAAATATTGTTGTATGGTTGTTGAATCAAATTTGGTGGATTGCTCAATATTCTGAGTTACTTTCTAGATGGCTCATATAGGTTGTATAGGGTGGTTATAAGATGTAGACTTGTTTCTCCATTATTTTAGGGTGTTGGCATTGAAATATACTCATTTTGAAGGCTTAATACAATTTTTGGGGCTTGCCTACATTGTTTTCTTATATATAGTCTACATACCATGTTTTTGAGGGTTTTGTAAGTATAGAATGAAATAAAGGGCCCTTACACTTTTTGTGGCCACTCTGACTTGTGTAAGGGGCCCTATGGAGTTTTTTTTTAGTGCAAGTTTCTTGGGTAAAGTGTAGGACAAGGAATGAAGAAGATATGTTTGCTATTACTAAGTGATTTTGTGAGAGGAAGCATGTGAATAAGAGGTTTCAAGCTAGGGTTTGTAAAATTCTATATGGGAGTCCTGGTTTCTTGAACTTTTGAGCATGTGGGAGGTCAAATTTTTTTTTTGAGTTGGTTTTAGGGATTGGAAGGTTGTGGGAATATTAGATCTAATAAACCCTCAAGATTTGCACAATAAGTAGGGGTTTCCTATTTTTCCATGTGAAGGTCCATAAAAATAGGATATTTTTGTGGTTTTAGTGGTTTGAGGACATATAATTTTCTGCCCCAAGGTTTGGAAGAGATTGGATAAGTTTGAAGGACACTTTGTTTGTAAAATAGGCCTAATTGTGTAGCCTATTTCATGGAGGGTTTGTTGAAAGTCAAGGTTGGTCTGAAGAAGTCACCCTTGGTTTTGAAGCATGTTGTGTAGTAGGGAAGAGGGTATCTTAATCCACCCTTAGTTTGGAAGGTTATTTGGAAAACTTGTGAGAAAAGACTCAAAAACTAGTTTCCCACTACTACTAGGGAAACATGAACAAATTAGAATGCTTTGATGTTTTCAATGAATCTAAGTTGTCACTAGATGCATTTTGAAGGCTTTTCAAGGGCCTTGGTGGAGATTTGTGATTGTTTGTAGATTGGAGGAATAAGACTCCTTGAGGGTGAGTTGATGTCTAGCAGGTTGTAGGTATTGGAAGGAAGAGTTCATTGTTTTGACTTGACACTAGTTTTGTTGTGAATTAATCTTCACCCTGGCTTTGCATCAATGAGCCCCAAGGAACCATGTCAAATCCATACCTCCATGACTTCAATAAGGCACAAAAATCCAACACAACAAGAAAGAGGGATATTCAAGGGGATTTTGCTTAGTTCATGTGAGGTCTTAATCTTAGGGGAAATTGTTCCTAATGTCTCTAGGAGGACCAATTAAAGGATAAAAGATTCTCAACTTAGGGAATTTAGTACTCTCGATGTCACCACAAAGAGAAAAACACATCGCATGAAGTAAGAAAATCATATCAAGGAATATGGAAATAAAATGCAAATGAAATCATGCCAAAATAATACCAATGTCTTCCCCCACTTTAAAGAAATTGCTAAACACCATGTTGTGAGCAATTACTTTAAAGTAGACAAATATGAAAATGGAAAAGAGGGTTGCCCCTCAGAAACACATAAAGGATCTATGGATTCAAGGTTAGTATCTGTCTTTGTTGCAATGAAATTAGAGAGCTCAGAACTATCATTATTCCCCAAATACACATAGAACTAGAAGAATGACACAAAGAGAGTGAAAAAAAATGAAAAACCTTTTGAGTCATCATGGAAGATACATAGGGTGTCCCAACGCCTTGCATCATCCCCAAAAGGAATACACAAGAAAAACATGAAATGAAAAGAAAAGATAATGAAAAATCATTATTGGCATAGCAACTATATCACTGATGAGATCCTTCTCCACCACTAGTAAGTTCCTTTGGTAATGAGAAATATTTGTTGGCATAGCAACTGTATCACTGATGAGATCCTTCTCCACCACTAGTAAGTTACTTTGGTGTGATGGCCAAATTTCACATGGTATCAAAGCACTAGTCATCGGTTCGAGTCTCTCGAGCCCTCCGCCCTTTGTCTACATAAGGTCGGCTTATCAACATGGTATGTAGTGGGTATGAATCACACATGGTACATGGTTGTATCCAGCTCTATCATGTGGGGGGGTGTTTGCATAGCGATTGTATCACCAATGAGATCCTTCTCCACCACCAGTATGTGCTTTTGGTGTGACGGTCAAATTTAACAATCTTTTAGCTCAATGTGGAAGAGACATGAATGTCTCCATGCCTTGCGTCATCCCCAAAGGGAAAATGCAAGACCAACATGAAAAGAGAAATGAAAATAAAAGGAAAAGACCAAAGAAAAGGAGAAAAACTTACGACATATAGAAGAATGGAGGTACAAATATGGAATGCACGTAGAGAGGAAAAATCAAACAATACAGGGAGATCACAATATGCACATGAAATTAACCAAAAAAAAAGAAAAAAAGCATATGCGAGTCAACCATCTAGTAGGTCATCTACATCCCAGTCTTGTTTAGTATATGCAAAATGCAAATACTAGCGAGAGGGACAATATCAAGTGTTGTACTAGGAGAATCACCAAGTTCAACACATGGTGCACCACTCGGTTTAGGAAGATCATCATAGTTGTTATCATTTAAGCTCATGGAAGAATAAAATAACAAATTCAGCTCATTATGCACTTTCTCATCAATTTTAGTTGTTTCCTCATCATCATCCAAGTTAACCATAATAGGAGGGTGAATGATAATATCCATAGAAGGTGTCGGTCCTTGTTGTGTTGGAGACATAGGATCTATTTGCTCTATTAATGGAGGAGGCTCATCGTTTATTGCTTCCGTCAAGTTCAGATTTTTATTTTCTATGTTGTTTTATTCATTCATCTTTCAAGAAATAGCACGTCGTCTATGCCTGCACTCTCTAGAATTTTTTTTTCTTTTATTACAATTTTCAAATTGTATTTGTATAGGAGCGGTTTTTTCAACCATAGGTTCCTTTTCTTCTTGCAAAGGAAGTATAGAAGAAATCATGGAAGTTTGTTCAACCACTTTCTCTTTGGCTTTGTAAATTTTCTTAGGAGGTGGATTAGGACTTGTTTGGTTCTCTCTTGGAATTTTGTAGGAAATATACAAGAGATTTTTGATGGATGGGTCCTAGTTTGTTGGAAGGGCTTCAAGTGGTGGAGGTTTTTTGATCATGGTTGGAGGAAAATTCTAAAGGGATAATTTGGCTATGCATTTTGCATTTAACTTTTGATAGGATAGGAAAAGGAAGTCCTCATGGGGTCTTATAGGTTCCATGGGCTTGAGCCAAAAATAATCTAAGGAAAAGTTTCCATGGGAAGACAAAGGGCTAAAGCCACTATGGTTCATAGTGAATATTTTGTTTCCAACTAGAAACTTTAAGCACTTATGGACAATAGATGGGACCACTTTCATGTCTAGTGAAGCCATTTATGGCCTGGCTTCATATGAAATTTATTTGAATTAGAGATGATAGAGAATGATACATTTAATTTCTTCAGTCCTACTTGTAAAGGGAGTGTGATCGAGCCCATCGCAATAGAAGAAAAACCATCATGGGGTGGGTGCAAAAAGATGGGGGGGAAAATTGTGGCCAAAATTTAAAAAACTTCTGATAGGATATAATGCGAGCGAGTTATAATGCACTCATGTTATGGATTTGTGTGTTGAGCTTAAGGCTCAACCACATCAAGCCTATTTCGTGCTTGCATTATGAGTTATTAAAAAAACAAAAAAAATAAATTGAACTCATTTTTATGTTTGTGGCATAGAAAATTGGACACTCTTGAAAAAAGAGACAATTTCACGCTTAATTGGACCTACTTTTGAGTACCTTTGCATTATTTATCCTTCAAAACAACATTTATAGGCCCCTAAGACCCATTATTTTTTATCTAGAGGCATGTTTCACTTGAGAATTCATCTAAAACCTGACAAACAACACTTAATTCATGCATATCCCAAAAACCCACCTTTAAAAACCACTAGTGGGACCCATTCACCACCTTGGGTGAATGAGTCCCCTTTGGTGGGACCCATTCACCAAGGGTGGCAAATGAGTCCCTTTTGAGGGAAATTTCAATTTTGAGCGGGAATCTAATCGATTCAACTTAATTTTTCAATGGATGCCAGCCTCTTAGTTCTAAATAATGGAAAAATTAGGTGTTGATGCTTATAAATACCCATTTTAAGTCATTTTTCACATCTCTTAGTCTTTTTTACAAAAGAAAATTCTAAATTCAAGTCTTCCACAATAAGTCTCATTAGCAAAGTTGAAGTTTTAGGGCAGAAAACTAGGGTTTTTGTAGGTCTTGAAGCTCACTCTTTATTCAAGATTCAACATTGCAAAGATTTGATGATGGATGCCTATGGTGAATCATGGAGAAATCTAGGTTGAGGAGATGCAACTAGCCATCAAATAAAACCTAAAGACTTGTTTTCAAAGTGATTCCATTTCCATTTTCTCTCTATCTTTAGATTAAGGTTTGAATTTCATTTACATCTCATTTTCTTGTCATTTATCTCCATTTCTATGTGTTGTATGATTTCTAGGGTTGAAGTCTTGCATCATTCAAATCACATTTGCACATCTTATTCTAGCACAATAAAATAGGGTTTTATCATACTTCAGACTTTCCTAGTCTTTAACACACTTAAGGCTAGGGTTTTATGCAAATTTTTGTGCATTTAGGGTTTTATTAACCAACTAGGGGTTTGAACAAGGAAAAAACCCCATTAGACAACCAATTTTAAGTTGTTTTGTAGGAATTTTCTAAGATCCCGATTTGGGTTTCCATCCAAAAGTGTTGTACAAGTGACAAGGTGCAAAATAGAGATCTAGATTTGTAGAAAAATGAAAGTGGACTGATTTTCCATGATGAAAAATGAGTCCCTCATGAGGTGACTTTCAAAGTTAGATGTAGATCTAAATACCCAATGAGCAGAAACCAGTTTCTAGGCAGAAAACCCTATCCTAGGACTGATTCGGTTAGGGTGGCAAATGAGTCCCAGTCAACTCAAAAGTCAAAATTTCCAATTTTCTAGAGTGATTTTTATTCTTCATCA
The DNA here is from genome assembly GCA_007258455.2 of Sequoia sempervirens. Lineage (NCBI taxonomy): Eukaryota > Viridiplantae > Streptophyta > Pinopsida > Cupressales > Cupressaceae > Sequoia > Sequoia sempervirens. The sequence goes on along the minus strand of VDFB02353493.1, from coordinate 145,325,465 downwards.
GTATCATATGTGCACACATTCTGAAATTCAACTTTATGTTTAGTTTCATTTGCATTTTTGTTCATCTTTTTAAGCTTTTTCCCAACCTCACCGTGTTTTCAAACATTGCATATTTCATGAATTTCACATCAATAATCTATCAATTTCATCACTTAGTTGCATTTACATCATTTCATTTAGTCTTAATCACATCATACAATCCTTTATTTGAGTGAACCACCACAATTTTAGTGTTCTATCTCTCTCCTTTTAGGTGAAAGATCCTAAGAGTGCAAGAGGAGCACATAGAACCTCAAAATTATTGGTTCAATGTTGGCTATTTTTTCTCCTTCCCATGGCCAAAAACCCTTCTCTTGTGAAATTGTGTTTTGGGAGGAGAAAATATGGCATTTTTTCATCAATTTGTTCTTATTTCTTCGCCAAGATGCTGCCACATTGACATGGAGGTCAAATAGGTAAGGATTGTTTATTTTTTGTTGTGAATTTGTTGTGAATTTTTTAGTTTTAGGTTGTTTTTAATATTCATTTGTTGAATTTTTAGGAAATGATAATGATCCTAGAAACCCTCTTCAAAACTCTCCTAAAAATCCTCAACAACCAGAGCAACAACAACATGAACAAAATCCTCAAGTTGAAAAACCACAATAACAATCTCCTCCACCAATCCCTCAACATCCTCCTGGAAATCAACAAATTTAATGGGGGTAATTGAAAACAATAAAAAACAAATTGAGGAGTTAATCAAAAGTTTGAATGATCGAGCAGGTTTAACCATGGAGAGAAGAACACTTGAAAATTCACTTAAAGAAATGTTAAAACATGTAGATGCAATCAATAAACAATTAAGTGGTTGGAAAGATAGGAGGCGAGTGACTAGGAATTTTAATTAGGATAAATTATCATATAAAGATGTAAAAGATCAAAAAATTACAAAATTAGATTTGTGCTCAATATTCGCTGACCCACACACAAATCAAAATATTGACGTCAATGCAAAGAGGCTTCCTTTCCATTGGTGGTACCACCAAGGGATTAAGAACTTTTTTTGGGATAGGTGGTACATGGTTTTTGATTACCCACCATACAAAAAATGTGAAGTCCCATAATATTTCCTAAGGAAACTATACTGAGTTCATCCTAAACAAAATATTGAACTATTTTGATATGAGCGACTTCCAAGGGAGAGGTGCGGGGTCAACTCAAGATAGACCTGGTGCATGAAAGGATCTTAGGTAGCAAGCAAGATGATCTCTCGCTAGGCTAGATCATGAGAACATTGTTATCCCTTCCATTGCAAATGAGATTGTTGAGGTAGACACTTTGCAAGCTATCAAATCTTTGACCTAGAGTGTCATCCAGTATGCCAATCCTATGCTACAATGCCAACTAGGAGAGTCTTCAAGTGGTAGGCTTCCATCCCATTCATGTCAGGCTTATGGAGTGACTTGTTCATATGAGCCCATCGACACTCAGAAGGTTGCTACATAGGATACATCTACAACTATGGAGATGGCAAGGGCATCTGACATTTTGAATGAGACATATGGCATCAATACTCAGGTAAATGTTAGCGTGTTCATTGACTTTAATTTATTAAATTTCAATTTTGAAATACAAGATTATCTAATTTATTTTTATGATTTTAATAAAAATTCAGGGTCATAGTGTTGATATTGGATACACCAGCCTTACACCTACTTATTACTCCACTACATCTACTATTGAGATATGTAACTAGTAAAGAATTATAAATTTATTACATGTTAATAGCATTGTTATATGAATGGTATTCTAATATTTTATTTTGGATGTTGAATAGGCTAATATTGGAAGTTTTGTGGGAACACCTCCCAGTGTCAGTGGAGTTAGAAAAACCTTCACATAGGTAATAGAATATAGAGTTTAACTAATGAAATGTACTTAATATATTTGTGTAGCTTATATTCATATCATTGATTACATTACATTGCACATATTTCAAAATAAAAGCATTACTTCACATTCCATAATTGATAACTAGATGTTGATATATGACAAAATTTAAACTACAATATAGTTGTTTAGAAATTCAACATAAGCAGTGATGCAATTACTTCACATAACATAATTAATAACTAGGAGCAACTACCAATTGTATTTTCTTGTCATGGCATTCCATGAGACTACTTTTATTTAGGAATCTTTTCAAATAGTTCACTACCTTTTCTATGCTATGGATGCTTGGAAGAAATATATGAAATAATAATAGTAAGCAATATCATAAACAAGGAAATGAGTTGTTTGAAAAAATTCCTCAAATAAATGTGGTATCACGGTGATGTCCATCACCATGAGACTAAATTTCTTTGAGGCATTTCTTCAAAAAACTCAACATCTTTTCTATGCTACCACATTTTCCATAAATTTCTACCAAAGCATTTTATCAAATAGTTCACTTCCTTGATACTATGGCTAAAATCCTAAAAAAAGGTGCTTTCCAACAAAGTATGGGTTCTTGGAAAAAAATCTATCCAAGAATAATAGTAAGCAATAGCATAGACAAGGCAGTGAGTAGTTTGAAAAAATGCCTTGAAGAAATGTGGTCTCATGGTGATTGAATTCCATTCCATCACCATGAGACCACATTTCCTTGAGGCATTTTTTCAAATAGCTCACCGCTTTTTCTATACTACCACATTTTCCATACACGTCTACCAAAGAATTTAATCAATCTACTCACTTCCTTGCTACTGTGGCTAAAATCCTAAATTATGTGCTTTCCAACAAACTATGGATGGTTGGAAAAGATCTATCAAAGCATAATAGTATGCAATAACATAGACAAGGAAGTGAGTAGTTTGAAAAAATTCCTCAAAGAAATGTGATCTCATGGTGATGGAATGCAATTCCATCACCATGAGACCACATTTCTTTGATGCATTTTTTTCAAAAAGCTCACCGACTTTTCTATGCTACCACATTTTCCATACATTTCTAGCAAAGAATTTTATAAAACTACTTGAACTTCCTTGCTGCTATGGCTAAAATCCTAAAAAAGGTGCTTTCTAACAAACTATGGATACTTGGAAAAAATCTATCAAAGCATAATAGTAAAAAATAGCATAGAAAAGGAGGTGAGTAGTTTGAAAAAATTCCTTGAAGAAATGCAATCTCATGGTGATGGAATTCCATTCCATCACCTTTTATATGCTACCACATTTTGAGTGCATGTCTACCAAAGAATTTTATCAAACTACTCACTTCCTTGCTAGTATGGCTAAAAGCCTAAAATAGGTGCTTTCCAACAAACTATGGATGCTTGGAAAAAATGTATCAAAGCATAATAGTAAGCAATATCATAGTCAAGGTAGTGAGTAGTTTGAAAAAATTCCTTGAAGAAATGCAGTCTCATGGTGATGGAATGCCATGACACATTTTTTGTAATGGAATTCCATCACAATGAGACCCCATTTCTTTGAGACATTTTTTCAAATAGCTCACTGGCTTCTCTATGCTACCACAATTATCATACATGTCTACCAAATAATTTTATCAAATGGTTCATCACCTTGCTGCTATGGATAAAAGCCTAAAAACAGGTGCTTTCTAACAAGCTATGGATAGGAAAAATAGTAAGCATAATAGTCAAAAATATATAGTTTATTGAAAATTTTGTTCATTATCTCATACATTATAAGCCATGATGTGCATCACTATTATAGTTTTTGTGATTGAATGATTTTTTGTTTTATTTTTAGATGTTGGAAGTGGATACAATTAGAATTGGCTATGGCTACCAAGATCTATGGACCAAATGGAAAGCACAAGAAAAGAGAGAGAGAATATGACAAGAAGAAACTGTATTCAATGTCATTGATATGATATGATTCTGATTGATTACAAATGAGAGATGCCTTGGTTATATAGCCAAGGTGAGATGCAAGATGTCATAGGATTATGACAAGTTTCTTAATCATATGACATGTGACAACTAATCACACTTACCTAGGTTCACATGTAGTAGTTGTCAAAGGATAAGATAACAACTAATGACAACTAACATCTTCTAGAAAGATTCCTTCCTATGACCTAAGTAAACTTAACTAAGATGGAAATAAGTCCCCTAGTAATGAACTGACTAGGTACAAGACTTTATTTACACCAACACCCCCCCTTAAGTGCAACTTAGGGAGTAGTGAATTATTATGCAAATGACACAAAGATGCAAAGATGGGTCCCAGCTACTAGGACATGTTAGGTACCCATGTACAAATAATGCAATCAATGCAATCTCTCACAAGCGAGGAAAGGGAGAAAACCTCATGGGAAAAACTCCCCCTCAAAAGAGAGATGAAATAAAAAATAGAAATTCAATACTCTCAATGAAGAATGAGAAGGTTAAAATCCCATGTGAGGAAAAAGACCCCCCCATAAGAGAGAAGTAGAAGAGAAGCAAGGTAGCCCCCCCTCAATGTTGAGTCTCCTGCAATGATGGTAGAAGCTCGACATTGAATGTTGAAGATGATCCAATTTCGCCGAACAATGTTCCTCCCCTTAGGAAGAAACAAAACCAAGGATGTATGTAGGATATCAAGATGATGGATGATGTATGATGGTTTCTCTGAAGCATGCTCAAGTGTCTCCATGTTGATGCTGAAAGATGACACACTCCAAACAGGCATTCTAGGCCATACTGCTGAAGAGGACAATCCAACATCTAGTAGAGAAGAATGTAGAACATGATCCAAAGACAAGGATATCCCCTCTAAAGGCAAAGAAGCCTCCTCCAAATGTTGTCCAAAAGTATCCACACTCACGCCAATCTGTGAAGAATGATCATGCAGAGAATGAACAAGAGGGTCATGGTGTTCCCTCACAACAACTGAAGAAGGTTCATCTTCATGAAAGAGAAGATGAATGCTACCGATGATGTCTCCCAAATCTGCAAGATGAGACTCCACAAACAAGTATGAAATACCTATTAGGAAGTCATCCAAAGTAGTCATATCTGGAAAACAATCAGGATCCTACTGCACTGAATCACTAGGAGCCAAAACTGTTGAATCGCAAGTAGCATCAACTGCAACAGTAGGTGGAGGAGATGAAATGCATGGCTCAAGTATTGGATCTGATGTAAGTATGCCCAAGTTCAAAAATCCAAATGTCTCCTCTAAATCATGGTTCATATGATCAACAGCCAAAGGAACATTGTCATCATCAAAAGAAAACTGTACAAAGGAATACAACTGAGATGAATGATCAACCACCCTAGTAGCAATGATATCTCTAGTCTCCAAGTCGTGAATGATAACAGAATTAGGAGTGAACTCCACAGTTCTTCCATCTCCACCATGTGTAATTTGATACATGGAAAGCAAATTGTTCATCAAATGAGGAACAAACAAGACATCCTGAAAAAGTGTTCTCCCCAATGCTAATAGATCCCTTCCCTATTACACTCATGTATGTATTGTTGCCCATCAATATAGGAGACATAATACAAGGCTAAAATGAAGAGAAGATAGTCTGTGAAGATGCCATATGATGAGATGCTCCTGAATCTAGAAGCCATCTCCCTAATCCTGGACTTGAAAGAGCACAAAGATCTTGTCCTTTATATCCTGATATATATGTTTGACCTTTTTCCTTTTTAGACTGTTTTGAAGTAGAAGGAGAAGAGGATTCAAACATTCTAGAAGGCAAATCAATGTGATTCTTTTTGAGAAGATGTTTCAACTCATCAATATCCTTCTTATAAAAATAGTGTTCTTCATGTCCATCCTTCTTGCAATATGCACAAAAAGGTCTCTCCTTCTTAGATGATTTCTCTTTTGAAGATGAATCTTTATGTTCTTCTGTGGAATTTGATGTGGATTGTGTGTTCTTCTTAGGCTTGTTCTTTGTCTTTTCTTTGCCACTTGAAGACTTCTCATCTTTTGCAACCAAAGCATGTGATTTTGAAGACTTCAAGGTACCCATTTGAATAAGCTTATCTTGCTCCCTAGTGAGTTGCATAGAAAAATCTTCAAAGGAAGGCATCTTAAACTCACTCCCAAAGGCATTCTTTGTAGCATAGAAAGTAGACACAAACACTGAATATTCAGGTCCTAGCTTTGAAAGAACACTTAAGATCAATTGTGTATCTAATTTCTCAATTTTACAATTCTTCAATTGTGTTCTTAGTGACTTGAATTTGGTGATGAAGTCTTGTATGTTGTCAAAATTACATGGATTGAGACTGATTAATTCATTTTCTAACAAATGTCCTTGAATTTCATCTGTTTTCCCAAACAATTCTGACAATGTAGTCCACATAGCCATAGGTGTATCCAACTGCTCAATGTGAAACAACAACTCAGGAGAGACATACAAGCAAAAATAGCCAATTGCTTCTTCACAACTATTCAACCACTTATTCTTTTTAACTTCATCATTTTGTGGTTCACCATCAAGCCCATGAACTATCCTATACAATCTTTTTACTCTTAGCAATTTTTTCATTTCTAATTTCCATTTAGGATAGTTATAAGGTGTTATAAGTGGAATTGTAGATGGCTCCATGATGAAACAAGAACATAAATCAAGAGGAATGCAACCACACCACAAGAAGTATCCCCCCCAAATTCACTCAAGCAAAGAACCCCCCAAGCAATTTCTAATTTGGCACTTTATTAGTAGTGCATTTACAATTGCCACTTGCCAAAAACAACGAAGTGGTCTTGATCTTGGTACATGCAAATGCCCAAAATAGGCAACAGAATCAAGTACAATTTTTTGCATACAATGAGATCAATCTGATCATACCACTGAGAAGTACATAAAAAATCATGCACTTTCAAAAAAAACTGCACCCAAAAATGTTACCACAGGAGCAAGATATGAGCTCTCAAAGTTCCAAAAATGAGGACGAAGCAGCAACACCTGTGAGAATCTGCAATTTCTGGAAAAACCAGGCACCAAAACTAAAAATTGATTGTACCAGTACGTAGCTCAAAAAATTAGCCCAAATAAAAAAAAATTGCACTGAAAAAGGAGTCAGAATGACCGAGTTATGACATTCTGAAGTTGGGCTACAAAACTAAAAAACTTCATCCGTGAAGGGGCCAAAATTTTCAAAATTCTTCTTCCGCCAAATTTAGCAGAGATGTCTCTAACTTTAGCAGAATTACCAAATTTATCAGAAATAGGTAATTTTTGTGGTGGTGAATTACAATTTAAATTTTTTATCATTAAAAAAATTAATAAAAAACTAAAAAGTGTAGTGGGGGCCATGTGGCCACTCCCCTACTCCCATTACAAAGAGGTACGCAGCCCTCTTAATGTGTAGTGAACTTACTTAAACAAAGTACATTTCCTTTTTTATTTTTGACAACCAGATATTCTTTAAATGCTGATGCAAATATTGGATGCCGGTTTTTGAACAATAGTCGTTGAATATTTGAAGACTCCCACTGCTGGTTGACTTTCAATGTGTCTGTCGTTTCTACAAATGAGCCAGCCGGATTTGTGATTGTTGGCAGCCAGTGAATGATTTGACCAGCCTCCTACCGGTACACAGTACCTGCGTACTGCTCCTAACACAGACAGTACCCTCTGCCGCGGTACGCAACAAATTTATTCCGCCTTTTGATTTTTGATTTGATTTTGATTTTACAAATACAATATTTGCAAAAATATAATTGACCTTACAATGGGCAGAAAAAAATTTCAAAAAAAATTTCTGAAATTTTTTATTTAATTTTTGAAAAAAAATCATACCGACGTAATTATGGCGACCTGGGGGGCGTACGGCTCCTGGGCAAATTTTTTTTCCTCACTAGACAACTGCTCCGAATCAGACAATTTGATAGTCGATCTTAGGGTTTTTGGCCCTTCTGAACGTGATGGCAGGGTCGAATTTTACCCAAAATGCTCCAAAAATGCAGCTACCTTTTGGATCTGGCAACCACTCTTCAACTTCAAACCCTCATAGATTTGGCCTCGAATGTCCGATTTGGATGAAACAAAAGGAAAAATCAACTATCTCGAACCTTTCAGACACAATGATGAGCTCAGATTTGCACCGGCAAGCTCGGATATGAACCTGCAACAAAGAGCCACGAATGGAACCTCCTCATATCTGGAATCTCTCTTCAGAAAAAGACTCTCCAATCACACCCAACCTGCTTTGATACCATGTTAGAATTGGCTATGGCTGCCAAGATCTATGGACCAAATGGAAAGCACAAGAAAAGAGAGAGAGAATATGACAAGAATAAACTGTATTCAATGTCATTGATATGATATGATTTTGATTGATTACAAATGAGAGATGCCTTGGTTATATAGCCAAGGTGAGATGCAAGATGTCATAGGATTATGACAAGTGTCTTAATCATATGACATGTGAAAACTAATCACACTTACCTAGGTTCACATGTAGTAGTTGTCAAAGGATAAGATAACAACTAATGACAACTAACATCTTCTAGAAAGATTCCTTCCTATGACCTAAGTAAACTTAACTAAGATGGAAATAAGTCCCCTAGTAATGAACTGACTAGGTACAAGACTTTATTTACACTTACATTATAAGCCATGATGTGCATCACTATTGTAGTTTTTGTGATTGAATAATTTTTTGTTCTATTTTAAGATGTTGGAAGTGGATACACCTTACAATGTTCATAGGGAAATGAAGCTTGGTGTCTCATCTGCTATAGACTCTTTGATGCCTCTCATTGAGGTATGAGTTAGATTACTAAATTTCAATTTACATTCGTTGTTATAGCTATTAGTTAGTAAAAAATAAAACCATTGTTGATTCGTAGTTTAATTTCTCATTGGATGGTTTCTACAAGGATTCAACATTCCTCAACATGGGAATTTGAACCTTTCCCTTGAGGAGAGTGATCATCAGATGGAAGTAAGTGATTATTTTGTTAAATATATCATTTTTTATAATGTAATTTCTATATATTAATGTCTTACTTGTTATTGTAACAGATAAGGCTTGACTAAGAACTAAACCCTAGGAGGAGCACCAGGAGCACTCAACCTTAGAATAAACGAGTGACAAACCTATCACCATTCGATCGACAAGAAAATGGAAAGAGTTTACTTCGAGAGCATGGAGAGAAATAACTTTTGATTCTATAGCCCTTTGTTGTATACCTATATGACATTTTTTTACATATTTTGTATTGCATATTTGACATTGAATGCCTATATGGCATTCTCGTAAGCATATATGGCTATTTTGTATATATTTATACTTATATTGACATAAATTGATATATGCCTACTTGGCTATTTGGTTAATACAAATCATTTTTATCGATGGCATCCATATTTGAATAATAAATCCATAGTTGAATACATATGAGTTATGTGTATTCAATCGTATACTTTACAAATTACATGTATACTTTGTGACTTATGTGTATTATAATGTATACTTTGTATTCATGCAAATACTTTGTATTAATTTTTTTATACTATGTATTTTGTGACTTATGTGTATTACAATGTATACTTTGTGACTTACATGTTTTCATGCGTATACTTTGTATTCATGCAAATACTTTGTATTAATTTTTGTATACTATGTATTTGTGTGTATAATTCAAGGCTTATGTGTATTTGACTACTTGTGCTTCCCTTATTCACATTTATTCTTAAATTATTCATGTGTATACTTATTAATTGGTTAGCCCTAGTATTGATTATTGTTGTTCTTGATAGTTTTTCTTGAATATTTATCGATTGATGCTAAACAACTTTATTAGTTGATGCTAAAAAACTTTAATATTTCTAGGAATACTAGTAGAGTTACAAATTACAAAATTGCATAAATTGAAAAGAAAAGATTAACTATAAATAAATGCATTGATTATTAACTTTATAATTGATTAAGAGTATAATATATATATCAAGAGATGAGCCTTGTAGAATGGAAACTGACAACTAGAAAATAGGCAAAGCATTCCCAATACTTTGAAAGCAATAATCCACCTAGAATTGCAACAGGAGATAAGGAAAATGAACCCACATAGGCATAACTAAATAAAGAACAATTCACCCTTCACAACTTGGTGAAACCATTTCCAAACTTAGAAGATCTTAAATATAAAGAAGAATTATGATCTAGATAATATAGAATTAGTACCCACTTTGATGACTACAACATTTTCAACCATGGTCTTATCATGCTTTTTCAAATTTGGTAAGAAGGCTTATTTAAGATCCTCGAGCAATGTATAGCCTAATGCTCCCTTGTTCTTACATATCTCAATTCATTTTAATTCAAAGATTTCCATCAAATGCTTTATCTAAAAGCAAAAAACATGTTTTTAATTGGTATTCCATGAGATATTTCATAAAAAGATTCTAGTATATGTAATCTTTTGATTGGAACAAGTCAATTAAGAAAATAATAAATAATCTTCACAACACTTGCAAAACATAATATTCATAGTAAAGGATGAGTAGTTAACTTCTTGAAACATTATCATACAACTATTTATGTTGAATAGTCTTTAAACATTTTCACAACATAATCCTCATAGTATAGAATGAATTATTATTCTCTTGATCCATCACCATATAAACATGTCGAAAGATGTATATGTCAACTTCTTGCAATATCATTTCTTGTATAGGAAATGGACTTGGGAGAAAGCTTTATAATTTATAATACAAATAAGAAATGGACTTGGGTGGAAACTTTATTTATCACACCAAATAATAAATGTTTGTGAGAGAATCACTTGTTTATCTTAGACTCTAATTTTCAAGCATAGCAAATCATTTCAAATGAAAATGACAAAATGCTTCACAACCTAAGTTGTTAATTGAGGAAAAATAAAATGTTTCCAAGTTCCACCATTGTATGCATTTACAATTGGTTTTATATTGTTGTAAGGGAAAGGAGGATAATTAAAAAAGGTCTTGCACTTGCTAGAATTGAGGATTATTATATGATTTTGGTGTGGAAAACTCAGACTTCTCAACTATCATGTGAATGTTTCTCTTTTTGATTATTTTGCATGCCATCATAAGGGATCAAGTTGTTTTTATGTAGCTTAGAGTGATTCGGAATGTTCAGGTCCAAAAGAGGACCATGCCTAGTGTAAACATACCTATCGAGAGGCATTGGAATAGCTCATTTGGTCACATGAGTTGCAGAATGAAAGTTGCACTGGTTTGCAACTTTACATTGCTTGCATTTGACACTTTTTTCATCAAGTGAAAACTAAACACCACAAGAAAATTACTCCAAGATAACAAAAATCGAGAGAGGTTATTGTAGAGGAGCCCAATGAAATCCCATAGGCTTAGATGGAGAGTTCGTAAGCATCACGATTTTTGAGTAATAGCCCATCAAAGATTGTAGCCATTTTGCACTTTGAACCCTTAAGGGATCGATTCAGTTGAACGTGGCTCAGAGTGATTCAACATGTTTGAGTGTGAAGAGGACCATTCCTAGTATAAAAGTATCCATCTAGATGTGTTGGAATAGTTCATTTGGTCACATGAGTTATAGAATAAAAGTTGCACCACTTTGCAACTTTACATTACTTGCATTTGACACTTTTTCCATCAAGTGAAAACTGGACACCACATGAAAAAGACTCTGAGATAACAAAAACCAAGAGAGGTTATTGTAAAGGGGCCCAAAAAAATCTTATAGGCTCAAACAAAGAGTTTGTAAACATCATAGTTTCTAAGTAATAGCCCATTAAAGATTGCATCCATTTTTCACTTTAGACCCTTAAGGGATCAAACCGGTTGAACATAGCTTAGAGTGATTCAACATATTTAGATGTGAAAGAGGACCATGCCTAGAATGAACCTCCATATGTGTTGGAATAGTTCATTTGGTCACATGAGTTGCAGAACAAAAGTTTCACCACTTTGCAACTTTACACTACTTGCATTTGACACTTTTTCCATCAAGTGAAAACTAGACACCACGGGAAAACAACTCTGAGATAACAAAAACTGAGAGATTTAATTGTAGATGGGACCAACATGATCTTGTATGATTAGATGAAGAGTTTGTAACCATCGTGGTTTCTGGGTAGTAACCTATCAAAGATTGCTGCCCTTTTTCACTTTAGACCCTTAAGGGATTGAGTTGATTCAATGTAGCTCAGAGTAATTCAACATGTTTGGGTGTAAAAGAGGACCATGTGTAGCATAAACATACCCATCCAGATGTGTTGGAATAGTTTTTTAGTCACATGAGTTGTAGAAAAAAAATTGCACCACTTTGTAACTTTACACTACTTGCATTTTACACTTTTTCCATTAAGTGAAAATTAGACACCATGGGAAAATGACTCCAAGATAATAAAAACCAAGAGAGGTTATTGTAGAGGGGCCAAATGCGATCCCATAGGATCAGATAGAGAGTTTTTAAGGATCAAATTTTTCAAGTAATAGCTCAACAAATATTGCTTCCCTTTTGCAATTTGAACCCTTAAGGATCAAGCCGGTTGAACGCAGCTCAGAGCGATTCAACATGTTTGGGTGTGAAAGAGGATAATTCCTAGTGTAACATACCCATCTAGATGCATTAGAATAGTTAGTTTGGTCACACGAGTTGTAGAATGAAATTTGCACCACTTTGCAACTTTACATTGCTTGCATTCGACACTTTTTTCATCAAGTGAAAACTGGACACCATAGGAAAATGACTCTCAGATAACAAAAAAAGATAGAGGTTATTGTAGAGGGGCCCAATCTGATCCCATAGGATCAAATGGAGAGTTCATAAGCATCATGATTTTTGAGTAATATCTTGTCAAAGATTGCTGCCCTTTTGTAGTTTGGACCCTTAAGGGATCAACTTGGTTGAACGTAGTTCAAAACGATTTGGCATGTTTGGGTGTGAAAGAGGACCATGTATTGTGTAAGTATACCCATTCGGATGCATTGGAACAGTCAGTTTTGTCACATGAGTTACAAAACGAAGGTTGCACCACTTTGCAACTTTATAATGCTTGCATTTGACACTTTTCCATTAATTGAAAATTGGACACGATGGAAAAATGACTCCGAGATAACAAAAAATAAGAGAGGTTATTGTAGAGGGGCCCAACACAATCTTGTAGGCTCATATAGAGAGTATGTAAGCATCACAGTTTTTGGGTAATATTCTATCAAAGATTGCAACCATTTTGCACTTTAGACCCTTAAAGGATCAAGCCAGTTGAGCGTAGCTTAAAGTGATTCAGCATGTTTGGGTGAGAAAGAGGACCATTCCTAGCATAAATGTACCCATCCAGACATGTTGGAATAGTCCATTTGGTCACATGAGTTATAGAACAAAATTTGCACTACTTTGCAACTTTACACTACTTGTAATTAACACTTTTTCTAGCAAGTCAAAATTGGACACCATGGAAAAATGACTCTGATATAACAAAAACCGAGAGATTTCATTGTAGAGGTTCCCTATATGATCCCAATGCCTCAAAAAAAATGCCCATAACTGGGCTGTGGTATTTAGGTAACAGGCCATCAAAGATTGTTGCCCTTTTGCAATTTGGACTATTAAGGGATTATGTTGCATGAATTACAAATGTTTGAGGGTAGCAATAAATTTCAAATTTTGAGTAAATATCATTACAATGTTTATGTGAATAGATGGTATGCAATATTGATATTGATATATAATAATTAGGTTGATTTGTTTTAATAAATAAAGTTTTTATAATAAGTTACTCAATTGGTGCTAGTTATAATAGGGAGAGAATAAAAGAAAAAAAAGAATGATTGGTAACCATCAATGGTTATTACACTCACTATATTAATAATAAAATATTTACAATAAAATGGGATTTATTTGGCTGTCCTAATTCTTCTATTTTTGCTACAATTGTCTAATACGCTTCATACACCATTCTTAAACCCAAGTTATTGTACTTGTAGGCACAATGCTTTCTCAAAACTATCAAGTGGTAATACAAAATCATGAGAAAAAAAATCAAACTTTATGAATTCCAACACCCCACTTAAATCAAATAATGAATCATTGTGCCCCATTTTCATGCACATAAATTCATCTTATAGGATTCTCTCATAATAACCAAAAATACGATTCAAGGATGCCTTAGGCACTCTGTTCTCAGAGATTTTTTACAATGTCACTCATACATTCAAGATTCTCTTATAATGTCTACATCATAGGTGCTCATGATGAGGTTAACTTAAAATGAATAACTTGAAATTTTCTCGCTAAGCTTCACATGTTCTTTTATAATGGCTTCAAATGAGAATTGAGATTTGTCAAGATCATCAAAATAAGGATGTTGCATTACTTTTTTGGCTGAGTTCTCTTGGATGGCTCATAAATCAACATTTTTTGCAAGGAGACACCAATCAATATTTAGTAGTTTACTTACAAATAGGAAAAGTAAGAGAAGAAAAAGAAAGAGAATCCAAAATGGAAATGAAATGAAAATAGATGGCAGACACTTATAGACAACAAATCCACACCATTTGGTTCCAAGTCGGGAACAACAAGTCTTAAATATTGATGCTTCCATTGAGGATAGGCATGCCAGACTCTCAACTTAGTCACTTTTGGTCATACATCTTCATTAGGAGTTCTAGGATACCTATTGGACACAACACCTGTCATGAATAGAATAACTTGAAATTCAAGATGCTCTTATAATGTCTACATCATAGGTGCTCATGATGAGGTTAAATTCAAATGAATAACTTGAAAATCCCTCGCTAAGCTTCACACACACTTTTATAATGGCTTAAAATCATAATTGAGATTTCTCAAGATCATCAAAATAAGGATGTTGCATTGCTTTTTTAACTAATATTCTCTTGGATGGCTCATAAATCAACATTTTCTACAAGGGGACACCAATAAATTTTTAGTAGGTTACTTACAAATAGGAAAAGTAAAAGAAGAAAAAGAAAGAGCATCCAAAATAGAAATGAAATGAAAATAGATGGAAGGCACTTACAAATAAAAAATTCACACCATTTGGTTCCAACTCAGAAACAACAAGGCTTAAATATTGATGCTTTCATTGAGGATAGGCATGTCAATCTCTCAACTTAGTCACTCTTGGCAATACATCTTCATTGGGAGTTCCAAGATACCTATTGCACACAATAGCCTCTCATGAATAGAACACGAATAGAATATAACCAAAATATTACTTTCCAACCTTTTGGAAACTTGTAACCTATTATAAAAACAACACAATTTAATCTTCCACTTAGTTTACTAATCTATTGAGAATATCCTACATCATTTGTTTTTCATATTTTTGAGAAAAAATTAAATACCATTGAACTTTGTATTGTTCGCCACAGTTCTAAAAATAAAGTGTGCTACATTTCCAAGTCTAATAACTTCATCAATCACCTACATACATGATATAAACATTAAATGATAGAATTTTCATCATAGCATTGGCAACATAAAAATTATTGTGCATACAAGTATAAATTAATAAGAACCAATGTGCATACTTACAAATTAATCCAGCGAACCATCCGAGTCTGCTCTACTCTTTATTGTGTCAAGTTTTGTCTCATGGTCAGACTCACAAACCTTCCACAAGGTCTTGTTCAAAGGTCTACCCCAATATTTGGTCAAACGAACATTGGATGCTATGACAAGGTTTGAGTAATGAAGGATCTTTTGATGCATGTCAAATTCCTGAAACAACCAACATTTAACACTCTTATGTGGGTACCTTCTAAGCCATGTTCTAGTAACAACAATTGAGCCTATAGGGTATTCAATGTTTTCTCCATCTATAACTAGGGCCTCTAATTTATTTTTTGCCTCAACACAACAACACAAGTAATATTTTGTTACATATTCATTGTCTTCATCTTAAATAACTGCAAAAACATGCCCTGTACTGATATGTGCAACAAATTAGATGAAATTAGTCAACATTACAAATACACTTGTAGACACATAAAATGTATTGATTGACATTGGACATCTGATCCTAACCACTAACATCGCTTCATCCTGAATCATCCTCCGTTCTAACGATTTAATCAAATGCCTGTATTTGATTAAATTCATCAATATTCCTCTCTTAATTAAATAAATCAGCTATCTAGTTAAGTCATCCTTTCTCGATAATTAAATTAACCAGTCTAGTCTAATTATCCCTATTTAATTAAGTAAAAAAATTTATTTGATTAAATCTCTAAATTCTGTCTATTAAATTAAATAAATTAAACCTTGTTTAATTTAAGCTAACATCATCCCCTTTTAGCTAAATAAATCAAAATATATTTATTTAACTAAATCTTTAAATCCTATTCTTTTCATATTTGATTTAAATCAATCCATAAATTCAAGTCAAACAGGTCACATCATTTAATCTTTCATTAAATTAATTAACCTTGATTAATTTAATCTCTTCTCATGTCCCATTCTCCATCTTTTGCCACTTGCACATGAAAATAGAGTTATTTGATTTATTAAATCTTTATTTTTCTTCAACATGGCATCTTTGGAGAATATTTTTCAAAATTTGAAATTCAAATCTAAGTTGACTTTGTCCTTCCAACAAGGCATTCACTCCCTCTTACAATTCCTTTGCATTGAGCCAAGTGTCCATAACTCCATTTGACTCTCCCTCCACCTTTAATACAATTTCAAAATTCAAATATTAGCATTTATTGGCACATTCATCAAAACTTGTACATCCTAGGCCCATTCACATTTGGACACATGGCACTTTTCTATTGGATGAAATTTAGTCCCATATTGCTCTATTTTGGGAAATCCTTCAACTTGTCATTCTATAAATAGAGAGCTCCTCTATTGTATTTGGCATCCACAATTTGAGTAAACTTACTATGCTCAAATCTTTGGCAATATTCATCCATATCACTGAGTTTATAGCTAGGTTATGCAGATTTTTATCTTGGATCATTCATCACTCTTCATCAAAGTGGATCAATTTTCATCATCAAATCACCATTGCATCATTGGAGTTGGGAAAGTGCCCATTTTTACATCAAATTGGCAGCAATTCCCTCAAGAGATTAAGAGTTTGCTTTGCTTTAGAATAGGATTTGATATGCTCTATGTCTTGTTGTGTTTTCATTTCACATCCTCTGTCTTTTGCAATTCAAATGAATTTCTTGAGGAATCTATATTCTAACTTGCTTTTGAACAATCTAATTTATTGTTTGTTTCTTGTGCTATTGCAGGTTTAGGATCTAGGTTCATACATTTAGCGATAAAAAGTAAGATAACAATTGGAATTTCAAAAACTATGCATGTAGATATATTACTTTGTTGAAATAGATCTGATATGTGGTTAAAGTCAACTGATGAACCTATCTGTGTTAGTTTTAATTTTTTCGGAGGGTGATATATGTGAAGTGGGCTAAGATAACTTAACAACCATTTCTCAACCCACTCGTTTGAATCACAATCATCCTAGGCTTACATTATACATGAAGAACAAAAGCATACCATCTTTTGTGTATTGATACTCCATGAACCTGAATTTAAGCTAAGGAAAGAGTGTATCTCACTTGATCCTGTCAGTGTACAACAATCGTCATATGGTGCAATGTTAGTATCATCCATCAACCAAAAAAATCTATGAATTGAAGACATACCTTCATTACCTGGACCCATAGAAGCATTACACCACTCGACAATTTACTTTTCATCTGTCAACTTTGTGTTGTCTTTATACTTTAACTCTTCTCATGCTAATGCTCTTTTCACACATGCTCCTACATCATCATGCTCCCCATTTCCATGCTTGATCTCACAAAAGTTCCACATATGCTAAATTCTTGTAGTGATATGCATCTTTCTCAACTAGTAGAACATGTGTGAGTTCTTGTACTATGCTACACAGTTATCTAACCATATTATATGTTGATTGTATGCTATGCCACTATGAGCCAAATCATTGTAGAACATCTATAAGCAACATTGTGTGAACTCTAGAGAATGTGTGCGATCATCACTAATATTAAAGTGATACTCCCTTAATACCTTCCTTTAGTCCTCTATACTATCAATTGCATGAATGAATGCTATGTGCACAAATATTGATACCTGTGTGGAGTTGTAATATTGTGACTGCACCTCATGTTGTGGCTGTAGAGTGTAGTTATCTACAACATCAACCACTAAAAATATGTTGTGAACTGGAAAGGTGTCCTTTCATAACTTGAATTTCTTTTCCAACCATCAGTCTCTATGGGTATTCCTTGTATACTCATACACTATATTGTCACAAAACATAAACATAACCTAATACACTAGAATCTTTTGAATAACCAAATCACACCTTTTTGCCAGATTACCATATTTTGTAATGTATTCCACTATTTTATACTTCCCAAACTCTACTAGTTCCTTTCCCACCTCATGTGTGCTTTCCATATGTTGACATGTTGGCATATGTTGCAAGCCACCGCAATACTAACATGAACCATCCAAACATTTTTTCCTATAGAATATTTGGCCATCCTCTATTTCATAGAATTTTTTTGATAAGAACTCTCTTGAAGATGTTGGTGGGGCTTGTATACCACAATCCTACAAAACATCGTTAGTATGCAAATCTAAACATATAGAATGATAAAAATAAAAATGGTTAGAGAATTCAATATGTACTCTACAAAAACAAGTAGTTCGTGTGTGATTTATCTTGACATAAAAAGGTTTAATCATTTCAAAATATCATTGAAAATTTTGAATTTAAGGATAATACTATTGAAATTTATGATGAAATTAGGTTTGAGTTGTATCCAAAAATGCTTTGGATGTGTCTCATGGTTCCAACTATTGATTCTCCTTCTTACCACATTCATTTGATTCAAAGATGGCCTTGTCTTATTCTTCTAATACTCTTCAATTAGTGTTCTCAATGCTTCAAAAACATTTTTATCTTTTCATAGGAGTCTCCCTAAGAATGCCCATAATTTATTTGAATCAATTCCCTTAATTCTTTTTCATCTTTGAATGGCTCTTGATAAAGTTTTTATATTAATTCTTAATTGTTCACTCATCTTTCTAATGGAACAAGATCTCCTTGTTTGACTACTTACCAAAGTCAATGTAATTACACATCAGGTGGAATTACCATCCTTTGAGCATGAGGTCTTACCCACACTCTCATAAGCATCCTTTAAATTCTTCATAATAGTTTTTTCACTTGAAGCATTAGATGTTCTCAACCCAAGAATCTTCATGATGTTTCTATACTTTATACCCCACATCATTTCAACAAATAGTTGACATCTTGCAATCTCATTTATCCTTTCAAAGAAAAATTTCCAAATCTTATCAGCATATCTTCTACAAGTGTGTGCTGGAATATTACCTTCCATGTGTTGCAAAATATACTCATCAATATTAATCAAATACTTTGGCTTTCTATGCAAAATTTTAGGTGGTGTTCTCCTAGACACATACATCTCAAAATTAGGAATTTCATCAATATTTAAGTGAGGTGGGATAGATAGTGTACCTTCAATCGAGGGTGGAATAGATGACATACCTTAAGGTTCACATTGGGATGATGGTGTACCTTCTTTGTCAATTCCTAGTGATGATGTACTCTCAATTTGAGATGTAGAGGATGGTGTCCCTTCATATTTACTTGTAGTAGATGGTGTCCAACCATATTCACTTGTGGTAGATGGTGTCCCTTCATATTCACTTGTCATATGCAGTAGATGGTTTCCCTCCATATTCACTTGTGGTTAATGGTGTCCCTTCATATTCACTTGCGGTAGAGGGTGTGTCTCCAACAATGGTATTTGAATTTGTCTTACCATGATGCTTTTGCATTTGTTCCCTTTGTGCTGCCATTTTCTTTTCTTTTCTTGATGGTTGAGGTTCCTCTCCAATTGGATTGTTTTTCATCAATCATATCTAATTTCTTCTTTTGATGATATTCCCTCATCCATTCTCTACTTTTTGCTTTATTAGTTTCATACTCTTCATCTATTGGTTTATTCTTTCATTTCCTCAGCATGGTGGATAATTTTACCTGTAGCATGGTAATCATACAAATATTAGTTCCTAAAAAATGAATCCATTCAAATAAATGAAATATATGTCATTCAAAGCTTCATACAAAATACTTACAATCATCTTGCAGAAGAGTATTTCTAGCATAAAAAAAGGTCACGATAATTTTTTGGATGGAATTCCTTAAAGAAATGTGGTAGTATGGCATGCCATGATTGCAAGATAGGTGCAAAATGGAAGCATGGACAAGGAATGTGAATTTTTTTACAATAATGTTTTCATAGACATGTATGCAAAATGTGGTACCTTTGACAAGCTAGTGAGCTCACTAGCTTGCCAATGCGGCAAGGTTGACAAGGTAGGGGCAGCGTGAAAAAATGCCTCAAGGAAATGGGGTGTCACATTGATCATTTTTTCATGCTGCCCCTACTTTGTCAACCCTACCAGTGATCAAGGAATACCACATGACCACATTTCTTTAAGGTATTCCATCCAAAAAATCATGTGAGCATTGGCAAGCAAGTGATCTCACTAGCTTGTCAATGCGATAGGGTTGAAAAGGTAGGGGCAATGTGAGAAAATGCCTCATATAAATTGGGTCTCATGATGATGTACATCATCATGAGACCGCATTTCTATGAGGAATTTTCTCACACTTCCCCTACCTTTTCAACCCTACCATATTGGCAAGCTAGTGAGCTCATAGGTATATTGAGTTTTTATCTATTTCTAGAGAAATAAAAAATGTGCTCGTATTATAATGTAAGCATGTTATGACTTGCTAAAATAATGACCATATCTCTACTACTTCAAAATGCACTCGCATTATGAGAAAGTTGTTTTTTTATGTTTCTTTTCACTCCCTTTCTCTCTATCCCCTACCCTCTATCTCCCTCCTCTCTCTCCCTCTCTGTCAAGTCTCTCTCTATCATTCACTCACTCCTATCTCTATCCCATCTACCCTCTACCCTCTCTCTCTCTCACTTCAAGTCTCTCTCTCCTACCCCCTCTCCCTCTCTCAAGTCTTTCTCTCTCAATCACTCACTCATATATCTCTTCCCTCTACCCTTTACCATTAAATCCTTAAACCTTCTATCCTATACCCTCTATCTCTTTCCATCTCTCCCTCCTACCCCCTACTCTCTCTCTCTCTCAAATCTCTCCCTCCTACCCCCTGCTCTCTCTCTCTCTCTCTCAAATATCTCCCTCCTAGCCCCTCTCCCTCTCTCAAGTCTTCTCTCTCACCCACTCACTCCTATGTCTCTCCCCTCTACCCTTAACCCTCTACCCTCTACCCTTAACCATTAAACCCTTAAACCCTCTAGTCTCTCTCTCTCACTCACTCCCTCTATCTCTCTATCTATCTCTCTCTCAAGTCTCCCCCTCCCACCCTCTCTCCCTCTCTCAGGTCTCCCTCTCTCACTCAATCCCTCTATCTCTCCTCTCCATCCCTCCAAATTACCCTCTACCCTCTACCCTCTACCCTCTACCCTCTACCCTTAAACCTCACCCTCTCTACCCTTAACCCCATCATCATCTATCCCTTCCCCTCCCCCATCAAGTCCTTTCTCACCCACTCCTATCTCATCCCCCTACCCCTTTAACCCCAACCCTTAACCCCACTCTCTCTCCTCCTCCCTCCTCAAGTCTCTCTCTCTCCTCACTCCACTCCTATATCTCTCCCCCATTCTACCCTTAAACCTTAAACCCTCTATCCTCACTCTCTCTCTCCTTTCTCTCTCTCTCAAGCATCTCCTCCTACCCCATCTCAAGTCTCTATCTCACCACTCACTCCTATCTCTCCCTCTACCCCTAACCCTATACCCTCTACCATTCGCCCCTAAACCCTTAAACCATCTACTGTCTACCCTTTCTCTCCCAAGTCTCTTCCTCCCACCCTCTCTCACTCACTCACTCCCTCTATCCCTCTCCCCTCTACCCTAAACCCTAAACCCTAAACCCTTAAAACCTCTACCATTAACTCTTAACCCTGTACCATCTCTCTCTCTCTCTCTCCCTCCCTCCCCTCTACCCTTAAACCTTAAACCCACCCTTTACCCTAAACCCCCTACCCTCTCCCCTCCACCCTTAACCCCACCCCATCACCCCAACCTTTAAACCCTTAAACCCTTAAACCATCTACCCTCACCCCATCTCTCCTCAAGTCTCCTCCCACCCTCTCCCTCTCAAACTCTCTCACTCACTAACCCTCTATCTCTCTCCCCTCTACCCTTAACCCTCTACCCTCTATCTCTTTACCCTTAAACCCTCTACCGTCTACTCTTAACCCTATACCCTCTCTCTCTCTCTCAAGTCTCTCCCTCTCTCAGGTCTCTCTCACTCACTCACTCACTCCTATCTCTCTCCCCTCTACCCTTAACCCTTAAACCATTAAACACTCTACCCTCTCTCTCCCTCACACTCACTCACTCTATTTCCCTCTCTCTCTCTCACTCACTCCCTCTATCTCTCTCCCCTCTACCCTAAACCCTAAACCCTTAAACTTTGTAGCATCTACTCTTAACTCTCTCTCTCTCTCTTCTACCCTTAATCCTTAAACCTTCTACCTTCTACCCTTAACCCTCTACCATTAAACCCTCTCCCCTCTACCCTTAACCCTCTACCCTCTACTCTTAACCCATAAACCCTTAAAAAATATACCCTCTATCTCTCTTCCACTCCCTCCCTCTCTCTCAATTCTATCCCCCCTCTCCCTCTCTCAAGTCTCTCTCTCACTCACTAACTGCATCTATCTCTCTCCCCTCTACCCTATATCTCTCTACCCTTAAACCCTCTACCAAATACTCTTAACCTTGTACCCCCCCCCTCTCTCTCTCTCTCTCTCTCTCTCTACCCTCTACCCTTAACCCTTAAACCCTCCACCCTTAACTCTCTACCCTTAAACTCTCTCCCATCTACCCTTTACCCTTAACCCTTAAACCCTTAAACCATCTACCCTTTACCCTCTATCTATCTCCCACTCTCTCCCTCCCTCCCTCTCTCAAGACTCTCCCTCCTACCCCCTATCCCTCTCTAAAGTCTCTCTCTCTCTCTCTCTCTCTCTCACTAACTCCCTCTATCTCTCTCCCAATCCTCTATCATCTATCTCTCCCTCACTCCCCCACTCCTCCCCTCTCTCTCCTTTACCATCAACCCTATATACTAAACTCTTAACCTATAAACCATAAACCCTAGCTTGTAAATTTGGTGAAATTGGCAATGTAGTGGCTTGTTTGAAAAAATGGGTCCAAGATTATTGGAAGACCCCATTTATTGGACCCATTTTTTTGAAGAGGCCAAGTTAGGTTGCCAATTTCACTAAATTGGCAAGTTGGTGGGCCTACTAGCTTGAAAATTTGGTGAAATTGGCAATGTAGTGGCCTATTTGAAAAAATGGGTCTAAGAAATGGGATTTTCTAGTGGTGTAAGTCACCGAGAGACCCCATTTATTGGACCCATTTTTTCAAACAAGCTAAGTTAAAATCTCAACCCTCAACCCTTAAACCCTAAACCCTTAACCCCTATAGCCTCTATCCTATACATTGGACCCTCATCCATAATCCTTCAACCATATACCCTCAAACCTATACCCTTAACCCTCAACCCTAAGCCATTAAAGCATAAACCTTTAAACCTTATACCCTCTACCCTCAACCATAATCCCTCAACCCTATACCCTCAATCCAATACCCTAAACCATCAACCCTATAGGTCCTCAACCCTATACCCTCAATTCTCAACCCTAAACCCAAGTAAAGTTTCTACCCTAATCCTTTAACCCTAACCCCTTAATCCATCAACCCTATACCCTCAACCCTCTAACCTCAACCTCAAACTCAAACCCTCAACCCTCAACCCTTAAACACTAAACCCTTAAACCCTCTACCCTCAGCCATCAAACCTATACCATAAACCCTCTACCCTCAACCCTTAACCCTCAACCCTAAACCCTCAAACCATAAACTCTTAAACCTTCATTGTTGGAGTTAAAATGACACTAAGAGGGGGGGGTGAATTAGTGTTATAATAGATTTGACCAATTTTCACAAATTCAAAAACTATAGCACAGATCTAATCTCAATATACTCTGATTAATGCATTCATGAGTTGAATGTAATCATTCATAAATAGAATTGAGAAAGATAATACCCAAACAGTGAACTGAAATAATCAACAACATAGTAAAGCAAAGGGAACTCAGAAGAACAGGAAGACTCAAGATTTTACCGAATGGAAAACTCTCCTGGGGTATAAAAACCACTCCCTAAATGCCTTCCAGGCTTAATATTTTAAACAAAAGTCCACAATGCCTTATAGGCTGATTTTTGAGCACCCACTCAAGGAGCACCAACCCCTCATTTTGAGACACCCATCTCAAGGAGTATCAGCCCCTCAAAATGTTTTGAACAATAATAAAGACTCAGAGGATTTCTCTATTTTCAGATAAGCACATATCTTTCTGCAGAGTTCATTCATACATTTCCATACAGACAAGGAATGATACTCTCAGAATTACAAAATCAACAACCTTTACAGTTTTGAACATAGCTATTTAATTACATTTCAAGTATGTCGGTTGTGAAGAAATCTTCAAAACGTTTTTCACCAGATCTTCAGATTCTCTTGTTGATTTTTGAATATAAAGTTGAATACTGACAGACATAGATGATGATTAAAAATCAATAGTACCACTTATCCAAAGAGCTACAAATCATCCTATTAAAAAAAAAACACAACTGCTCAGAGAGGAAACTCAATGAATATGCTATCATGTAACGGTTCTGAGATTCGATGTACATCCATGATCTACAACTGAATTTTGAAGTTTCCATAAACAGCCACAAAGTTTGAGTCTTCGTAACAATTCGCTGAGACAAGCAAATAGTTCTGTCGAAGGAAATTTATAATGTAGTCAGTCATCCCCACATATATCGCTAAGACTCTGTGAAGTCAATGAGACATCTCACAGACTATAAACTGTTATATCGAAATGTTTATCTTTACGAGCTTTTGCTAAGACCCAAGGATATCTCTCAATGATGTTCTTTTGTTTCATTCACAGTCGCCATGACTTATCACTCTCGGGGAGACCTCTCATAGAGCACACTAAGACACATCGAAAGCCCTTTTTACTCTTGAGAGTCACTGTAACCTTCAACTTTTGGGAAGATGTTTCATAGAATACATTAAGTTTCACCGAAAGAATTTATCCACTCTGAGTAACTAAGACTTTACCATCCTTTCGCCAAAATCCTTTCATTTACAATCATTGTGACCAAACAATATCACTGAGACCTCTTGTAGAATTCAAAAAGTTTTGCTGAGAGTCACTTTTCACCCTGTGTCGCTGAGACAATACGAAGTCGAGGAGACGCTATATAGACTGCCCCTTTTTTTTCTGAAACATCCTGAGCTCACCCTAGTTCCCCAAGACAGTATCAATCTCATACCGATGAGCCTTTGATAGAAACCCCTTGTGTGATGTCACTGTAACATAATGTTTTTCTTGTCGACGAGACCAGCTATACAATACATGTCGCTATAACTTCAAACCATCGGGGAGACATCTTGTAGATCGTTTTAGTCATACCGAAACACCCTGAAATCACACCTATTCGCTGAGACTTCCAGAATGTTCTGCCGAAGGCAGTTGTCCAACGGTGGTTGGTGTGACATTTCAGCGAAGCCTCATCCTCTGCCGATAAGATCTTTTGGTGCACAGTCGGTGAGACAAATGAAACTCGCCAAGACCTCCTACTGTAGATCATAACTTACGCCAAAGGGATCCCAAAGTGCACCCGTCACCGAGACATCTTGAATTCGGCAAGACATTAGCCTGACCATCTGACTCATGCCGACGAACCATTCCATGTGCACAAGTCGGAGAGACATACATAACTCAATGAGACACCACCCTGATAGCCACAACCTTTGCCGATAAGATCATCCTTAGTCGCCAAAACCACGTGAATCATTAGGGGAAATTTACATAAAAAATGGGCCTCCTAAGGAACTCTAAAAAAGCAAAAATTATCTCATATAATACAAATTATTAAATATAAAAAATATAAATTACTTAACTACATGAGTTAAGTAGGGAAACACGTTTCTATTATAATTCCTTAAAAAATTGAAGTCCATGATTTTTTTAAAGTGATAACATATATTTCTATTATAATTTATTAAAAAACTCAAGTTCACTTTCTTCATTATTTATTTTTTATTTAAAAACTCTTAAACTCAAGTTTGGTAACTTATATTTCTATTATAATTTATTAAAAATGTCAAGTTCACTTTCTTTTTTTGATTATTTGTTTTCTTAAATTATTTAAAAAGTGGCAATGTAAAGATAATGAAAATTAGCAAAAAAGAAAGTAATCTTTTAAACGGTCTTTCTTTCAAAAAAAAATAAAAAAATGTTTAAAAGTTTAAAATATATATATTTAAAAGTTTAAAATATATTTTTTAAAAAAAAATAATAAGGGGGCCCACTAAATGTGAGTGCACCCTTATAAAAGACCACCAGAAAATTTAAAATAATAAAATTTTGATATTAGAATATTTAGATGCTAAACATTTAAATATTAAAATATTAAAATATTAAAATATTTGAAATTATTAAAAATAATTAAAGATAGTAAAATTTTGATATTAGAATATTTAGATGATAAACATTTAAATATTAGAATATTTGAAATTATTAAAAATAATTAAAGATTTTTTTTAATTTTTGCAGTACTTCATAAATGATTTTTATGATTTTTAATATTTTTTAAAATGTTTTTTATATTTTTTTTCTTAAAGAATAATTATTTTTTTTGAAAATATTAAAATTTCTATAATAGAACTTAAGAATATAAATCTAACAAACAAAAAGAATATTTTATATTTAGAAAGATGAATGAAATAGAATAGGATATGTAGAGTTAAATTAACCATCATGAGTTAGTTCATAACATTTTAGAAAGTTTTATTTTATAAAATAAATAATTTTATTTTTATTTTAGATGATGTCACTGTATAGGTTGATGTCATCTTTTAGTTGATTTTTGATAACTTAAAAAGCTAATGATGTCATCCTTAGGACGCCCATTTTTTATGTAAATTTCCCCTAATGGTCTCGCTGATAGACGTCCAAATGCACTAGTCGGGGAAACAATATGTCTTTGCTAAGACCTCAGCCCGACGGTATAACATATGCCGAAAGAGAACACATTCTGTCACCGAGACCAAAGAGAATTCTTGCCGACAACAGCTTGTTAGATAAATTCAATCGCCATGACATCTGAAATGTCTTGCCGATAGGCAACTCAGACATTTCAAAGTGGATCGGGGAGACTCTACCATTCTCACACCGATATGAATAAGCCTGAAAGAGAAACATCGAAAACCTATGATGTGCAAGGAGAACCATCCTGAGACAGATTATCAATGAGAACAAACTGAAGGAGATTTTGTCATCAAGGACAAACTATAACCACAACTGAGATTCAACAAACTCCCCCTTTGTCCTTGATGGAAAAACACCAAAGACTCTCCCCCTTTTTGCCTCAAGGAAAAGAATAGAAGAACACATCTGAGAAGCTAAAAAAAATTCCATGAGAAACAACTGCAAAAACAAATAACAGAGTGCAGCAACCAAGATTGTAGGAGAGCTGTAAGTGAATCAAAACATATAACATGCTCCCCCTAAGCCAATGCATCAAAAATCAGAGAAGTAAAGATTGAGAGATAACTCCCAATCGAAGTCTCAACCTTTCAAATAACTCTTTAGCTAAGAGCTTAGTAAAAATATCAGCCACCTGATCTTGAGAGCCAGCAAACTGTAAACAGACTTCATTAACCAAAACCTTTTCTCGAAGAAATTGAAACTTGATAGCAATATGTTTAGTGCAAGAGTGCAAAACAAGATTTTTGGAGATACTTATTGCACTTGTGTTGTCACAGAGAATAGAAACAGGTTTAGGAAATTCAATACCCATATTAGATAGAGTTTGACTCATCCAAAGAACTTGAGTACAACATGAAGTGGCAGCAATGTATTCTGCTTCTGCAGTAGAGAGAGAAACAGATTCTTGTTTTTTGTTGTGCCATGCCACTAAACAATCACCAAGAAAGAATGCAGCATCACTGGTGCTTTTCCTATCATCCAAACAACTAGCCCAGTCAGCATCAGTATATGCAATCAATGAAAAATCAGTGCTTCTAGGATACCAAAGGCCATAATTAAGAGTGCCCTAAATATATTTAAAAATCCTTTTAATAGCAGTGACATGGGACTCTTTAGGTGATGCCTGAAACCGTGCAACAGTGCAAACTGCCTACATAATGTTAGGTCTAGAAGCAGTTAAATATAACAGACTACCAATCATTGATCTATATTCAATTTGATTTGTATCAGGGGAATCATCAACCTTAGTAAGTTTGCATCCAGTAATCATTGGATTGCTAACTAGATGGCAATCATCCATTTGAAATTTCTTAAGCATCTCTCTAGCATACTTTGTTTGATAAAGAAATATTCCATTTTCACGTTGAGAGATTTGAAGACCCAAGAAGAAATTTAATTGTCCTAATAATGACATTTCAAATTCAAATTCCATTAGCTGAGAGAATTTTTTACTTAGTGTAACATTATTGCAGCCAAAGATAGTGTCATCAACGTAAATTTCAACAACCAGAATATCAGAACCTTCAATTTGAACATAAAGATTGCTATCTACACCTCCTCTAACAAAACCATTTGAAAGCAAATGATTGTCAAGTCTAGAGTACCAAGCTCTAGGTGCTTGTTTTAAACCATAGAGGGCCTTGTTCAATCTATAAACATGACCAGGCTTATCTTTGCACATAAATCCCTCAGGCTGTTCAACAAAGACCTCTTCATCTAAATAACCATTTAAAAAAGAAGTTTTGACATCCATTTGATAAACAGTAATGTATTTATAAACAAAATAAGCCAAGAAAATTCTGATAGATTCTAATCTAGCAACGGGTGCAAAGGTTTCACCAAAAACAATGCCTTTTTGTTGAGCATAGCCTTTGCAGACAAATATTTCTTTGTTGCGAATGACATTACCATTTTCATCAAGTTTGTTTCTGTATATCCATTTTCCTCCAATGACATTCTTTTCATCTGGTCTTGGGACTAATTCCCAAGTCTAATTTTTCTCAATTTGATCAATTTCTTCCTGCATAGCATTAAGCCAACATGAGTCTGTGAGTGCTTCATTAAAGTTTTTAGGCTCAAACTGAGTAACTAGACTGAAAGCTATTTGTGCCTTTTCATCAGATTCTACAGCCTTTCTTCTAGTTTGAACTCCTGCATTTTTATCCCCAATAATCTAATCTTTGGGGTGATATTTAGTTAGAGCTTTTGATGCAACCTTTTTAGGACTTGCTGTTTCAATTCTAGGGCTTGTTGACTCAGTTTCTTCTGAAATAATTTCTAGTTCAAGTTCTTCCTCATTATCCTACAAAGATTCAACATACAAATGTGATCTCTCATGAAATTTTACATTAACAACTTTAACTATCTTGTTAAGCCTTTTGTTAAGGCATTTATAAGCTTTGTTGTGAGTTGAGTATCCCAAAAAGATACCCTCATCACTCTTTGATTGAAAACTCCCAAGGTTATCATCATCCTTTTTGATAAAACACTTACTTCCAAAAATTTTAAAGTATTTGATAGAAGCAGTTCTTCCATACCACAGTTCATAAGGAGTGTGTTTAGATTTCACTCTAATTTGCACTCTATTCAAAATTTATACTGATGTACGAACAACTTCTTTCCAGTACATATTAGGCAACTTAGCTTCATCTAACATTGTTCTAGCCATTTCTTTTACAGTTCTGTTTTTACGTTCAACTACCCTGTTTTGTTGAGTTGTTTTTGTTGCAGCATACTATCTTTCAATGTCATGTTGTTCACAGTAATCAATAAACTCTTGAGAAGTGAACTCACCTCCTTTGTCAGATCGCAGACATTTAAGTTTCAAATCAGATTCCTTCTCAACCAATTCACAAAAGATTTTAAACCTTTCAAATGCTTCTGATTTGTGCTGAAGAAATGTGACCCAAACCATTCTAGTATAATCATCCACAAACAACATAAAGTACCTTTCACCATTAATAGACCTTGTTCTAGTTGGTCCACATAAATTAGTGTGCACAAGTTGTAAAGGTTTTGAAAAAGAATGTTCTTTTGTTTTGAAACTGATTTTAGTTTGTTTACCACTTAGACATTCTTTGCACATAGAATTTTCTGGCTTGTTCAGTATTGGTAAACCTCTAACATTCTGATTCTTACTTATTCTAACCATATTTTCAAAGTTTATGTGTCCTAATATTTTATGCCATAACCAACTTTCTTCAATTTGGCTCATTAAACACATACCTTGATTATTGTCATTGCTTGATGTGTCGAGAAGATTGTATACATTTCCTTTTGTCCTCCTTCTAGCTGCAATAGCCTTTCCAAGCTTTTTTTTAATCTCACATCCCTGCGAAGTGAAAAGAACATGATAACCACTGTCACAGATTTGACTAACACTTAGAAGATTGTGCTTGAGACCTTCCACATAATACACATTATAGATAGGAGTGTCTTCATTCAAAAAGTGAACCTCTACCTTTAATTTGAATACCAAAGTTATCACCAAACTTAACATATCCACCTACATAATCTTCAAGATTTACAAACTTATCCCTGTCACCAGTCATATGGTTAGAACATCCACTATCCAGGACCCATAAGTCATTTTTCTTGGAATGAAAATTTGTTTGAACCAACATAGTTTGCTCAATGTTGTTGACAGTCTTAGGTTTCCAAACCTTTTTAAATTTCTACTGTTTAGATTTCAGATCAATTCTACACTATTTGGTAGAATGTCCCAAAGCATTGCATTTAAAACATCTGATTTGTCTAACAAAACCCTAGTGTTGCCTAAGACCAAACCTTGATATTCTAGGATTGATAAGTCTGCAAATGCTCACCTTATGGCCAAATTTGTTGCAGAAAAAACAATAACCATAGAAGAAAGGATTGACTCTTTATGAAGATCTATTACTTCTTAAAGATTGAACATGATCCTTACCGAAATCTGAGTGATTTGAACTAGAACCTTTTACTTCAGAAGAGGGGTTTTGTTTTGCATGGTCGAATGAGCATTCACCCTTTTCAAAACCAACACTAGTTTTATCTTTGTACATCTTCTGCTTGCTGAGCATCCCATTCAGTTTTAGAGTGCTTTCATATTTTTCAATTTCCTTCCTAAGACAGACTACTTCTTGTTCCAGTTTTTTTATTTCTTGATCTTTGCAGCTTATAGTCTCTCGAAGACAGTCTTCAACTCTTTTAGCTTCTTCAAGCTAAGTTTTCAGAGAGATCGTTTCTTGATCTGGTTTGTGTTTTTGAGCAAGGACTTGTTTTTTGAGTTTTCTAACCTCTTGTAAAGCACATTTCAGCTCACTTTCAAGATCTATCACACCTTCTTTAGCGTCAAAGATGTTAGAATCATTTTGCTGAGTAGTTTCAGCCATGAACAAAGTTTCATCTTCTTTAGCTGATGAATCTTCAGACTCAATTTCAGATTCATCCTTATTAAACGGACTTCTCTTCTTTTTGAAATTGAAGTTTCGTTTAGGTTTGAAGGCCTTCTTCATAGGCTATTTTTCAGTTGACTTGTTGTCACAGATTTGATCATCATAGGGACACTTTGCAGAAAAGTGACCTATTTTTCCACAGTTAAAACATTTGAAGGGAAGTTTTCCCTTATATTTTCTTGATCCCTTTTTAAATCTTCTAACAAAATGGGATTCTTTAGACTCAGACAACTTTGATTCACTAACTTTGACTTTTTCTTTCTTTTCAATGTTAAAGGCAGTTTCTTTACTTGTAGAATTGTTTTTGCTAGTTCTCATTTCATAGGCAGTAAGTATTCCTTGTAGTCTGTCTAAGGTAAGCTTGTCAAAGTGTTTCTTTTCTTCTAGGGCTGAAACCTTAGATTCAAATTTGGATGGTAAGGTTCTAACAACCTTTGTGACCACATCAAATTCATTAACCTCTTGACCTAGACCTTTCATTGAATTGACAACTTCATCTACTCTTAGGAAATATTCAGCCATTTTTTCATCATCCTTCATTTTCAACTCCTCAAACTGATGTTTGAGTGTAATGATTTTTGACAGTTTGACTTTCTCATTCCCTTGATATATAGTTTCAAGTTTTTCCCAGATTCCATGAGCAGATTTGGAATGCATGACTGTAATGAACACGTCTTTAGTTAGCCCACACAAGAGGGCATGCTTAGCTCTGGCATTTGTTTCATACTTCTTTTCAGTAGCATCAGTGGGAATAGTGGCTGATACATTGCAATTTTCTAAAACAATGCACCAAACATCAACATCAAAAGAAACAAGAAAAGCTTCCATTCTGATTTTCCAGAACACATAATAAGTTCCATCAAATAATGGAGCTCTGGATACAGAGGCACCGTCTTGAGAATGTGCCATTAAAAACAAACTCCAAGACCAAGATCAATCCAAGGTGAATAAAACCTATCAGAGGACCCTATGCTCTGATACCAATTGTTGGAGTTAAAATGACACTGAGAGGGGGGGGTGAATCAGTGTTATAACAGATTTGACCAATTTTCACAAATTAAAAAACTATAGCATAGATCTGATCTTAATATACTCTAATTAATGCATTCATGAGTTGAATGCAATCATTCATAAACAGAATTGAGAAAGATAATACCCAAACAGTGAACTGAAATAATCAACAACAGAGTAAAGCGAAGGGAACTCAGAAGAACAAGAAGACTCGGGATTTTACCAAGTGGAAAACGCTCCTAGGGTATAAAAACCACTCCCTTAATGCCTTCCAGGCTTAATCTTTTAAACAAAAGTCCACAATGCCTTATAGGCTCATTTTTTAGCACCCTCTCAAGGAGCACCAGCCCCTCATTTTAAGACACCCATCTCAAGGAGTATCAACCCCTCAAAATGTTTTGAACAATAATAAAGACTCGGAGGATTTCTCTGTTTTAAGATAAGCACATATCTTTCTGCAGAGTTCATTCATACATTTCCATATAGACAAGGAATGATACTCTCAGAATTACAAAATCAACAACCTTTACAGTTTTGAACATAGGTATTTAATTACATTTCAAGTATATCGGTTGTGAAGAAATCTTCAAAACATTTTTCACCAGATCTTCAGATTCTCTTGTTGATTTTTGAATATAAAGCTGAATACTGACAGATGTAGATGATGATTAAAAATCAATAGTAACACTTATCCAAAGAGTTGCAAATCATCCTATTAAAACAAAAATGAAACTGCTCAAAGAGGAAACTCAATGAATATGCTGTCATGTAACGGTTCTAAGATTCGATGTACATCCATGATGTCAGCCTACAACTGAATTTTGAAGTTTCCATAAACAGCCACAAAGTTTGAGTCTTCGTAACAATTCACTGAGACAAGCAAATAGTTCTGTCGAAGGCAATTTATAATGCAGTCAATCATCCCCATAGATATCGCTAAGACTCTGTGAAGTCAGTGAGACATCTCACAGACTATAAACTATTATATCGAAATGTTTATCTTTACGAGCTTTTGCTGAGACCTAAGGATATCTCTCAATGATGTTCTTTTGTTTCGTTCACAGTCGCCATGACTTATCACTCTCAGGGAGACCTCTCGTAGAGCACACTAAGACACATTGAAAGCCCTTTTTACTCTTGAGAGTTACTGTAACCTTCAACTTTCGGGAAGACATTTCATAGAATACATTAAGTTTCACCGAAATAATTTATCCACTTTGAGTCGCTAAGACTTTACCATCCTTTTACCAAAAGCCTTTCATTTACAATCGCTGTGACCAAATGATATCACTGAGACCTCTTGTAGACTTCAAAAAGTTTTGTCGAGAGTCACTTTTCACCCATGTCGCTGAGACAATACGAAGTCGGGGAGACGCTATATAGACTGCCCCTTATTTTTCCAAAACATCCTGAGCTCACCCTAGTTCACCAAGACAGTATCAATCTCATACCGATGAGCCTTTGATAGAAACCCCTTGTGTGATGTTGTTGTAACATAATGTTTTTCTTGCCGAGGAGACCATCTATACAATACATGTCGTTGTAACTTCAAACCATCAGGGAGACATCTTGTAGATCGTTTCAGTCATACTGAAACACCCCGAAATCACACCTATTCGCCGAGACTTCTAGAATGTCCTGCCGAAGGTAGTTGTCCAACGGTGGTCGGTGTGACATTGAACATTCGTTGTGACATTTCAGTGAAGCCTCATCCTCTGCCGTTAAGATCTTTTGGTGCACGATTGGTGAGACAAATGAAACTCGCCAAGACCTCCTGCCGCAGATCATAACTTATGCCGAAGGGATCCCAAAGTGCACCCATCGCCGAAACATCTTGAATTCGGCAAGACGTTAGCCCGACCATCTGACTCACGCTGACGAACAGTTCCATTTGCACAAGTCAGAGAGACATACAGAACTCAGTGAGACACCACCCCGATAGCCACAACCTTTGCCGATAAGATCATCCTTAGTCGCCAAAACCACGTGAATCATTAGGGGAAATTTACATAAAAAATGGGCCTCGTAAGGAACTCTAAAAAAGAAAAAATTATCTCATTTAATACAAATTATTTAAATATAAAAAATATAAATTACTTAACTACATGAGTTAAGTAGGGACACACATTTCTATTATAATTCCTTAAAAAATTGAAGTCCATGATTTTTTTAAAGTGATAACATATATTTCTATTATAATTTATTAAAAAACTCAAGTTCACTTTCTTCATTATTTATTTTTTATTTAAAAACTCTTAAACTCAAGTTTGGTAACTTATATTTCTATTATAATTTATTAAAAATGTCGAGTTCACTTTCTTTTTTTGATTATTTGTTTTCTTAAATTATTTAAAAAGTGGCAATGTAAAGATAATGAAAATTAGCAAAAAAGAAAGTAATCTTTTAAATAGTCTTTCTTTCAAAAAAAAATTAAAAAAATGTTTAAAAGTTTAAAATATATATATTTAAAAGTTTAAAATATATTTTAAAAAAAATTTAAAATAATAAGGGGGCCCACTAAATGTGAGTTCTCCCCCTTAAAAGGAGGAGTGCATCACATAGAGTGAGTGGACCATTATAAAAGACCACCGGAAAATTTAAAATAATAAAATTTTGATGTTAGAATATTTAGATGCTAAACATTTAAATATTAGAATATTAAAATATTAAAATATTTGAAATTATTAAAAATAATTAAAGATTTTTTTTTAATTTTTGTAGTACTTCATAAATGATTTTTATGATTTTTAATATTTTTTGAAATGTTTTTTATATTTTTTTCTTAAAGAATAATTTTCTTTTTTTAAATATTAAAATTTCTATAATAGAACTGAAGAATATAAATCTTAAAAACAAAAAGAATATTTTATATTTAGAAAGATTAATGAGATAGAATAGGATATGTAGAGTTAAATTAACCATCATGAGTTAATTCATAACATTTTAGAAAGTTTTATTTTATAAAATAAATAATTTTATTTTTATTTTAGATGATGTCACTATAAAGGTTGATGTCATCTTTTAGTTGATTTTTGATAACTTAAAAAGCTAATGATGTCATCCTTAGGAGGCCCATTTTTTATGTAAATTTCCCCTAATGGTCTCGCTGATAGACGTCCACATGCACTAGTCAGGGAAACAATATGTCTTCGCTAAGACCTCAGCCCGACGGTATAACATATGCCGAAAGAGAACACATTCTGTCACCGAGACCAAAGAGAAGTCTTTCCGACAATAGCTTGTTAGATAAATTCAATCTCCATGACATCTGAAATGTCTTTCCGATAGGCAACTCAGACATTTCAAAGTGGATCGAGGAGACTCTACCATTCTCACACTTATATGAATAAGCCTGAAAGAGAAACATCGAAAACCTATGATGTGCAAGGAGAGCCATCCTGAGACAGATTATCAATGAGAACAAACTGAAACAGATTTTGTCATCAAGGACAAACTGTAACCACAACTGAGATTCAACAAACTCCGCCTTTGTCCTTGATGGAAAAACACCAAAGCCTCTCCCCCTTTTTGCATCAAGGAAAAGAATAGAACACATCTGAAAAGCTAAAAAAAATCTCATGAGAAACAGCTGCCAAAAAAAATAACAGAGTGCAACAACCAAGATTGTAGGAGAGTTGTAAGTGAATCAAAACATATAACATGCTCCCCCTAAGCCAATGCATGGAAAATCAGAGAAGTAAAGATTGAGAGATAACTCCCAATCGAAGTCTCAACCTTTCAAATAATTCTTTAGCTAAGAGCTTAGTAAAAATATCAGCCACTTGATCTTGAGTGCCAACAAACTGTAAACAGACTTCATTAGCCAAAACCTTTTCTCAAAGAAAGTGAAACTTGATAGCAATATGTTTAGTGCGAGAGTACAAAACAAGATTTTTGGGGATACTTATCGCACTTGTGTTGTCACAGAGAATAGAAACAGGTTTAGGAACTTCAATACCCATATCAGATAGAGTTTGACTCATCTAAAGAACTTGAGTACAGCATGAAGTGGCAGCAATGTATTCTGCTTCTTCAGTAGAGAGAGAAACGGATTCTTGTTTTTTGTTGTGCCATGCCACTAAACAATCACCAAGAAAGAATGCAACACCACTGGTGCTTTTCCTATCATCCAAACAACCAGCCCAGTCAGCATCAGTATATACAATCAATGAAAAATCAGTGCTTCTAGGATACCAAAGGCCATAATGAAGAGTGCCCTGAATATATTTAAAAATCCTTTTAACAACAGTGACATGGGACTCTTTAGGTGATGCCTGAAACCATGCAATAGTGCAAACTTCTTACATAATGTTAGGTCTAGAAGCAGTTAAATATAACAGACTTCCAATCATTGATCTATATTCAGTTTGATTTGTATCAGGGGAATCATCAACCTTAGTAAGTTTGCATCCAGTAATCATTGGAGTGCTAAGTGGATGGCATTCATCCATCTGAAATTTCTTAAGCATCTCTCTAGCATACTTTGTTTGATAAAGAAATATTCCATTTTCACATTGAGAGATTTGAAGACCCAAGAAGAAATTTAATTGTCCTAATAATGACATTTCAAATTCAGATTCCATTAGCTGAGAGAATTTTTTACTTAGTGTAACATTGTTGCTGCCAAAGACAGTGTCATCAACATAAATTTCAACAACCAGAATATCAGAACCTTCAATTTGAACATAAAGATTGCTATCTACACCTCCTCTAACAAAACCATTTGAAAGCAAATGATTGTCAAGTCTAGAGTACCAAGCTCTAGGTGCTTGTTTTAAACCATAGAGGGCCTTTTTCAATCTATAAACATGATCACGCTTATCTTTGCACATAAATCCCTTAGGTTGTTCAACATAGGCCTCTTCATCTAAATAGCCATTTAAAAAAGCAGTTTTGACATCCATTTGATAAACAATAAAGTATTTATAAACATAATAAGCCAAGAAAATTCTGATAGATTCTAATCTAGCAATGGGTGCAAAGGTTTCACCAAAATCAATACCTTCTTGTTGAGCATAGCCTTTGCAGACAAATCTTGCTTTGTTGCGAATGACATTACCATTTTCATCAAGTTTGTTTCTGTATATCCATTTTCCTCCAATGACATTCTTTTCATCTAGTCTTGGGACTAACTCCCAAGTCTAATTTATCTCAATTTGATCAATTTCTTCCTGCATAGCATTAATCCAACATGAGTCTGTGAGTGCTTCATTAAAGTTTTTAGGCTCAAACTGAGTAACTAGATAGAAAGCTATTTGTGCCTTTTCATCAGATTCTGCAGCCTCTCTTCTAGTTTGAACTCCTGCATTTTTATCCCCAATAATTTGATCTTTGGGGTGATATTTAGTTAGAGCTTTTGATGCAACCTTTTTAGGACTTGCTGTTTCAATTCTAGGGCTTGCTGACTCAATTTCTTCTAAAATAATTTCTAGTTCAAGTTCTTCTTCCTCATTATCCTACAAAGATTCAACATACAAATGTGATCTCTCATGAAATTTTACATTAACAACTTCAACTATCTTATTAATCCTTTTGTTAAGGCATTTGTAAGCTTTGCTGTGAGTTGAGTATCCCAAAAAGATACCCTCATCAGTCTTTGATTGAAAACTCCCAAGGTTATCATCATCCTTTTTGATAAAACACTTACTTCCAAAAATTTTAAAGTATTTGACAGAAGCAGTTCTTCCATACCACAGTTCATAAGGAGTGAGTTTAGATTTCACTCTAATCTGCACTCTATTCAAAATGTATACTAATGTATGAACAACTTCTTTCCAGTACATATCAGGCAACTTAGCTTCATCTAACATTGTTCTAGCCATTTCTTTTACAATTCTATTTTTACGTTCAACTACCCTGTTTTGTTGAGGTGTTTTTGTTGTAGCATAATGTCTTTTAATGCTGTGTTATTCACAGTAATCAATAAACTCTTGAGAAGTGAACTCACCTCCTTTGTCAGATCACAGACATTTAAGTTTCAAATTAGATTCCTTCTCAACCAATTCACAAAATATTTTAAACCTTTCAAATGCTTCTGATTTGTGCTTAAGAAATGTGACCCAAACCATTCTAGTATAATCATCCACAAACAACATAAAGTACTTTTCACCATTAATAGACCTTGTTCTACTTGGTCCACATAAATCAGTGTCCACAAGTTGTAAAGGTTTTGAAAAAGAATTTTTTTTTGTTTTGAAACTGATTTTAGTTTGTTTACCACTTAGACATTCTTTGCACACAGAATTTTCTGGCTTGTTCAGTATTGGTAAACCTCTAACATTCTAATTCTTACTTATTCTAACCAGATTTTCAAAGTTTATGTGTCCTAATATTTTATGCCATAACCAACTTTCTTCAATTTGGCTCATTAAACACATACCTTGATTATTGTCATTGCTTGATGTGTCGAGAAGATTGTATACATTTCCTTTTGTCCTCCTTCCACCTGCAATAGCCTTTCCAAGGTTGTTTTTAATCTCACATCCCTGTGAAGTGAAAAGAACATGATAACCACTGTCACAGATTTGACTAACACTTAGAAGATTGTGCTTGAGACCTTCCACATAGTACACATTATAGATAGGAGTGTCTTCATTCAAAAAGTGAACCTCTACCTTTAATTTGAATACCAAAGTTATCACCAAACTTAACATATCCACCTACATAATCTTCAAGATTTACAAACTTATCCTTGTCGCAAGTCATATGGTTAGAACATCCACTGTCTAGGACCCATAAGTCCTTTTTCTTGGAATGAAAAGCTATTTGAACCAACATAGTTTGCTCAATGTTGTTGATAGTCTTAGGTTTCCAAACCTTTTTAAATTTCTACTGTTTAGATTTTAGATCAGTTCTACACTGTTTGACATAATGTCCCAAAGCATTGCATTTAAAACATCTGATTTGTCTAACAAAACCATAGTGTTGCCTAAGACCAAACCTGGGTATTCTAGGATTGATAAGTCTGCAAATGCTCACCTTATGGCCAAATTTGTTGCAGAAAAAACAATAACCATAGAAGAAAGGATTGACTATTTATGAAGATTTATTACTTCTTAAAGACTGAACATGATCCTTACCAAAATCTGAGTGATTTGAACTAGAACCTTTTACTTCAGAAGAGGGGTTTTGTTTTGCATGGTCGAATGAGCATTCACCCTTTTCAAAACCAACACTAGTTTTATCTTTGTACATCGTCTGCTTGCTGAGCATCTCATTCAGTTTTAGAGTGCTTTCATAATTTTGAATTTCCTTCCTAAGACAGACTGCTTCTTGTTCCAGTTTTTTTATTTCTTGATCTTTGCAGCTTATAGTCTCTCGAAGATAGTCTTCAACTCTTTTAGCTTCTTCAAGCTGAGTTTTCAGAGAGATCGTTTCTTGATCTAGTTTGTGTTTTTGAGCAAGGACTTGTTTTTTGAGTTTTCTGACCTCTTGTAAAGCACATTTCAGCTCACCTTAAAGATCTACCACACCTTCTTCAGTGTCAAAGGTGTTAGAATCATTTTGCTGAGTAGTTTCAGCCATGAACAAAGTTATATCTTCTTTAGCTGATGAATCTTCAGACTCAATTACAAATTCATCCTTATTAAATAGAGTTTTCTTCTTTTAGAAATTGAAGTTTCGTTTAGGTCTGAAGGCCTTCTTCATAGGTTGTTTTTCAGTTGACTCGTTGTCACAGATTTGATCATCACAGGGACACTTTGCAGCAAAGTGACCTATTTTGCCACAGTTAAAACATTTGAAGGGAAGTTTTCCCTTATATTTTCATGATCCCTTTTTAAATCTTCTAACAAAATGGGATTCTTTAGACTCAGACAACTCTAATTCACTGACTTCAACTTTTTCTTTCTTTTCAATGTTAAAGGCAGTTTCTTTACTTGTAGAATTTTTTTTGCTAGTTCTCATTTCATAGGCAGTAAGTATTCCTTGTAGGCTGTTTAAGGTAAGCTTGTCAAAGTGTTTCTTTTCTTCTAGGGCTGAAACCTTAGATTCAAATTTGGATGGTAAGGTTCTAACAACCCTTGTGACCACATCAAATTCATTAACCTCTTGACCTAGACCTTTCATTGAATTGACAACTTCATCTACACTTAGGAAATATTCAACCACTTTTTCATCATCCTTCATTTTCAACTCCTCAAACTGATGTTTGAGTGTAATGATTTTTGAAATTTTGACTTTCTCATTCCCTTGATATATAGTTTCAAGTTTTTCCCAAATTCCATGAGCAGATTTGCAATGCATGACTTTAATGAACACATCTTTAGTTAGCCCACACAAGAGAGCATGCTTAGCTCTGGCATTTGTTTCATACTTCTTTTCAGCAGCATCAGTGGGAATAGCGGCTGGTACATTGTAATCTTCTAAAACAATGCACCAAACATCAACATCAAAAGAAACAAGAAAAGCTTCCATTCTGATTTTCCAGAAGACATAATCAGTTCCATCAAATAATAGAGCTCCGGATACAAAGGCATTGTCTTGAGAATGTGCCATTAAAAACAAACTCCAAGACCAAGATCAATCCAAGGTGAATAAAACCTATCAGAGGACCCTATGCTCTGATACCAATTGTTGGAGTTAAAATGACACTGAGAGGGGGGGTGAATCAGTGTTATAATAGATTTGACCAGTTTTCACAAATTCAAAAACTATAGCACAGATCTGATCTCAATATACTCTGATTAATGCATTCATGAGTTGAATGTAATCATTCATAAACAGAATTGAGAAAGATAATACCCAAACAGAATAATCAACAACATAGTAAAGCAAAGGGAACTCATAAGAACAAGAAGACTCAAGATTTTACCGAGTGGAAAACCCTCCTGGGGTATAAAAACCACTCCCTGAATGCCTTCCAGGCTTAATCTTTTCAACAAAAGTTTACAATGCCTTATAGGCTGATTTTTGAGCACCCACTCAAGGAGCACTAGCCCCTCATTTTGAGACACCCATCTCAAGGAGTATCAACCCCTCAAAAATTTTTGAACAATAAAAAAGACTTAGAGGATTTCTCTGTTTTCAGATAAGCACATATCTTTCTGCAGAGTTCATTCATAAATTTCCATATAGACAAGGAATGATACTCTCAGAATTACAAAATCAACAACCTTTACAGTTTTCAACATAGGTATTTAATTACATTTCAAGTATGTCGGTTGTGAAGAAATCCTCAAAATGTTTTTCACCAGATCTTCAGATTCTCTTACTGATTTTTGAATATAAAGCTGAATACTGATAGACGTAGATGATGATTAAAAATCAATAGTACCACTTATCCAGAGAGCTGCAAATCATCCTATTAAAAGAAAAATGCAACTACTCAAAGAAGAAACTCAATGAATATGCTGTCATGTAACGGTTCTAAGATTCGATGTACATCCATGATGTCAGCCTCAAACTGAATTTTGAAGTTTCCATAAATGGCCACAAAGATTGATTCTTCATCACAATTCGTTGAGACAAGCAAATAGTTCTGTCGAAGGCAATTTATAATGTAGTCAGTCATCCCCATAGATATTGCTTAGACTTTGTGAAGTCGGTAAGACATCTCACAGACTATAAATTGTTATATCAAAGTGTTTATCTTTACGAGCTTTTGCTGAGACCCAAGGATATCTCTCAACGATGTTCTTTTGTTTCGTTCACAGTCGCCATGGCTTATCACTCTCAGGGAGACCTCTCGTAGAGCACACTAGGACACACCGAAAGCCATTTTTACTCTTGAGAGTCGCTGAAACCTTCAACTTTCGGGAAGATGTTTCATAGAATACATTAAGTTTCACCGACAGACTTTATCCACTCTGAGTCGCTAAGACTTTACCATCCTTTCGCTAAAATCCTTTCATTTACAATCACTGTAACCAAACGATATTGCTGAGACCTGTTGTAGACTTCAAAAAGTTTTGCCGAGAGTCACTTTTCACTGCGTGTCACTGAGACAATACGAAGTCATGGAGACGCTATATAGACTTCCCCTTGTTTTGCCGAAACATCTCGAGCTCACCCTAGTTTGCCAAGATAGTATCAATCTCACACCGATGAGCCTTTTATAGAAACCCCTTGTGTGATGTCACTGTAACAATGTTTTTCTTGTCGACGAGACCAGTTGTACAATACATGTCGTTGGAACTTCAAACCATCGGGGAGACATCTTGTAGATCGTTTTAGTTGTAATCAATGGAAAATCTCAGATTTGTTAAAGGGGTTTGCACAATAACAATAAAATTCCATTGAAATAACAAAGTACAAAGGAAATAATATGAAAACAAAAGGAACAATGTTACCCTAGGTCTTCATCTTCCATGCTTCACCTTTGTTACACCTCCTAGCTTGCTGTAAATAGAGATGCCCTCAGATTTCAAATGAGCAACTATGACTAATGACAAAGCCCTAAGCAATTTTTGAAGGATTTTACTAAAAGAAATGACTTGACAATAGACTAGAATGACAATGACTGCAAATGACAATGACCATGAGTTGACAGAAAATGAGCATGAGATGGAGAGAAAGATCAAGAGAGAGAGAGAGAGAGCCAGAGACCAAGAGAGGCCAAATGAGAACAAAATTGCCATTTTATAAAAACTGCAATTTTGAATGTGTGGCCAGGATGAGAAGATGATAAAAACCCTAGGATCAATGATCAAGATTGAATGTTGCTGTATGCATTAGGGTTAGGTCAAAATTAGGGCAAATGATAAGGATGAAGGGCTAAGATTGAATTA
Source organism: Sequoia sempervirens (assembly GCA_007258455.2). Taxonomy (NCBI): domain Eukaryota; kingdom Viridiplantae; phylum Streptophyta; class Pinopsida; order Cupressales; family Cupressaceae; genus Sequoia; species Sequoia sempervirens. The sequence continues at coordinate 145,282,151 of VDFB02353493.1, read as the reverse complement.
TAAGATAATTCAATCAAGGGTCGAAATTAAATGAGAAGTCAAAAGTCAAGAATTAAATTGGAAGATAAGGCCGGCACGGACAAGAGGCTGGAGAAATTAAATAATAAAATTTATTTAACTCCAGTGACAGAAAAATAATTAAATAATAAATATATTATTTAATTATAGAGGAATGATGTAAGGAATCAAAATTAAATAAATAAGAATCTATTTAATTTTAGAAAGAAGGGGACTTAATTAGTGACGTAATTAAATAAATAAAATTTATTTAATTAATCAGGGAGGAATAAAGATAAAATGAATTAATTAAATAATTAAAATTATTTAATTAATAGAAGAATTATGACTTTAGAAAATAATTAAATAATTAAAAATTATTTAATTATTAAGAATGAAAGGGGCAATGTTGAATAATCAAGAGTTGCAAGCCTAGGACAATTTTATGTGTCTACATTTTGCCCCTCTTTGTCATAATGTAGCATGTCGCATTGTGACAAAGAAAAGAAGTCAAAAATATGCCCCAGTGCAAAATAAGATGAGGAAGAATGACGAGGAGGGTTGTGGTATGCCCCCTCGAGAGGATAGACAGGTTCCAAGAACATGAGTGTGCTCTCGAAATTGGTTAGGAGACTAGAATATGAAGAGACGAAGAAATGTTAGTGCAAAAGATATGGATGATAATATGGATGCAATGCCTATATGAGACGAGTGAGAGGAGATGACACGACTAAAGAAGATGCATGTTAGTTCCTAGACCAAATCCTTCAAAACATTGCCATAGGACTTTAATATGTATTGCTCTTAATCATCATTGGGCAGTAAAAATGACACAAATGGATAACAAACACCATGATATGACAGACCAAGGTGTGCAAGGTCATCCACTTGAAAAACAGACAGTCACAGACAAGGAATGTCTTAACTCATAGTAAGGGTGAAGTTGCCCCAGTCTTTTTGTCAAGACAATCCATAGACAGCAGTAAAAAAAAAAGGCGAGGCGCCATAGCACCTCTAAATCCTTCATGGGACATCCTTGAGGTAGCTAGTAACATGACCAAAAAGACAAAGCGATAAAAATATAAGACAAAATAGCCAAGATAGTCAAAAGATAAGACAAGATAGACCGAGATTAATGACCATTTTATTTTGTTTTGCAATGTTTGTTTTGCCAAAGATTGAATTCTTGTTTGATTTGATTTGTGATTTTAAGAGTTTTGCCAATTTGACGGTGTTGACGGTTTGACGGGGCCTATTGTCAGGAAGGACACATCCTGAAAAAGGCAAAGGACATTTTGACGAGGTCTAACTCCAAGAAGGACACATCTTGAAGAGGACCAAAGAGTGACGATATTGACATTGTTTTGACTAATGTGTTTTGGCAAGTTGATTGATGTTGACTGTATGATTGATTGGACTGTGCTGTCTAATTTTGACCAATTTTGACATTGACATTTCAAATGACTATCTTGTGTTCGAGTTTGACTATCTGAATTATTTGACCGATGTGATGATTGTGACAAATGCCATGATTTTATTTTGACCAACCTAAAAGGACTGACCTAATTTCTTGGGGACTCATCGACTGATGGCCTTGCCTACGTAGCAAATGCGCAGAGACAACGTAGTTCGACAATGACATGGACTAACTGACATGACTGACTTTGACTCAATTTTTAGGATTTTGACATTGATTTGAATGTTTTTGTGTTTTTCTCTGGACATTTTATGATTTTTAAGTCTTTTTTCAGGACATTTTATGATGTTTTTGTCTTTTTTTTTTCAGGACATTTTATGATGTTTTTTGTCTTTTTGTCATTTTATGATTTTTTTGGATTTTGATATTTTTGAGGTGTCAATGGATGAAAATTTGGGTAGCCTTTGTGCTAGATACCAATGACAAGGGGAAAACCAAGTCTAGGTGCAAGGAGATAAATGGGATTAATGGATGAAATGGATGTATGCATAAGAGAGCCAGGATGTGATCTCCAAAGACTATGTCGCATAGGAATGACATGCCCCATTCTAGGTACAAGACTTAGGATTTTTCATGACAAAGCTGATGACAATAGGATAATGATATGATTGGTTTAGATAGGATGAGGTATGTCAAGAGATACACAAAACATGTTACAACATTTTTCCCCTATATCTTCATCAAGATCGAAAGGAGAAGGGTGGATAAGTGGACCCAATATGATAGGTAGGTATGATGGCTAAGATGATAGGTAGGATGGAAATGATATGACATAAAAATGATAGGTTGGATAGATAAGACATTGTGCCCCCAAGTGTAAGTGACATAGAAGATCAAACTACACATGATGCCTGTTTGCCAGGTTTTCATCATGGTACTTATCCAAGGCGCCTATTTACTAGGTTTTCACCGTTGGACGAATGGATTTCTCTTTACTTTTTCTTTTCTTTTCTTTTTTTTAATTCTTTTTTCTGTTTTGACTTTTTTGACTTTTTTTTTGACCTTTTGACTGTTTTACCTTTTTTAGATTGAAGGGGAATATGGATAGGAGGGACTCAAGTGTCTAGTTCCATGAAAGGTGATAGTCCCACTAGAAATGGATGTCATTGCATGGACCATGTCAAATGTCATTATGCTCATAGATGTTGGTAAGGGATGACATGAAAGGGAGATGTAGTAGGTAGATGATGGATTATGATGTGGATTATGGAGGACAATAATGGATTATGTAGGACTTATGCAAAAGATGAATGGGGAGGCTTAGCCAAAAGCATGGACCATAGGGATGTGATGGGGAAGATATGTAGGATAGTGGATGGGGGGTGACGAGATGGAGGTATAAGGGCTTGTTGTGAAATGGAAGGGAACCATGACCAATGGTTGCACACATTGTGATAAAAATTGAAGCTTTTGATGTGGATAGGGTGTAGGAAGCAATGGAGATGTTTGCTTAGGAGATGGTGGATTAAGGGCTTTAGGCACCCACATAGACTTAGTATTTTTGCGACTTTTATTTGTCTTGTGGGATTTTTGTAATTTTTGAATGGAATGTGTATTTTGGATGGAAGTGGATGGTTGGGATTTTTGTGATGTGGATGCCTCATTTGACTTGATTTCTTTTTTCTTAGGTACCCAAACCATTTTGTTTTTAGACTTTTCTTTTGAAGGTATGGGCTTATATAGCTTTTTAGATGTACTTGGCTTTGACTTTTTGAAATTGTATTCTAAGGAATTAAGACCTTTAGAATTTTTGACTTTATAAATAGAGGCATCCAAATTTTTATTTTTGAATCCCATGGGGTGGATGGAATGAGTGGGAGCTTTATGTTTACACAATGTGTGCATTTGTTGGTCATGACTAGGATATTTAGGGTATTTATGGATAATTGGATAAGAGGATTGGATGGTAGGGATATTAGGTGTTGGAAGTAATGGTGGCAAAGTTGGAAGTAATGGTGGCAAAGCGGATGGAGGGGTATTAGGAGTTGGAAGTAATGGTGGCAAAGCGGATGGAGGGGTATTAGGAGTTGGAAGTAATGGTGGTAAATTGGATGGAGGAAGGTGTATGGTCACATGCTTTTGACATTTGTAGGATGACGGTGGTGGAATGGCAACATATGTCTTAGGTGTATGGTAGGATTTATGATGGAAGGGGGTGGACTTAGGAGACATGGGGGAAGTAACGACATCTTGAGATTGGTGTCCTTGGGGTATGCAATGGACAGTGGGACTGGGTGTAGGTGGAACACTAGACACGAGTTCCTTATTAGAAAGACCAAGTGGATATGATGGAGGACTTGCAATGGGGTCAATAATGGGTGATAGAGGATCATTAGGATCTTGATTAGCATTGTGTTCACTTAGATCCAAGGTATTTGTTTGATCTTCTATGTGTGCTTGGGAGGCACTTGTGTCATCAAGGGAAGTGGATATTTGAAGGTCATGGATGGTGCTAGATGGAGGTGAAATTGGAATATCTTGCTCATGGATGGGTATGGGATCAAGTTTCTCATGCATAGGCTCTTCATCACTATGGATATCATCTTGATCATAGAAAAGATATATATTATGGATGGGTTGGATGAAAATGATATGATCTTGATTAGGACTAGGGCTTGATGTTTCCACATGCTTAGGAGTAGGCTCTTGACATGCCTCTTGGGTTGCTTGAATGGAGGTGCAAGGGGATGACTCTTGGAGAGACTTGACATGTTCTTGATGGTCAACAACATAGGAGCATGAAAGAGGGTGACTTGGACTTATGAGGGGAGACTCTTGACTTGGCTCAAGGGGTTGTGGATGACATGGTTGACTTGAAGGACTTGGCATGACGTTTGAGGACTCTTTTGTATGTTCAAGTATATGTGTTGAATGACATGGTGGCAATTGATTCCTTTCTTGTAGCCCTTGGGTCACATCCTTTGTAGGTGGATTGGTGGATTTATGTAATGCCATCAATTTATGTTTTAAATATCTAAATGTAAGGCATTGATTTGATGGAGGATTAGATGATGGTGGGGGTAATGAAGAGTTTGATGGGTGAGAAGGTGGAGAGGCCAATGGATTAGGACTAGGACATGGTGGATTAGGGATAAGCATTTGATTGGATGGTGGTAAGGGTGTATGGAATAGATTGGTGTTCCCCTTGTCAAAGGTGGCATTAAGACTTAAAGGTTCTTGATGTTGTTGCCAAGGTGGACTTGGGAAGTTACGTTGTTGTTGTGATATGGGTGGACATGTTGATGTGGCATTGTCATAATAGATAGATGTGTTAGGTTGGCATGATGATGAAGGTGACAGATAGGATTGGGGTTGAATGTGTTGAGGTTGAAATGGTGTTTGGACTTGTGATATGATTTGTTGTTGTAATGATGATTGAGGGGTTGAATAGGATAATGACTGTTGAAAGGTTGATTGATGTGGATAAGAGTTGAAATTAGAAGAGTTGTGATAGGTTGACGAAGGGGAAACTTGATATGTGGATGGATGAGGTTGATATGATGATATAGGTGACACATTAGGTTGATGTGAAATGTGTTGATGTGGTGATTGGACTTGATAATGCGCTTGTTGGACTTGACAATTGGCCATGAGGTATTGGATTTGTGCTATGAGTTGTTGCATTTGTGGTGATTGGTTGGTTTGAAGTTTTTGGATAATGTTATGGGTGCTTTGAATGATTTGTTGGTCTAAAGGTGTTTGATTTGTTTGAGCTTTATGAAGCATGTGAATAAGCTCTAGTGCTATGTCTTCAAATGTTGTCATGGTGTAAAATGATGTTGATTGGATGAAATAAATGACTATGATTAGGATATGATGTGGAATAACAAGATTAGATGACTTGGACAATGTGGCAAGTGTTTATTGGAAGTTTGACTTGGGCAATATCAAACACAAGATTTTACATGTAAATGCATAAACACACACACCAAGCACAATGATAAGTTTGTCTTCCAAGATTAAATGTTATGATTAATCAAGCACTTGAATACACAACAACAAGCCCTATGACTAGTCAAGTGGGGTATGGCCAATTAGGTCTCTAGCTAGATTGCACAAGGTTGACTAAGGAAGAATTTGAAAGAAAAATCCTGCCACACAGCCGAGAGAAAGGGGTAACCCACCCTTCACTTTCACTTCCCAAAGGTATAAAGTTCTTTGGGGCTTAGCCAAGAGTGACAAGATTTTAACTTTCAAACAAGCGTGTCTTTCGATTCACACTTCGATTGAGGTCGTCCCTAGGGGTGATGAAATCCCCTAGCAGGCCTCCTATGAAGGGTTTGACAAAAGCAAATCAAGTGAGGTGTTTGTGATCACACACACACTTGATTCACACTCACAACGATTAATTTCCCTTAGAAATGAAATGTTTGTATGCAAACAATAGAAGCACATGTTCTTTTTAACCCCAATTCAAATGTGTAGGAAGACAATGGTTAATTTTAGACCCAATTTTGATATGTGATTGAAGACAAAATTCATTTTTAAGAGCCCAAATCCAAATGTGTTTGCAAACAAGGATTAATTTTATGCCCCAAATTGAAATGTGTGACAAACAAGATTAAGAAATGGAAGATGAGATATGTGCACCTAATTATTCGCTTTCCAATTTGTTGTGTATGAATGATATTTCTGCCACTAAAACTCCTTATGATCACCCTACAAAATCAACAGAAATAATATCATAATGCAGCCATGAAAAAAAATAAACTCATTAGAAAATTGCAATTTCAGATACATATTTTTCACATAGCCGAATTAGATTCAATTATTTGAAGACATTATTGATCTGTAAAATACAAAATCAAAGAAGAGACTGATATTATTTTTTGGAGAGCTTTCCAGAAATGTAAAGAAGTCAGAAAAATTCCCTATTTTGCGCCCAATATTAATTTTCTATTAAAAATCATAAATTTTTTATAAAAAATACAAAATAGCTCCAAAAATTCTGATATTTTTACTGGAGGCGTCTAATGTCATTCCAAATCTGCAAAAAAAAAATTGTGAGTATATCTATAACCGTGAGTGAGATCTAAGCAAATCTGTTTTAAACCCTAATTTCAAAAAATCTATTTTTTGACTAATAATTGCACATAAAAATTTAAAAAATAAAGAGTAGACCCCTATTAAAATTAAAAGAGCTTTCCAGAAATGTAAACCAATCTGAAAAATTTGATTATTTACTCCCGAAATTAATTTTTTATTAAAAAACAGACAAAATAATTATAAAAAATGAAAACCAGATCCAAAAAATCTGATTTTTGGAATGAGAGCTCTTGATAGTGTCCTCGACCTACAGAAAAAAAATTGTGAGAAAATACAAAGCTGTGTGAAAGATATGGTTGAATCCTTGGAAACTAGGGTTTTGTCCAAAAATGATGCCAAACCTGCAACAAAAAGCTAACAAAACCTGCAATAAAAAAAGATCCAACTCCAAGATTTCTCAAAATGTGTTAAAATATGTCAGGTTCACCAATGTAATCAATGGAAAATCTCATATTTGTTAAAGGGGTTTGCACAATAACAATAAAATTCCATTGAAATAACAAAGTACAAAGGAAATAATATGAAAACAAAAGGAACAATGTTACCCTAGGTCTTCATCTTCCATGCTTCACCTTTGTTACACCTCCTAGCTTGCTGTAAATAGAGATGCCCTCAGATTTCAAATGAGCAACTATGACTAATGACAAATCCCTAAGCAATTTTTGAAGGATTTTACTAAAAGAAATGACTTGACAATAGACTAGAATGACAATGACTGCAAATGACAATGACCATGAGTTGACAGAAAATGAGCATGAGATGGAGAGAAAGATCAAGAGAGAGAGAGAGAGCCAGAGACCAAGAGAGGCCAAATGAGAACAAAATTGCCATTTTATAAAAACTGCAATTTTGAATGTGTGGCCAGGATGAGAAGATGATAAAAACCCTAGGATCGATGATCAAGATTGAATATTCTTTGTATGCATTAGGGTTAGGTCAAAATTAGGCAAATGATAAGGATGAAGGGCCAAGATTGAATTATAAGATAATTCAATCAAGGGGTCAAATTAAATGAGAAGTCAAAGTCAAGAATTAAATTGGAAGATAAAGGTACGCGGACAAAGAGAGTTCTTTGGAGAAATTAAAATAATAAAATTTATTTACTCGGTGACCCGATAAATAATTAAATAATAAATATACTATTTAATTATAGAGGAATGTGACAAAGGAATCATTTTGAATTAAATAATGATTTAATTCAAAACTCAAGAGAAGTGGCTAAATTAAATAAATCAAATTTATTTAATTTTAATGAGAGAAACAGGCTAATGAATAATTAAATAATTAAAATAATTATTTAATTATAGTGGATAGTGGACAAAAATTAAATAAATAAGAATCTATTTAATTTTAGAAAGAAGGGGACTTAATTAGTGAGTGATTAAATAAATAAAATTTATTTAGTGTCGAGGAGGAATAAACATAAAATGAATTAATTAAATAATTAAAATTATTTAATTAATAGAAGAATTATGACTTTAGAAAATAATTAAATAATTAAAAATTATTTAATTATTAAGAATGAAAGGGGCAATGTTGAATAATCAAGAGTTGCAAGCCTAGGACAATTTTATGTGTCTACATTAGTCATACTGAACCACCCCGAAATCACACCTATTTTCTGAGACTTCTAGAATGTCCTGCCAAAGGCAATTGTCCAATGGTGTTCGGTGTGACATTGAACATTCACTGTGACATTTCAGCGAAGCCTCATCCTCTGCCGATAAGATCTATTGGTGCATGGTCGGTGAGACAAATGAAACTCGCCAAGACCTCTTGTCGTAGATCATAACTTACGCCGAAGGGATCCCAAAGTGCACCCGTCACTAAGACATCTTGAATTCGGCAAGACGTTAGCCCGACCATCTGACTCATGCCGACGAACTGTTCCATGTGCACAAGTCGGAGAGACATATAGAACTCGGTGAGACACCACCCCATTAGCCACAACCTTTGCTGATAAGATCATCCTTAGTCACTGAAACCACGTGAATGTCTCACCGATAGACGTCCACATGCACTAGTCAGGGAAACAATATGTCTTCACTAAGATCTCAGCTCGACGGTATAACATATGCGGAAAGAGAACACATTCTGTCATCGAGACCAAAGAGAAGTCTTGCTGACAACAGCTTGTTAGATAAATTCAATCGCCATGACATTTGAAATGTCTTGCTGATAGGAAACTCAGACATTTCAAAGTGGATTGGGGAGACTTTTCCATTCTCACACCGATATGAATAAGCCTGAAAGAGAAACATCCAAAACCTGTGATGTGCAAGGAGAACCATCCTGAGACAAATTATCAATGAGAACAAACTGAAAGAGATTTTGTCATCAAGGACAAACTATAAACACAATTGAGATTCAACACATAAGCCCTCTACCCTCAACCCTTAACCCTCAACCCTAAACCCTCAAACCCTAAACTCTTAAACCTTCTACCCTCTACCCTTAATCCTAATTCCTTGACCCTATACCCTCAACCCAATACCCTAAACCATCAACTCTATAGGTCCTCAAACCTATACCCTCAATTCTCAACCCTCTACCCTATACATTGGATCCTCAACCATCATATATCTCAGTCCCTCCCTCCTCCTCTCTCCTCTCTATCTCACTTCTCTTTCCATCTCTCCCTCCCTCCATCCCTCCCTCTCTACCCTAATCCCTCAACCCTAATCCATCAACCCTTAAACCCTTAAACACTCAACCCTAAATCCTAAAACCTCAACCCTCAACCCCTAAAAACCTACACCCTTAAACCCTCTACCCTCTACCCTCAACCCAATACCCTCAACCCTCAAACCTTAAACCCTTAAACTAAAGTAAACTCTCTATCCTAATCCCTCAACCATCAACTCTTAATCCCTAAACCCTTAAACCCTTAACTCTCTACCCTCTACCCTCAACTCTCAACCCTTAAACCCTAATACTTCAACCCCTATACCCTCTACCCTATACATTGGACCCTCAATCCTAATCCCACAACCATATACCCTCATCCCTCTACCCTCAACCTTAAACCCTCAACCCTCAACCCTTAAACCCTCTACCCTATACATTAAACCTTCAACCTTAAATTCTCAACCCTCAACTCTTAATCCCTCAACCATTAAACTCTAGACCCTTAACCCTTATACCCTCTAACCTCTACATTAGACCCTCAACCTTACTCCTTCAACCATATACCCTCAAACCTATACCCTAAATTCTATACCATCAACCCTTAACCCTCAACCCTCAACCCTTAAACCTTCTACCCTCAATGACATACCCTAAACCATCAACCCTATAGGCCCTAAAACCTATACCCTCAATTCTCAACCCTTTACACTATACATTAGATCCTTAACCCTCATGTATCTTTGTCCCTCTCTCCTCTTCTCTCATTTTCTCTAGCTTGCTTCTCCCTCCATCTATCCCTCCCTCTGTCCCTCCCTCTCTATCCTAATCCATCAACCCTAAAACCTCAACCCTTCAACCCTTAAACACTCAACCCTAAACCCTCAACCCTCTACCCTTAAACCCTCTACCCTCTACCCTCTACCCTCTACCCTCAACCCAATACCCTCTTCCCTCGACCCTAATCCCTCAATCCTTAAACCATTAAACCCAAGTAAAATCTCTACCCTAATCCCTCAACCCTCAACCCTTTATCCATCAACCCTTAAACCCTCAAACCTCTACCCTCTACCCTCAACCCACAACCATTAAACCCTAATCCCTCAATCCCTATACCCTCTACTCTCAATAATAAACCCTCAAACCTCAACCCTTAAACCCTAAACCCTTAAACCCTCTTCCCTATACATTAAACTCTCGACCCTCAATTCTCAACCCTCGACCCTTAATCCCTTAACCCTCAACCCTTAAACCCTATAACCTCAACCCCTTTACCCTCTACCCTATACATTGGACCCTCAACCCTATTCCTTCAACCATATAACCTCAAACCTATACCCTAAACCCTCTAGCCTCAACCCTTAACCCTCAACCCTAAACCCTTAAACCCTAAACCCTTAAACCTTCTACCCTCTACCCTCAACCCTAATACCTCAAACCTATAACCTCAACCTAATACCCTAAACTTTTTGGGAATATCAAATTTTGTAAATTTGAAGTTCCCATTTGAAAAATTTTCCTTTGCACACTCAGGAGTGCACTTGAGAAATCTACCTAAGTGACCAACTTTTGAGGGTAATATTTCAGAGCCAATTAATCTTCAAGCCAAACCCCTTGTTGGACCCACTCATGTGACATATGTGAACATGCATATCAATTTTTAGCTTCCCATGATAAGTTTTGATGAGGTTTCAAAAAGTGAAGCTGGAGGGGTTTGATACTTTTCTACTATTTGCAAACTTTCAGTTTTGCAAACTAGCCTCTTGTTCAAGCTTGTATTTTTCAATTGAATTACTTTCAAGTCAAAAAAAGTGTTTCTCTCCATTCTAAATACATTCATGTGCTCCCATGTCAAGTTTCATAGCCTCATGATTTGATTTTCTATTTTTACCAGGCCAAAAGCAAACTCAATTTGCTCAGTTTTGCACCTACATTTTTTGAGACTTTTCAAAGAGGTCAACTTTGACCTTCAATCTCTTTTGATGAATGATGATTCAAGGTAATTCCTCTTGAACACATGCTCATTGTACCAAAATGAGCTACTGTGTCTAGAGGTAGCTTGCTTGGAGTTGATTTGGTATTTTTTCAATGAGGAGATTTGATGAGTTTTAATTGGTTCTAAACAGGCTACTGTTGCAGAAAGTTCAACTGAGCAACTTTGAAAATGAATATCCTTCACCTCGTGACTTGTTTTTCTGAGCCATCTACTACACTCTATTCTTGGGTTGAATGTCTACATGCCTACAAATTTTCATAGCTCCAGGAGATCGTTTGACTGATTTCTCAGAGCGATTCAAGAGCTCGCTTGGCCAATTTTGAGTATTGTTCACATAAGCCAGAAAGCATATTTTAGTGGCAACCTAGTTTGAATTTGCTTTCCAGATGCATTCAAAAATTAGTGTTGAATCAATTGAGCATAAAAATTGTTTGAAAACAAAAAAAAATAGTTGGGCCCACATGGTACCCAGTGTGCTTGGCACAATGGTGAAATTCTAAGTGTTGCATTGTGGCAATCACTTCAAGTAAATTGTTCTGAGTTGGTCAACATGTAGAGGGGTATACAATTGTAATTTCTTTCAAGTTTTTAAGTTCAAAGTGAGATCCACCTTTCAATGTGGAGTTTGAAAGTCATTTCATCAAATGGATAAAGGTATTGAACGAGGGATAACATGTATAAAGTGTCTTCTTGTAGCAAAAGTAGCAATTGAAAGAATATACGGATATTGATAATGATCCTGAAGGTTCATAAAGAGCAGAGTGGAAAAAAAGGAAATGACATGAATTTGATAATTCAACAACTTGAATCATTCCAAATAGTGTGAATGTAACTCCTCTATATAGTGCTTGTGCTAACCACATGATTCTTGTCCTCTGCTAAAAAAAAACCAAAGTGGGTGAGCTATTGAATGAAAATTTGTTGTTTCAAGAGTTCAATGTATGTGATGAAGCAATTGATTTTCAAAGACAAAATAAGGTCAGTGAAATTCAAAACATCAACAATAATCTTGCTTTGCTCAAAGAAATGAAATAGGAAGAACAAAGTTTTTGGGTTTTATGAGAGAAATCCCCATGTATTGGCAGAATATGAAGACCAAACATGAACCACCATCTTGATGGCTTGAAATATTTAGAGAGGAAAGTGTAGTGAGAAGGTATGCACTTGTAGAGACAATATACCATGAGTGTTTGAAGAATCTCTCTTGACTCAAGCACATTGTTGAGGGTGCCATCAACATAAACAAAGTGTGTAAATGTGAACTGTTTGAAAGAATACTTAAATGGATGCAGGCTTCATGAAATACCACACCATGGTTGCAGCAGTGTATACACTATGGATTTGTTAAAAAGCTTCAGAAACTTTAAAAACAAATGCATTCGGTCATGGAAAGAGAGATGATACATATGTTTATGAAATTAGAGGCATAAGAAAGGCACACAACCTGTTGGAAAAAAACATTTTAAAATGTGGTCTCATGGGATGCCATGAATGTGGCATATGTCCAAAATGGATTAGTTTAAAAGACTTAAAAAACTTTAAAGAAAATGCAACTGGCATGTGTAAAGCTCCAACATTGCATTGAATGGGAGATGCCAGCATACGTCCAAAGATGGTTTTGTTGAAAATGTCTCAGAAATTTTCAACCCAAGTGAGAAGAAGAATATTGAGATGGAGGCAACACAAATATAGGGAAAGTGAATTGATTAGCAAGAGTCTCAAGAGAATATGGCTTCATGGTTGTGACTAGTACCATGAATGCAGAGAATACTCAAAATGGATTTGTTGAGAAAGCTTCAACATAAGACAACCTGCACCATGGATCGATAGCTGCAATGGAAGGATCCAAAGAAGTATACACAAAATGTATTTGTTGAAAAGTCCTCAGAAACTTTTAAACAAATGCAATGCATTTGCAAGTGAAGGGGAATTTTGGATAGGAGGTAAAACGCTTACTGAGGGGGTCATCGCGCCAATTGAAGGAATATTTCTCATTGATAAGCAACCACTGCTAGAAGTATCCTTGTTCAAATATGCTTTGTGGGTAATGCTCATGCATGTCTGCTATGTGCCACAATAGGTTTGAGCAACTATGTGATATTTGAAAGGGGTGCATGGAGTTTTATTAAATATTCCTTCAATGAGTACAACTCTATAGCTAGAAGATAGGGATACAAGAATACAACAACACATCTTGAGAGGGCTTCATGGAACATAGCAAAGACATATAGAGTATGAATGCAGAGTAGAAGAAATTATATGTTGACCAGTGAAACCCTATGATGCTATCATCAACGAGCTTGCAAGATGAAGCTAGGGTAGAGAGGATAGATCAATGCCATCATGGATACAATAAAGAAGCCTCCATTGTCAAGATTTATAGGAAGAGAACAAGAAAATGAAAATAGGGGGAGTTATGGAAAAAAAATCCAATAGATAAAATCAACGGGAAAGGAG